>CM053757.1:51112788-51181185 GCA_028658305.1 Pachyuromys duprasi
GTGCATGATGGGAGCATCTAAAATAGAATTTACAATCAGGATCAAGATCTACTCAATCCTGCTCCCAGGATTGGCTCCTTCCTCCACTTGGACTCATTAAAGAGGAACCTGGGCTTCTTGAGCTCCGTGCTTTCTAACTCCACGCTCCTATCCTGTGCAGCACATTCCATGCTTTACTCTCACTGTTAATAAAGCTGTGTTTTCACTGTGTCTTAGTACTTTCTCCAAGACACAAAGAACCTGGACATCACATCACAGCTTAACCCTCCAGTATCACAACAGTGAAGAAACTGCTTCCTGCCTTTAGCTCCAAGTCAGAAGCAACCAACAGCTGACAGCACAGCTCCTTCCTGGAGGGCCCTTTTTGCTCACTTGGCTCCATTACCATCCTTCTAATCAATGTGGAATGGCAATCACAGCCAGAGCAATAAGGCAGTGTAAGTTAAATTGATGATTAAAGAATAAAATATTATTTGTAGGTGACTTGATGACGTAAATACAAAATTGAAAACTATGAGTCTATTTTAGAAGCAAAAGGAGATATGAGGGAGGGGACAGGCAAAGAAACATCAAAATTCAGCTTCTCTGCATAAAATCATTTATAGTAATACCCAGCAATATAAGTGGGCATTATAAGTATTAAGTATAATATAACATATGTAACTTATTTTATGCTATATCTCCATAAAAATTATAAATGCATTAAGATAGTAAAGATTTCAGAAAAGAGAGATTTAACACTAGAGCATGCAGAAGGAAATAAATTTCCTTAAAACAACCCAGCCCATTACTAAAAAGAAACAGGGAAATAACCAGTGTTTCCTACATTAAGGTGTGTTTGTGTGGGAGGATGGTGTTGCCTATATGATAGTGTTTGATTCTGTGTGTACCATCCAGCAGGAAGGAAAATAGACATATAAAAGTAACATCTCTAGGGATCATTGGAATTTAATATAAACCTAGTGCATATATACTAAGCCACAGAGTAGCCAGGTGAAAATAAAATCTAAATATATATGGTGAGAAATCAGTTCAAAATTTTAAATGCTACCTTAGAATAAATTTGCATATAGTAAATCAGGAAGATGAGGAAAAACTGCATTTGTAGGTAACATTATTTTGTACATAGACAGCCTGAAAGAATCTACTTTAAAACTATTAGAATAAATGAATTCAGTAGGATGACAGGGTACAAGAACTCTATGGAAAATGAGATATGACCCATGGACCTAAAAATCAAAATTTGAAAAGTAGGCCAAGAAAACAATCCTGCTCATAAGAGCATCAAAAAACATGCAGCAGTAAATCTATCAAATTGAAATGTACAAAACACTGTTTAGAATGAAATGATTTAAAGAAACTGGAAAACATTCTAATTCGTGGAAGATGAAGCCTTAAGAGGTATCTGGATCCCCACACAACTCATCCACTAGAGCCCTCAGACTTCTCTGTAAAAACAGCAAAGCTGTAAAGCTGAGGTACAAAGGACCCGGGAAAGGAAAACAGCAAAATAAAGTCAAAAGTTACTGGAAAACAATGGCAGTCAAGACAGAGACTGGGCAGAGGACCCTGAAGTCAGTCCAAATGCCTGTGACTAGGAAGTCATCAGCAACAGTGCTAAGAGTTCTTGACGAAGACCTCAGCAGAGGTGCCAGGACAGCGGGATGTCACAGATGAAGTATGAAGTAGTCTTGTCATTCATGCAATCTTAAAAAAAAAAAAAAAAAAGTACCAAGTGGGCTGAGATGTCAAGATATGAGCTATAATGATCAAACTCTTGAAGTGGAAATAGTCAATGATACAGTGCTTTGTAAAAGTCTGGGAGCTACTCAACTGACCAGTAAGCATGGGACCAGAGCCTTTAGAAGGTTGGAGATTAAAACACACACAAATATGAAAGTGAACAGTTAACAAAAGGTGGAATACAAATGTTCAGAAAATTAACAGAAAAACAAGATGTGGCATGTTTATATAATGGCTGTTATCAGGTACCTAGAATTTCCTCCCCTCGACTCAACAGCCCAGGCTGGCCTTGAACTCTGGAGCCTCCTGCTTCAGCATCCCCTGTGTAGGTACCACCATGGCCAGCTCAGCTCAGATCTTGAGATCCTGAGGATCACTGGTGTTCCATATTTTTTCAGATGTTAAAATATATTTATGCTATTTTATGTATGCAGGTGCGCACATAAATGTGGAGGCTACCAAGGCTGATATGGGGTGTCTTCCTCAATCACTCTTTATATTCATTGATCCATCTATCCATTTATTCATCCATCACTGATTTTTTTTTTTTGGTTTTATACTACATGTACAGCTCACTGATTTGGGTAGACCAGCAAACCCCAAGAATCCTGCCTCCAGCATCCAAGAACAGCTATGTGCTGCTGCACTTGTGTCTTCCCTCTTCTAACCTGGGAGCTAAAGAGTCAGACTCAGGTCTTCATGCTTGGCAAGCAAGGGCTTCAATGAATGAGCCATCTCCCCAGCACTAACACTGATATTTTAAATTGTCAATGAAATGGTCACAGTAATCATAGTGTAAACTGCTGGCTGCCTGTAAAATTTCTACATGCACATGTAACAACTGTAGGGCAGGACCTGTAGTTTTTTAAGTCCTTATAAACAGATGTAATGTGAACACAACTCTGAGGTAGACAGGAAAGGACAGTACTGCTGCCTCGGGCTTACACACAGCTTAAGTGTACTAAACAATTGGCTGGCTCATTCATGTAAAACATCAAAAAGGTAACTGGCCAAGAACTAGAAATAAACCACTGCTAAGGCCTTCCAGACAGGCTGGCCAGCCAGGATGCCAAACGTGCCCTCACAGCCATGTGGCTACACAACTGGGCAGTTAACAATCCAAACTCAAAGGCAGCTTTAAGTTCCTCTTCTGCAGCCTGTGTGTAACTCTAGTAAAGGCAGTCTTAAAATGAAGCCCCAAGTTCTGTAATTAACATAAGGACTCAGGCTTCTCAGGTAACCTCACTCCTGTGTGTAATGCATGACCAAACCCACTAATTTCGCTGAACCCCCACCTCCAACTCCCATGACAACAGAGCAGGTCCTGATGAAGTTTACAGGATAGGACCTCCAACAGCTTCTCAATCGGACACTTTAAAGAGGATGGGGTCTTTATTAGTAGTGTGGGGGAGGGGCATGTGTGCCAGTGCATGCCTGGGGAGGTCAGATGACAACTTACAGGAGTTGGTTCTTTCTATTACATGGGTCCTGGGGACTCAACTCAAGACTGCAGGCATGGTGGCGAGTTCCGGAACTGCAGGTAGCAGTTTTACACTAACATTGTTATAGTTTTGGGTTGGAGTCTCTCAGCTCTATTTCTTGCTATTACCTGAGATATAGAACTGAATTCACTTCTCTAAGCCCTTACTATTATTCTCCTATCTAGAAAAGAGCATCCTATTACCTGATTTCAGTGAGTTGTACTCAGAATCAGAAAAACACAAGATAAAGTCTTATGAAACTTGGAGGGCAATCTGTCCCTCCTGCCACCCTGGGCAGAGATGTAAACTCTAAGATACTGTTTCCCTCAGCAGCCGACACCTAGCTGAGGAGCAGACACAGGACACCGGACATGGTGCTGAACTATATGATCAGGTAGGTATTGACTGCTGTGAAAACATAGCAGAAAAATTCAGCGCTAGGCTGCTTCCTGCTATTTCCAGGCGTTTGTGGCTTTTTGGTCACTTCCATTGCCTCATTCCCATAGGCTCCCCGCATGACCCCTGTAGCTCTTTTCTCAGGTAGCAGTAAGAGATCACAACTAACCTCTCACCTGGGTGTCTCAGCATCAGAAGCCTGGCTGGGAACTCAGGGGCCTAAGGTCACACCTGTCAACTCTGATATAGGTAGATCCGCACCTGCTTCCTACAGCATCCACACGGCAGCTCCGGACACCCAACCAAGTACAAGCTCAAAAAGACTGCACCACAGCAGCTGAGAGCAAAAGCAAGCTATGCCACACTGTGGTCAGGAACAAGCAGACAAAGAGGAGGGAACTTTTGGAAGAAGGTAAGGCTTCTGTAAATGAAATGCAGATAATTTAATGTCATTTTTCTGGACTTTCTCAGGGTATGACTGCAGAAAATCAAATTACAAGGTCATCATCACAACCTAGATTTATTACAACTGACCTGCAGGCAAAGGGTAGACTATTCCATAAACATGTGGACTCCATGGCTATGTCTTAAATAGAGAAGGGATTCAAACAAGAATACAAGATAAAATATTCCAAAGCTCCAAGAAGCAGGTATGTTACTGAGCTACATTTTTACACACAAATAAGGCAATATCCCTGCACATCAGCTTTTTGATAATTTTTATATACTTTCATATGGTACAAGAGAAAAATAACCAGAGCTCACAATGTACAGTTCTTACACTATTTTCACAGTTTGTGAACACTATACACCCTTTTGTTTTAATAAAGATACATTGTAATAAATTCCTTGCCCTTAAGTTTATAGTTTATAATAATCTATGATTAATACACTAAAATTGCCTTTTATGTGGTCACCCACACAGCAGAAAGTGAGATAGCTCCTGGACAGTCAGAATTGCTTTGATCTCCATTTGCATAATGGCGGAGTGAGGCTATACTGAGCCAGACAGGAAGGTGACAGCAGAGAAACAAATTCCTCTTCAGTCCTGGGAGCAATGGAGGACAATGGCTTGGTGTAGCTTAAGGAAGACACACAGTAATGCCTCCTTGTGGAACACAGAGAATCTAAGGATTAGGAGATCTGGGGTAGAAAATGGGGGAATTAGGCAAGTGGACCAAGAGATAGATCATTTTTAAATTCTGCAACGAATAGGGATGTAACTTTGAACAGCACCATTCTCCCTTTATTGTTTGATAGTACATGAGTGCCACTCTGGGAGACACAGCAGTGCCCACCAGGTTAGTTCTGTAAGGGCATCACTTGCATGGCAGACTTCCTACCAGTGCTGCTTGACTGCTATGCAGAGCCTGATGCTCAGTGCCTGGCTAATGGGTAAGTGACAATGGGCAGCACAGGAGGTGAAGTGGCTTCTTTTCATTTTGTCATGGGGGGGTTGGGGGGAAGTTCGCAGAGGTGGGTAAGAGTCCACTTCTAAGGGAGATAGTGAATTGGTGGGGGGCCCAGTAAGTGCACGCCTATATGAAAGGCTGCCGTTTCAGATCTTCACTCTGCTCAAATGTGCCTCTCCAACAGACTGCCTTGTTCTCACCTACAGCTTCAACTGGGCCCGGTTGTCTCAGCTTTTTGAACATCAGAGCACAGGAGAGATTCAGGGCTACAAATCCATGGTAAGTAGCATCCCTGATAATCTTAGGGTTTCCAATGTGAAAACAAGGCAGAATACTGAATTGAGCAAAAGTCAAGTGATTTCAACAAATTGAGGGGAGAGGAACGAGTTAGAAACTGAAGACCTGGCCCATGATGGCAAGAAGCAAAGAATTGTGATTTGGTGTTTTGCTGCCTACAGGAAATCTTCATCTAATCATCAAGGCACATTGCTACTAGCTACTTCTCCCTCTTAGTGAGTTATGATGGCTCAAGTACCAGGCTTGGGGCCATGGGGAAATCTATAGCTGCTATAATCTGTTCTGGAGAAGACACCAGAATCAAAAACATCTGTAAACTTTGCCCTCAGTACTGTTTCCTTCGTTCAGTCCTGGTGGTTGGTGGCAGGTAGAACATCAAGTTGGCAGCACCCTTCTATGACAAGTGGCAGACTCCTGTATCTTCCTAGTGATGAGCAGGGCTGGAAAAGGACAAAGAACACATTCTGTCCCGTCTCAGTGTTTTAATGTTCACCTTTCTGAGCACAACATGGTTTTTGGTAAAGATAGATTCATTCTAATTTAACATGATATTTTGAACAGGAAAGTTGGCTGAGCACATCGATCCCCAAACATCGACTGTGACTGTAAAGCAACAGAATATCAGATCAGTAAATCTATTGCACTTAGTGAAAAAAGGAAATCCCTCCTTTGTCTCCCAGCTCCAGAAGGCAATATGTCTCACTGGCTGTGCAAGCTCTTCTCACTCAAGCCCAGGTCTCTACGTTCTGACATAGTACATCCATCACTGTGTTCTTCCAGGCTTTGGAAGTCTCACAGAACACCATTCCAGTAGCTGCGTCTCCAGGTTTGAGTCTAGAAATGAATTTAAGGTGTGATCTAATCACAGTCAACAACTTGATCGTACTGACTTCCACACGTCATGAATATGTTCATCACAAAAGAGCAGGATGAGGTCTCTCTGACCAGCACTAACACTGTGATCAGTCAGGTATTACAGGGATGCACATTCTAGGTGACAGAAGATTACAGACACGATGGAAACGAACACCAATCTTATTGCACACGGTGTCTGGGCGAGCGATAAAAACACTGTGGCGCAGGATGGAAACTCTATGTCTTGCTTCCTCTCAGCCCTTTTTTCTAGAGTCTGATGTAGCAGCGCTATCAGTCGACATACATGGGAGAGCTGGGAGTAGCTGGCATCTGATCCAGGATTTTACAAACATAGCATGCGACCTCAACAGTACGTTCTTCATACATCAGAATAAAGGGATGTTTCTGCAAGAAAATTGAACAGAGACAAAAACAGTTGGATTACAGCCTAACTCAATCTTCCTCAATTTCTACACAGCACAGCACTACAAGCTTCCAACTGCATACAGCTTCAAGTATACCACAGGAAAGGCATTTATCACCTATATATTCTGGTGGATGTGGACGCCTTAAGTATGAGGAACTGTGTTACCACCTTGAGGTTCCACCCTGGCAGTGAGGTCTCAAAACTTATCTGTGTACAGAAGTATTTGCTGAGGAAGAAAGCAGAGCTGTTTATCTCTCAGCATAAAGTTATACCACTTGAGAGGCAAGAACTACAGGAGTCTCAGTCCAGCCTCTTGTAACTCCAGAGTAAATTCCAAGCCTCCACTTCCCCCATTGGTAGGTCAAGAATCTTTCAAAGAAGTTTTCAGTTTCAAACTTTCTGATTTCTACTCAAAAAAGGGCCAAGACAGACGTTCCCTGTGTTCTCTAGAGCCCCAGAGCCTCAGATCTGCTTCAGTAAGCCCTCTTTTTGTTCTCTGTCACTATAAACAATTTTTCCTACAATTTTTCTGGTTATATCACCTGGGTATCTTTATAGTCATTATTGGGTTGATCACAAGTTTCACTTACCAGCCTTGGAAAGCCTTAAATGTAATATGCAATCTAATGTTTTCTTAAAACATTCCAAACACAGATAGTACCTTCTTCTCTGCTCAGAGGAAAGCTACACAAAGGAGACTGCTTATCATAAGATGAATGACAACTTCTCAAAGAAATGTGAATTGGCAGAGTGATGTGTATTAGCAGAGGAAGAGTAAGCACTAATGAATAAAATTTCCACTAACTTTGTCCTACAGGGGAGTTATTGATACTTCTATATAATGGAATACTTTAGGAGAATTTTCTAACATGTTAAGACCAAATCCTTTTTATGGGAAATGAGCTAGGAAATTAGAGGGGAAAAAATGTAATCACCAGTTTCCTCTGATTAAAGCCTGTTGTCTGAAACACTCTGCGAGGCCAAGCCTCTCTATGGAGGTACACACTGCTGAGTGAACTGGCTGCAGGGTCCTTACTCACCAGAAGTTCTTTATACTTTGGCCTTTTGGATTCGTCCTTTGTAAGGCTAAAATAACATAAAAGTAACAGTGTTAACATGAAGTCACAATGATCTAATTGTTTTGCTTTTTACAAATGAAAGCAGGACCTGGTCAAGGTCATCTTTGGCTATATAGAAAGTTCAAGGCTAGCATGGGTTACATAAGGCTTTAAACAAAGATCTTTTGGCATACTGAAAGACAAAAACCACAGGACACTTAAGAGTCACCACTGCTACCTACTGAGGCACAGAAAGAACCAAGGATAAAATGTAACAGTACTACACATACATACACAAAATAAAACCATGGAGGAGAGCCAGGGATCAAGAGAGCAGAGGTGGCAGAATGGCTCGGCGGTTAAAAGCACTGCCCTACAAGGATGCCGCCTTAAACTCAGGTCCCTGAGCCCAAGGGAAAAGCTGTGTGCAGCAGCTCACACATGTACGACCTACAGCCCAAAGATATGGCAGACAAAGGCAGGAGAATCACCCAAAAGCTTGTGTACCAGTTAGCCTGGAGTACACAGCACAGGAGCAGAAGTAGGAGACCCTGCCTCACAAAACAAGGTAAAAGGTGAGAATGAAGTCCCAAAAGTTGTTCTGTGACCACATGTGTGCTGTGGCACCTGTGTGGCTGTGCACACCTGCAAATAAGCATTTTAAACGAAGAGTCTGAGGTATATGTTAGATTCGAGAAGCAAGTATTTCATTCAACTGGAATATACAGAATGGCCAAGTTTATGGAACTATACAACTGCAGATGATATGTGAACATTAGTCAACAACTGTTTTCAGTGAGGAGAGGGAACCAGCCATTTGTCACCCACAAGCTTTTTTTCTACTTAGTTCTCAAGTCATTCCATCCTCTTTCTGAAAAATCACAACAGGAAATATTTTGTCAGAGAAGATTAAAGAGACTTGAAAACATTTGTCAACAAACACTCTCTCATATGCAAAAAGAGGACAATGTTAGACCCTTCAATAAAAGTCTTATAAAACTCAGAGAGAGCCAGGAGAGGTGGCGCACGGCTCTAATCCCAGCGCTCAGGGAGGCAGAAGCAGGCGGATCTCTGTGAGTTCAAGGTCAGCCTGGTCTACAAAGTGAGTTCAGGATAGCCAAGGCTACACAGAGAAACCCTGCCTTGCAAAACCAAAATAAATAAATAAAAACCCAGATAAGAGTACAGAGAGATGGCATTCCTATAGGAACAAAAGCACGCTCAAGAATAAACAAAATATCTTTAAATCATATTGAATAAATTGAGTAATTATCAAAACTGTTTAAATGCTAACTTAAAAAGGCTTTTTAAAATAGAATATAACAGTACCAGCAGTAGCTATACATATTCATTCTTTGCTTTGATCTGCATGCATGTATATATGCATGCTTACATGGGTGTGGGTACATGTGCATGTGTACATCTGTCTGTGGAGGGCAGAGGCTGACATTTTTCCTCAATCATTCTCTACCTCATTTAGTAAGGAAAGGCCTCCCTCTGAATCCAGAGCTCACTGCTTCCATAGTCTCGTTAGTCAGTTTGCCCTGTCTCCACGTCAAAGTACTGGCAGGACAAAGCAGGTCATCTTGTCCACCTGGTTCTTAATGGGTTCTGGGGATTAGGTGTAGTCTTCATATCTGCACAGCAACTGCTTCATCCACTGAGCTATCTCCCTAGCCCCACATACATTATTCTTAGGTGCCATGTACAAATAAGAAGAACTGTTAAAGCAGACAAGAACAGGCATGGAGTCCATGCCCTCTTTGGAATGGGATTACAGAAAGCCAATATATTCACTTCAGCCTAAGAATGTAAGCTTTGGGCTTGACTACCTCACATACCCACAGCCCCACACTCAGCTATGCTCTAGGTTTTACCAGGGCAGAGATTTTTCTGTTCAGTTATTGAACAGTAAAAGCATCCAGGTGATGCTGGTACAACCTCATCATGGTAAGATCACCAGTGTAACCTAGATATTTAACCTGGTAACTTGTACTAAGGATGGGTGATCTGGAGAGAGCTGTTTCTCCATCACCCACAGCTGCTTTTCAACAACACCTGTAGTAAAATAAGCCGGTGATGCCTCTTCAGGCTGGAACTTCCGTACAGCAGTGACTCATAGTGCTAGCTAGGGGTAATATAACAAAGGGCCTCTTTCTCTATGTAAAGTGTGTAAAAATGAGATTAAGTTGCCAGACTGCTCTCCCCACTTGTGTAAATACAGTTACTTACCACAAGTTGACAAAGTTGATGAAACTGGGGGAGAATTCCCTTTCTTCAGAGTTACTCAGCTGTGGAGGGTCTCCTTTCACCACTTGTGTTAGCTGATCAAATACACTATTCCACTTCGGATAAGGAAATCGGCCTGTAGCCAACTCATACTACAGAGAACAAAATGGAAACAGAAAAACACACCAAGCATGATTTACTACACCCTGCTGGAAGAGTGATGTCAATCCAAACATCCAGCAGAATTCTTTTAAAGCCCTCCCTCAAACTCTGTCACACTAGGGAGTAATCTTTAGACCATGAGGCTTAGTGGAAGACATAGCGTAGAGGAATGTGCCTTGGACTATGGGTGAATGTCAAACCTTGGATCTAGGGTCCCTTACACCTCCACAGAGCAGGACTAGCCCTTTGTATGAAAGGCTCTGGAAGGTTCAGCCCAGAACTTCCACAAAAAACATTTTCATACTCTGTAGCCACCTGCATGGGAGTCCTCAGTCCAAAACAGTGGCCAGATTCCTTTATAAAGTAAAAAGAACATTTAATGAATGAAAACCCATTCGAATCCTGTAGCTACTTCAACCACACCCAGGCTTTATAATTACTGAAGAAATCAAGTAGGGCTTACAGAGCCGGTAAAGGGCTCACAACAGTATCAGGAAAGCACACGGCCTCATGAACAAATCTCAACAATATCATGGCCCAAAATACTGGCTAAAAGCCAATGTACTGGCCTGGCTCTAATCTGAAACTCAATGAAAACCAAGAAACTATACTTTTCCCAAGACATGAAACTAGTTTACCCCCTGGTGTCATAAACCCACTGTGCATGCTTTGACAGAACGCTGACCAATGAGAATGGGGCTCCTAACTGGTACAGGGGGAGGAGAGAAGCATAGCTTTGGCTGAAGTTTCTTTTCAGTAACACTGAAAATGCTTTGAAAGGGTAGCCTGACTCGGTAGGAACACTCTCACTGCTCTCTCTGGAGGGCAGGCTGAAAGAAGGAGGAAAAGTCTGTGTTACACAGTAAAGAACTGCTTACGTTAAGATTATCCTATGAAAACCAGCAAGGAGACAAGTGTAAGCACTGAAATACTTTGCTAAAGCAGCTTAACAGAACCTGTGTAAATACAATGTTTCTATGTTAAAACCATGCATAGGTTTGGGGGTGTGATCTGGTAACTCTCACTTACTATGCCTAAAAGGCCTTAGTAGAATAGCCACCCTTCCTCCCCTACAAAACAAACCAAAACAACTTTTATTAAACAAAATTTCTTTTTAGTACATACTTGTTCTGGATGTGTGTATAGAGATGCACATGGGTTTGTTTGCATGCTTTGTACATGCAGGTGCACATGGACACATTTGTGTATGCACATGAGCATATAGTTATGTAGAGACTATGGGACAACTCTAGATACTGCTCCTCAGGCGCCATCCACATGCTTCATTTTGTTTTGTTTTTGAGACAGGGTCTCTCTATGACCAAGAATTCACCAAGGAGGCTACAGGCTGGCCACTAGCAAACCACAAGGATGCACCTGTCTCCGCCTTCCCAGCAGTGGTATTACAAATGCAGGTCACTATGCTTTTTTATTTTTATTTTTTGCCTTTTAATCATAATAACAGGGAGGTATTTCTGTATGCTTTACATGCAAACAATCATCTAAGTGGGATCGATCAATATATAGTCTGAACTGGTTTTACAATGAGAAAAACAGAAGGTAACTGCAGACCTGAAGAAGCAAACTGTTGGCCTCCCAATAAGAGAATCAATCCATTAGTCTATCAACAATTCTCACCAAAACTAACTAACAGGGACATGTGATTCTGATGAATAAATTCAAGCTTGGTAAGCTACAAAAAGCTCATTGCTCTAAAATATGAAGTAAGGAATCTTGGCTCATACTGAAAATGGGACAAAAATATAAGAAAAGGAGTTTCACACTGTCACCTCACAGAAGCCATGTGGGATAGAAACTTCACAGATAATGTAGAAGAAGCTACAGAAGCTATTCAAAACCAAACAACAGTCTTAGCAAGGTCTGTAACAACAGTAAACATAAGAAAACATACTTTGGAGAAAAGGAAATGAGTATATAAATACGTATTGCTTAGACTGTGTCCCCTCAAAATTCTGGGAAGCCAAGCCCCAACATGATGACTTTCGGAAGCAGGGCTAGGGGAAGTTACTAGGTCATCAGAGCACCTCACACACAGGATTGGTGCACTCAGGAGACAGGTCTTCAACAGCCAAGTCCCTCACCCACTTGGCTATTTGAAAACAACAAAGACAACATTTCACTAAGTACAAGGAAGTCAAACACTTGATCTTAGACTCCAGAAGCGCAAGAAATACCTTCCTAGTCTAACTAAGATAACCAACGTATAGGATTTTGCTAACGCACTCCAAACAAAGGCAGATACATTTAGAAGGAAACCAAAACTTCAATATGGTCTCACAGTTAAGGATGAAGTGTTTCTGTTTGCTTGTTACAAAGCACAAACATATCTTAATCTCTTATTGTTACATTACTATGACAACGTTGAGCCAATGGAAACATACCAATGTGATCCCCAAACTCCAGACATCAGAGCGGACATCATACCCTTGTCTTGATGCACTTGGGTCTATTCTTTCAGGCTGGAATACAAAGAGAAGTCAATTCATTAATTATGTGGACCATAAAGATGGAAGCAGAAGCTGGAGAGGAGACAAAAATCTCAGCAATGTTCTAGAAGAATTCATGCCCACAGCCAAAAGGGGTAACAGGGAGACATCATGTATTAGAAACAACCAACAAAAACTCTGAAATCAATGGCTACATCAGAGGAACTATATTGGCTAGTCTTACATCAACTTGACATAAGCTAGAGTCATTAGAGAGAAGGGAGCCTCAGTAGAAAAAAATGCCTCCATAAGATCCAGCTGTAGGGTATTTTCTTAATTAGTGATTGATGGGGAAGGACCCAGCCCATTTCGGGTGGTTCCATCCCTGGGCTGTTGGTCCTGGGTTCTCTAAGAGAGCAGACTGAGAAAGTCATGAGGAGCATGTCAGTTAAGCAGTACTCCTCCACGGCTCTGAATCAGCTCCTGCCTCCTGGTTCCTGACCTGCTTAAGTTCCTGTTTTGATGTCCTTCATTATGTGGAAGTGAACAAACCCTTTCCTCCCCACCTTGCTTTTGGTCACGGTGTTTCATCATAGCAATAGCAACCCCATCTAACACAAGAACTACATTATAGACCTTCTGAATTTCTCCCCTAAATACTCACAGCACTGGCAAAGCTAAAGCTGAGAATCGTCAGAGGGGGAAAAGTAAATATGGCCAAAAAAAATTATTATAAAGTCTTATTACAGCAAATGGTGGTGAACAAGAAGGAGCAGGAGGAAGACAACAGCAACTTTGGCCTAATGGGAAGACTAATCACAAGGTACTTGAGGAAAAAAAGCAAAGCAAGAACTATCACTGTACTATCCCACCCTTTAATTCTACTCAATAACTTTTCTCAATTCTTTGAATATCTCATTACCTGTTTACCTTTAAAGATTCATGCTTACGATTCATTTTAGCCAAATTAAAGCCCAATAGTTTAATATATATCTTGTCTTACAAATTGCAAAGCAAGCAAACAAATAAACAATTTTAGTAATTTCAATGAAGAGAACATTTTTCATTTCCTTGAACGTAGGTACAAAGTGTGTCATAGATGCAGAGGAAGAGCAAGAGACTTTGTTAATGGCACAGAGTTAACAACGGGGTTGTTCTTGGAGGCTGATCGCATCTGCTACTAAAAGAAACATCCCAAAAGTGTGACAGTTGTACTACACTACTAATAGGGAGATGTAGCATTTTAATTTGAAAATAAGTACTGAACTGCACTGATATTCACTGAAAGCTATTTACATTTTGTTATAAATACAATTATATTGCTGAAAACAATACATAGTATGTAAAAACACTGACTATTCAACTACAGGAGAAAATAATGTCCCAACATTATTAATCCCCACTAGTACAAGCTTGGTGTTCATTAACAGCATGATCTGGTGCTTTGTATCTGATTGTTAATTTGCTCCCCAAAGTCTGTTTGCTGTCCTTTATGAGCAGGCTATCACATACCCCTAATGTTGCTATGTAACCTTGCCTCCAAATAATCCCTGTTTAACCAATAAAATGCCTGAGCACACCTGGGCAGGGCAGAAATGAGGTAGGCATGGCCAAGATTCCTAGGAGGGGTGGACAGAAGGATCACAGGAAGAGGAACAGGTACAAGAGGAGAAGGAAGCAAGACCACCATGACCCCAATAATGATGATGATTTATACAGTCTACAGACTGACAGAAAAGGCTCAATAAACAATGACAGACCTTATATCACTTATAGGAGCATGCTGGTCTCTAAAGGATCATGGATAATTATAGGAAGAAGCTGGAATCCAGAGGGAAAAATCTAAAATATAGGCACCAAACACCAATCAAATGCAGTTCAAATCTGGGTTGTGGGCCAGGCCATGCAAATACACTGGGATAAGGCAATTAGAGAAGCTCTGAAAGGACAGTGTCCACCTATCTTCCTGGGGGGAAAACTGCTTCCTGCTAAATGCCTACGGTCTCTAGCTTTGCATTTATCATTCCTGAACTGAGAAATCACAATTAGAACACACCTTCAGACTCTATAAAACCCACTACATTCTACCAGGATTCTTCCTATACCAAGTCACTCTTCTGTGGCTTGTAATAGCATCCTTCAACAGCCTAGGGCATACATCTCTCAGCTGATTACTGATTATTATGGCCAAGAAAGTACAAGAGATATAAGGAACACAAAGACACTGACAAATTACACCTGGCTGATCAGCTGAACTGAATATAATGCAATCAGGAAAAAACATAAATGCTCAGTGCCAAACAAGAAGATGAACATGTATACAGGAGTACACTGAAATACTTTAGCAATATTCCAGAAGTTAAAACTTGAGCTTGGAATGCTGAAAGAAAGAGACATATTCTAGGACAGTGAAGCTGCATGGCTGAAGCAGATCACTTATACCCAGCACCAAAGGGCACAGGCGCTCTATGCAATGACTGCCAAGTAAGAGTCTTGGCTGTACACTTACTGCCATATATGGCCTACATCCAGCATCTCTTGTCTTGGCAATGGAATCCACAAGCTGTCCACTGATGCCAAAATCACAGAGCTTAATATTTCCACTTCTGTCTAGAAGAATATTGGAAGGTTTGATATCTGCAAGAGATACATGCCATTCAGTATACAACTGATCAAGTGACTCTAAAGTATGATAATCAAAAATACTAAAATTTTTGAATCCTTTAATTCAGATATATGAAATAAATTTTCACTTAGCACATGCGATCATTACTCATGTTTTAAACACACATCAATACCTAAGGCCAAAGAGGGTAGTTCAAACCTATAATCCCAGCACTGTGACACTGTTCAGGCATGATTGTCAAGAGTTTGAGGCTAACCATGGCTACGGAGTAAGACCCTGTCCATAAAAACTAAAAAGAGACTAGAACTGTAATGTAACAGTCAAACTCCTTCCATCATACAATTTAACAAGCCAAAAGAATTCTCTTTCACGTTTACACCAATAAAACACAAACAAAAAAATCATGGTTTTCAGCAGTCAAGATGTGGAATGAACTTTATCAGATAATGCACTAAGCTAGTTTTCAAAAGAAGTCAACAATTATACAACTAAATATAAGGTACACCAGTTATAAACCTACAACTGTAATTTTGTTAATTACAGCTTTAACTTATGAAAACATTATTTTAAAGGAAGAAATTATTCTCAAAAAAATGTATTATTTAAATTATTCTCAAAAAATGTATTATTTAAGAGATTTCTTTTAGGATTTAGTCTTATTTGTGTATATGTGTGTAAGTGTAGGCCAAGTGTGTGAAGAGACACTTGGCGAGAAGAGAACATCATGATTCCACGAGCCGGACTCACAGGAAGTTGTGAGCAACGCCGTGTGGGAACTGAACTACGTCCTCCGAGAGCAGCAAGCACTTTTAACTACTGAGTCAATGCTCAGCCTGACAGTCTTTTGACCTGAAATGTTTTCTCCAGCTTCTCCCAACTAACTTTCCCTTGGACTCATTTCTACAACTTTCAGAATATTTGTACCTTTGCTCAGCATGCAGAGAGCCAACGCTCTTCCTCACTGATAATCACTACTAATATGCCAATAAGCTATCAATTTTCCCCTGTATACTCTCCAATTATCTATTTCTATCACAATACTTCCATCTATTTCACTGTCAGCACCATGGAAAACAATAACTGAGACACAGAAGACATCTATATATAACTCAAAAAGTCTAAAAAAAAAAAAAAATCTCCAAAACATGGCTCCTGATGGGTAAGTCTCATAGCTTCTTTGCAGTTGCTGCTCTTAAGAGCACAGGACATTTCTAGTGAATGTGACATAGAATACAAACATGTAAGAAAAGTATGCCCCTGCTGTTTAAAAGGCTACACAGGAAGTGAGAGTCCCTTCTTCAAGACATTATTGGGTCTAGAAGCAATACTGAGAGATGAAGTGATCACTAACAGTGTGACAATACTTTCAAAAGCAGGTCAGGTTTTAGAGGAGTTCCAGTCTATAATATGAACTTTAAATCTTTTACAAAAACATGCTGTAAGGTGAAGAAGAAATATTTCATCAAGAAAAATACCATGGCTTAAAATGCTTGAGCGTATGGGCTGCGAGTGTAGCTAAGTGGTAGAAGACTTGTCCAGCATGCGCAAGGACCTGGGTTCCATTCCCAGCAACAGAAAAAGCAAAAGCCTTAAGATGCTCTGCCCTCAGCGTCTCCGAATGTCCACAGGGCCACTGTGATGCTTTGATTGCGCGTAGTTACCAACTGGACAATAAGTGACTCATTTTTAGTGATTTATGTTTCCCTTGCATTAAATTACTGGCAGATTTTAACTGTACAAACAGACTTTATTACTAATAGTAACTATTTTTAACTAAGATCAATAATTGTAGCAAAATGTACTTCTAATATCCAATATATTAAGTTAGATAGAAATTTATAGATTCCCAGAGGACAGAAAGCTGAAGCTTCAGGGTATATTGTACTTGGGGGTTTTGTGTGTTTGTTTGGTTAGGTGCGGTTTTGGTTTTGTTTTGGTTTGGTTTGGTTTTTTTGGCCACAAACACTAATATTTCATGAAAGTTTATATAGTGTTACAGTAGTTTGCACTTAAAAATATTTTAACCAATTAAAGAAAGCAATGCATACCCACCTCTGTGAATAATTTTCAAGTTTTCTTTTAAGTGGTTTAGTGCTTTCACAGTCTAGGGAGAAGAAAAAAAAAAGGTGGGATAAAGATCTTGTGTTTTTAATAAGATAGTCCAACAACCTACAACATGCCAGAGCCTCCTCAGCCCTCTGTATGCTTTCTTTGTGTAACATTTAAATGTTTACTCTTGTGTATTCTGAATGATGATGGTTATTTTACATCTAACTAGTTGCTTTTACATAGACCTCTCTAATGCTAAGAAAACAGTAAGATGACTTTTATATTAAGAAACTATCATAGTGGTTTTGTACCTCAAACCTGCACAATCATAAAAACAGTAAAAGACAGTTCATCGCTCTGGTTCTACCATCCATGATGATGATTATTCTCATAAGTCCTCAATTCCTCACACTCATTCACTAAAACCCTGAAGTTCTGCACAGCTGGTATATCTGCTCAACCAGTAGCAATTTGTCCTGCCCTGGCTCTACTCATGATTAGAAATCATAGGCTTCTTTAGAAAGGGAAGGAACAGAGACTTGACAATAGGCCAACAAATTTGCTGTTTAAAAGAAAAAAAAAGAATGTCGAGTTGTTGCTGTCATCAAAGGAATTATATGAGGACTGTAGAAAATAGCACCTTGTATTATCTCAATAACTCTTTTTATGTAGTCACTGGTCTACTAATTAGCATGAGATTTTACAGAAAGTAAAATGATGTGCTTAGTATATAAGGTGATCACTGAGTCTGAAAACACAAATACACATATACTAAGTTAATCATGTATATATTATATATATTATAATACATGATATATGCTGTAGTTAAGAGTGGGGTTATGAAATCAGGCTGTGAAGGTCTTAACCATCAACAACTTTAAACTGTAAATTCCAAACCAAATTAATATTTCCAAGCTTTCAGATTTACCATCTGTAAAAATTGAATATTAGTTACCATAGAGTTAACAAAAAGATTATGTCATAGAATCTTGGCTCAGCACAAATACAATTCAGTCGCCAGTAACTACTATCACTACTCTATTCTGCAAGGTACTGCAGTACTAGTCTAGTATATTGTCCTACTATATTCTAACACTGTGAACAGTGGCAAGTTGTAAGACAATAGCGGCTTGGTACACTGGACAGGTAGCCAAACTATCAATGTAAAATTTACATATTAATCTGAATGAATAAGTATCTGGTTCAACTCAGTTTTATTCTATATAGTATTATATAAAAGAATTCATATCTCAAAAGTTAGATAGCTCATAAAAGATTTAAACTTAAGCATTAATTTGGCAGTGATAAAACTTTAGCAAATTATCAACCTTAAAAGAACTTACTAACACGGTTTTATCAAAATTTTAAGTCTACTACTAGGAACATCTCTTACAAATGAAAGAGTTCAGAAATTACTTATATTTTTAAATCAGTTTTATTCGCTCTTTAAATCACTAAGTTGGCAAGTGACAAACTAAATTTAAATTGGGGGAAGTGGCTTAAAGAAATCAGAGTCCCATGCAGCCACAATATGGTTTAGCTCACATACAACTGACTAGACAAGTACCTGGCTCAGAGTCTCAGGGGTTCTAAATGTCTTAATAGTTTTGCTTTATAAAAAATAAGTTGCCTTTTCCTTTGTAAAAATAAAAAAGCTGAACACACTTTTCAAATAAAAGATGAGAGCAAAAAAGTCAGTGATCATAAATTCAGTTTCAAACATTAACTCATTCAGGAGAGAACTCTTTTCCTTTTTGGTACTCTGGCAAAAGTGAATAGATCAAATTAATCATAATTCTAGCAACTAAAATTACAAGTCAACATTTAAATGGTTTAGGCTGAATAATCCTCATTCTCAATCTACAGCAAAATAGACCTTGTTAAAAAGCTTCCATTCAGAGGCTTTAAAGAAACTTCTTCCACTTAAAGATAGTTAAAACAACAGGAGAAACAAATGTAAAATAGAATTTCTAGCTTTACTTAAGTCAGTGTGTTACAGTTCTTTGAGATTCGAATGAGAACAACACTGTAGTATTCACAGACCGTCTTTGAAAAGTTCCTCAGCCCCATCATGTTAGTTACTTGCTCTCGCATCCTGCTACAGCTGATCTTCTCAGGAAGGCAACAACAATCCAAAACCTCGTGCATTCACAAACACCAGCAGCTTCTCCACATAGCTCTGTGTCAGAGGCGGGAAAGCCATATACTTACTGCTAAAGTGATTTTGCCTAAGATCTCTTCCGGAATAACGTCATCTAACACACTATATACATATTTGTAAAACTTATCAAACGAGGTAGACATGAGCTCCATACAAATCCAACAGTCGCCCTGTGAAAACAACAGATATTTGTCACCACTAAAATCCTAATATTAAGCACAGATGTCATCTCCTTACTTAGGACAGAAACAGAATTAAGGAGGAAGACTGAACCTCCAACTCATGATAATTTTTTTTTTCCAATACAACATTTCTCTGTACAGCCTTGGCTGTCCTGGACTCACTTTCTAGACCAAGCTGACCTAGAACTCACAGCAATCCCTGCCTCTGCCTCCCAAGTGCTGGGATTACAGGCGTGTGCCACTGTGCCCATCTCATGACAAATTTTTATTCATCATTAAGAACCTGAAAAGGCTGTCCTTACCTGGGTTTAAACAGAACTATGTGGCTAAAGCCTATTTTACCTACTTTTTTAAAAAATTCATTTAATAGATAGATAGATAGATAGATAGATAGATAGATAGATAGATAGATAGATAGATAGATAGACAGACAGACAGATAGATATCCGTGTGAGAGAGAATGCAGTACCCACAGATGCCAGGAGAGGGTGTCAAATCGCCTGGGAAATTGAACCTGGGTCCTCTGCAAGAGCAGCCAGTGCATTTAACCACTGAGCCATCTCTGCAGCCTCTATTTTACCCATTCTTAGGTTCCACAGAAAACTTTTGTGCTTTGGTAAAAATTTCAATATTTGTCATAACAAAACATGAAATCAGGAAATATATGGAAAACCATCGTTTCTCATTAACAAAAAAACCTATCTTGAGAAACTAATAAAACTAGAATAAATAAAATTAAAAAGCTAAAAATGAGTAAATTTCACCTTGTTCAATCAGAAGCCTTCTTGGTGAGATGAGCCACATGATTCAGAATTGCTTTATTTTGTCTGTTCTATGCAGTGCTTACCACTATCTAACACAGCACAGTTGCTTATTTGTTATGTCTGACTCCAGTAAATCAATGCCGGTGACAATTAAGGCTGTGTATGAAAGCAATTTTATCAGAGACACAGAAAGAAAGCCCTGCTCTCCTGCAGTCACTGTGATCTGATAACAGTGCAAACAGTGTTCCAGTGATAAACAATTTGTATGCTTCAAATTGTTGTTTATCTGCATAGGTAGTGGCACCCTGGAATGTCCTACCCCGCCCCAGCATGGATGCGAGCCATCATTTCACCCTATGTAGCACGCTTTCTATAGTAGCTAGTGTAAGCACCCTCACGCAGCCATGTTTCAACAGTATCCACACCAGCTATTAGATCAACTGCTACAGTTTAGCTGTGCTGCAATTCAAGTATCCCTAAAGGATTATAGTTGTTTTGGCTTATGATTGGTATAATTATGATTATCACTGTGCCAATATTCTGTTGAATTTTTTCACAGGTATATGTGCAAGAAAAAATAATATGTAGAGTTTGGTAATGCCAGACGTCTGAGCATCCACTGGAGGTCTCAGGGTGTGCCTCCTACAGGTGCTATACCCACACTGACATTCACTAGAACCACCCTGCAGTGGTTTGAGTAGGCATGGCCCCCACAGACTCAGTTTGAATGCTTGGCCCATAGGCACTGGCCTAGTTGGAGGAAGCATGTCACTGTGGAGGAGAGCTTTAAGGTCTTATATGCACACAAGCTACATCCAGTGACGTAGTCTCCTCCTTGCTTCCTGAAAATCAAGATGCAGGACGCTCAGATCCTCCAGCACCATGTCTGCCTACACGCTGCCATGCTTCTCACCATGAGAATATTAGACTAAAGCCCTGAAACTGTAAGCCAGCCCCAATTAAATGTTTTTCTTTATAAAAGTTGCCATGGTCACGGTGTCTCTTCACAATAAGTCCTAACTAAAGCACATGCCATGACTAGGAATACATCTTTAATATCCCACTAACTAACTAACTTTAAAAAAAAACTAGAAATCTCTAAACAACTCAGAAAAGAGAATGGTGCATAATTTTAAAGAGTATCTTAAATTCCATTTCGTGACAGTGGGTCATGTCATGAACGTAGGCAGGAAAAGTGTAAGAAAGTGCAGAACTGTAGCAGATAAGGAACTAGAAGCTGTGGCCATTTGATGAAAGTAGAAAAGCTACCATCAGATAATTTCAAAAGTCACCTTTGACAACTTTTATGCTGTCACTAATTTATGGACACAGTTGTACTTTCCACCATAAAACCTCTCTCTCAAGCCTGCTCTAGACTGATGACGTTATCGTCCCTTAAGGAAAGCCATTCACTGGAGACTAAGCTGTGAGTAGAATAGCGGCATCTTTTCTGCAGTTAGCCCTCTTAGCATATTTAACCTACAAGTGTGAAGAACACTGAGGTGGGTAAGCGGACTAAAACATTTACGTCATTAAATAAATGGGGAACATATTTTAAGCGTATTTGCAATAAGGAACCTTTACATTCCTTTCTTCTCAACCTTACCTTTCCTCAGTGTTCTCAGAGAGCAGCTCTCAGAAAAATCAATACTTTCCACCAAAAACACACACTCAATTTTATTTTAATCCAATGACACCTTCTTGGTAGACTCACTACAGATCTCTATTAGAGAAAACTACAGTGTACTCAGGTCACCACCAGAAATCTCAAGGGTAATCTCAAGGGTGGAAAGATCTCACGTGCTGAGAGCCTGGGAAGTGGACCACTTTCTGTTTGTAGAGGCCCAGGTCTCCTGTCTTCTTGGCTAAGAAATGAGACTGCCCACCACCCTCGATGCACTGAAATAAGGTCAGATGAGTCACCACCAGTGCCCCCAGACTGTCCATGAAATAGAAAGGAAGAAAAAACACCAAACTCATCCTACAAAGCTGCCATTACAATGACAGCAGACCCACATGTACACAGGTCATTTTCAATAAAATACTTTCAAACTGAATTTAAAACAAAACATAAATAGCAAGCTGTTTCAGTCCAGTAATGTAAGGACTGCTTCACATATACACATATATGCTAGTCACTTTTCTGCTGCTATTACAAAACACCATAACCAAGGCAATTCCTCGAAGCAATATTTTACTTGGATTTAGGATTCTAGAGAGATAAGAGCCTATCATGGTGGGAAGGCATTGTAGCAAGTAGCAGCAGAAGCAGGAAACAAGGCACTTACATCTTTAAGCACAAGCGTGAAGCAGAGAGTGAACTGAAGTAGGGTGTGAGTAGACACTTTCAAAGCTTGTCCCTGGTGAGGTGTTTTCCCCATTTCTCACTCAAGCTGCCTCTTACAATAATGAAGCTCATAAGTAAGACTCAAGGAAAAAGACTCTTGTGATCATCTCAATTGTTGTGACAAAGTTTTTAAAGAAACGCAACATTCCTTTAGGAGGAAAGCCCTGAAGAAACTAAGGTTGAAAGCAACATAGCTCAGCACAACATATAGCACATATGACAAACTGATAGTCCAAGTTATTGCGATTAAGAGAAACTGATTTCATTTCTTCTAACATCAGAAAAGAAGTAAGGGTGTCCACTCTCATTTTATGTGATGTTTAAAGTCTCAGCTAGAGCAATGAGACAAGAGAAAGGAAAAGTCAAATAATCCTTACTTACAGATGACATGATTTCCCCCAGCCATGGGCCAGACAGGTTTCTCTGTGCAGCACTGGTTGTCCTAGAACTCAGATCAGGCTGGCCTCAAACTCACAGAAATCAGCCTACCTCTGCCTCTAAGTGCTGAGATTAAAGGTATGCACTATTATGCCTGGCTGACATGATTCTATTTTTAAAAGACCCTACAGAAAAGACTAACAGAAAACTCTAGATGTCATAAACACAGTAAAGCAGCTATGGTGGTTAAATGAGAGTGGTCTCCATGGGCTCATATATTTGACTACGTGGTCCCTATTTGGGAAGGACTAGGAGGCATGGCCTTGTTGGAGGAGGAATGTCACCAGGGCTTGGAGGTTTCAAAAGCCCATGCCACTCCCAGTCCTCTCTCTGTAAGTGTTGTATGCTGGATGTAAGTTCTCACCCACGGCTCCAGCACCATGCCTATACCTTTATGCATGCGGCCATGCTTCCCCCATGGTGGTTATGAAATCTAACCCTCTGAAACTCTAAGGTGGCCAAAACTCTATAAGCTTCTATGAGCTGCTTTGGTTATGGTGTCTTTTCACAGCATCAGAAAAGTAACTAAGACATAAACTGTATTTTGTTGTTGGGGGTGAGGATGGGTGAGCCAGGGTTTCTCTATGAGGCCTTGGCTGTCCTGGAACTCACTCTGCTGGCCTTGAACTCACAGAGATCCACCTGCCTCTGCCTCCTAAGTGCTGGAATAAAGGCGTGTGCTACCACTGCTCAGCCCTATAAATTATATTTTATATTCTACTACAAATATAAAAGTCAGTAGTCTTTCTATTACCAGCAACAAACTTGCCCAGAAAAAAAAAATGTGTAAAACAAAACAAATCAAAAAACCTCATTCATCACAGTTTCAAAAAGTAAGTAATAAAACTCCTGAGAATAACCCTAACCAAAAAAATAAAAATTTAAAGTCTGGAAGGAAGAAACTGAAGAATATAGTAGAAGATAGACCTCTCACGCCCATGGACTGGTAGAATATACACTATAATAATTAGATATACATGACACAAAGCAACCTACAGGCTCAGCACAGACTCCATTTTTGACTAGTTTTATGTCACCTTGACACAAGCTAGAGAGTCATCATAGAGAAAGGAGCCTCAATTGAGAAAATGTTTCTATAATGATTGCTGGAGGAGGGCCCAGCCCATTGTGGGTGGTAGTCCTGGGTTCTATAAGAAAGCAGGCTAAGCAAACCACAGAAAGCATGCCCTCCTATCCCCACCCCATATGCTATATATATAGTATATGTGCATATGCTAGATGCATCAGCTCCTGCCTCGAGGTTCCTGCTCTGCGTGAGTTCCTGTCCTCACTGTTTTTGATTAACTATTGTATGAAACTGTGAATGAAACAAACCTGCTCCTTCCCAAGTTGTTTTCAGTCATGGTATTGCATCACAGCAACAGTAACCCTAACTATGACGGTCCCCATCTAAATTTCAGTGGGATTCTACACAGAACTAGTAAGAAAAACAAAACAAACAAGCAAACAAAAATAAATCAATAAAAAAAAACTACTGAATACTAAGCAGAAAGAACAATGCTAGAGCATTCTAATACCTGGTCTAAAATGACATCACAGAGCCGCAATTACAAAAATAGTGGTACTGCACAGAGACCAATAGTATACAAGACAGGGCCCAGAAATAAATCCAGAGAGCTACAGCCACCAAATCTTAGACAAGTGTGTTAAAAATGTAATTACAAAAGAAGCTTCTTCAACAAATAATGCCGGTACACTGGATATTCAATGTAAAAGGAAACTAGGTCCACATTTCCCACCCTGCACCAAAAATAAATAAATACATAAATAAATGAATAAAGTCCAATACAGAATAGAGCAAACACCTTAATCTAAGACCTGCAGTTCCTTAGGGCATAATAAACAGAACCCAAGCAGAGGTGCAGACAAGGTCTTTTTTAACATGGACTCCAGCAGCATATAATCAATTCTCAAGTGTGACAAGTGGGATTACATGAAAATAAGAAAAGCATGCACAGAACAAAGAAACTACCTCTAGAATGGGGGAAAGTCTTTATTAGTGATGTAACTGACAAGGAATTCATATCTAAAATCTATAAAGAACTTCAAAAACAAAATAAACAACAAAATAAAACCCAATCAGCTAATCAATAAGTAAGCTTATGAAGAGGCAGTTCTCGAATGAAGAAATATAAATGGTCAAGAAAACATCTGAACAAGGGTTTTTAAAATGCTTATCTACCAAAGAAATACAAATTAAAACTGCTTAGAGGTTACATCTCACCTTGCCAAAATGGCTATCATCCACAAAACAAATGCTGCTGGCAATGTCGAAAGCAAGTAATCCTTCTACACTGCTGGTAGCAGTGTAAACTTGCACAGCCACTATGGAAATCAGTATGGAGGCCCCTCAAAAACACTAACAGAACTATCATATGATCCAGCCACACCCACTCTTAGGTACATCAGCTTTCAGAGATGCCAGCACATTCATGACTATTGTTGCACTATTCACAACAGTCAAGTTACAGAACAAGCCTTAATATCTCCTAAAAGATAAATGGATTTTTTAAAATATGGTACATTCGTTCTTTTGTAAAGAATAAGATGATATCATTTGCAGGAAAGTAGATGAAATTGGAGATAATCATATAAAGCCAAATGAGCCAGATTAAAAAAAACAAATACTGCATATTTTCTGCCACATGCAGAAGATAAAGAGGCAGGCAGTCAGGCAAGTGTGCGCACGCACAGACACACACATACACATGCACAAACACACAAACACAGAAGACATAAAAGTAGAAAAGGAACTGAAAGGGGAGGAAGAGGTCTGAAGGGAGGGGGGTACAGGAAGGTCTAATAAAACACTGACTTGGGAGCAGAGAAGGGGAGAACAGGAAGGTGACCAGCAAGAGGAAGGAGGAAATCAGGGAAGGGCAGGTGAGTGGGGCAAACAAGAACAAAGTATAATGAAATATATGCATAGAGGGGATTAGAGGGAAGAAAGGGAAGGAAGGAAAAGGAAGGCAGAAAATGATGCAAGTCTATTTTAATTAAAAATGTACTTTTAAAAAAATAAAGATGTCACCATGACACCCATTCATTATTAACCAAAAAAATTTTAAACGCAATAATTCTTTTTTTAAAGATTTTATTTATTATTTATATAGTATTCTATACTGCAGATGTGCCTACATGCCAGAAGAGGGCACCCGATGGTTATGAGCCACCACGTGGTTGCTGGAAACTGAACTCAGGACCTTTGGAAAAACAGCCAGTGCTCTTAACTCTGAGCCATCTCTCCAGCCCAAACATAATAATTCTAAAGATTTACATTTAAGTACTAACACAGATGTGCCATAGTCGTAATAAAAAATATAAAGGAAGAAACTGATATTCACAAGTAACCACAAAGGCACAGAAATATTTACATATATATAGATGATAATCATACTTTAATGTAAAAAGCTGTGAGTCCAAACTTCAGTGGAATTCCTTATAGAACTAGTAAGAAATGCATAACCAAAACAAATGAGTAGCCAAAGCAATCCTAAGCAGAAAAAATAGCCTATAGGTTAACATGGATGGCTCTGTAGTATAAAAATGAGAGACAATTTCACTGTTACTGTATGACACTTTACTGAAGAGTAGAATTTAATCCTGTCATCTTCTTACTTATCCAAATTACATATGCATTTATCAGCTAAAACCCAAATAGTTTACCCGTACCTCTCTGAAGAGTGCACCATAGAACTGAACAATGTATGGGCAGTCACTACTCCGCATTACTACATCCAAATCCATGAGAAGTTGTTTTTGTTCTTTTTCATCCACAGTGGACCGTATTCTCTGGAAAAGAATGATAATAGATATCATGCAATCATAGAACACTTTTAGAAACTTGAGTACTTTACCATAGCAGTGGGAATTACCAAACTCCACAATATTAACCAGACAAGAAAATTATCATGTTTCCTTATACTTTATAGTTTTAAGTTTGATCACAGACCATTTAACAAAAAAGCACTCAGGCATTCTTTTAAGGGCACAGGACTCTAGATCACACATTCACTGGTAAGGGTTACACAACAATGCTCTTAGGTTCTGAGAATTATGCCCACATGCAAATACAAAGAAAATCATAGAGTATAGAAGTTTTCACATGAATAACTGTAGGCAGCTTCACACACAGTTTTAACCATCATCTCAGAATTACAGCGGTTCTAGCATCCAATTCAACAACAGCCTTCTTGACTACCTAGCATCTTCATTAACTGGATTGCAATGGGAAACGGTCTGGGACAGGAGAATTGAGGGCTGACATGGGGAGCACACAGATGGAATTTGCCTTTTAAATCCTGACTGGCTCTTCACTGAACTTCCTCTACACTGAAAACAGGAAGCTCTCTTTGGTTTTCTATTCATGGTTCCTCAGGCAGGTCAGCATAACCCGGGGGAAAAATCCCAAAGCGGAGAAACACTGGGCTCTTTTTATCTATTCCTAAATTGAAAAGACAGTCTCATGTACACTGCAGACCTGGGGCAGAGTCCTAACCAAATTGTACAACTCTGCACATTTCTCACTGTCAGAAAACATCTATACTCCACCTCCCAACTAGAACACTATAGAATACATAATTTCAGTTGAACATTCCCCATTGCACTAGAAAAGAGATCAGATTCAGAAAATGTATGACATTAATAACAGAAGTACAGTTTAACATTAAAGCATGCAAAGAACTTTTATTCCCATAAAAAAAAGTTCACGATGTCACACTGTGTCACTGAACACAACACAAAGCACATACTTACAAGGTAAGTTAGTATCAAAAATTACACAAGTAGTATTTTGTCCTCCAAGACTTCAAGGTATCTGTCCTCAATGTTCTTGCAAGGGGTGACGGCAGTCAGTTAAATTCTGGAGCCCAGTTTACAGAAGAGGAGCCAGAGGCAGAGATACAAACGGGTGTTCCATGTGACACGAGAACATGCGGTTAAAGAGCAGAAGCGGGCTCCCTCAGCTGTGTGCTGACACTACACCAGGCGTCCACCCTATACACTCCAAATATATTTTTAAAACGCTTTTATTTAAAATGCATACCTTGCTATCTACAGTGTTTCATACCAAATGAAATGTCTTGACTTTGATTTAAAATGTTACATTGAACACCACTGTCATAGAAATAAAGACAAAATTAAGAATGAGAAGACAGAGAAGACAACTAGTCTCCTTAGAGGTGAGACTCTTTTCCTTCACTCTTATGTCCTTATTTTCATAGACTGTGAATAACTTTGCTACTAAATCAACATTAATATTTTGCTCCAAAAGGATATTTGTTAAAAGTCTAAGTAAGCAGACATATGATTTTTGTTTGTTCAAAACATGGCAAAGATTAATTTATAATTAATAATCAGTAATATTAGAATTAACATTCATCCCTATTTTAAGAAGACCATTTGAGTGTGTGGTTTTAAAAATAATATGATTTTTTAATAATTTTATTATTTCCATATATCTGAATTTAAAATGAAGAGTTGATAAATAAAAGGAGAAATGTCAAACTACACTTTGGTTGAGGAAAATTTCTACATATTGTTTATTCAGATTTTTCCTTAATTATTAATTTTCTATCTTTTTAATCTACATATCTATATTGGTAAATATTAACACACATGATTAGAAAACATGATTTAAAATTGTTTTCCTAGATTTCCTAAGTTTACATTTTTACAAAGTTTATCTAAATCTACAAAAGAACATTACAATAAAAACCACAACAGTTCACATCCACGTCTGACTTCTAGAAGCAGATTTCTAGAATTCAGCCATAGCTAAAGGGAGGAACCTCCCACCTACCCCATGCTTAGAGGCTACAAACAACTGCTGGGTGGCGTCAGCATGACGTTGATGCCTGGGACACTCTGCACTAGACTAATGTCTCCTGCTCTCTGCTCAAGCACTGTGAGTAGAGGTGAGCAGCCAGCTGCTGGGGTTCCACGCAAATGATTGTGGACTGAGAAAGCAAAGCTCAATCAATAACTACAGTAAAGCTCTGGTGTTGAGTTGTAACATTTATCTCAGTGAACACCTAACAAACTAACCCAACTCAAGAGGTCTACCAGTCTCCCAAAGAAGAGTAAACTACAAGTATAAACCTGCATTAACAGTACATTCAAGTTAACGACTCTAATTCAGGACTTGAGAAATAACTCAAGTTACAGAATATCTAACTCAAGATAGAGAACATTATAATGAGTAGTATAAAGCTAGTAGTAACACAGTCACTACCAGGACACTTATGGGAAACCAGAACAGTAGCTTGGAAAAGATTTTCACCATTTGCAACCAGTGAGGCCACTGTGGACTAATACTAGGGAGCAGAACCCCATGAGCACATCAGTAAGAACCTCCCCTTCCCTTCACAGTCAGACCTTCATCCCAGGTGTAGAAAATAGAAGTGCAGAGATGAAGCAACACTCACCATGCTCAGAACTTGAACCAGGAACTCATGCACTGGTTTCTAAGAAATATTCATTTCTTTCTATCTTGTTTGTTTGTTTTTGTATTTTATATTTTGAGACAGGGTTTCTCTGGGTAGCCTTGGCTGTCCTGGACTCACTTTGTAGACCGGGCTGGCCTCTTACTCATAGAGATCCGTCTGTTTCTGCCTCCCTGAGTGCTGGGATTACAGACATGTGCCACCACATCTGGCTTTCTTTACATCTTAAATTTAAGCTGAGTCAGTGATACTAGTTTGAGCAATACAAGCCTTCACCTTTTTCTTCTCTTCTTTCTCTTTTCTTACTCAAAAGAGTAGGATGAAATGTCCACAGGAGGCCATGAAAGACTTTGAAAAGTCATCTCATGATCAAAGAAGTTTTCTTTACAATCAGAAAGAATTCTGCAAAGTCCTAATTTTCTTCATTATGATCATGCTGAGCTTTTCATTGGCCACTACTGTACTAAGCCGCTATAGTGACCACATGCCCCTGAGTAAACATATCTGTCTTTCTTGAAAAGCAATTCATATCTCTTTCCAATAGAAAGGTATCTTTAGATTATTTTTATTTTTACCTTATCTGATTGTAATATAGCTTAAAGAAACATCTAAAATCATAATAGGAAATTATAATCTATAATTTTTTCAGTGAAGCTGTAAAAATATTTTAATTGTCCAAATTTGTATTTAAGGTCATTTCAATGGTTGGTGAGGCTTTAAAACAGGCAAATGTCAATAAAATAGCATGTAGGTATGATCAGAAATGCCAAATGGCTCCACTATCATCACAGAGAAAAGGTGTAAGTTTAATGTGTAGCTCTCTGGCTTTTGAAAGTGCTATCTTTTATAGTTCTATAAAAAATAAAATCGAAACAAAGATCTTCATTCTCCTAAAACTACTAAAATAGCATGTGCCATTGGCTGGAGATGCAAATTCAGGTATGGAGAATTCTATTTATACTCAGTAGCAGTAAGTAGAAGTTACAAGTCCCAGAGGTTAAGTTAACCATCTTTCATTAGAACATGTCCTCTTATAGCAGGAGAACATGGGCCACTGAATCACCAGGTCTCCTATGCACATGCTGTGGCTGTTAGCTTAGTATGTTTGTGAGACTCCTAACTGTGGCAGAAGGTTTGTTTCCAATCTTTTGCCTGCTCCTTGGACTCTTTTCCTCTTGCCAGGTTACCTTGTCCAGCTTCAGTGTGAGGGCTTTTGCCTTGTACTGTTGTATTTTGTTTTGTCATGTTTGTTTGTTGTCTCTTGGAGACCTGCTGTTTTTGGATGGGAGACAGAGGGAGAGTAGATCCTGGGGAGAGGGAAGGTGGGGAGAGCTGGGAGGGGGGAGGGGAAACTGGTTGGGATATACTATATGAAAAGAAGAATCTATGTTCAATGATTAAGAAAAAGAAAGTGTCTTCTTGCCTTCTCTACTTCATTACATACACAGGAGTGGTTACCAGAACAGGACAAGAAATTGGCCCAATTCCTAAGAAGCTGCTGGAAGCTTACTATCCTTTCTATACAGTGCAGCAGCCAGAAGTCACTAACAAATTTAACGCTGACCCACTGGCCTCATGCATAATATCTTGAGTTTGTTTGGTGATGGTGCTAACAATGGAGAGCCCAGGCCTTCTGTGGGCTGGCCACTCTTACTCAGCTTAAATTTAAGATGTAAAAAAATGAACATTACTTAGAGTACATGAGTTCCTTGGCTCAACTTCTGAGTGTAGCTTCATTTTTCCACTCTGTCTTCCTGTGCCAGAGATAAAGGACTGACAGGGGAAGAGAGAGAGAGGGAAGAGGAGACTAATGACAAAACAAATAGTGTGAAAATTCTCAAACTGATCAAGATGCATGTTAGCATGTTATAATGGAAAGGAGCTGGAAGAGGCGCTCACACTACATTCCCAGGAGGACCTGGGGACTGGAGGCAGAGAAGCAGCAGGATGGAGATAAGCAGCACACACTCCAGAGGAAACTAGGGTGACCCCTTCTTATTGACAAAATAGGACCTGATGGAGTCATCTATGTGCCCACCCACACCCACCTTCCTTGTTTACATTTATTTCCAAGGCTCAGGATAAAGAGCCAGAGTGCAAAAATGGAGGAGGAGGAAAATAAACCAATCTGTATTAGGGGGTCAGGTTAGGAATATTTAAATGTGGAAAAGTAGGAAGGAAGGCTAACTAAGGCTAAGGTTGGAAGTGTAGAAAAAATAAAGTTAAGAAAGTCTCATAGAACTTCCTTTTCTCTTAGAAGCCTGTGTTGTTCCGAATAGGAACAGCCCCCACAGATTTATATATTTGAATGCTTAGTCACCTGGGAGTAGTACTATCTGAAAAGGACTCGGAGCTGTGGCCTTGTTGGAGGACATGTGCCATAGGGGTGGGCTCCAAGTTTTAAAACCCATGTCAGGACCAGTGGTGCTGCCTGTGGATCATGTATTCCACTATGCTCCCCACCATGAAGATAATGGAACAAGCCTCCGAAACTGTCAGCAAGCCCCCAATTAAACGTTTTCTATGACGAAAGTTGCCATGGTCATGGTGTCTCTTAACAGCAACAGAACAGTAACTAAGACAAAGGCTGTTCTTCAGCAGGGTCACCAGGGAGCATTTTGCTAAGTGCTAAATAACACTAGATGGTCCTTGCCATAAACTCTGACTCTGTTGTCCTTTACCATTAAATCAGGATTCCCCAAATCTCTGGATTTCAAGATGCCAGGCCAGTACTAACTAATGGAGCATCAGAGCCTGCCTAAATGACATTCTGTGACTCTCTGTGTCTGGTGGACAACTACTTGGTCTCACCAGATCAACCCAGTTTTTCTTCCTACAAAGTCAAGTTACGAGCAAATGTGAGGCAGAATGACAGGTTCTATCTCTTAGATGATGTGTGTGCCTCTAGGTTCCTGATTCCATTCCTGTCTGGAGAAAGGGAAATTGTTTCATCATGTATTCCAAACATAACCCAAAGTTAAACAGACAAACAACAACAAAAATAAAAACAAACAAATGGTAAGCTATGTTTTGCTATTGATTAAAAATACTAGCTCCACAGCATGCATGACACACATCAGCTGTTGAATTAGAACACTAAAGGCAAGAAGGCTATGAGTCAGCAAACATACTAGACTCAAGAGCTGAGGAGAGCAACTTCAGTAAGCAGCCATTCCATACCCAGACCTCAAAACATCAAGAACAAACATGTAACACGCATGGTAAAATGAGTAGAGGGGCTAAAATAAGGGACTGAGGGATGGGGAAGGTCACAACCCCAGTCCTCACAGGTATGTCCTCTATGCCTTCATGTGACCAATACTTGTCAAGATTCTGTATGGTCCAGCTGAGGGTGCACAGCGTAGTACAGAAAGATATTAAGGAAAATTAGACAGCATATTCCTGAGGTACAGGTTCATCTTTCAGATGTACTCCAATATAAAAGAAGCATGCTTCCTGATCAGAAATGGGGGTATGGCCAAGAAAAGATCAGCAAGGTAAGAGGCTCATGAACTGCTTAAGAAATCTGTGCATAAACTTCATTTTATTCCAAGGCCCAATTAAAGCAATCTGAGAGAGGATTCAAATGATGTGTACTACTAGAAACTTGCCCATTCACAAGCAAAATGTCATTTTCAATGTATTGCCAACCAAATGTAGAACACTAGAAGCCATTTCTTCTTTATTTGGCTTATTCCTCTACAAAAGCACCTATTGTCATAATGTTAATAAAATATATGCATTCCATGGTTCATGAAATTGGCAAATTCATATTTATCTGATGACAAAAAAAAAAAAAACATACTCCCATGACAAAAATAAAAAGCTCCAGTGATGGGGCTGTCAAGATGGCTCAGTGGTTAAGGGCACTATCTACTCTTCCAGAAGACCTGAGTTCAATTCCCAACAACCATATGGCAGCTCACAATTGTCTGTAACTCCAGTTCCAAGGGATATGACACCCTTACACACATATATAAGCAGGCAGAACAAAAATAAACATAAAATAAAAATAAATAATTTTTTTAAAAAACCTCCACTGATGACAGCTGTTTACCTTTTTTGCTAAGTGGGCACTGAATAATACTACTCAGTTGGTACACAAGCAAAAACATCACAGGGAAACTCTTCTCTGGGAAGGAGGGAGGGAAAAGAGGTAGGGTGCCTAGTCCCCGTAACCAACATGCACCAAAGCTACTGTACACATACACACTGCTGGTCACTAAGTATCTGCTTCGAGACACAATGTCTGAGAAACAAATTGAAAAGGAGATGACCTGCACCCAGCTATGGCCCTGTCACTCCACACAACTTTCCTCTGGGCCACAAACATCTTAAGAATTTTTACTTTGTCATCCACTGACTCATATTTCTGCTGAACAAGTTCACCCTTAGCTATTCAAGTCTCTACACAAACCCCATACTTAAATTCCTAAGACACCTCATAGTGCCACGATCAACAAGGACAAACAGATGGCAACATCATCCAACAGAGAAGGTGAAGTATGGAGGGGAGCATAAAATGAAGATTAAAGACGCAACATTTATTTCCATGTCCAAAAGTAATAAATTATTGAGTAATAAATGATATTTAATGACTATGAAATTGAGGGTATTTGCAGTTACTAAGTCCAGAAGAATGTAATTTTAGCTGAAAACTCACTGAAGTCTTTTTATAAATGAAATCAATTCATAAACTTCTAGTTTTATCTGCATCAAATTAACAAACTAATATTGGTACTTCCCATTTTTCTCACTGAGGACACTAGGGACTGCTACTTTTTAACCTATTCTGGCTATTCAATGAGAACTTGGGAGAATATGTTATATCCCATCATAAGAAGAGGGCAGAGCTAATGGATCAAGCTCGATAAGCCTTGACAAAGGGGCTTCCTCCTCTTTACTAAGCACATCATGTACATTCAAACAACACAATGTGGACCAGCACTAGTTTCTATGGTCTAAAGATCATATTACCACTCCTGTACCCATGACATTAAAAAAGACAATGATTCAAATATAAAGGATAACTGGAGGACAAGGTCTTAACAGAGCAAGCACTGTCAGGAATTACCAATGTTAGTTCAGAAGTCCCAATGGACAGTGAGATACTAGAAGCCTAGTATTTCTCCCAATAGCTATGTATGCTGGGATATAATTCAGTATAACAATTCAGATAGGTCTAATGTTCAGCTTCAGAAACTAGATTCAAGTATAAACTGAAACATACAATGGGCTGGTTGAAATTCACCTGTAACAAGGATTTCCAAACCACCTTACTCTGTTCTCGTTGAACTGGTATTCTCAGGGCTTCCAAAACTGGTAGATAACAGCCATCACTTCTTCTCCCATGGTCCCAATCCCTTCACTCTTATTTTGCTTTGTTTGTTTGTTTGTTTGTTTGTTTCATTCTGAAGACTGAAGCCAGAACCTCAAGTATGCTTAAACACATTCTACTACTTTACCATACTCTCAGTTTCTTCCAACCTCTACTGATTTACCTATTATATTTACTGAGTTTCATGGAAAACTTTTATAAGAAGAAACCCACGCTATGAAAACCACTGACTTGGAGCTACAACAAAGAAAGCACAGATGTAATTCAAAACCCAGCCTGACTGGAGGGAGCTGTCATATCTGTGGAATTCCCCACTCTCGAGCACTCTCAATTTGCACTGTACATAGGAAAACACCATACCTCTAAGCAACTCTAGGAAGGTAATAGCTCAGTCAATCATGTATTTTTTAATTTAGTCACATGATCTAACCAATAAAATGAGATCACAAGATAATAGAGATCATTCTCGAATCAAGCAACACAGCCATGGTTTCTGCATCCATCCAGATGTAAATAATCAAATGCCATCATTTTGGCCTTTTAATTACCTAATAAAGCACTGTATGACATCAAAAGGGAACTTCCCCACTGAAGCCACCACAGTCATTATCACATTAGGGCTTTCAGAACAATATGTAAGACATATTAGTCTTACACATGTGGACTAAGATGAACACTCTCCCTCAGTGATTACTGACTGTCAACATCTGCCCAAACTATTCAGTGAAGGAACGTCTAATACAAGCATTGGCAGTCTCCAGAGAAACAAACCAAAGTATACTTTTACCACCCCTGACTTTCCATATCGGAGCATCTCCCCTGGAGGAGGAAGGTTCACAAGACTCAGGAACTTGAGGTGAACTGAAAGCTCCCGAAGCTCATAAAATGCATAAGCCGTCCCTCCTACACAGTCTCACCCTAGGCTTATACAAATAGTAACAACTGCCAGAGCAGAGGCTCCTGCTGGATCTGTCACCTACAAGCTGTGCAGGGAACTCAAGGAATGCAGCTTTCCTAAATCACCCGCTCTGAGGTGGGGCTTTCAGTGATGTGGTGCCTCTGAGTCACCAACGCTGCGGCAAGTAATCCCTCACCCATGCTCTGTGAGCAGCCCTAATGAACTCTGATTTGCCAAGCTACACTTGGGTGGAGCTGTTTCTCTGGTTTGCTGCTGGTATCCTATCTGGGGTGAATAAACTGTTCTCCTATCCCCAGGAAAAGTCATGCAACTCTGGCAGTGTTTGCCTGGCTTGGAACCCTTTCAGCAGCCAGATGCGGCTAATGGAAAAACAAGGGCCACCCAGAGCCTGTCAGAACTGCATCAGCTACAGTGATGGACAGAAATGCAGCCTTGCTCCCCCTTGAGATTCTGCCAGACCAACTGGAGCAAGCTGGTCTCACAGAAACCACTAGGGATGGAGTACACAGTACCTCAGGATGGTCATGAAAAATGATTGGAGTAGAGGGCCAAATGGGGTGGTGTTCTTCTTCTACACTGCTGTACCTAACTTTTTTTTCCTATTTCCTTATTTGCTCCCTCTGTGTAAGTGTGTGTACATGTGTGTGTGTGCATATGTGTATATACAAGTCAGCGGACAACTGGAAGTTGGCTGGCCCCTTACCCCATGTTTGTCCCAGGGATTGAACTAAGACCATCCGGTTGGCAGCAAGAACCGTTACTGCTGAGCCATCTCACCTGCTTAACATAACTCTCCTAAGAAATAAACTGATACAAGTGATGAGATCTTTTCATGCTGTAGTGGACCCTGGATAATCTTTCTTTTTAAATGCTTAAAACAGACAGTATGCTTTCAGGGATCCTGTAAAAAGATTCCTTTATATAATGCTAATCCTTGAGTGCCTTAAAAGCATCTAGAAGAACAGTAAAGAAAATAGTTATGAAGTTTAAAGGAAAGCACTTTGTTGAGTTTCGGAAAGCGGCACTCTCAGGTGCCATAAGAATGTTGGTTGAAAGATCAGTAATAGAGTTGGGCTTCCTTTTGTCATTTATTGGTCAGGGAGGCTTTGAGCACCACAAACCATAAGCTATTGCCATTGTTATTGGCTGCATGCCAAAACTAGAAGGAAAACTCTAGCTGATGGTCCTGGCTTTGACTGAGACATGAAGGACTCAAGAGTGTGATGGAGTCCCTTCCCTGCTGGCTGACTTCTGTGGCACAGAAAGGCACTGTGTAAGTTGCCAGGGTCTAACTGCCACTGACAGTGCTGCTCGGTTACGGATCCTGCGAGCTACACCACCAACACACCAGGTAGGGTGTGCTGGCTGGTACAATGCTGTATTCTACACCATGCACCTGACATGGGTACAACCAACTGCCTTCTGATTAGACTTAAGGCCCTCTACACCAAAGGGAACTTGTATCTGTTACTATATCAGAGGGCAAAGGCCCATGGCTGAGGAGGTAATAGGCCCCATGTTCAGAAAATTTGTTTTGTTAAATAGATATGATATGCCTATCAAACTGCCTTCACAACCTTTGTATTTATAACCACAGGTTACTGTTATCATCAGCCTAGGTGACTCATGAAGAGAAACTTCTTTCTTGTAATGAGCGGTATTCATTGCAGAATCACAGCCAGTCCAGCTCCTAAGAGTAGATGACTGTTGCTGTAGCTAACATTTTTTTTCCCTATTTCCTTATTTGCTCCCTCTGTGTAAGTGTGTGTACATGTGTGTGTGTGCGTATGTGTATATACAAGTCAGAGGACAACTGGAAGTTGGCTGGCCTAATGTTCAGTGGTAAAAAAATGGAAGAAAATAATCAGATGTATCTATTACTCCTTCTATACCTCAGTGAACATAGGACCAACGGGAGAAACCAGAAACACTGAGACAGAAGAAAAGGTGGAACACTGTGTATCTATTTCCTTCAAAATGATGTATTTCTAACCCAGAGAGAGAAAGGAGGTTAAGACACTGAAAATGGCAGGTGGTAGTAGTACACGCCTTTAATCCCAGCACTTGAGAGGCATACCCTCTCTTAGCTCAGAGCCAGCCTGGACTTCAGAGTGAGTTCCAGGACAGCCAAAACTACTTAAAGAGCAACTCTGTCTTTAAAAAAAAAAAAAAAGACACACACACAGAAACCAAATGAAACCCAGGAAATCCCTGAAACTTAGAAGACTCACATAGCCTGGTGGATCTATAAACAGTAACAACTGCTCTCCCCAGCAGGCTGGGCTGCCTGAAAGGTATGCTGAGAACTCCAGGAATGCAGCCTTCCTAAGTACTAGGGTGGAGCTTTTCACTAATACAACTGCCCAAGTTCTCCTACTCCTCTAAGTAATCTCTCACCTTGCTCCTGTAAATTATTCCAATAAACATACTAGGTCACTAAACTAGGCTTGGGTAGGATCCTTTCTTTGGTCTGTCATTAATGCTCTACTTGAGGTAAATGTTTATTTTATATCCCTGGAAAAGTTACTCAATACCAAATCTGTACCATCTGCACCAAGGACAGATCTACCTAACCAGCAGAAGGGAAGGGCTGCTGTGGGGCTGCTGACTTTGTCACCAGAGGAACCTTATCCTTCCTACTGGGTATCTAGGTTCTAGTTCAAGAACACCGATGTCAAAATCCAAATATTAACGATCAAATGGCCAGTCCTAAATTAAAAAATAACTGAATAAAAGCAGAAAAAGCAAAGGAGCAGAGTTGAGGATAGGGGGGGAAATGCAACAAATGTAGATCATCATTAACAACAACAAAAATCCCTGAAGCTTTAACAGCACACATACACACATTTGCAGTCTGGTACAAGTATCCAACCTAAACAATGGGCCTGTTTTCCTGATTAGCTCAGGTAGCTCCCCAAGGTAAGGAATGAGACACTATGGTAATAATACACTCTCTGGTACAGGATTTCCTGAGGAAAGACCCGGGAGGATTAACCATCTGTCTTCCTTCTCTTGCTTCTCAAAGTCAGCAAGTGGTTCTGGTTACCATACACAAGTGTCAGGCTATTAGTCTAAGTTACTGTATGACACCTCATTTGTTCTTTTTCATCTCCTCCCAAATCCCAGGATCGCCTTGTCTTCTGACTCTGATTAATTACACCCTGATACTGCTAGGTGTTTCTCCTGAGCCTGAATTTCTCTAACCCTGAGAGGTTCAAAAATTTAGAGTTAATTCTTGGGACTGGGGCAAAGTCACCATAGCACAGTTCTTTCAGAGCAAGGGTCCAGCAATCCCCCACCCAGATTAACCTTGGGATGTGACTAGGGTCATGTAGCTGCTAAGGAAGCCTATGAATGTGTTAACTCCCTCCCCCTTGCTACAACCTAACCTGCACATAACAGGGCAGGTATCCCCAGATGGCCAGATCTGATCATTTGCAGTTTTGGCGCCTGAAAACAAACCAATCATTTTAAGGTCAACTCCCCTAGGGACCCTTTCACCCAATCCTATAGTGCCAAGACTTACACTTCCCTACTTTCGTTTTCACTCCCTTAAAAACCCTGTTCCCCCAGAGCTGGGGGTCACTGGCCTCTTTGTTCTTGCAAAAGGCAGCCACCCAGCTCGAGTTTGTAATAAAGGCCCTCGTGTGTTTTACATCAGACTCAAAGCCTGTTGGTCATTTGGGGACTCGCAATCTGGGTATTTCAACCCCACCTAAGAAACCTCATCATAACCACTTCTTTATAGACTGAGTCCAAACCTTGAGATTTACCTACTACAGCCAGCTCTTGTCGCTATGCAGAGAGGTATGAAGCTATGACAGCTATGCAGAGAAGCCTAATTTACCTAAAGGACAGTGATTTCATTTCTGTTTCCATCTTTGATTCCTCTGCCACTGAGAAAAATGGGCCACTAACCTCAAAATCCATGGCAGTGCTGTTTACAATAGCCAGAAGCAAGAACAACTTGCACATCCATCAGCTAAGACATAGATTTTAAAAAATGTAGTGCATTCACACTGTGGAGTACTATCCATTCCTCAAAAGAATGCAGCCCTGGTGACAAAGGCATTGTTGGAGCTGCAAGGCAGCCAGCTGTGCAGGGAAACCACACAGTTTCTTTTATGGAGCCCAAAAAGTTTCTCTCAGAAGCTGAGAGTAGTGGCTGTTATTTTATTGCACAAGAATTACATTTTAATAGAGAATGTGCTGTGTATTTCAAGAAACACATTTGTATTCACTATAAAAAATGATAAATTTGGGGTAATTTATATTTTTAACTGAAATTAAGCACTGCACTGTGTGTAACAGATAAATCTCCTCATTATGATTATTTTGTTTTTAGCAATCTGTTCTAGAATGTCTTATTTTAAAAAATGTAATGTGATATTAAATGAATGTCATTTGTAGAGAATATTGGTCAAAGTCAAAAGGAAAGGAATGCACAATCAGAGTTGACAACTGCCGTTCTTTTACACTTTAGAAGACTTCACTACCAACAATGACTTCTCCCTATACAGCTATGGCCCAATCATCCTGGCATGGGTTGACAGGAAAATTGTATTACTCAAACTCACTAACAATCAATAGCTCTTTGCCCACCGTGTACAATTAAAACTTAGATTTAAAATGTCCACATCTCTCTTAGAGAGTAAAAATGTCTACATATCAGGAACTGTTTAAAGACACATCTTACATGTTCCTGTTGATTCTGATTTACTACACCTTATCAATTTTCAGATTCATATTTGAGATAATTACTTCAGGTAGCTAAGAGGAGACCTTTCAACCATTTCTTGTATATAGCTAAATTAACCTGGAGAAAGACTTTCTCAAAAGTAAAAATGAGGAATCATACATGAAAAGAAATTCTACAGTTCACTTCTGTACGGCTACTCAAAGGAAATTTTTTGAAGAAAATTTATAAGGAATACTTAATGTCCAATCCTTCTCCATAGTACATACATGCAGGGACTGTTTCTCAGTTAACAACAATGAAAACTTATTGTGTGGCTGTCTATCTTTATATGACACACCAAATCTAACTCCTCCTTACTGACACATCACTTCTATATGATTATACTTGTCACGGTGGTCTGTGTGCCTACATGATGACTTTTGACAAGTCTATATTTCTCTAAAGAAATCAATAATAGTACTAAATATTTAAAATTCTAAAGTAGGTGACATCTATCATTCACCAACTGGTATTAATATAATATATACTGATCCAAAATGGCTTATTCTTTCCAGTATTAATGAAGAATCTGGGAAAAGGCTTTCTCAAAAGTAAAAATGAGGAATGATACATGAAAAAAAATTCCACAGTTCACTTTTGTACAGCTACTCTAAGTAATTTTGAAGATAATTTGTCATGGAGTATCATGTAATCCAATGACACTCACCCACCTATGTCAAGTTATGTCTTGCTGCTGTTTTCTCATGTCCTAAACTATTATGTATGCTCAGTTTCTTAAGGGGGTAAACACAGAATTCAGCTAGGAAGTGTACATTTGACAGTGACAAGTATAGGTTCCATAACTGTCTAAGTACATTAAGAGTTGGGGTTCATATTAGAACTCCACATGGAGCCCTCAAAACAGTCAACGGAGTTATAACAGTATCTTGAGTGTTGAGCAATAATTCAATATTTTTACTCTCAAAACTTGAATAACCATTTACAACCCAAAATATGATCAAATTAATCACCAAGAAATGTCAAAATGAAGTATTTTCTTTTTCATTAAAGTCTCTTACTTATTTTAAAGTTTATCCACATGACTAAATAACATATGGTGCTGGTCACCACAGATGAAATACACACAGCACTAAGAAAAAAAATCAGTAATAATTTTTTTAAAGTATTTTCCCTCATACTCAGCAGAAGTTTAGAACTTGTGTTATCCATGAAGCTTTCCCTCAAGACCCCATCAACTGAAGCTAGATGCCACAGACAGACAGTACAAGAATATAAGGACAGCAGAACACTCATCAGAAGCGTCTAAGTCAAATGGCTTTCTTCTCTTTATACTCAGGGTACAAAAATATAGAAACCATTTCCAATTCTTAGAAGCACATTTTGTTATAATAGATACTCTTGAGCAAAGGTCCTAGTCTATGTATTTCTTAGATATCTGTGGGCTATATGCAAAATTTTATGAATGTATACACTTCTTCCTGCCAAAAGTATCTTTCTCTCCACACTGTAAATATACAGTCAAAAGCAAAAAACTGGAGAGAAACATAAAATGTTTCCTCAAGACTAATTTAACATTTCTTGGCATGACCCAGCAGTGAGGAACCATAAAGCATTGGGTACAAACACCATCAAATATGATGATGCTTCAATAGCTCTCAGACAGCATTAAAGTTCTGTGAGACAGACCAACTCCTCAGTGTCATCTCTTCAAGCCATTCTGACAGACTCAAAATAGAGAGTAACAAGATTAAATTAGACTATCGCAAAGCCACTCTCAACTGTTATAAACTGAGATGTTATTTGTTCTCCTAGGTATTTTAAGTTTAGTGAGAATATGGCCACATCTTGGTGTTTTTTTTTTTCTCTGAAGATTGCCCCAAAATTGCTGTTGTGCAATTTGTGTATCTTAAACAGAACAAAATACTTTTTTTAACATTTGAACAAAGTACAGTAATGTAAATCCATTAAGAGCAAGACAAATACCACCAGTTCATCACAGGTACACAGAGGCTTGCTATGTATCCTTTATAGACCAAATCTCCACTTCTGGCCTTTTTTAGGGGAAGGAGGTAAATGAACAAATTAAATAGTACAACACAAAAGGGACAGAATGTGACAGTATTATCACAAGGCACGCATTTAGGTACAACTTTTAAACCAGGGAACAGGGCAGTACTGAGTAGAGATGGAATAAACCAACAGAAGCCGAGCCGGTCAGGACCGAGTAAGGTTGAGGTTAGTGGCAACAGCATGTGTGTGGTTTCCAGGAAACCTTCAGTAAGACTGCTGTTAGCCCTAGCCCCGCACCTTGCCCAGCCCAGTGTGCTGCTTCTTCCTCCAGCTCCCGCCTGGCTCAGAGCAGCACTGCCCTGCTCCCAGGAATGCAGTGGCCCAGCCTGAACTCACCTTGGCAGTGAAGGGGCCAGAAGTTTAAAACCTGTTAATGCATTATGGCAAAAGTGCAATGAACATGCACACTTCATACACTCACATTCCAGAGCAAGAAAACACATAACCAGCAAGACAACCTCTACACAAAACATCCTCTGGGAAAGCAGAGACAGGATTGTTAACACCTAGTATTACCATGAAGGAAGAACAGAGCAGCAGTGGTGCTGCACCACAAAATTTCAGCTAATGGATTACAGTACCAAAAGTAATCATGGCATCACCTACTTTAACTGCCATTATCTGCCCACTTGGTTTGTGGACCATTTTGTTGACAGAACCATAAGCTCCTCGTCCAATTTCTCCAAGGTCTTTCAAGTCCTCTGCAGTGAAATCCCAGTGTTGCTCAGGGGAGATCTTCAGTTTTCCTGATGACTCAATGCTGTGCGTTCTCAGTCTCTCTCTGTTAAAATATTGGGAAGCAATTTTTCCACATTGTAAATAGGTTTTGACTTTTTCTTTTAGCACTGGGTGTGGTGTGGGAATGCTCATAAGGACACAAGCAGCCTGACCCCCAGTTTAGAGCTATTTGCACCATCTTGCTTGCTTGAATTTTAATAGAATATATTTAAGTACCCAGAAGGCACAGTTTCAAAGACATTCATACAACCCAATTTCCTTTGCTGATGAAACTAGCACAGTCTACCAGTTTTGAGTACTCGATAGCAAACCCTTTCCAAGAACTGTACTGCCAAACAAGAGTTGAGACATGACTTCTAGAAACGCTCACCCACCCTAGCACACCCTATAGCCAGTAAAGCTGTTTCCAACACTGAGTGTACCCAAGACAGCCTGACCCGCTGTTCCAAACCGCAAGCCCTGGAGCAGCCTACAGCGACTGAGCCAAGCATATGGGGTAAGCTGGAAAGCATCATTTCTAGCTTCCCCGGGGGCTTTAACAGCATGTGGGAATGAGTACTTTAATACACCATCCTAGTACTCTTTAGACTGTGAAGAAGTGGAGAACAGTTAAACAGGGAGGCAGCTAACTAAAAGGAATCCTGTGCTGTCTTATTCAGACCTTCCTCTGTTCAACAGCAAGAGATGGGCTGATAAGGGAGTTGGTTATTCATTAAAAAAAAAAAAGCAGATCATTTTACGTTAAATATCACAGCCACATCCCAACAAAGAAACCAGACTTTTCTTTCTTCTCTCCCTCTCCCCATATATGATAATAAGCTATGTCAAACCAGAAAGTACAATATACATGAAGAGACCACTGAATGTCAACTAGTTTTCAATTTCATACTAAGTTTCCAAAATCTGTTTCAAAATCCAGCCTTGTGATAAAAGCAAGGAAGGTCTACTTATCTGTTTTGCTTTTGAAGAACTCTGGAATGTCTCCTGAAATTTGTAGAACCATTTTCTATAGCTAGTACTAAGAACGTCAAAAACATTAGAATGCTAAAAGATCTCTTACCCCAAACCCATATTGACTAATGTTGATAATAAACATGATTCAAGGATATAGTTAAAAGCTTAGTATATTTTATCTAAATGACTTAGTATGTTTTATCTAAATGAAGCTGTGCTCCAAATAAGAGGTTCTCATGCTGCAGGCTTGTGAATTCTGAGTCAGTGGCTTCCACTCACACAAGAGCTTTTAGTTTCTACCCCTGCCTCGGCATGGCCAGTTTCCAGTGACAGGAGCCCAGCAACCAGGGACCCAAGTGGCCACTTTAGTCCTGAAGAAGCCAGCACTGATCTCTGAAGATGGAAAATATGTTCAGGTGATAACGGAGAGATTTTTCTCAGTAATCTTTCTCCTGAAGTAGACAGAGTAAGACAGGAAATACTTTACCATAAAGAAATTCCATCTATAATGATCACTGCTCTATAATTACTGGTAATACCATCTCTGTGGCTCATTTTAATCAATGATGAAACACAGCATTGACCTAACAGTGAAGGTCACTACAAAAAGTTAACTGAAATTACTTGTAAATTGGAAGCAATATTTTAAATATTTGCTAATGTGAGGGTCATATTGGTAACCACATGATTCCAAACATCTTCCCCTTCCTAGCTTCATACTGTTTTCAGGTTTCTCTTTTTGGAGAGGCAAATCTGTGACTTGCTTTGAACCAAGATAATATGGCAGAGATCATGGGACACCATGTCATGACTGCATTTTGTCCCATATGCTACCACCCTGGAGAATGGAAATGAACGCAGCACTTTATGTCAAAGCATGGAACAGCAATAGGGCACAATGCTCTACAACGTTAAGGGCAAATTTTAGCCTAATGGATCTCTCTGGTAACAGTTTAGCTTACTTTAGTGAGCTGTGTAGTTTTGAGATTAACCCCTATTTTCTTTTTTTAAATGAGCAGTTAAATAGCTAAGAGATACAAAATATCTTATTAAACTAATAAAAATGCCCAAAACTGAGTAAGACAATATACTACAAAATCACAGAGAGTGTGCCATGGTTACATCATCACAGCATGTTCACAAACCCTTCACCCATACTGGACTACCAACCTTTCCAGAAAAGCCGAACCAACTTCACAGCTTCTACTTCAACAGGCCAATCTTAATGGCTTCCATAGGATGATAAATAAGTATAGCACTAGCTGGGAAGCCTGCCTGAACCCAACCATGAACTCTAGCAGTCAATTTTTGGTCTAAACTACTTTAGGGGTTCTGGTAGTTTGAAAATGGCCTCCATAGGCTCATGTATTTGCATGTTTGATTCCCAGTTTTTGAGAACTATTAGAAGGTATGGCCTTCTTAGAATAAGTGTAGCCCAAAACAGGTCCAGTCTCTCTCTGTTTCCTGCCTGTAGATCAAGGATATAGTAAGCTCTTAGCCACTGCTCTAGCACCACATCTGCCTCCATTCTCCCCACCAGGACGAACGAACTGATCCTCTGAAACTGTACGCAAGCCCTCTATTAAACGCCTTAATTTATAAGTTACCTTGGTCATGGTGTTTCATCACAACAACAGAATAGTACTAAGATAGGGGCCTAGGAAAAAAGCCTACAAACAATAGAAAATACATCTATTAGAAAGTTTGGCAAGGGCTGGCATTTAGGCTCAGTGGGTTAAGATACTTCCTGCCAAGTACAACTACCTGGGTTCAATTCCTGGATCATACATAAGGATAAAACTGACTCCCACAGGCTGTGTGCTCTGACCTCAAAAAGCATGTCACAGCAGGTATGCGTGTGTTCTCTCTCTCTCCTCTCTCTCTCTGTGGGGGTATGGGTATATGTGTGATTAAAAAAATTGGGAAAAAGACAAAACAAAAAATTAACACAGAAAATGTGTTAAGTTTATACTCTATGACTGTACTCTTGAAGACAAAAAAGTTCCCTGATTCTCTAACATAATGCTTTTCTATTAAAAAAAAAACTGTTCTAAAAAAAAAAACTCTCCAGCAGCCTTCATTTCTCTTCATATTCTTCTACAAATCAACCTTAGCTGCCTTCAGTGAATAACCCATACTGTCCCAACTTCTAGCTCCTTATTATCAAGCTAGGAAACTCAGGCAGAGTATGTGGTGGATATAACCACCATGCTGCTCAACACCCATTCTCCTCTCCATTCTTCCTATACAAGGTAACAATGCTCATGAACAAAACTGTGTTCCCTCTTAAAATTCACATACCAAAGAATAGCTGGTGTGACTATATTGGAGACAGGGCCTTAGAGATGACTGACGTTAAAGGAAGGTCAGTAAGGGTGAGGCCTATTCCAACCACAGTAGTGTTCTTGTAAGAGAAGATACTAGAGAGCTTGCTGCATTCCCACACACATGAAGAAATGAGGTCCTACGAGCAGCCAATGAGTGATGCCACCTGGAAGCCGTGGGATGAGACCTCAGACTGGAACCTATCTTGTTAGTAACTCAATATTGGACTCGCCAGCCTCCATAATTATGAGAAATTAGTTTCTGTTGTTTAAGCCACACAGTCGATGGTTTGGGTTTAGCTTTTAAAGAGGCTGGCTAATGTAAAACACCAATAATCTTTGCCATTAAAAGTGGCAAATATGAACATAGCACTTAAAAGGAGTTGATGTAACACGTTCCCCTCCTCCTTGTTGCTCCATGTTCCTTCACTGCCCTGAAGAAAGGAAAGTGTCCTGACAAAGACAGGGTGACTACAAAAGCACTCTAGACTTCATCTGACAACACTACATGAACCCTAGCCTATCTCTAATAAATCTATGAAAAGGGGAAAAAAAATATAAGGCTTATGCCACTGTCTATACACTTGATGTCTGTATGCACACAAATTTACCCAGAACTAACAAAGCCCTAATGTTATTTTATTTCCCAATGATTCTCAAGGGAGATAGAGTCGCTTATCTCCAGCACCTAGCAGGAAAGTAGACAGGTTAACAGGAAAGTTCACTTGGCATATAGTGGCTGGCAGACAACAATCCTAAATACCTTCAAACCCACAGCAATTCCAGGCAAAAGTTCTGCCTTAAAAGGAATTCTCAAGTATATCTGATACTTAGAGACCTAAGAGTTAAATCTAATAAATAATTCTTAGTTCCTAAAGAAAACGCATACACACTTACAGTGAAAAACTGACACACTGTGTGTATGCTAAAGTAATGTATGTTCATAAAAGTAACGATAAAGGCTATAAAGCATACAACATTTTAAGTAAGACATTTGATACATGGTTTGAATCCATTTAATAGAGGACATTATTAAAGTAGCATCAATGCATAAAGATTAAAATCTGAAACATAAATTTACTTTGTCACATCAAAACTCTACAAACTGTCCCTTTTGATACTACAAATTTATACTGACATCTGTTCTGATTATTTAGCTTTTGGACAGATATAATCAAGCTGTCCATGTGCTATTTAATACTGCATCTATGTTAGCTGTCCTCTTTTCACTGACACACACAAATCTATAATTTCCCAAAGCCTACAGATTAGAAAACAAAGAACTGTGTGTTATTCCAGAACATTAAGTAGACCAAACCCTGAGAAAATTTGTATTTCTATGCCAGCTTTAGAAAGCTGCCTGGAGTTTTCTACGTAGATGTTCTACGTAGATTTCTACAAAGATGTTCCCTTTGTAGGTAGGTAAACTTCACATTGTTTGTTTTGTTTTAAATATTGGGACACAACCAAAGAGGTGACAAATAGTTCCAGCTACACTCGAACCTTCACTTTGCCCTCTGTTAATACAGTGGTATCTACTTTGCAAACTCATTAGCAAGACAGGTTCCTGAGCCACTCCTGTCTAACCAGATACCCCAAGCCAACACCCTCAACAAGACTGCAGAAGTAGAGAATTAAAGCCTCACGCACAATTTAGAAACAAAACATACCTTCTGTTTGTACTTTTCTATAGCATATGCATACATTATAAAAACCAGTTTACACATTCCATCAAAATATTATACTGCAGTAGTCATTAATAGCAGAATCATTGTGGTCATGGCTGTACAACATGCATGCATGGACCTGGCAAGAGCAGCAACACACAACAGTCAAGGGCCCACTTCTGCACTGTATTCCAGTTTGAAATGCTACTAAGATTACGTAACTCTGCCCCCTCATTTTTGAGGCAGGTTCTATATAGACTGAGTTGGTCTCAACTTCAGCCACAGACTCACAGGTGTTAGGGTTGCAGGCATACACCGCCAGTGCTAGCTCAAGACACTCTCTAGCTGCACTTTTTGGTGTCACCACTGTACTTTAACAATCCTGTACCTTCTGATCAATAAACATTTCTTGTTCTTCTGCCTGAAAGCGCACCACTGAGACCTGCAGTTCCAGTTATCTGCTTTGTCATTGCTGCTTTGCCAATGAGTTGGGTTTTTTGTTTGTTTGTTTGTTAATCTAGAACAGTGGTTCTAAACCTATGGCTTGCAGCCCCTTTGGGTCAAACAATCTTTTCACAGGGGTGGCCTAAGACCATCAGAAAACACAGATCTTTACATTACCATTTGTAACAGTAACAAAATTACTGCTATGAAGTAACAATGAAATAATTTTATGCTTGGACATCACAACATGAGGATCGCAGCATTAAATATTAAAGGGTCGCAGAAGTAAGAAGGTTAAGACCCACTGATCTAGAACCATGAATCCCATCTGTTAGAATGTTTCACAGGCTTGTTTACCTTCTCAATGGACTCAAGAATGTAGAAAATTCAGTTACTTATGTTTTGAAATCAATTCTTTCCCTCAGTCGTTGGCATCTGCTGTGTCTCTGTGTGCATGCTCCAATTAACATGGTCTCTCTTCCACTTTGATTCCAGATTCCTAGGAATTACTCTTCCTCCTTTCACATCCTCCTCAGTAATGTTGCTGCTCATTCATTTTGTCTCACATTTTGGCTTTTCAGCCTCTTCTTATATAAGTTACATTTCTTTAAAAATTGTTTATACTTATATCATTTTTACCTGAGTGCTTTGCCTGCATGTATGTATGTGCATCATGGGCATGCCCAGTACCAAGAGAGGCTGGAAGAGGGTGTCAGATCCCCTAAAGTGGGAGTTAGATGCAGTTATGAGCAAGAGCAGTAAGTACTGTTAATCACTAAGCCATCTCTCCAACCCCTACAAATTAATTTCTTTACATTATAAAGAAAAATAGTCTTGGCTAGGGGTGAAGAAGGAAACTATATTGAATCCTGAGAAATGTTGCTGAGATAGTCTGCCTAAAATCAGCCAAGATGTTTTCTACTCCTACAAACCCTTACCTGTGTCAGTGTAGCATCAAGTTTCCCATTCTAGAGTACTGAGAGAAGAATGACCTCACTGCAGATAAGATAGACACAAGAAACAATCTTGAAGACACTGGGCATCAGGCATAGATAGTAGGATGCCCTGAGAGACAAAAAAAGCTGCAATTATCTCTAGCTCCTGCCTGGAGGGCTCAGACTACTGCACAGAAAGGGAATCCAGGAAAGTTTGTCAACATCCTTGTGTGGGGAGCCCAAGGCAACTAGAATTATCAAGGCAGGGTGCCCAGAAAAAGCATCCCATAGACATGCATCCCACCCCATCATGTATCAGTGCATGTGAGAAATTATATAAGCTGGTGAGACAGACACCCAGGGCCTAGTGCATTAATGTGAATATCCACAGCTCCAGTGCAAAATCTGTCCCTAGTCTCCCTGCTCTTTACTTTTAAACTCTGGACTGACAGCAGAGGATTCTAAAACACAAGTCCTGGTCTTACTGCCACTACCTTAATCTACTTCCATCCACGCTTCACTCATGATGACCACAATCCCCAGATAAGGTGTGCCCCCATCCACTTCTCCTCCAACCTGAAGAAAAGAACTGTTATTTTCTGTGGGTAGAAAAAAAGGATAAAAGGGGACTTGAGACAGGGCAGAGGAGGCCATCCTTCCACAGGCAGTCTCTGCTTGAGGAGAATTTTTATTCTGGTAGCATCATAACTAGCACAGCTGACAATGAGAGGTCAGCATGAGAGGCAGGTGTGCTGATACACACCAGTGAGTCAGCACCCAGGGGGCTGAGGCAGAAGGATAACAGGTTCCAGGCCAATGTGGAACATACAGCAAGGCCTGTCACAGGAGGGGTAAAGAGTTCAGCATAACTGTGATCTGTGAATAAGCAGCTTAATCTAATCCCAGACTATATGATAAGCCTGGTATATTTATGATTCCCAATAATTCAAGAGAACTATTGTATTTCTAGAAAACTACTTGGGCTTAAGCATACAATTCAGCCATATGCACAAATGTTTTGGTAAAGTGAAAAATATTATATATATATTATATATGTATGTACATATGTATTTATATTTATATAATACTTACCCCTCTATTTTATGGTCTCCTACCATCTCAGCTTGGCATCCAATATGAACATATTTATAAACTAAAGAATTCAACTGGTAAAGAAGCAAGGCTTCATTTAGTCTTTTATCTCTGGGAAACTCTCCCTGGAAATCCTAGACTGGGCTTCATGTTTCTATATTGCATCTATAAATGGAATTAGAACACACTAGTCCTTACCAGATGCTTGGTCTATAATTCCAGCAACATTTATCAAAAAGTATGGAATAGTCAGCATTGCCTTACCTGTAGTAAATATTCATTTGAGTCTACTGCTTTATCGTTTTTGCTTAATTCTTACGATTATCTCCACAGAGGATCATCTCTATACCTCTATCACAGATTTCATTCCTAAGTGTTCAGATAAGGTTATAGGCATTAGCCCATTAAATTAAAATGCAAGAGGGTTTTCTCTTTAGGGCAGCATCCACATTGGTTACTGTTTGGTTCTTCAACACACACACACACCTTTCCAAACACAGACTCAAATATAGTGATTGAGATTTCCAGGGACTACAAGGGCAGAAACTATTATCATGACTCTGGCTCACAAATGTGCCAATGCAGCAGAAAGAAGCATTGCAGACCTCCCAGCTTCAGCTGGCTATTTAGACCCTCTCACAATACAAACATCCCAGAGAAAAGCAAGCCTTCAGCTCTTGCACTGATGTATCTCCTTCTGCGCCGCCATCTACCATTTGCTTACTTGGTGCTTCTTCTGAATCAGTTTGTTTCCAGTGGCATAGCCATGAGTCTCATCCCTCATGACTCAGATTCTTGCTTTGGTTCCAATCATTTTTCATTAAAACTCCAAATGTGTTTGTTACTGTTTGGAGTTTGAGAGCTGAGGAAAGATATGAAGAGATGAGACGAGGACAATATGAAGATTTTGGCACTGTCTTCCTAAGTCCCTGTGAACTGTGGTACTCTCCATCTCCAGGATCCTAGTGCTCATCTCCATTGCCTATTGCCACCACATGGCCCTGCTCTATGGTTTATATGGCCCCATACTTGAAGAATGAGTCCAGTACCTTTCCCAATAGTTAAAGCCTCCTGAAGAATGTATTCTTCACAAGTTTCCAAAGAGAACTGGCCAGGAACTGACTAGCTTTAACACAGAATGTAATTTAAGAGAACAAAACCCACTTTTTCAATAATCCCCTGTAACCCCAAAATACATGTATACGCAGAACCTCAGAGTGTAACTTTATCTTTACAAATTTTAGTTCAGATCTCAGAAAGAGTTCATCTTTATTCAGGTAGGTCCAAAAGAGTAGAATCCCTGGGCATAATAGCATTATGTCTTTAATCTGAGCACTGGGCAGGCAAGATGGGTTTGAGGCCAGTCTGGTCTACATAAGTTCCAAGCCAGCCTGAGTTACATGGTGAGACCCTATCTTAAAGTAAAAATACAAACAAACAAACAAAAACAAAACAAAACAAAAATTGAAATCTTACATTTGATACTTATGTCTTTCAGATATGTCAAACAAGATGACTTTCCTTAACAGACAAATGGGGAAGGTCATAAAATGAACATGAAAGTAGAGATTATAACTCTCCTGAGACAAGGCCAGAAAAGCTCAGAGCTACCAAAAGGAGAAGAGGAGGAGGGAGCCTTCTCTAGAGCCCACAAGAGATGCATGGCCCAGCCAGGACCTTAATTTTCAATTTCTGGCCTCTACTACTGGGATATTGCTATTGCTTTAAAGTACTAAGTCTGTCACAACAGATACTTTACAAAAGACATAAGAATACAAGTCTCAAACTTTTCTGTACAGCATCAGATAGTAATTACTTCAGGCTTCACAATACAGCCATTGCAAAACAACTTCTGCTGCAAACATGCAGCCAGATCCCTATGGCTGTGTTCCTGTCAAACTTCATTTGCAAGAACAACCTGGCCAGAAGCTCCAGCACACTGACCACATGACAGGATTGCTACCTGGTTATCATGTAAGCATTTAAACCATTCTTTATTTTTCTAGATCCCTTTTCTTTTTTAAATTTATAATTTTATACCCTAAGAAACCCTAATTATCTATTCAAATCCTACAGATCCACTTCCAGAATTTAATCACAAAATGCATTTGGGGATCCTTTTTTTTTTTCCTTAAAAATCCTTCTCTGCCAGATCAACAGGATTAGGAATCTAACAGCTTCTTCAGGCTTTCATATCACTTAGATTAAGTGCCTAGTACATCGAACCTCCTTATTAGCACGCTGAGCACCTCTCTTAGCTGCTCTCTTGCAGCAGGTGATAGTAATTACCTTGATGGAGTTCTTGCTCAAAATAGAAAGCTGAGTTCTTAAACATGCTGCCTACGACTTTTCTTTTAAAAAGCAAAAACCATCTTCTGCCTAGGCCCATCTTTCCTAAGAACCGTTCACTGTCTACTGAAGCGGAAGTGTGCTTCCCGTAAAGCACACTGTAAAACATGCACTTACCTAATTCTCTCCCAATGGCACCAAGCAGATCCTCCTTTCCAAGCCACATTTTCTTTTTTGTCTTTAAGCAAGCTCTAGGTTACCCAGCCAGGATGTACAAAATGCCTCAAAGCTGTTTTACTCGCTCAGCACATACACACTAACATACACGTGCCTATTTTCCTTAGACAATAAAATAAAATGCACATATCCTGATAACACAGCCACTGCTCCTCTCTGCATACGCTGTGAAGATCTCTAGATGAATACTGCTCTATGAATCCTCCTGCAATGCAGCTCTGTTAATTCCGGAAATTTCCACAGTAAACTCAGCCTGTCGGTTACCATGGAAACTGACTGCTTCCTGGCACTACTAACAAAATGAGTGTCTTTGCCTAGATCTAAGAAGCAGCAAAAGACAAAAAAAAAAGTCATCAAAAAATTTGCTCAAATAATCCAATCAGAAGCACTCAACAGTCTAATGTTCTTAATCAGAGAATTGTAAGAAGCTGGGTGCAGTATAGGCACCTATAACCCCAGCAGCATTCAGGAGGCTGCAACAGGAGGCTGGAAGCCCTCCACCAGTCTGGGCTAAGCAGTAAGACCCTGTCTCTTGGAAAAGTGGGAAGGAGGAAGGAGAGACAAATTAGAGAAATATGCAGTAGTTGGGCCAAAACTAACTTAAGATGGAAAGATAAATGTTTCTTCACAAGGAAGAGTGACGTTAAAGAAGATGAGGCAAACCCTCACGTTTACATATGGTTGCTATAGCCACTGCATTTTCTAAGAGCTGGCCCTCTATCAGCTATAACCAAAGCTTACTTTATACAGCTGTGCTTTATACAGAGGAAGGTAAAGGAACTGCTCTAAGTTAACAGGCTGTGTGTTTCCAACCCCAACCACCACAATACTTAAGAGTACCTAAGAAATCCCACTAAAGAGTCTTGGCATTACACACTGCTAACCCTTCCCTTTCCAACTGCTTCCTCATAAAATGCTGGGCTTCTATGACATCACACACAACCAATTTTCCCTCCACCTCTCAAGTAAATTTTCTTATTCTCTGCCTGCTCCTTAAGACTCTACGACATTTCTTTGGGGTATGGTCCTATGTACAATTTTCTCATCAAAATAAAGCCCTGCCTTCTTATGAGGCAACTTTGTCATCTACATCCTGACAACTCTCCTTTTTTAGCACCAACTTCTTGTCAGGTCCATGGATGAGACTAGTTACATCACACTCCTACCCACACAGAGTTACTCTCACCACTTTCTTGCCACAATGGAGTGAAATACTCTGAAAGTACAAGCCAAAAGCATTCTCCCTCTTCAGTTGCTCTGTCACATCATTTGTCAGAGTGAAAAGTCGACTAAGTCTGATACCTACTAAGTTTTTCTACAAGAATATATAGATAGATAGATAGATAGATAGATAGATAGATAGATAGATAGATAGATAGATAGATAGATATAGATATATAGATATAGATATAGTTTTAGTAAGGTTGTCCTGGAAAAGAAGTAGCAATAACACAAAGCTCACTATTCTATAATTTTCTGTATCAATGGAAACCTTTTTGTTCTGTTTTGTTTTCTTTATTGAGGCAGGGTCTCACCATGTAGTTCTGGCTGTCTTAGAACTAATGATTTGGACCAGGCTGGCCTTGAACTCACAGAGATCCATGCCTCTGCTTCCTAAGTATTGGCATTAAAGGCATATACTACTATGCCTGGACAAACGGAATACTCGTACCTGAAGCATGCACCAATTTTTAAAAATGATATGTTCAATTTAAATGGTCAGACTTATCTATATTGAAGGAAAGTGAGTTTTTTGTTTGTTTGCTTTTTTGCTTGCTTGTTTACTGAGACAGAGCCTCACTATGGTATCCAGGCTGGCCTCTTTACCTTTATCTTTCTATGGCAAGAGAACTTTCACTTTGGCTTTCTTAGCTGGGACTATAGGTTCATGTTACCACATCTGAATCAAAAATGTTCTTTTGAAAGCACAATAAACCCAAGTCCCCAATGTTGTCTAAAGGAGCCAACCACTCAGACATACACTATACTTGCCATGACACAGCAAATGATCCAGAATAGAGTGAGCATCAAATAACATTTGACAACAATTTCTTAAAAAGCTTTACTAAGGCTGGAGAGATGCTTTAGTGGCTGGGTGCTTAATGCTCTTGCAGAAAACCTGTGTTTGGTTCCCTACACCTCTATTAGGTAGCAATTGCCTCTAACTCCAGTTCTAGGGGATCCAATGCTCTTTTCTGGTCTCCAGAGGCACCAGTACACACATCCTGCATATAAACTCACTCAGGCACTCTGGCATATACACATATAAACTACATAATGAATTTTTTATAAAGAAATCCCTCTATAGTTAGGGTCTGCCCAATGGTAGAAATCTTACTATGCAGTTTTAAGACCATAGATAAAAATCAGTTGCGCTGCTAAATAAATTAAATAAACCATCCTAGGTTTTCTTTCACACATCATTCAAGGAAAACGAATGAGCATAAGTAACATTTGTCACATGCTTCTCTACTAACATAAGAAATGACTTCAACCAACACCTGGCTCACATATTTATCACCAAGTACTACACCTGCTGAAAGGCATGTGTGATTTAAGAAAAAGGTCAGAAAAAACTATTACTGTTGAGTAAGAATAAGCAATCTATCTATAACTTTACTGTTCTATTTCTTTACATTACAATATCATTTACATATAGTGAAATATCTACATCATAACCATTAAGTTTTGTCAAATTCCTATACACTTAGGTTTTGCAAGATTTAACAAGACAGAAAACCTGTCACTCCATGTTGGAAGAGGGTCGTCTCATACACTGTGTTTTCAGATGCTGATTTCAGTGCCTTGAGATCTGGATATCACCCTGTCACAGACACTGTCATAAATATTGAATTATCTCCTACAACCATGTGATAAGGAATGTTCCCCAGTTATTCCTGATTGGCCAATAAAGATGCTGAAAACAATGATTGGGCAGAAGAGAGGTAGGCGGGGTTTAGGTTCCTATACTTGGGGCTGAGAGACCAGGAGAATGGGGAGAGAGGCAGAAGAGGTAGCAGGAAGAGAGGAAGCCAGAGAGAAAGGAGTAGCCATGAGGGAAGATGGAGGACAAGCACATGCCCATGAGAACAGACTGATGAAGCAGAAGCCAACCAGGAGTAAACAGATTGGACAGCGATTGGCTTTTATCTAGGATTAGAATAACTCAGAATCTGCCCAGCATAGTACCTACAGCTTAATAATAAATCATAGTCTCAATGTGTGGTTTTTTGGGGAAATTATGGGTTGAGGAATAACTAGGTTTTACTAATATATGAATGAATGTTAATTATAATATTCTTCTACAACTCCAGGTGGTTCCTTGTGACACTCTAGTCAATATCCCCAAGATAAGAATTGTTCTGATCTCAACCACTCCCACTGATTTCAGCCTTGACCTCTCTGGAATTTCAGACAGATGACCAAAACAATGGGTGCTCACCTTTGTGCCTGGCTCTTTTTTAGCATTTCTGGACTCATGTGTGGTTATGTGAATCAGTAATTTTTACTACACTCTAGTAAGACACAATTTACTAGTCCCATTACTAGACATTTGTATTGTTCCTAGTTCGGAAAACCACAATGAACAGTTTCTGTGAATGTTCAAATGGAAATTTCCATAAAACATGTTCACCCTGGGCAATGAATACAATGCTAGGTCATGTCTTAATTCGTAAGGAACTTTCTAAAGTAGCTGAGCCCTTTTTTATTCCCTCAACAATATATGAGAATTTTTATACTACTGTACATCCTTTTAAGTCTGAGCCCTTCTGGCAGGTGAACAATATCAGTCTCATTTTTATCTGTCTCTTCTGATTACTAATGTTAAACATGCCTTCCATGTATTATTACCTATTCCTAAGTTTCTGTGAGATGTCCACATAAGTCTAAAACCCATATTTTAACAAGGTCATTGTTCTGAGTTGTAATAGTTCATTATTCAGTTGAAAGTCCTTTGTCAGGTCAACACAGAGTAGTTTCTATATATTTTCCTAAGAAACTCCGGTAAGCAGAAACATTATATTCAATGAAGTTCAATTTATCTTTGGTGGCAGCCTACACTACTATGTTCAAGCCTTTTTCTGTGCCAGGTAAATATATCAGGATGTTTTCCGTTACAACTTGAATGGAATTTCTACTTTCCCTTTTAGGGAAACGCTGTACCTCAAGCACATGGAGTTAAACTAGAAACTGGGCTCACTCTGTTACAGATCTCATCCCAGCGTGCTCCGTCAACATGAAAGTCTGTCCTCTACTCAGAAGAGCACAGCATCTTAGACAAAATTAATGGACTGTATATATGTGCTCATGTGCTTCTGTCGGTATAATGTGCTTCTGGAATGTATTCAAATGCTGATTTCTCCCCCACTATCTGGTTTTAATCCAGACATTGCATTGTGATGTTTTTTTCTAAGCATCACCTGTCTCAAGTTTGTGTAAACATGCCATCATTTGTTCTCTATGTTGTCAATTAAACAACCAGCCCCAATGCTGAGCAATGAAGAGAATAGGGTGGGACATCCTGGTCCAGAGTTGGAGGAGAGGAAGGAAGCAGGAGAAGAGGAGAGGAAGAGAATCCACAGGAGAGGTCTTGGAACCAAGTGCAGAGATGAATCAGACCTAAGATATGACTAAAAGCAAGTATAATCGGTGAAATCTGAATGGTAGGAAACTATACTGGCTTAGTGGTGTAGGATGGAGTAACTATTGCCCAGTATCGTGTTCTGGTTAATTAAATAAATCCTAGTCTCTGTGTGGTGATTTGGGTATACAGCTTGTTTAGGAATATCTGCTGCCTGACTAAAAGATAAATAAAAGTAAATATTAATACCCACAACATGCTTCCTTTTCCATCCTATTACTACAATCCTTCTATAAAGCTTTAGTTAGTGTATCTTGCTAAAGTCACTTAATAAGTTTAATAATTCTGGTAGATTAAGATTTTCTACATAAGCAATTGCAGCATCTGTCAGAAAAAATACTGGTTTGCAATCCAATTTTAAGTCTTTCTGCTCAGAGTCTTGTTACCAATCATAGACACAGTGCTGACCTACTCTTGCTCACCTACTGTACCACAGTAAGTGCATTTCCCCAGATGCCACCAATGAATGAGGAACTACCCGTCTTAGTTTAATGGAATGTTTTTGATAATTACTGTTGTCAAATATTTTTCTGTACTTATTGAAATGCCCACATATTTTTCTCCCTTGGTTTATTAATACAGTGAATTATAAGGATCAAATAAATATCTAACCAAGATTAGCCCAAATTGGTGTTTATGAGAATTTTACAGTACATATTTATTAACAATGAAGCTTCATGGTCTCCTTTGCTTTGTAATGTCTCTGCAGGGTTTCTATCAATGTTATGCTGACTCCAAAGTATGAGCTGAGGAATGTTTCTTACTCCATTGTCTATATTATTTCTTCTTCTCTTTATTTTTATTGCTGCTTTGTGTTTCCCCAGGGATCTCACACAATAGGCAGGACACTACCAGATACCATCTGAGTTGTTCCCCAGAGCTATTTTTTTTTTATTTGCTATCAGGTACAGAAAAAAAAAAAAGTCCCACACTTCCTTTATGCAGGTGTTTAATGTATACATTTAACTTTTTACTAGATAAGGAACTTCTTGAATAAGCTTTAGTTATTTATGTCACAAACTAACTCAACTTCGCAAATTTCTTGAGCTAAATTACTCACTGAATTTCTGTGTTTTTGTATCTATCTGGGATCTATAGTGACAGATCCTCTTTCATTTTTTACAATGGTAACTTGGAGTTCTTTTTCATTTACTTCTTTGTTGGGAGGGAGCATCTTTCCATTTAGCTCAGGCTGGCCTGGAACTCTAAATCGTCTCGTCTTGTGCTCCCAAGCAAAAAATCTATAGGTTGACTCTATGCACAGCTGGATTCTCTCTCTCTCTCAATCCCTTCCTCCTTCCCTCCCTCCTTTCTTCACCTCTCCCTTTCTCTCTCTCATTCCCACTCCCACTATCTGGCATACCACAGCTATTAGCTTCCTTGTTTTGAGACAGGGTCTGGCTATAACCCATGCTGGGCTCTTGGATTTCCAGATTCCTACCTGCCATAGAGCAAATGAATATTCACTACCTCACTTATGGTTGGGTATTCTCTACTATTCATCCATTTCATATGATCTACAGTTCTGCTATTTTATTATCTCTCTTCTGCTTATTTAACACTTGAATTCACTCTTTTAGCTCTTCAATGTTACTCATTAATCTTCTAAAGAAACGTTGTGCCTTTTGCCTAGGCTTTGAGATACTTAGTAATAATATTCTTATGCTTCTTTTTCTCACTCTTTAGAATTTACATAATTTCTCAGATTGAGTATAATTCATGTCCATGGGGAGGGGGCGGGTCTGACTTAAGAAACATTTAGGATTAGGCTTCAAGATATACGCCCAAAATCCATGCACTTAGGTAACTAAGACAGGAGTTTCAAGCCAGCCTGAGCTACATTCTGAATTCAAAATCATTCTTAAAATCTCTATGATCACAAAAAGAAAAGCACTCAGAGATCAGCTGGAGCACATAATTCCTTCCATCAAAAGGGTTTCAAAGTCTCCCTTAATGATGACTTCTAAATATACATGCAGTATCTTTCTTCTCTTTGCACTTCTAATACTAGTGAACAACAGAAGCAGAGTTTTCAAGAATCAAGCTCACAATGTAAAAGAAACTAGGAAAGAAGTTGGCACTAGAAAAAAACTAGCAGCCGCCTGTGCCCTTGGCAGGCTGGGTCATCAGGTATGTGGGATAACTACTGCTCAACAATTTACTGCAAGAACCACTGTAACAATAAAGACTGGGAGCTGAGCTTTTTGTTTCCTCTACATGACAAAGAAAGACTTAGAAAGTGGTTAGAATATGAAATAAGACTCTTGGACTCCCAGTAAATATCAGTTCCCATGTAGATGTTATTTTAATCTTGACTCTGTTGACATCCAATGGGGTATTCCTTGTTTAAAGCAAACTGCAATTCCAACAATAATTTCTTTGCCTGAAGATTGTCAAGGAAAAGATGAAAAAGATGAAGACAGAGGAAGAGGAGGAGGAAGAGAACGGGGAGGAAGAAGCCGCTGCTGTCACCAGGCTGACAGCCCACGCCTTTAATCCCAGGATTCAGGGAGGCAGAGGCAGGTGGATAACTGTGAGTTCGAGGCCAACCTGATCTACAAAGCAAGTCCAAGAGAGCCAGGGCTACACAGAGAAAACCTGTCTTTAAAAACAAAAACAGACAGAGTGAGAAGGGGAGGCTTAAAAGCTGAGTCTAAGGATCATTTGCACCAAATGAAGCACAGAAAAGAAAATACAAGTCACATGGATGTACTACAGAACATGCACAATTACTTGATTCACCTGCCCTGGTGAAGCCACCAGCTCTGAGAGCAAAGTTTACAAAGTAGCATATTAACTCTTAAACAAGATCAGTAAATCAAGATTTAGGTGTGGCTGGGTTTTGTGCATATTCTGAGAATCTAAATTCTGTAACTGTTACTTTGAGAACATTAAATTCAGAAGATATCATTACCCATAACTTTGCTAATCCAAACTTTACAAATAATTCTGTGGAAACTGTGACAGGTCAGGAAAAATCATTTCTCTTCAGCACAGTTGAAGAATTAAACACAAATAACACAACTGTTATTCTTTTGGCCACAGAATCTTCAAACCCTGCAGTTAATTCTTCATACCAGCCCCACAGGAAGCCATGAAAGTGGAAGACACAGTCTCTGAAGACTCGTTAAATAAGGACCACAGTGCCAAAGTTTTACAAACTGAACATTCATGCTGCAGACAAGACATAAATGAAGAACATCTTAGCAACTTTCTAACTTGCATTTTTTTAAAGGTCACTCTTAAGCTATAAGAACAACAAAGATTGAAGATTTTGGAAGCTTTTATAAGCTAGCTACAACAGGAGAACTGTCTATGTGAAGAAAAGGTCAAGAGAACCACTTCACAATATATGTAGTCACTGTGATTTATAAGTTTTGAAAGTTATGGTTTTTATATAAGCTCTTTCCAGTTAAATCAAAACCATATATGAAATGAACTTTGTCCTGTAGATAAAGGTCCTAATGAAGCTATAAAAATGTCCTAATGGTACAAACGATATCCTGTTCTTATAATGTTCATTATAATAGGGGAAACTAGAACAGGTGTTTAGCTCAAGAAACAGTTTTATTACTTGATAGTTTTCCTAATTATAGCTAAAACAGTAAGGTTTATAAAAATGACAACAAAAATACAGTTAAAATAGTGAAAACAAGCTAGTAGTATCTTGGCCCTCAGAGGGCTGGGAATGTATCTTGGTGATAGGAACCTTACTGGCTTATGCAAAGCCTTAGGGGCCAGTCCCCAGTTAAGGGGGCAAGAAGGGAGCCTCAGTCCCTAACTTGTAAAACAAAGGCACTTACTCGATCATTAATAGTCTGTTTCTTTGTAGTTCCTTCCCTTTCTATGCAGATACTTTGCTCAGAACAGATTTTCTGTAAGATAGTAAGTACTTATGTACAAGTTGTCCAGAATTTAATATTAACTATTAGATAATTCTTAATATCTTTTGTGAGGTATAACCCTTTGGCTTTCATTCCATACCTATAATGTAAAGGAAAATATCACTATTAGTATTCTACTTCAATTGAACTCAGCTGTCAAGAAAGATGTTTTAAACTTTATATATATATATGTATATATATATGTATGTATTAGCTCACCATTGTAATTAGTCATTTAAGTGCCTGAATATCCTATATTTATAAAGCTTCATTATAAACCAAAGGTTTGATTTTAAATATATTTTAGAAACCATAGTTTTGTATCTATTCAATAGGTATGATTTGTTTTTGAAGTGTGTTTCTATCATTTTTACATCTAAAATAACAGTGTAACGTTTAACATTATCCGTTCCCTCCTATATGTATTTTAGTAAAGTGTATAGGGAAAAATTGTAATTATGTAGTTAAGACTTTATCTAAAGGGAATTAATGCTGATATAAATAAAAATACTGTTTGTATCCATATTGAATTTAAGAGAAATAAATTTAAAACTAAAGGCAACGGCTACAGGACAGCAGTGGAGAAGGAGTGACATGTTCCCTGAGAACTGGGAAGTTCAAGCGGGCAGTTACAGCCTATGGTACTGAGCAGTCTTACTGATCTCATTTTTAGTTTTTCTGTTAAATGAAAAATACTCTAAAAGATGGTTCTGAGAATTCCATAATGTAAAAAATATCTGGGGACCTCAAAAATAGAAGGTGTTCAAATATTCGTTGAGCTGAATCACAAATAATAACTGTTTTGTAAGTAGACAGCAATTACTTTTAACCATATGTCACTTTGTTTCTTCAGGATATTAAAACTAATTGGTAGTTTTGTTATCTTTTAGATAATGTAAAAATACATTCTTGTTTTATTACGTATTTTTATTACGTGACTATGAAGGAAAACACCTGAAATTAAGTATTCCTGTGTTATATTTTGTTCATAAACAATTTACAATAGGTCATACAAATAGGAAAAAATATTTACTTAGAAGATCACTCTAATTTCCTATATGTTTAAAGTTATAATTGTTTATGAATAATGTATGTACCATAGCTGTGTTTCTTTAAACTTAACAGACTAAAATAAGTAAGAGATTTTCCTTATCTGGGCCTAATCAACTGAAGACCTTCTCAATCTAACTCAACTGATCTCCAAAGTTTTATCTATAGATTTTGACTTCATTTGGACTATTACCAGAGTCTCTTAATCATGTACCTATCCTTAACTACCCTATGTATCTAAGCTATAGAGTTATCATCCACTTACCACTTAGTTTCCTAGCTCAGAAACTTCAAATACTTTCTAACAGCTCCTAAAATAAAAGCCAAACTTGTTACCTTAAGAAGAAGAAGAGCAAGAACAATAAGAACAAGAACAAGAAGAAATAGCAACAATACTAGGAAGGTCAAAGTCAAAGAGTAAGCAGTAACTGAATTAACAAGGCAGAGAAAACTGAAAAAAAGGTGCCTACAACAAAGGATCCAAGAGAGTAGACAGACAGTAAAAAGAAGGAAGGAAGGGAGGGAAGGGAGGGAGGGAGGAAGGAAGGAAGGAAGGGAGGGAAGATTTCCACTACAGAAGATCAAATACAGGAAGCATCAGTCAGGTTGCAGGATGGGATCAATCCCAGAACCTATTTAAACCCATAAGATGTAAGAAGTCACAGAGTCTTAGATGATGTCAAACAAACCCTACCCCTCTTTGCTTCAGCAGTGACCTACGGCTGTTTATTGTAGAGAAACTACCAAAGGTACAAGCACTGAAAAAAAAAAAAAATACAGCAAAGTGTGTAAAAGAAATAAACCTTACCTTTCTGCCTAGTTTGATTCCCAAAGTGCAGCAGCCTCATGTATAACCCCGCCACAACAGTCTATTCTCTGCCTGCTGATGGGGAGGAGGACAGACAGAGACCAGATTTCAGAGGTGTCCTGGGGCTGCTTGGGGAATTCAGACAGTGCCTCTACCTCCAGCTGAGAAACTGTATGTCTTTCAGCCCTGTCAACTTTGAACATGAAGAAAGTACTTCCAAAGAAATTCATTCTCTTCCCCACTCCCACCAAAATCTTCACCTTTCCCTCTCTCTCCTCAATTCATCAAAATGAAATAATAAACATCAGTATTCTAAGTCAGGCTTTAACTGCATACCCAGTCAAGTGATACACAGGCCAGAGTTAGTGACAGTGCTGGTAGAAACTAGCACTTACGTTTCCACCTACTGCTCATTGGCCCATACCTGCAATCCCAGTACTCAGGTGGTTTAAGCAGAAGGAAGGATATCAGATGGAGGCCAGTCTGATCAGAGTGAGACCCTGTCTCAAAAAGAGAAAGTTTCTACAATTTACTCAACAATAAGTACCCTTTTCAGAGAAGCTTTACTGAGGAAGTGTAATACAGAATACAGAGGACTAGTGATTAGTAGGAGACTCTGAAATGGAATCTTTGTTCCCATATATCAAAGGTAAATGAGGCCTTGGTCTCAACAAAGGCCCTGAACTTAAAAAGCAGTTCCCAGTGCTTAAGCCCCAAACATATCAACACTCATTTAATTTCAAGTTATTTTTAAAATATATATTATGCACGTGTGTGTGTGTGTGTGTGTGTGTGTATGAGAGCATGAGTGTTTCACCTGCATGAATATATGTGTACCCAGTAACCACACAGGCCAGAAGGTATCACATGATAATGGAACTGGAGTTACAGATGACTGTGAAACACCCTGTGGATGGTGGGAATTAAGCCAGACTCCCCTAAAAGAACCGTACTCTTAACAGCTGCACCATCTCTCTCGCCCCATTTCCAAGTTAAACCTTAAACTTGCTTTTCCTTGTTGAATAACTGTGGTTATTCAGCAGAACGACTGTACTGTGCACACTTTAAACAATTCTGTTCAAGAGCATCAACATTACCACGATAAAGGCACAGAACATAACAACAGTGTCGTCTCCTCCTCAAGTTTACACACTGAGTAGCATTTTAGCACAGGCCATACAAGAATAGCCCCTCGGGTGTGAGAAAGACTTGGGGCATCTGTTATAATGAAAATCTCACAGAAATATAGAAATGGGTCCTATGTTTATTCCTTTTAATCTAATTTCCTTTATACTCTTCGGTTTATACAACTTAACTTTTTAGGACCCAAAAGGCAAAATATTAACACCTGTTAAAATGTAGAAGGTCTCTAGAATATGACTAAGTTTTCATTCACATGCTAGAAATATTTCGTTTTAATCAATGGTAATTAAAATGCATTATTTCCTAATGAGATGATCTCTTTATCCTCCAAGGACTCAAATGAGAAGGAGAAGGGAAAGGAAGATGGGGGGAGGGAGCAGGTCCTACCCTCTCCTGCCTCACACTTCTGGTAACCACCGTAATAAAATAGATTGTGAATTCACTTTGGACCAGTTCTCACCAAAATGCTAGGAAGTAAGGAAGGAACACTGGTTCTGGAGCTTTGACTGGTTAGTACTAGGGTTTTTTGTTTGGTTGGTTGGTTGATTTTTTTGGCCCAATATAAGCCCTCCTTGATGTTTCAAAAGGAAAAACACTGAGACTCTAGCTGAGTTTTTAAGAGAAACCATGAGTTTCTCAGACAAATAAGGTGTCCTTCATTCTAAAGCTACTGGTAAAACCTTTAATATATACATACACACACCCCTCACTTGTAGACAGTACTACTGCAAAAATAAAGTATTTCAGTCAACCCTGTCACAAGATGCTGCACCTACTTGTTCCTGTTTGCAAACACAAGGTGTGCCAAACTTCAAAAGAGATGAACCAATGACTGTGCTGCTTTGAGGAGACTTATAAGGCCTGAATCCGGATGTTGAGAAATTATTTTTAAAGCATATGGTGCTCTGTTGCCAGCTTTTTAACTATAACTTTAGCCACTTGCTCTCTGCATCTCAATACTAGGACTAATGAAAATACATACGAACAAATGCAAAGGCACTGGCTGTCATGCTCAGGAAGGTTTGGGGAAAGAGATTTCTATTTAATATACCACATCACTTAGACTGAAGGTTTTGGTAAATTATTATTCTCAAGTTATTAGTTAAAATCAACTAACATGTTCCCATTATTTTCAGTAAAATACACTATTATTTCTATCTTTTTACTTAAAATATTAACTATTAACAGGTAACTTGAGCACAGCTTTGACTTAATACATGAATCTCGTAGGAACAAGAATCTATGTTCCCACTGAGAGAGCAGTGAGGACCGACAGTAAGAAAATAGCTGCATTCTCAAATACAACCTGCACTTTAACCAAAAGCCCAAAGTTTATTAAGAAAGGTGTAAGTGAGCCTGAATCTTTGGCAGTTTTTACCCAAGTGAACATTTAAAGAAAAAAGTTTGTTTCATCTTAAGACTACAGAATCAGTAACTTTCTGTTTAAGTTCAAAGTGTAACATCTCAAATCAGCCTAAGAAGAAGACAGAAATAGCAGCCCCTTGCTTTTCATAAAGTGAAGCAGGTGGGAGGCTCTGCATCTGCTCACTGAGAGTACTCACATGTGTGGGTTCTGGACTCCTGTCGTATTAGGGTTCAGAGTAAAGCGTGCTGTCGATTTGACAGGTGGATTTGCAAAATTCAACTTCAGTGCTTTACGTTTACCTGAGAAATGACAAACAAAAAATAAAAGTTTCAAATACTAACTATAAATACATGTAATTTTTGATTAAATTTAATTAATTTTTAACATTCAAATATTTTAAAACAGGTATTACTTTGAAGGCCTGAGAAATTGAGTGAAAGGCAAAGAATTTTGCTTTACTAAATCTTAGTTAATAATGAATTATAACTGAAAAGGCAATACCTTAAAATTTAAAAAGCAAGCAAAAGTTATCTGATGTCCATTCTCCACAAATCACTCCCTGTGCTGCTGGGCATCAGAGGATACTCAGTGCACCCAGCAATCTAACACCTCAGAAAAAGTACCGGTCACTGGAGAATCGCTTATCCCAAGGTGAGTGCAAATACTGCTCACTCAAACACAGAGGCAAAATGTCTTCCATTTAACAGAAATCCCCGTCCTTCAAATGCAACATAACTGCTGACAGACCTGATGCACTCTGCAGCAGTAAGAGTAAAACCATTACAGTACTGGATACTTCAAGTTAGCAATACAGGTATCCCAGTAATTATTTCCTTGAAGAAATTTCTTTGGGCTTAAAAGGAAGAGAAGCATAGCATTTTTTAGTACACATGTAACCTTTGTCCATCATAGGAAAAAAAACAGAAAATTCAGAGAAAATCAGTTTTTGAAATGACAAACATATATACAATATATAGCATTTTTAAAAATGCATATCCATTTATCACCTTAATTACTCCAACATAACAATTCCTTACTTTCTGTTGAAAACTGTTTTCCTAGACATAGATTGACATATGCTCTATCTCAAAATGTCAATCAAGCCATGGTACTGCTTCAACATGTTTTCCCTGCTAGCCATATTTCTTTCTGGGTCAATAAATCACCTGAAGTCACTTCTTTAGGGTTTCTACAGATAATCTGTTAGAGAACAGGTTTTCACACGTTCTGATATCTATCGTGTTCCCAGTAGGGACACTTTCTCTGGCACTCCTATCTCCAGAGTGTTTTATGCACACATTTAGCTACTCAGCCTATCTGTGCAATCAACACTTCCCACCTCAGTAAATTCTAAAAGTATACAAGAGCACACCAACTACAGATAAGAGGCTGGGACTGAAGCAAGGGAATGTCTAGCTGAGAACACACACCTGCTGGGCAGTCATGAAAGCAGCTCTGAGAGCTGGGCCTTTCTAGAAGATTAAGGAGATAGCTAGGAATAGCCACTTTTAGAAATAAGGCTGGTACAGAAGTTTAAGTTTTCTACATGATTTGCTGTTACAGGTATTAAAATGTTACTTACTTTCATCCGACTCAATAAGGATATTCAAACTACATGTAAAAGGTGCTTTGTGTTAAAAAAATACATCATAATTTTAAAAGAATGTATTTCTAAGTGATGGAGGAATAAAACATTTTTTGTTGTTTGTTTTTGATAGTGTCTCACATAGCCCACCTGACCTCAAATTCACCACATAGCTGAGGAGTAACCATGATCTGTTAATTCTCCTGTATCCACCTCCTGAGTGTGAGGCCTGTATACACATGTATAACAGCATGGTCTGCTTCCTGAGGTCTGCTTGCTGTCTCTTATGAGCCAACTATCATGTACCCCAAACATTGCTGTGTAACCTTGCCTCCAAATAACCTCTGTTTGACCAATAAAATGCCTACATACCTGAGCAGGGCAGAAATGAAATGAATGTGGCCAAGTTTTGAGGGTTAGCCTGGAGAGAAACACATGACTAGGAAGAATACTCTGAGGATCAGTCCGGAGAGACGCAGCCCAAATAGAAAGCTTGTGCAAGTATTTCAGCAGATATTGCATGGGAAGCAAAAGACATGGGATGTGGGACTGGGAGGTAACAAGGTACTTTAGGCAGGCCCAATGCCTGTAATCCTAGCACTCAGGGAGGCAGAAGCAGGTGGATCTCTGTGAATTCCAAGACAGCCTGATCTACAAAGCAAGCCCAGGACAGCC
>CM053757.1:51181285-51216373 GCA_028658305.1 Pachyuromys duprasi
AAAAAAACATCTGGACATCCAAAAAACAAATATCCTCATTAACAAAAGGGCACAGCTCTACACAGAATTCTTAAAAGAAAAAACACAAATGTCTGAGAAGCATTTAAAAAATGTTCAACATCCTTAGCTGTCAGGGAATTGCAAATCAAAACTACTTTGAAATTTCATTTTATATCAATGAGAATGGACAAAATCACTGAAACAAAAGACAATTCATGCTGGCAAAGATAGGGGTAAGGAGAGCATTCATCCATTGCTGGTGGGAGCGCAAGCTTTACAGCCACTGTGGAAATCAGTGTGGCAGTTTTTCAGAAAGATGGGACTTGATCTACTTCAATTTCCAACCATACCACTCTTGGGCATGTAAGCAAAGAAGTCTTCATCCTACACAGAGACACTTGCTCATTCATGTTCACTGTTGCTCTATTTGTAATAGCCAGAAACTGGAAACAACCTAGAAGTCAATGAATGAATGAATGGATGGATGGATGAATAAGGAAAATGTGGTACATTTACACATGGAATATTATTCAGCCATTAAAAAATAAAATCGTGAAATTTGCAAGTAAATGGATAGAACTTGAAAAAAAATCATCTTGTATGTGGTAACTCAGATCCAGAAAGACATATACAGTCTGTATTCATTTATATGTGTGTATTAGCTGTTAAATCACTGATAAGTTACAAACCATAGAGCCAGAGGCTAAGAAGAAAGTAAGGGATGTGGGGAGGGAGGAATCTTTCCAGAAAGGGTAAATAGAATAGATAGTTATGGCTGGATAATGAAGAGGGAGGACTAGAATGGGAGGATTAGACAAAAAAGGAGATGAAAGGGGGTCTGAGGAAGAGAATACAGGGAGGGACAGCCAGAACTAAGGGCCATCTGAGAGGTCATATGGAAACCTAATACAGTAGAAGTGACCTATAATATACACATATGTGACAGAGCCCCAACTGGACATCTGTCATCATCAAATAGAGCTTCCAGTACTGGAAATGAGTTAAAGCTAATCAAGTTCTTGACTAAAGAGGTCCCTATGGGAACCACCAAACTATCCAGGCAATTGACAAGGCTATTGGTAGCATTTCACAAACTGACAGTCATGCCCTATAGCTGTAGATAATACCTACACAACTCACTGGACACAAAGAAGTCAAGATGGTATCTACCGAGTGCCTTCATCCCTACGACTAGTATTCACGATACTGGAAAGTATTCATGCTACCAAAGGAGAAAGGTAAACACCAATCCAGTTACAAATCCTTCGATCTACAGGTGTGATCCACCTGCAAGATATGCTAGCACAAGAGTGGCACAAAGCTTGCAGGAGTAACCAACCAATACCTGCTTTGAGTTAAGGCCTACTCCATGACATGGAACCCATTAACAACACTGTCTGGATAGCCAAGACCCTGAGACTAGACAGGCCTTGGACCTAAGGAAAAAACAAATACTACTGTTCTACAAAAAAAAAAAAAAAAAAAAAAAACTAATGACATTCTGCTATACTCATAGATCCATGCCTTGCCCAGCCATCTCAGAGAAGTGTTCTCCTGCAAATGGAAACAAATAGAGATCCACAGCCAGACAATATGTAAAGAGTGAACATAATCAGCCCTAAAAGGGGGGGGGGTCTTCATCAAATCCCTCCCCCAGGGCACAAGGAACTCTATAGAAGAGGAGGCAGAAAAAATGTAAGAGCCAGAGGGGAGGGAGAACACGAAAGAATCACAACAGGGCTGGGATACATATGAGCTCAGAGACTGTGACAACATGCACAGGGCCCACATAGCTCAGCACCAGATAGGGTTCTAGAGCTGAAAGGACAAGTGGACACACACTTTGTCCCTAACTGAGTGAGAAGCTATCTCCAACTGATAGCCACTTGGAAATGAAAAGTTAGTTTTCTTCAATGGAGTCTCAGAGAGGAAACTACTGTTAAAGGTAGGCCCCATGCCCAGAAGTAGAAAACTAACACAAACCAAATTCAAAGGCATGTTTAGAGGTTCTTTGTCTCATAATGCTAAGTCAGGAAGGTGATTTGTTTTGTTTTGACCTTACCTTTGTGTATATATTATGGTTTCTGTCTTGGGGTTTTTCCAGCGAGTTTTTTTCCATAGTAATTTATTTATTTTTATTATATGTACATTAGTGTTCTCCCTGATATATGTGGGGGGGGATGTCAGATCTCCTGAAACCGGAATTACAGGAAGCTGTGTGCTGTCATGTAGGTGCTGGGAGTTGAACCCTGGTCCTTTGGAAGAAGAGCCAGTGCTCTTAACCACTGAGCCATCTCTCCAGCCTACTGGTTTGGGACTTTTAAGAGTATGTGAACATGTGTCTTTGTATCTATATGTGTTTCTTGTCCTATTTCTTATTTGATTGTTAATTCCAATTTGTTTGTTTGTGTATTGTATTATATTATAATGTACTGTGTTGCATTGTATTGTATTGTATTATTATTCCTTGTATGCCTGTTTTGTTTTCTAAAGAGAACACAAAGGGCGTAGATCTGGATGAGAAGGGAGGTGAGGAAAAACTGGGAATAGGGGGAGGGAAAACCATAATCAGAAAGTATTGCATGAAACAAACAGATTTTCAGTAAAGTAAAATACTAAATAAAATCAGTTAGAAGACTGTTTTGGACAGGGTAAACAAAACTAAACTGGAGCTTGCTAATATAGACCAGGCTAGCCTCAAACTGACAATGATCCTCTCCTTCTTCTGCATCTTATGTGCTAGGGTTACAAGTGTGATTACCACATGTGACACAGCAAGGTGATCCTTAACATTAAGAAACAAAGCAAAAGACAAATCTGTTGCATACAGTGGCTTCTGCCAGTACACAGAAAGCAAAGGCAAGGAATTACCACTGGTTTGAGGCCAACTTGGTCAACATAAACAAGTTCCCGGCTGCCAGAGCTACATTGTGAGTCTCTATCTCTCTCAAACAAAGCAAAACAAATTTGACAAAGAACATTAAAACAAACAAGAAGAACTACATAAAATGCTAACACCAAAAACATTCAAGATGTTTTATTTGTTGAAGTTTAGAGGGTTTGTTTTAAGTACCTGCTTTGCTAGCGAACACGCTGATCAAGGTGAGTGGGCCAAAGCAAATTGCTTTTTAAAAGCAAACTTGACAGAATTCAACAATATAAAGACATTTTTTAATGAAACGCTCCTTTCTTCTTGAAAATCTGTCCTTTTGATTCTCAAAAGCCCCATGGGAGTCACTGAGCTGAACACAGCTCCTTCCACTTTTTCTTCTGTTAATGGGAATGCTGCTCATGCCACCCTCTCACCACCAAAGTGCAGAGTCAGGTCATTTGTCTTCCAGTTTCCAGGACCACAAACACAGATTATTGATCCAGGAATAGACAATACACTGAGTCTCACCACTAACTGACTGAAATGATTCTGATGGTTATCTGAGTTGATGCTATAATATGATAAAACTCTAGGAATGCTGAGGTAATATTAATGTATTTTGCACATGAGATGTATATGACTAATTCAGGACCAGAGTATAGTGGGCTGAATGGTGACACCCCCCCCAAGAAAAAGATAACCAAGTCCTAACCCTTGGAACCTATGAATATTTCCTTATACAGCAAGGATAGCAGAAATTAAAGACTAGCAAGCACTTATCTTAGTGAGCTCAAACCCAACAACGTCACCATGTCAAAAGCTGAACACCATTTGTTATGAAAGCTATCCAGAAGTGAAACACTAAACAACTTTCTCAATTTGTGGGTGAGGGGCCGGTAACAGGGAAACTGCAGGGACTCGTGCTGCTACAATGAAAGCTCACTTGAGCTATTTTCTTGACAATAAAAATATTTAAAGCACACAGAAAAGAGAAATTCTTTTTGATATACAGTTAAACAAAAGTCAAATTGAAGAAGAGGAGCTTTAAAGGCAAGTTACTTCATAAACAAATATACACAGTTTAACACAATGTGATTTATGTAAGTTAGATTTAAGCATGTTCTATACTCAGTCTGCAAACAAGTATATATTCCAAACATTCACTAACAAATATATGAAATAATTCTAAGTTTTCAGTCTCTTTAGACACAACTGTCTCAACTGCAAGGAGACAAGGTAAGACCCAGTTATCCTGCCGGATCTCATGCAGACACCTTAACCCTGCAAATGATCAGCTGAGGATGAACGTGAAACTAATTAGTCTTGAGGAAGAAAAGGAAAACCCCCAAAGACAGGTGAGACTGAGACAAGGAGGAAGTGTCCTTTCAGATGGGAGCTCCTTCCAATCCTGAGGCAGACTAGTCTTTCCCTCAAAGCATCTCCTCCCCTCCCGATCTGCAATGACTCCTTTTTTCCTCAAGTGTCCCAAAAGATCCAAGGGATCATGTACTGCTGCCATGTATGTATTCAGGGATTTCCTGTTGATGGGTTGATGTTGGAGATGGAACCTGAGGCTTCCTGCACACTGAGCACCACTGACACTGAGCTAGACCCTCAGATGTTTTTAATCACAATAAATTAAAATGCACAGGACACAACTATGGATATTTTTAACTAAAAGCGAACGAACGAAACAAACATGAAATGATGTTTCACTAGCAGAAAAGAACTGGTCCTGTAAAAATTCTACCGGGGGCTGAAGAGGTGGTGCAGTGCTTGAGAGCACTGAGTGTTCTTTCAGAGGAGCTGGGTCCAGTTACCAGCTCCCACATCAGCTCACAACTGTAACTCTAGTTTCACAGGATCCAACTCCCTCATATACAGGCAAAACATAACTGCATATAAAATAAAAATAAATTTTATTGTTAAAAAGCCTTTGGAGATTCTGGTTTGAAAGAGATCAAGAGCTATACAATAGACTTGAACATAATGGAATAAAAACTACATGTTTGTGACAATAGCCTTTTGGTGGCAAAGTTAGTAACAAGCCAATAGAGACAAAGAGAACTCCTTAAATATGACAGCAGAAACTAGGAATCATATTATTCTTACATGGCAGGGTTTTCTATGAAAAGATCAGTGCCAAGAGAGGAAATATATACTTGTTTCCCAGTGATTCCCGTGCTTTCTGATCTGGGAACAGATGCAACACACACGGCCCAGATAACTCTGCTTCAACTACTCAAGTGACTGGAGTGGAAATGTGAGCACACAGTGTACTTGATGATGTACACAGAGACTAGTGTCTGTCCTTCCCAAGAGGTACTCTAGACTCCACCCCTGCCTAACTACATTTTCTTCTCATGACTTGTAGAATGTGAGGGCATTTGTTAATACTAGAAAAACTAAATTCATGCCTGGCCCACCAGCTGGCCTAGGCAGTTTGGCAGACCCAGACCAAGGACTAAGGGGAGCACCATCCTGGTACTGCTATCAGAGTTTTGCTAACCAATATGTCTGAACAGAACACCCACACTATCCAAACTGAGCTTTCACTTTATCTGCACACAATGTTCCCAAAGTTCCCATAAGAGAAGCATTGAGGAGTGTAGAGCCATCAAGGTCACAAAGAATCATGAATCTGAAAATTGGAGATCCAGAAGGAATCAGGGAGGGGATGCGTATGGTTACAATACATTAGGTGTATTGTGTGCATATATGAAGAATGAAAAACATAGTTTAAAAGATCCATTGATTCTGAAGGTTGAGGTTAACCCAAGTGAATCCACAGAGGCATAGAAATGCCCTTCCCTGGAATTCTGAGCAAGTAGGAGAATACTAAAGGTAAAGGGACACACACCAGGAATTATTTAGCTCTAAGCAAGAGGACAAAGAGCCCTGAATATTTTCCCTAACTTAACTGTTCAAGCAACACAAACCTTTCACACCGTGATCACAACCAACTTCACATACCTTACAATTTGGATCTCCTCAAAGATCCCAATGTAGGAGCTGATAATCTCCTACTTGTGTACTGAATCTACAGTCACGGTAATCCAAGCAACCGAAAACAGCTGTCACTCACTGTCTACAGGCGAGGAAAACCCTTTCCTCATGATTCATTAAGAATCAGCACTACGTGCAGTTTTAAAATCATCAAAACTGGCTCAAAAAAGTGCTTGCTGTTTACAAGCATGAGGACTGGAGTGCAGACAGAAGTGCCATCCTATAACCCCAGGATTCCTGGGCTCACTGATCGAGCCAGCCAATGAATTCCAAGTTTTGGTTTTTTTTATTATTTTATTTTATTAATTTATTTTTTGTTATCAATCGAATTCCAAGTTTTATGAGAAATTGTGTCTCAAAAACTGAGGTATAGAGCAAATGAGGGGCACATTTGACATCAACTCCAGCCTCTGCAAATGCACACGCATTGGTGTGTACCTGCTCAGATACATCATCACCATCAAGTTTTTCCTTAGAGAGACTATGCTCATAGTGGTCCACCTTGCCTCCCTCTGACTATCAAGAGTTTGTTCCTGTGATTCAACTATAAACTATAAACTTTCTCATTTTTTAACTATCTTAATTTACCTCTGAAATCTGCAAATATACTATACATGATAAATTCTTAAGACAAAGGAATGTTAATAGCATTTACTAGATTCAAGTTATATTATTTTACTTGCTAGTATCTCAATGTCCTCTAACTTAACCTAACAGGTTTTTTATTCTCACTGCGTCAAAACTATCATTATTATCAATATGGTCAGAACTGGACAGCATAAATTCCTTCTTGTAGGACTAAAGGCCATTCACAATCTATAAAGATGTCAGCAAAGCCATGTATCTTCAACACCACTGGTTTCAAAAAGTGGGAGAACAATGGGTATTACATTACCGTTAAAGTCAAGGTCTTCACCGCCTTTCTGGACATGTGTGGCTTTGACCAGAACACGGCACAAGGACTGTCATCACTTCCAAGCCAAAGTCTGTGAACTGGTCTGAATCTCAGTGACGTACCTCTGCCCACAGGGCCTGGGATCCAGGCATACTGCCCACCTCAGAGACTTTCCAAATGAACACATGCTAAAGGCCTTCTCTCTGCTTCCTGCCTAAAAAGATGTGAAGAATTTTCCTTGTCACATGTTCCCTCTGTCATGATGACCTACCTGCCCAAAACCAAGGGGCCAAATCACCAGACTGAACAACATGAAACCATGAGCCAAAAATCAATCTTTCCTCCCCTTACTTTTGTTTCTCTGTAGTCACAGCAATAAGAAAAGTAAAGCATATCAAAATCTTCAATCCTACCATGAATAAACAGATCCTGGTGTCAATATCAGCAAAGAAATACAGCAGTAGGCATCCTCTTTAAACTTGTCCAATTGGCCACTATCTGAGGAATGAGAATACCTTTCCCACGAAAACCATCATCTACTAGGAGTACAAAATTCATTTTCTTCTTACCTGTCCCAGCACTTATTATACCAGATACATTAACCTCCAGCACACTGTCACTATGACAGTAAACTTGTCCAAGTTTCAAAAGGCAGCATGTAGCAAACATCTCAAATAGCCTTCACTATTAACTCCAGTTCTATAAATTTATGCTAAAGACATTAAAAATTATGGAAACAAGTTGTTCAACACAGTGATAGTTACACTGTATTACTTATAAAAACTGTGGCATATCCATAACTGCAATATTACATTACTGTCAAGAAAGAAATACCGTTAAAAAAAATACTGGAGCCAACAAGAAAGGCACTTGCTATCAAGCCTAATAAGTCAACTCCCATTAACATGGTGGGAGGAGAGACTCCTCTATCCTCCACATACTCACTATGGGGCCCCCTGGCATATGGATGCACATAAGCTGAGAAGCCACCAAAACCAGCAGCTCTGACTTCTCCTCCTTAGGAAGTTTGCTCAGGACAATATTATTAACCATATAAGAAAGTCAGATTCTTGTCAAAATCAAATGTGATCTACTTTCTGCCCAATTACCAGAGGGATTTCCACCTATTAAAGTAATTAATTCTTCTGGACTTCCCAATTTTATAAGAACTTTCTTAGCAATCAGACTAGGATAAAGCAAGCTTTAAAATGCAAACAATTCCACAGTGAAAGCACTCAAGAAAAGAATGCACAGTCCAACTTAAAGTAAAACCCAACTGAGTTAATATTACAGAGAGGTGGGAAAGCAGTAGGTTCATCCACACAAACTTACTATTATGTATGTATAAAACAGTTAACACAGTACTGTTCTACCTCATTCCCCAAAACACATATACATATAGCTTCTTTTGACCCTCAGTAAATGCCTCCTGTCTTAGTCACTGATTTATGGCTGTGAAGAGACACCTTGGCCATGCTAATGCTTATAAAAACAAGAATTGGGGATCTGCTTGCAGTTTCAGAGGTTCAGGACACTATTGTTATGGCAGAGTGCATGGCAGCGCACATGGCAATGGGGCAGTAAATGAGAGTTACATCCTGATCAGACACAGGGATGAGGAGTGACAGAGACAGGGATGGACAGACAGACAGACACTAGGTCAGGCATGGACTTGTGAAATCTCAAAACCCATCCCCAGTGACACACTTCCTCCAAAAAGACCACATCTACTCGAACAAGGCCATACCTCTTAACCCTTCTCAACTAGTGCTGCTCCCTGGTAACTAAGCATTCAAATATAGGGACTATGGGGCCATTCTCATTTACATCACTACATCGTCCAAGTTCAAAAGCATCAAGGTGTAAATAAATTTACATCTTTACTTATAAACTTGTACTTAAGTTTGCTTATGTACAAGAAAAAAGTGGCTAACAGTGTTATTGCTGAACAGTGAGTGATACCTGCTGAGCACTGGGCAAACGATAAAATAAGAAAAATTTAAAAGCTAGTCTCTTGATTCAGGGAGTCAGTCTTGTACATGCACTGTTCAACTTGTTCCAATAATGTCTTTTTACTTAATGTGACTTTTGATTAGATTTAGCAACTGAAAAAAATTTTTAATATGGGACAGAACCCTTGATTAATGAGCAGGCCAGAGTGGTGAGACCCTGTTTCAAATCATCATCTATTCTTTCTACCACATACCCTGTGCATACATGTTCACTTTCTAAAAACATACCGTTCTTCAAAGGAACCTCTAGATTTATTTCAACTTCTAAAGTCCTCAGCACTCAGACACAGTTACTGATGGGTTTCAATCATGCAGAGAGAACTGATATGGGCTTCTCTAAAGTAGAAATATGCTTGAATGTCTTATTTCTCACTTCTGGATATTGTTTGCTTGGTAGTCCCACCTGATAAAAAGATCAATACCGGGCTGGAGAGATGGCTCAGAGGTTAAAAGCACTGGCTGTTCTTCCGAAGTTCCTGAGTTCAATTCCCAGCAACCACATGGTGACTCACAACTATCTATAATGAGATCTGGTATCTTCGTCCTGCCTGCAAATGCAGGCAGAATATTGTATAAGTAATAAATAAATAAATCTTAAAAAAAATTAGAAAAGGGGGGTGGCTGGAGATGTGGCTCAGTGGTTAAGAGTTCTGTCTGCTCTTCTAGAAGCCCTGAGTTCAATTCCCAACAACCACATGGTGCCTTATAACCATCTATACCCTCTATGGCCCTCCTTATGGCATGCAGATGTACATGCACATAAGAGCATTCAAAATAAATAAATCTTTAAAAAGGTCAATACCACAATGAACGCCACAAGTTTCTGGAGGTAGTCTACCTCCTCGGAAGTTTTTGTCTGGTTTAAGAAAACAGAAAATTCTGCAGTGAGAATTCTGGCATTTGTCACACATTATTTGAAAACATCACCCTAAATGTGTAAGCAAACATGAAAAGCTTTGGACAGGAATGAAGCTGAGACTGGTCTCTAGAACCTGTCCACATTACTTCTATTCTCATCCGTTCAGCCCCACAAGTTCCAGCAGACATCTCTTTGCTGTGGATGACATCAACTGGCACATGAAAGAAAACTATACTGTGAGAGAATCCCAGTCAAAAGCTTTCCTTCAAAGTTAGCATAGCCTTAAGAGTAATGGCCACTAGAAACCTTCCTTCTAGCCACAAAAATAATTTTTAGGGAGACTTTGTATTCTAACAACCTTCAAATAATTAGAATGATGGCATGCTACAGAGGGAACAAATGGACTTGGCTCTGTCCACATACCACAAATATATTTCTGATGCTTTAGCACAGAAGTGTTTTTATTCCCAGGAGGACTGTACACTGACATTTTATCATGGTTCCCAGACAACATGAGAAATAGACTGGGCATCAGCCTCTATAGCTTATGGGCCAGCTCTACAAAACTCTCTGGTCAATTAACTTCATCATCTACATCAATCTAAATAAACTATACTAAGACCCATAAGCAATAAATATGTTCATTTTGTTTTTTAAGAAAAGCTCAACTGAAGTCAGTAATTTCTAAGTGGTAACATTTTAGTCATTAGTTTTAAGACTTTTACTACAAAAACACCAGATTTAGAAATGTAATCAGCCAGGGCTAAACAGTTAAGAACACTTAACTATTCTTGTATATGACCAAGCTTCAGTTCCCAGCACCAGTTCCTACCCATATCAGGCAGCTCAGAGTCACCTGTAACTTCAGTTCAAGAGGCTCCAACACCCTTTTCTGGCTTAAAGGCTCCTGCATGCATATGGTGCACAGACACACAAGTAGCTATACATACATATACATAAAACAAAAATAAATTAATCTTTTCTCAAAAAAAAGTTTTTAAGCCTTCTGTTTATTTAAAACATGAAGGACTGGCCTCTCTCCACTATTTCTTTTCCCTGGTTCTCTATATCCCATAAATAAACCCATAGCAACATCTTTACAAACACTCTTCTCAGGTCAGAAAACCATGAAAACTTCTGAAAAGATTCAGGAAACATGCTTCCTCCAGTTTTACTATTGTCTTCTTATTACTATCAATTAAAAACAAGAAGAGATAATTACTGGAAAGGTACCACAATTAAGGCTGTGAAGGTGCATGCTTGCAAACCAGGCACTCAGAAGCTGAGGGAGGAAGATCCTAACTTTGAGTTCAAACAAGCCTAAGCTACATAGTAAGATCCTGGCTCAAAAAAATAAATAAATAAAAAGAAAGAAAGAAAAAGTCAGAAGAATCAGACACTAGGAAGCCTTTCTTCCACACATAAACTTTTCCCCAATATTTCAGTGTGCTGCATCACCCAAAAAAAAAGACTACCAACATAATCTAATTTTACTTACTACCAAAGGACAACAGACACCTCCGCAGTACATAGCTTTCTACGCAACAATTTACTTGTAAACTAAGAGTCAGAGAACATGTTGGTAATTTCACCATGAGGAGACCGAAAGAGTTGCAAAACCTCACAGTAGCCTGAGCCACAAAACGACTTAAGTCAATCTGGGTTATGGGTGGAGACATAAGGTGTGGGAAAGGGGGTTATATTCTATTGCTATGCAAACATTCCCAAGCAAAACACTTAAAAGACACAGAAATGTTTAAAGCCAAAAAAAAAAAAGTGTTAAGGATAAAGCTACAGAAACAATATTGCCAAATTTTCCTTAGAGACCAAGAAGTCTTCTATGATGGGCTCATAAACACACTGAAATAAAAACTAAATTATTGGGATAGCCTCCTAAATACTCTCAATGTGATTGACACAGGATTTCAGATATTTTCCAAAGAAAACCCCATGTCCAGGGTCCTGTGATAGACATTGCTCTTGTCCCCTACAGCAAAGTCAGCTGGCTGGCAGACCTCACGCAAACCTGATGTCTATTAAAAGAATTCTCAAAAACATGTTTCTAAGTAAAATTTTGCCTTCCCTCCCAGAGACTGGTTTACAAAGCAAGCAAATCATACTGTAAGGCTCGTCTATTAAAGACATGGTGCACTAAAACTTGATCATACGTTATAGAGACATATTCACATCAACAAAAGTAGCCTCAGCACAATTAACCAGTAGGTAATAACTGAAGCTCAGTACTAGAAATGCAGGAACTGTACATCTATAACTCACAAATGAAAAGATATTTCTCTCTCAAGTAATTTCACATTCAGAAAAACTCAATGATCCAACAGTATTAAAAGAAATATAACAGTTATAAATAACTTATTTTTATTATCTAAAATAAATATATTACCTTAAATATTTGATTTATAAAATCAAAAATCAGACATGCATAGACTGTATTTAAGAAAAAACATGAGTTAAAAGGGAATATTCAATTTCTACCAAATCTAGACCCCAAATTAAAAGTGGAATCTCACACTATCTGTGCATGTAAATATACATATACTCATTTCCTATAATCTTTCACTAACATAAAACAAGTAACAACAATAATTGATTGGAATCGTGATGTAGAAACAGAAAGAACAAAAACTGTGCATGTCAAAAAATGGAAACATTAATCTCTCAGAGCTTCCATTAGTCATGGTCATCTTAGAACAGTCCTGATTGTGATGGAGAATTGGGTACTGCTGCTTCAACTAATTTTCTGTTCTTTGCTACATCTTCTCCAACAGTTACTGTATGATATATATTTACTGTTAATGAATAAATGTTTCCCTAATTCTGAAACATCCTTTGGCATGTCTGAAAAACTATGAGCCAACATAACAACTTTTCAATTGACAATTTTTAATTTTTAAAGAAGCAGTGATTACTTTAACAAACTTAATGTTTGCATTCTAAAGCAAACTAGAAGGTGCTGCAAACATTAAAAATTGCATTTTAAATGTTTTAATTTATAAAATCACAGGAAAAAGTGTTACTATGTAAGCTTATCCTTATCCTAAAATATAAGCAATGATTTGTACAAAAACAAATGCTGCTGAGTGAAGGCTGGCCATCCCTACTGACTCTCCCAACTCCCTCTCTTCTCCCTGATAAATGCACTTTTTGTCCTGAGTCCTCCCAAATCAGTCAACACAGACAGCTCTGCTTAAGGCTGAAGTAGGTTAGGCCTACTGCAGGACCCCTGAGCTCTCAACAAAAAAGCAACTACAAGGGGCACAGTGGAATGTACCTACAGTCCCAACTGCTCAGAAGGATGAGGCAGGAACACCACTTGAGCACAGAGTTCAAGACCAATCTCAGCAAGAAAGTGAGACTCCACCCTCATCTCTAGAAAAAGCAAGCAAGCAAGGAACAAGCATCCTTGGGCTTGTTCATTCCTGAAATCAGCAGGAAAAAGGTGTCCTGGACACATCAGCTTCTGTAACCGTTCTCACCCTGGCTTCAGTTTCTAAGCACTGTGCATGTAGCATCAGTAGTAAAATATTGATAATCAGTGGGAACTCAACTCTGTCCACTATGCTGTGAGCCTGCTAAGAGCAGGTATCTCTTTTTACTCATTTCTATACAAGAATCTCACTTACTGTGCAGTTCTTAGTGTCAATGTATACCTCGTAAAGAAGTGAATATGATGTTGAATCTCAAAAGACAGAAAATAAAGAGAAGCAGGAAAAAGAAGGGGAGTTGGAGAAAGCCAGGAGAAAGCAGGGGTGGTAAGAAGCAGCACGAAAAAGTAAGTGCAAAAGTGTGCCTGCATATGCGCATCCCACACGCCTGATTAAGCTACCACAGGTTTTAGGCCTCAGCCTCTCTTGTTAGAGTCAGGCATGAACAGCAAAGGAAGCAGAGCTGCAGCAAACAGAAGAGGCTGGGGCACCCAGCCCAAATACTGCTAATCCATCCACTGAGCTCTCTGCAACACAGCACACACTAGAGAAGACACAACCATGTGCCTCTTGTTTTATACACACAGCAAAACTAAAGGCAAAGAGAATGCACTGAATACAGTAAGTTCTAAATACATCCGCATTAGAATATTTAATAAAAGCTTTTAATTGCTAAGTAGTAAGCAAGTGTTATGTTAAAACGTAAATAAAAACTAAAAATTACCATGTATGTATTAAAAATTAGGATAGCATAAAACAGAAACTACAAATTCATATGTATAAAATTATAGGTTCATTATGGGCAGGAATTTATTTACACTTTGGGTTTAGTACTTAGGCTAAAAGGAAAATAATAGTGTGCCTACTAAAAAACTTTTATCCCTAGCATACTGTTGCCTCATCCCTATTATGTACCATGTATTCACCTCAGGTAGCCCCTTCAAGAAATAAATTTTTGCTCAATGCATTACAAAGAAAACCACAAAGTCCAGCCAAAAAAAAACTAAGACAGGTGTAGTGGCACAAGCCTTTGATCCCTGCACTCAGGAAGGCAGAGGCAGGCAGATGTCTACGAGTTCGTCTACAAAGTGAGTCCAGGACAGCTAGGACTGTTGCACAGAGAAACCCTGTCTCAAAAACGAACCAACAAACAAAAAAGCAGAAATACTTTCTCTGCAGGTTAAACTCTGCCTACAAAGTAATGTATTAAGAATGATACACATCAAGTAGTCATCATTCTTCCTCAGACACAAAGAAGCAGAAGCAGACAACAAAAATAATTTCATTTTGGAATGTCTTCCTATAAACTAGAGTAGTCACCTTCAGATGAAACTTTAAAAATAAATAAACCCTGCATGTATGTTTAAAATTCAAAATGTACTTTGCTTTAGATTTATAAATACTGTCTTTTTATTTTTAACAAAATGTATTCTATATTCTATGAATCCAAACATTTTAATTTAATTATTTAATTATTTAATTATTTAATTATTTATTATTTATTTATTTATTTATTTATTTATTTATTTATTTATTTATTTATTTATGGTGCTCAGACAAACTAGCACTTCTAGGGCCAAAGATCTATAGCTGAGCTAAGCCCTGCCCATGAATCTATGAAGACTAATGTCTCAACAGAAAACAGAGGTGAGGGAGAGAAATGACTGCAATAATTATTTGTTTTAAAGGAAAAAAAATAAGTACATTAAATACTTTTAAATAAATCCTAGTCTTTGCATGTAGTTATGGCTTTTTATACCACCATCTGAAGGGTGAACTTTCAACTTGTGATTTAAATTATAGCTAAATCTAAATACTTCTTTTTCTATGTCATATGCATCTAAATGTCTATACAAATTTTTTTTCCTATAGAGTTTCAAGTAAAAAACAAGAACAATTTATAGGCAAGAATGTAACAAAGGATGGGAAGGGACAGAATGAAAAATGGAAGCTCTTTCAGTGCAGAATCACCATGGTCTGTTAGTTGAAACAACAGTGGACACATTCCCAATACCAAGATGGAATTAAAAAAAAAAAAAAAGTAACAGAATATCAAAATTTTAGCTTACTTTGTGCCTTTTCACAGAAGTTTATCTGAAAGCCTAAAGTAAAAGAGACAAATTGCAGTTCATTTGCTGTAAATCAAACAAACCAAATCAGAACATGACATTGCTTTATAGTACACTATAAAGAACAGTTCAAATCACTTTACCCCAGCAGACAAGGACAGCAGCGGGCTTGCTGTAAAAACTCAGCTCTGTCAGATACACTGCATTATACTCAAAGTTTAAATAATCTTATATATCATCTTAATCATTATTTTCCCATATATTCAATAAAGTTTTTAAAGCTGTTTCATCAAGTTTTTGAATGTTCTCAACCTATAAATTCTGAATATATTACAATTTATTTTACTAGCCAAAATTATTGATTAGAAGTGCCTAAGCTAATTGTACCCATGAGTAAGAAACTTTAGCAATTCTCAAGCTATAAAACTTAAACACATACAACAAAATTTTCTAGACAATCTGCTAACTTCAGTGACAAGAGTAAAATCACTAAAGAAAAGGTAAAATTCTATAGTAGGTGTTAGGAGTTAGGAGGTGTTTGTTAGGTATAATGGTATACTTTGTAATTGCAGCACAGGTGGAATAATTGCTTCTAGTTTGATGCCAACCTGGACTATACAACAAGTGAGACCTTTTTCTCCCTCTCCTCCAAAGAGGTGCCCCTGGAAATGCTATGGCAGAGTAGGGCTTTAGAAGTTATAGAAAGAAATCCTATGAACCTATCTCCAGGTCTCGCGGGATCTGGTTATACCCTATATAACCACATCTGTAAGTCATTATTTGTCAAATGGCCCAATAAAGTAAGTCACTTAAGAAAGCAGGGGATTACAAGTTTGAAGCCAGGTGAAGTCACATAGCAAGAACCTCTCTCAAAAGTCAAAATGGCTGGACGAAGTGGCCCAGGCCTGTAATCTCACCATTCAGAAAGGCAGAGGCAGGCAGATCTCTGTGAGTTTAAGGGCAGCCTGGTTTACAAAGCAAGTCTAGGACAGCCAAGGCTACAAGGAAAAACCATGTCTTGAAAAAGAAAAAGGAAAAGAAAATCAAAATGAAGTCCACTGTCTTTGCAAAACATTCTTTTGCACCCTAGTTTCCTGAGTCAGTCATGTCTTTTTCTTAGAAATCTGCTTATACTGGTATGTATTACTGCTTCAGGAAACAAAACAGGAGGGGGCTGAGTTGTTTATACAAATTCAATCAAAGCATGTTTTTAAAAAAGGAAAAGAAAAGAGATAGCCAAATCTAAGGGAATGTTTAACTAGTCCTTCATATCCAGTTGCCAAAATCCTTAAAACTCTAGATACAGTTACATTTTTACATTTAAAATATACAAAAGCTGGAAAACCTTCATATGGTTACTTAATTAATCTACCAAATGACATTTCTGATCATTTAATCTACTAAATGACAATCTTAAAGGAGACAGAAATGGAAACTTGTGCTGGGAAGTCTGGGCAGCACAACACTTAAGAGCCAAACTCTACATGAAGGGTAACATGCTGTATCACTAACCACGCAGCAGGAACAGAAAACATTTGCAGGAAAAAAACTAGAAACCCATGCTCTTTAGGGTACAGCGTCTAAATGCCAGCCAGCCCCCTGTCAGGCAAACTGAACAGAGTATAGGTCAGGAGGAAAGGGATCCTTAGAAATAGCCCTGGAAGAGAAGCCTGAAACAAAGAAACAATCTTAAGATAACAGCAAACTTTCTCTTCAAAGCAAATGGCCGCTATGGGGGCCAAGGTGTGGGGGGAAGCTATGGTACTGAGAGAGCCGGAGAACAAAATAGCAATGTGAATGGTAGAGCAAGAAAAATAGCTGTACAAGCCTTTATTCCTAGCACTGGGGAGGCAGAGGCAAAAGCAAGCAGATCTCAGCGTTAGAGGCCAGCCTGACCTGTAAAGCAAGTTCCAGGCCAGCCACAGCTACATAGTAAGACCTTGTCTCAAAAAGATAAAAATAAATAAATAAACTTGAAAGGTGTATGTAAAAACAGACTCAAAATGAGTATGAGGTTTCACACACAAATAAATATACAGTAAAGTCAGATAATTTTTTAAAAGAGGGCTACAGAGTGGGTCAGTGGAAGAATATTTACAGCATGTAAAGGAGCTGGGGCTGAGAATGGCGAAACATCACCAATTATTTCTATACCACATTAGAACTAACCTAGTCTGAGTGCTAAACAAAATTCCTAAAGTTCTGCCATCCATCCAGAACCACAGAACTGAAGGTTTGAAGGTCCAGCATAGCTATACATTTGCTCGTTTTACTTAATTGTGGATGAGATAACTAAGTGTCTGAATTCTGAACCTTCATCTATTTACTTTCACGAATTCTCACTCTGCAAAGATAAACTACCCCTGACAATTAACCACAACACAGCATTTCATCACCTCCTTGGTAATTCTATTACTTTTCAAAAACATTAATTAAATGTTTTCAAAATAACTATTCTAGCTAAATCATTTTATGTTCGATGTGTGTCCAAGCAGAAGACCTGTACAAGTCAGAAAGTTAGTGCCCAGTGGCTCACTGGGCTCATTATGCTCAAAGAGCTTGTGTGGATGGTCACAGTAAAATGATGAGAAGATCCACCCTCTATTCTTTTACTTTTGTAGCATGTACGTTTCCATGAATACACACATCTGTTCAATTTGCAGCCTCTCCTAGCTCCTAAACTCCATCCTGCCATTCATTTACACTGTCTCCCAGCTCAGCAGTGCTGTCAGGTGAATCTTTTGATAGTAACTAATCATTGTAAGCCTTTTCTCAATTCTTTACATCCTTATCTACTCCATAGGACTCAATTTTATGACCATCCACTTCAATCTCCCTATTGCATCCAGGGGAAATCCTTCTATTTTCCTGGCCCCAGAAAAGTAAACCTCTGCTTCCCCCTAACTATAGAGGCAAACTCTACAGCACCAAACGCCAATAAGGCCACATGGGAAATAAAGCTATGTGAGGATTTCTCCTCCCAAACTCATCCTAGGCTTTCCCCTCAATTCTGAGACATCCTAACTAGTCATGACTGGAAATCTACAATTTACTATAGGAAGATGGTCTGTAGTAGTTTAAAAGCCTGGTTATACTTACAAGTAAATATAAAAGCAGAAGGTAAGCAGTATTTGACAAGTGGTAAACAAAATGAGGATATCACACCAGCATTGAAGACCCTTCTTGGAACTTTAGTCATTTCACTTAAACTCTAGCTTTCTGGTTTATACTTAAAGACAATGTCCAGTAACCTCTGGGGTTGAAAGCTGTGGTTAAACCTAGCTCTGGATGTATACTGGTCCTTCTGGAGTTCTGCAGTTATCTCTGCTCTCCTCCCTTTAAGTGGGTAGTATAACACAGTACATATCTTTCTCATCAGAACATTTAGGGGCTTTGAACTACTGAATGTGTACATTCAGCTGTGGAAATGCATCATGAAGCCACATTACTGTAAAAGAAATCAGAGATTTCTTACTGGCTCATGCCACAGCCTGGGCCCAAATCCTTCCTTCTAGTACAGTCATCAAGATTATTGTTGCTGGCCACCTTTCCACTTCCACCTCAAAATCCTGGCATGTCTTTGACAGCACAGCTACGCACAGCTTATCACTACAACTCTACAAATCTAGTTAGCTAAACTTGTCCTAACTTTATATTTCATTGCGCTTCAGAATGACTTTAGTAAGACTTCTTTCCTGGTGGGTTCTTTCCTTTTGCTTTCTGCCATTATCAATTTAGTAATTCCAGGTTGTCTACATCACTCAGACACCTGTCATCAAATTCTTATGTTTTTTAAATTTGGGATTTTGTAGCCCATATATGCCAGTTCTTTTCTCCTTGTGGTCAACAGCCACCATAACTGAACACCACATTGATTCAATGTAGCATGGTTCCCAGGGGGGACAACTTAGAATTGTGTGAGATTAAGTAAGGACTAGCTTCTATCAGACTCACGAAGACCCAGAAGTGTTCTGCGCTGATTAAAATGTCTACTAAAGAACCAAGATGGAGCAGGCTTTCATTACTGTTGTCACAATTAACCTGATGACAATAATGACAATGCCTCTCCTGCCTTTCCAGGTGTTCATCAGAGCAGCTAAGGCCGCCCCCTTTTTATTCCCAGGACCCTAACAAGACAACAAAGAACTCCACACGCTACATTCTACCACCTTGATAGTATAACATGTATTTTCGTTTCCACCTACAATCTTTGGCTGGTAACTCCCTGAGGCAGGCCATGAAAACAAGAGTTTCTCTTCCCTGATAGGGTCTTAACAGCTCTAATCTTCCTGGACTTCTCAAAATTGGCACTGAATTTCTCTGGCTGCTGGGGATGCTACTCAATAAAACATCATCCACTCAGCATGCTTGAGACCCTGAATTCAATTCCTAGCACCACCACCACCACCCAAAAAAAAAGGATTTCCTGACCTCTCTTGTCCTGAAGTAAACTAGGCTGTAGGCTCTTCCTCATTCCAGAAGAGTTCTGGCCCATAACCTGAAGGGAGGAATGCTGCTTGGAGAGGCCAAAACTGTAAAGGAGACCAGCCTTGCTAAGTTTCCCCCTCATAAGCATAGGATATGTAATAAACTCTCCATAAATATCCCCAAAAACAAGATTCAGAGAGCTTCTGGAAAGTTAACACGCACACATACATACATAAACACACACATACACACCATTCATATTCATTCTCTCTCTCTTTCTCTTACCAACCCTCCAAGCTCCATCTCCTGACCTTGCCCTAGACATCTTCTCTGTATCTCTTGTAATATTTTTCCTAATGAACCAGTGACCTTGTTTCCTGGACCAAGAAAGAACTCCAATTTCTGGGCTTGTGACTTGCATGTAAAGATGAGGAAGATGATCAAGCTATGCAACCCATCAGTTCTAATTCCCTAACAATGTAAGAACCAAAGTAGAAGTCACCCCACAACACTGATCACTGGCTTGCTGATGAGGAGAAATCTCCAAGCCTTTGACGTCATAGCAGTCTTTTGTGCCAGCATCATGGTGTAAGAACAGAGGCAAAAACAGAATGTCTCAGCTGCAGCTCTTGCTAGGCACAGTCTGATTTCCTGAGGCCTCTGACATCCCCTAAAGTGATTACCTCTTCCTTACAAACACCTCAGCCAGATCCTGCAGAAACTGCCAAAAGAACCAGAAAGGGGCTGGAGAGATGGCCCCATGGTTAAGAGCACTGGTTGCTCTTCCAGGGGACCTGGGTTCAATTCCTAGCACCCACGTGGTAGCTCACAACCACCTGTACCTTCAGTCCCAGGAGATCCAATGCCCTCTTCTGGCCTTTCAGGCTCCAGGCATGTTCATGGTATGCATATATACACGCAGACAACACACCCATACAAATAAAACACAATACAATCAGAAGAGACACCTAATAATGTCCTTTCTTGGCAAAGCTATCCACTCAATACTTTTAAACATGGCATTTATTAGTATAACTCCCACCCCACCCTAATGCACATGTGTGCATGCAGCATACACACATTCACGCATCAGCACTTTTCTTATCCTTTTTAAAAACTGTTTCAGCAATTTTGAACGAGATGAAATACAACAGAGGTGTAAAATAGTGCAATATCCACTTCTGTCCTCTTTCCTAGTGCTAGGAATGTGTGCTGTTCCTGAGGAACTGCAGTCTGTTTTCTCCATTCAAGGGCCCACCTTCGGCAGTGCTAACTATGGCTGATGCTCCTTTTGCAGTGTCACCACAGTTTGGCTGATCTTCGAACTCCTTTCACCATGTCATCTAAGGTACCTTAGATAAAAAGTGAGAAAATATGTATTCTAAAAGATTATCTCTTAATCTTATTAAATATGCTCTCATTTTTAAAGGCACATAAGAGAATTTCAACATGTGCTTTAGGGGAGAACTAATTTCCTACGCTGCATTCGTACTAGGTCATGTTAAATACTATAAAAGAAATGGTGTTTGGGGCTCAGTAAGTGCATAGTAAAGTGCCACCATGTTTGATGGTTCATCTCAGTAGTAGACTAGATGAGATCTAGAGCTACCTGGGTGGATTATTATCCTTCTTAGGTTAAAGGAGATGGGATTCTCTGATCTTGGAGGGGTAGGGGAGAACTGCTGGGTTAGGATTCTGGACAGTATGCATAAAAAGGAGAAAGTAAGTAGCCAGGAGGTGGTGGCACATGCCTTTAATCCCAGCACTCTGGGAGGCAGAGACAGGTGGGTCTCTGTGAGTTCGAGGCCAGTCTGGTCTACAAAGCAAGTGCAGGACAGCTAGGGTTACACAGACAAACCCTGTCTCAAAAAAACAAGAGGTGGAGGGAGAAAATGAGCTGAACACAAGCATCCATCATCACTCTCTTCTTCATGACTGTAAACACAATGTGGCCAGCAACTTCAAATTCTTGCCACACTGCCATAGTGGACTGTACCCTGGTAGTTTTGCCATGGCATTTTATCACAGCAACACAAAAAATAACTAAGACAGTGCAAACACAAGCACTCAAGTTTATTTACTAGCCATATGAAAGACCGGGTGTAAATGGCTAGTGTCTGCAATCCCAGAGCAGGGCTGAGAGATAGAGGGGCCCTGGGCCTCAATGGCTAGCCAGTCTACATTAATTGAAGGTCCCCATGTCCCAGTAAGACCATCTTTTAAAAGAGTGGTGATCTCAAGGTTGATTTCTGACCTTCACCTACATACATCTTTACACACACATACACACACACACACACACACACACACAGTCACACACCTGTGCACATCACATTTACAGATAAGAAACAGTATTCTACAACAGGCAATTATAGGATTTGGAACTCTTCCCTGTCTGCAGTTAGGATCTATTGTTGCTGTTGCTTTCGTTTTATTTATTTATCTGGTGTGTGTGGAATAGGCTTGTATGTCCCAAGCTGGCCTTGAACTACTATCCAGTGGAGAATGATCTGAGCTTCTGTTCCTTCTGCCTCCACCTCTCCAGGGCTGGGTCACAGCATGCACTACACCCAGTTTATACGGTACTTGGGCTAGAACCCAGGGCTTCTTGCACATTAGGCAACTCTACCAAGCCAATACATGCCAACCCCGCATTCAGTTCTTTAAGCCACACACTAAATCAAAAGCAGGGTTTCTATTTGCTTTATACATTCAAATATTTCTGGGAAGCGAAAAGCATACTGGTCTTAAATCTCCACTTTCTTTTAAAAGACACACTTCATGACCTAAGTTTATGTTCCTGCATAAAGTTATCATAGTTTTACTTTAACTGGCATATATAAAATGCTTAGCCGAGAGTGGGCATTAATCACATACTATACACCTACACTTAAGACTTAAGGAGAAAAACAAAACAAAAAAAAAAAAAAAAAGAAAGAAAGAAAGAAAAACTGCCTAGTTCACTACATTAGGAAAATCAAACATACATTTATGCGCTAGCTATCTGTAAAGCAAATGCTTTCCAAATGTTTCAGTGTTTTTCAGAATTGATGGGGTTCTAAAGTGGACATGTTGCACATATTTATAGCCCCAAACTTTAGGAGAATTACAAGTTTAAGTTCAGCACACAGGGAAAGACCCTATCTAAATAAATAAATAAAAACACAAGAAATTCTAACTATACTAGACAATTCAAAAAAGCATTTTTTAAGTGGTATTTCTCAACTACCAAGTTTAAGGGTCTATTTTTTTTTAAGACCTCTTCTTTTTTCATGTATTGTATATGTGCATCCGTGCATTCAGATGTGTGTGCATGGAGAAGACACAGGCCAATATATACCATCTTCTTTAACTGTTCTCCAACTTATTTATTGAGATAGCATTCCTCACTGAAGCTGCTGGCCAGCACGCTCCAGAACTCCTTCTGTATGTGACTCCCCAGGCTTAGAACTGTAGACGCCCGCTGCCGTGCCCAACTTGTTACAGGGGCACTACAGATCCAAACTCAGAGGGCCATGCTTGTGTAGCAAGCACTCTATAGCCCCTTAAGTCTTTATAAATTCAACTGCTCACATTTTTAAGATCTTTTAAATCCACTACATATTAAGTGACTAGTGGGTAAATATCATTTCTAATATTCCTTACATATTTATAGTTTTGTATGATGTAAAGCATTTTCACATGTACTAATTTAATCATGATTCTTAAAACAGTCTAAGCTATGTATCATCTGTTTTAATAAATGAGAAACTATGAAGAATTAGAGAAATCTGGTAATTCTCCAAGGGTGCAGAGTATGCATACAGCAGACTCTGAGCCTTGGTTTTTCCTGTTTTTCCTAGTCCAAACCCAGCATCCTCCCAACTTTGATGTTTTGTTTCTAAGACATTGCTTGATGCAAAGGTAAAGCCACTAGCACAAAAGAAATCATCCTGCTGTGTTTCCACTGCTGACGCTGCTCAACTCTCAGCTGGCAGACTTTATTCACCAGAACAGTTGCTATCCTAGAGCAGCCCACGGTGACTATTAGGTTATAGACTTACGCCCAGCACACCTGAGATTAATCACCTGATATGCTTCTACTAACTTGGCTAAATTCCTGGGCTTTTACAAGCCACTAGAAACGCTCTTGAATATTAAGATAGAAACTGCACATTTTTAAGTTCATTAAAATTTCTTGAGCTAAAAATTACACTATTACACAGTACTGTGCAAGAAACCTCTCAGGTAAAATTTGTCTACAATGACAAATTTTCAAGGAAATGATTTTTCAAATTCTCAAATTATTGAGGGAAACAATTTTTTCAATTCTCAACTAATTATTGAGAATAAAGCTTATGGAGTAATAGCTCGTTTGAGTATTTTTTCTTTCTCAAAAGAAAGCTTATCCTAATATCTAATATATTTTAATAATACTATTTACCCAACTTGGCAAGCAGATCTACATTTTGGTCATTTTAGTCACCAAATAATCAAAGGAGAAAGGTGGGGAGAGCATATTCAGCTTGTGTTTGTACGTCTGAATACGGACATGAGGAAATTAAAAAAATAGTGAGTCAGAATGAATGAAAACTCAAACATATTAGCAATAACAAAACCAACTACTATTCTCTATTGTCTGAGACTCTGTGGGAAGATGCTTTAAAAATGGCCAGATCAGAAGTACAACTTCTCTGTGAAAATGTAACTAAATGAACAAACGATGACTGTTAAGAAGCCAAAGCCACTACAATTCCCATTCCAGCCGCCCACAGCCCACAGCCCATTTACAGCTACAATAACACCTCATAACAGCAGTTCTATCATCATTTGAGAATCTCAGATGCAGAAAACAACAAGGACTTAAGAGTCTGAAATCAAACAAAATCTTCTCTGGAATTCTAAAAACAGGGTCCCTCAACAGTGAAAAACAGGACATTAGCAGGCTAGAAGAACTGTCCAACCTATAGATAATAAAGTAAATGTGTAAGGGGCTAGAGACACATGGGACCATTGCAAATAAAAGGACCAGCATGCATGGCATCCTTACAGTATGCCAGACCCAATGCTTTGTGTGCATTCTCCTTGTGCCTGCAGGATAAGCATCATCATGACTTTCCAACTCAGAATCAGAGGCTTAGAGAGGCTAAGCACTATACTCATGAAAAGCATAAGTCCTGGTGGGGTGGGGTGAAACAGGATTCAAATCCAGGACTCCAGAGCTCTGGCCATTAAGCATTTCAATATATAAGCATTACAATATACAGGAAATAATGTTTCCAACTTTGGACCACAGTTGGGTCACAGATGTCAAGCCATGAAACAGTACAAAGTCCTCTGTCAAGCTAGGGGCCTATCCTCTAGGAGAGTAATCATATGTCCTTGCAGTGAATCTGCTGGTCAGTAGGACCTAATCATGAACAGTTCCAAGAAAGGCAGTCTTTTGGGTAGCAAGCATATTAAATAGGAGGCAGCCTAGGAAATACAGGAAGACTTCATCTCAGATAGATAGATAGATAGATAGATAGATAGATAGATAGATAGATAGATAGATAGATAGATAGATAGATAGATAGATAGATAGATAGATAGATAGATAGATCCGTTCAAAGGAAGCCAGGGGTAAAAAAATGGGGATTCTGGCTCAAACCTAGGGAAAAAATTACTAATTTGCTGCTCTAGCTTTCTGACTCATATAATGCTACACAGCACCTTGAACATTTCAATCACTTCTCTTTAGTCTGAGTAATCAAAGCAGGTTCAAAACACAAGATGTAACAACCATGTTCCTGCATCAAGATTTACTTGTAAATATTAAAAAAAAAAAAAACTGCACTGGAGAATGGTTCAGTGGTTAGGAACACTTGTCGCTTTTGCAAGGGAGCCAGGTTTGATTCCCAGCACCCACATGGCAGCTCACAGCCATCTGTAAAGCCAGCCCCAAGGAATCTGATGACCTCTTCTGACCTTTCCAGCACCAGGCATGCATGTGCTGCTCATATATATATGCATGCAAAACATTCACACACACACACACACACACACAATTTAAAGATTATTTAAAAATTCAGCAATGATTCAAAGACACTTTAGGGCCCTTTTAAAAGGGGTTCCAGATATCCAAAAGCAGAGATGGAGCGAAGAGAAGAGCAGAGTGATTCCTGACCATGTGACTCTCAGTTCCTCGAAGCTCTTCCCTCTTTACTGCTCTCACGGCCCAAGCCACACCTCTGTTCTTTCCAGACACGCTTTCTCTGTCCATCTTATCAAGAAGACAGCCCTGCTATCTTCTATCACAAAACCCAGCTTGTTGACTTCATTTTTCTTAAGCAACTTCTCCTATTTACCTCCATGTCTTCCCTCCATCCTCAGACGAACATGCTCGTCAGAGGTGAGACAGCTGGGTTCACCGGTCTCTATACACTCAAAACAGAGCACAGTGCTGGCTCTAAACAGTTGCTCGGTATTTTCTGAGCAAGAAGAAACAATGTACACAGGTTTTCAAACTGTGCGACTCTTCTGTCACACACACACACACACACACACACACACAACGTTGAAATAGATACATTGTTTTACTGAGTTATTTATTGTGTGTGCAAGTGCAGAAGTCAGAGGTCAGAGAACTACTTGAGGGAATCAGTTCTCTTCTGTAAGTCCCAGAGGTTGAACTCACATCAGGCTGTGTCTCTACCCTTAAAATATTTTTTTTAAAAATTTAAGTTACCCATTATGGACAAAGCACAATATAAGATAATCCTAAATTATCTTAGCAGACAGAAAAGGTATGAGATCAAGAAACTCATCTTGTATTCTTTATAATGTGCTCTGCAGCATAGCAGGCATCCAATAACTAGCTCAATTCGAATTAATCAGCTTACAGCCTGCAATGAATATATCTTCTGAATGAAAAGCTCGTTCTGTATATGTGTGTGTGTACATATCCCATAAATTTTTCTTATGGGAAGGGATGTAAAAACAGATCGTATTTCTGCTGTCGGAATCATGCTATGCTGTCATAAACACGAAATATTCAACATATAATCTTCTGAACTTAACTACACACAAGGAGTCCTTTATGGAGAGTTTAACCAAAAAGAAACCATGGTCATGGTGATACCAAGGATATCCAAACGACTCTAATAATTCAACGTAAGTCGTTTGCTAAAGTTGTCAAAAGATTTCTGGGCTTGACTGTTTCGAAAATAGCATAACTACTCAAAATCCACACACACACACATACAGTAAACTTAAGTAATAGGCTCGGGCCTGTTATTTTCACAACACCCCCTGTCAAAACCCACACAGAGCTAAGGCCTCCCAGTGGGCAATGGCCATTACAGGAGAGCTGCCTCAGATGCCCAGACACGATCTCTTTGACCTCTGCCATTCTGTTTCCTGAATCTCTCTCCCTTTCAGCCGAACTCGGTCTTCTATTTTTATCGGATTTTCTTTTCTGCATGCGAGCATAGCACCCATCCCCGGCTTGGGTCGGAACGCCTCTCCCGGGCCAATGGCTGCCTATCCACCTTACAGGTGGCCCAGGGCCTCGCAAACCCCCGGCGCTCCCACGCAGACACCCTGCAAAGTTTTGGGGACGGGGGGGGCGGCGCGGTGGCCCCGCTCCAGCGGCGCCCGGTGAGGCGCAAGATGGCCCTGAGCCGGCCCCACTGCGGCGCGCGGGGGCGGCGGGGCCGAGGGCCGGAGCGCGGCCGACCTGCGAGCGAGGGGCCCGGCCGCGCGCGTTCCCGGAGCCCGCGGGCGCCAGGTGAGCGGCGGGCGGGCGGGGGCGTCCAGGTGGGCCCGAGCCGGCGGAGCCAGGGCCGCCACCGCGCGCGCCGGAGCCGGGCCCGGGGAACCAGGGCGAGGCCGGGGCCCGGGACGCGGAGCTCGGGCGGCTTCCTCAGACAGCCCCGGGGACGCGGCGGCTCACAGGCCGCGGCTCGGACGAGCGCCTCGCGGAGGGCCCCCGGGGTCTCGGCGCGCCCGCCGTCCTTACCCTGCATGCTGCTGACGGTCGGGTGGCCGGAGGCTGGAGGCCCGATGGGGCTCGGGGTGCCGCCACCGCCCCCGGAGCTGCCGCCGCCGCTCGGGCTCGGAGCCGCCATTGTTGGGAGTGAGGAGCCGAGCGGCGCCGCGGCGGCTGCAATGCAGCAAGCTCGGCCTCTCGCTCCGCTGAGGGCGCGGCGTGCGCCGCCTTGGCCCCGCCCCGGACACGCCCCCGGCACTCCCCGTGCCCGCCCCCGCCTGAACTGACGCGCAGCCTGCAATACTGGCTAAGCTGCAGCACCAGTCACTGAGGGCCAGGCCTGCGGTCCTGGATCCTGCTGGCTCTCTACCCACCCAGGGATCCAAAGAAGCTTGCAGAATCAGAAATATATGGGTTTGACGAGAGGGAAAGACCTATGACCCCCAAAGCTTTAGAACTACCTTCTTGGAACCTCAGAACCCAAAATCACAACAGTAGCACTAGAAGATATCTCAGTGGTCATGCTTCCTGTTCAGTCTCTCTGATCCATCATTTCCAGGGGAGTCAGCTGTAGCTTGTGGTCTCATCCCAATGTTCTCTGCACTGCTGGAAGCTGACAGGGATCCTTCAAGGAATAAGTTTATCAGAACCCAAAAGGAAACGTTCCAGTCTAGGCTTGTCAGCCAGAATGCATACTACAGATTTTGGGAAGAGGATAGCAAACAACAAAAAGGAGAGGCTGAGGGGACTCTCAAATGTATCTCCTTTTCAAGCACAGGTTAGAAGGTGGCTTCCTTTGAGGGAGGTTATGTTTTAGATCTAAAAGAAGAATCAAAAAATCATAAGGCTGACCATGGTGACGCAAGCCTTTAATCCTGGCTCTTAGGAAACAGGTATCTGTGAGCTTGAAGTTAACCTGGTTTACGGATCGTGTCCTCCTCTACATTTTTTTAAGGATGAAAAAAATCAAATAAAATATTCTTCTGAAACAACTTGCTGTGTTAGAAAACATGGATGGATGCAAAAAAAAGTGTAATATAGCTGTGTATTTCTTTTGGCTTAGACACTTTAACACACAGGAAAAGGGCATCAAAGGCCCCATAATTTGCTAGCAATGCCCTAACAATCATGTCCTATCGTTACCAGACTCTAGCCGCAATGTGTCATGACATTTGCCTTGCCAGGAACGTTTCCCAGGCAGCGGGAACATTGCTGTGCTGTGTGCTGTGGGTGGGAGCATCATCTCCGTTCTCAGTTCCAGTTCCTTGGGGCCTGGAGCAATGCCAAGAAATAGTTTAGAAGAATTTGAATTTCCCTGTTTCCATAAGCATCATGAGCTTCCCGCCCGAGTCTTCGCTGTGAATAATCAATATGTTCACAGTTTTATGAAAAGTGCTTTTGTAAAGCCCTTCCTTTCCAAGAAGTACATAGTTCTTTAATAAAAATTTAATACATATTACATATAGCTAGTATATGTATAATATATATAATATAGTATATATATTATATAACATATGTATTATATAATTATTTAGTTTCATGATAAATTAATATATATTTATAACTAGCATATATATGTGTGTATATATATAGCTAGTACCAATCTCTTAAAGACTTTGCCAGAGTTTGGATGAACTAAAGCTAGAAGATGTATAAAACATTGTTTCTAATATTGCATTAGAGGATGTATAGGTTGTACAAAAGGATTTTAATCATCTTAAGTACACATTGGCCCAATATAGTTAAATTAACATGAATGAGAAAAACAAGTAACAAAGAAACCCAAGAAAAATATTCAGCCTAGCAAGTTTGTGAGGGTAAGGGAACTAAAGGGGCATGAACCCAGCCATTTTGTCTAATGTTGGGCTTGCAATAAAGCTGACCTGGATTTGCATCGCTATTGGTATTGTGAACTAATAGACAAGGACTGAGAACAAGAACTTCTGATTAAGTCTGCACACGGACAAAAACAAGAAAGGGCCGTGATGTGTTAAAGCTGATGAAGCTACTTGCATGCTTTTTGCTTCTTCTCATGCCCCTGTTTTTCTTGTATGTTTCTGTATTGTGTTCTTCATAGACTGAGTTGGATTCCTCAAAATCCATTTGTTGACGTCCTAAGGCCCGGTCCTGTGACAGGGACCACATATGAAGAGAAGAGGCTCTTTAAGGAGATTGGGAAGGTAGAAGAGGTCACGTGGGTAAGCCCTCTCCCATTTTCCTGTTTTATCATGAGACAGTGTGTGGGCACACACAATGAAGAGCCACATAAGGAGCTAGAAGATGGGAATCGACAAGCCAAGAAGAGAAACTGCTTTGGCACATGCCTTGGTCTCATAGCTCTGAGCAAACAACATCCTGTTGCTTAAGCCACCTTCCTGTGGCACTTTGTTGTGGCAGCCACGCAAGCCAACACGATATATAGCTCTCTAAAATGACTGTCTCAAAGGAAGCCAACACGATATATAGCTCTTTAAAATGACTGTCTCAAAGGAAGCTAACACGATATATAGCTTTCTAAAATGACTGTCTTAAAGGAAGCTTAGAATTTGGAGTAATAATAGTAGTAACTGGCGTAATTTGGAGGGAGAGGGAAAGGCAATAGGCAGCATGAATCAACGCCCAGCAAAATCTGTTTATTAGCCATTTTGTGGAACTTCTGCCTGGGCCTGGAAGTCCAGGCTCCACTGTGCAGCCAGAGGACTGGGATAGCATTAATACTGCTCCATAGAGTAATTAACATGATGAGAACAAGTGCCCTGGGAGAAGCTGCAGCAAAAGAGTTGTGTTTGCCCCTGATTAGGGAAACAAGGTTGGAAAATCTAGCTCGTTGTTTTAACGTCTCAATGGTTAGATCAAGAGAACAGCTCTAGGGGCTGGAGATGGAACTTAGCAGTTAAGAGGATGTGTTTTTCTTACAGAAGGAGGCCTGGGTTTGATTCCTAACACCAGCATGGTCACTCACAACCATCTGTAATAGAATCTGACACCTTCTTCTAACCTCTGCTTGCACCAAGCATGCACAGGCTACGCATCCATACATGCATGCAGGAGAGACACTGAGACACAGAAAGTTAAACAAATTAATTTTAAAAAGAATACATTTTTACTTTCTATTCCAAACAGAACAAAAGTAATTTACAACTGCATTTCACATTGGGACCCCAACTTCGGCTGCTGGAAAAGCAATAAGAGGATCAGACACCCCAATGTGGCTAACAGTCAACAGATATTTCCTGTAAGGGCTCCACAAATATCACTCAAAAAAACCCATCTCCAGTCCACCCAAAGTCTCCAAGGGCTTTGGACCAGCCCTTCACGCTCAATGAACTGTGTGGTTTCTGGGTATCATTTGAGCAGCTTGTCAATTGGAAACGTGGTGCATGAGAGGAGCTTTGACCCAATGTACCACCAGAAAAGCCAGAGCTTCAGCCGGAGTGAGATGCCTACTCGGGTGATATTCGTGATGTTGACCGCCAGCAATCATGATCTGTGTAGAACTGCAGGCAAACGTTTATCGCAGCACTACTTGTAATAATAAAAATGAAAGTATTAAAACTCTAGGTCATTACCACCAAAGGAAAAGTAGTGTTGGCAGTACTGGCCATGGACTGAGCAGATACAAACACACGTTAAAAGAACCTGATTTTATTCTACTAAGACTACGTGCACATCCAGTGCTCAGAACCTGTATTCTACTTCTCAAAATTCACATTTAAAAAAAGAGAGGGAAGCTGAGGGCTGTAATGCATGCCTGCATCCCAGAACTCTGAAAGGAGAGTTAAGGCAGGAAGATTGAGAGCAGCCAGCCAGCCTGAGCTACATACAGAGAAACTGTCTCAAACAGAAAGAAGGGAGAGGGGGAAGACAATATCAAAAAGAGAAAAGTTGGGGAGGGGGAGAACAGGAGGAGGAGAGGAAGGAAAGAGGAAAAAGAAGAGAGGAAGTAAGGAATGAAAGAATAGGTGTAGACAAGAAAAGTCAACTAACGTGAAACTCAGGCTGTACTTAACTGTAATCCCAGCACTGGGAGGCTGGGGCAAGGAGATCACAAATTCAAGGCCAGCCTGGGCTACTTAGTGAGACACTGTAGAAAAAGGAAGGAAGAGAAGGGGAAGAGAGAGCAGAAGAGAGGAAAATGGGGTAGGAGAGGGCAGTAAGTGCTCCTCTGGGAGCAAGGAGCTTGGAGATGAAATAGGAGAGTAAGAGAGACCACCCAGGGATGTGGATGATACTTTCCTTTTTGGAAGAAAGCTCTGGAAAGAAAGTATACACGTGGCAAAAAAAAAAAAGCTGTAAATGTATACTTAAGATTTGTGTACTTTTGGTTGCATGTAGTACATTTTAAAACAATGTAACAAATAGCAAACCCTAGCTAATTTTATATTGAAATATTTAAGGAGGCCACATACTGCCTGATAATGTGCAAGGGACTTTGAAAACTGGCTAAGTTGAAGAACACAGGTATGGAAAGATGAGTAGCCACATGCTAAAAGAAGCATTCTAAACTGTTCTAAAGTTTCTAAAATGATAAAGTCTAGGGGATCAGTACACTGATTCACACCATAGTATAGTCAATGTTGTCTCTGAAATTTTTCATATCATGAAAATCAAAAGGGTAAGACCACAAGAAAACATTCTAAAGTTAAACATGTTGCTAAAGTATGCGCCAATAAAATTACAAAAGAAGCAATGTAATTGAAAACCTACTGGTTAGAGTTTAGTCATCATTTAAGGGAGTATGTGGTACATTATTGTTGCCTTCTGGCTGAGTGGTTTGTTTTTGTTTTTAGATAACAATATATGGTTCGACTTTAATAACACTGCTTTATCTCATTGTATCTTTTGCTTTAAGGCAGTCTTGCAATAGAGCACAGGCTGGTCTTACAGAAATAACCGGTGACCTTTCTGTCAGTCTCAGTCTCCCACATGCGAGGATTATAGGCATGTGGCCTCTTGCCTGCTGTGAAGGCCAGTATTGATTGTCAACAGAACAGAATCTAGAATCTCCTAGGAGACAAACCTCGGAAAGAATCTGTAAGAGAATTTCCAGGTTGTATGAATGGAGATGAGAAATCTCTCTCTAAAATGTAGGGGGCCACCATCTCACACGCTGGAGTTATGGCCCCAATAAAAAGGGGACCTGAGCTAAATAGTGGCCTTCATCTCTCTCTGCTCCTGACCGCAGATGTGATGAGGAGACCAGCAGACTCATGCTCCTGCCTCTGTGCCTTTCCATCACGATGGACTGACCTACCCTCATGCTGTGAGCCTAATAAACCCTTTCTCCTTAAGGTGACTTTTCCAGCATGTTTGGTCATAGCAAGAAGAAAAGTACGGATGCCCCTGGCTCATTCTGTCTTTCTGGTAAGAGATTTAAGCTGTACTCTATATACTTTCTTGTTTACCCACTCGGCCTGTACAATTCAGTGATTTTAGTATACTCACTGAAGTATGCAGCCATCACAAGAAGCAAATATAGAATGTTTTCTTTCATCACCCCGAAAAGAATACTATCCTTTTTACAGTCACCCCCCCACACCCGTGTGACTACCAGCTGTGCCCTCTGTGTTGTCACTTGTCACAAGCTAGAGTCTTACATGAAGAGGGAACCTCAATTAAGAAAATGCCTCCATCAGACTGGCCTGTAGGCAAGTCTGTGAGGTTTTGTTTTGATTGATGATTGTTTTGTTTTGATTGATGATTGATGAGGAAGGGCCCAGTGTGGGCTGTGTCGTCCCTGGGCAGGTGATCCAGGAAGGTACAGAAAGCAAACTGAGCAAACCAGCAAAAACAGTCCAGGAAGCAGCATTTTCCCATGGTCTCTGCCGCAGTTCCTGCTTCTAGGTTCCTGTAGTGAGTTCTTGCACAGACTTCCCTTCATGAGGGTAGGCTGTAGGATGAAATTCCCCCCTCCCTCCTTGCTCTCAGTTGTTTTTTATCACAACAGAAACCCTAACTGACACACCCTCCCCAGATCTACTTCCTTTCTACACAGATTTGCCTGGATTTTTTGTGCTTTATTCCTTTTGCTGACTTGATAACGCTACATTTCATTAATGTTAACACTTTATTTATCCATTTGTCCACTGATGGGCATTTCAAGTTGTTTTCACTTTTGGGTTATTCTCAGTTAGGTTGCAGTGAATGTTTGTGTATGAGTTGTCCTGTGGGTGTTCATTTCCTGATCTCTGCAAAATGTACCTGGGAGGGAAACTGGTGGCTGTTAGGGAAACTCTGTGTGTACCCACCTAAGGGATTGTCAGACTCCTTCCCAAAGTGGATGTGTCATTGGTATTCCCAGACTACCCGAGGGTTTCGATTTCACCACCTACACACACATTGTTATCTATCTTTTTTAAATGTAGCCTCCCTTGTGAGCCTCATTTACCTACAATATCCAATGAACTGAACATTAGCAGGTATTGAAATTTTATATATAAAATTATAAAGAGGCTATATAAAAAACACAAAGGAAACATGTGCCATTCATTATGTGTTTCAGGAGGGATTGCCATGAACTCTGAGGCCATTAGCAGCCACTTCCGACTGAATCAGAGCACAACAAAGTCAAGCAGTCAAAGCTCAAGAAAGTCTTCCCCTTTGCAAGATGCACACAATGGAAGTTGGGCTGTGTCCTAGTGTTGGAATAATGTTCTTTTGGAATGCATACAATTTACCCTTGTTCATCCAAATGCCGATTTCTCTCCCCAACTATCTGGTTTGAATCTGGACATCGCATTGTGATGCTTATTCTAAACATCACCTGTCTCAAGTTTGTGTAAATATGCCACCATTTGTTCTCTGTATTGCCACAATGCTGAGCAATGGAGAGAATACAGTGGGACACCTGGTCCACAAAGGAGGAGAAGGAAACGAGTGGAAAGAATCTTGGAACCGTGAGGAGAGATGAACTGGACCTAAGATATGACTAAAAGCAAGTATAATAGGTAAAATCAGAATGGTAGGAAACTGTGTGGGCTTGGAGGTTTAGGATGGAGTAATCATTGGCCAGCCTTGTGCTCTAGGTTAACTAAATACATCCTAGTCTCTGTGTGGTGATTTGGGTATACAGGGGGGTTAGGAATAACTGCTACTTAACTAAAGATAAATCAATAGTAAATATTAACATTCAACAACAAACGGTGCCCAACTAATCTAAGTATCCACATTCTTTTTTTTTTTTAATTTATTTATTTTTATCTCAATCACAGGTTAGGTACTTTGAATCCCAGGCGTAGCCCCCTCCCCCATTCCCTCCTACTCTCCCACTCCCTCCCTCATCTCCTTCTTCCCCGCCCCCTCCAAGTCCACTAACAGGGGAGGACCTCCTTCCCTTCCATCCAACCCCAGCTTATCCTGTCTCCTCAGGGCTGGCTGCAAAGTCCTCCCCTGAGATCTAGCCAGTCTGTCACTCCCCGGCTTATATGGGGGAGGGTCAAAGAGTCAGCCATCAAGATCATGACTGAAACAGTCCCTGTTTCCCTGAATAGGGTCTTCAGCCCTACACCAAGTTATCATGGGCCCCATCCGTGCGGGGGTTCCAGTCCACATCCACA
>CM053757.1:51216873-51247332 GCA_028658305.1 Pachyuromys duprasi
GCGCCCGCCGCACATCCGTGGGTTGGTACAGGACTCGGGATCTTCCCAGATCCGCCGGCGGACTCACACACTGACTGAGATTTTGCTGGCGGGGCGTTCGGCTTGTGCCCCGGCAATGTGCGGACTGGTCAAAATGGTCCCCCAATCCACTCAGTCTGGTGTGGTTCCGATGATCGGACCGAACCCGCAGCACACCCGTGGGTCGAAGCAGAACCCGGGTGCAGTGTGCGCTCGTAGGGCGCAGTTCAGCGAAAACGGCTTCTGGTTCCTCCTGAGACTGCCTGGGAGACAGTCTACAATGGCGGGTGCGGGCGCCCAGAGCAGCCGCTCCTCCAGATCAGAGCTGTGCGCCGCTGGTCACAGGGAAATTTCTCCAGGTAATAACTGGGTGTCTCTAGGGTTTTCCCACTTGATTTTCTCACGGTAGGAGTTCCGCTCACCTGGCACTCACAATGCTGGCGTTTTAGGTCCCAGAGTTCAGTCTCCTGGTCGCTGCGTTGTTTCTGCTCTCCTACTCCTCAGACACAGTGTTCTCTCCTGGCAGCCATCTTGGATCTCAGTATCCACATTCTTTAAATCATATTTTAACATAATTTGGTGTGTGTGTGTTGGGGGGGGGGGAGATAAGCTCCCAGTGATACAACCCAAACTTAAAACCTAAAAACTCCCAGGTCAATTACTGTCTCTTTAAGAGAGACACTTGAATAGGCCCAGGAGCAAAAGACAGCCTACTTTGGGCAGACATGAGACTTAACATAACAAAACTGGCTGCCACTACAGCACACAAGCATGGCTGCCTTATACTATGGCCAGCTCAGCTCAGCTCAGAGCAACAACAGCAGCCATGGCTGCAAGGAAAGGAACTGGAGGGAGACAGACTTCTAGACAGAGTGTGACCTAAAACTGCATCTAAAATAAAAAAAATGCCATGGCAGAGGGTGTTTTAATCCCTTTGGCTTTGTTTTGGTTGTCATAGTCATGGATCTGGTTGTAATATATTTAACAGTGATGGCTCTTTTACATGCTTTCTCCAAGAAAGTTCAAGCAGAAAATGGGGAAAAAGCCAAGAAATGGGATACTAAGTTACATACAATAGAAAGGGCACTCTTCCTAATAAAAATTAGATTAATAACGGCTAAAATTCAAAGCTCTCTGTCTGCAAGATACTTGTCAGCTCTTTCTGGTAAGGGTCCACCAGTTCACTGTAACAACAACTAAATCCCGAAAAACAACCAACTGGACTTTGCTTATAGCCTAAATTGGCACAACTGACCCAAAATGTAAAATTTTCCTCTCTTTGCTTGATTTTCACTTAAAGGCTTTGAGTTACAATGATATGGATTTGAGAAAAAAATACTGAACAAGTTGGTGAAGGCACATGCCTTTAATCCCAACACAAAGTAAACAAACAAACAAACCAAAAACCAGGCAGATCTTTGAGTTCCAGATCAGCCTAATTTACATAACAAAAGCCAGGATGGCAACTCTTGCTGTTTAGCAACTTGCAGAGATAGCCTAAGATTCAAAATGACAAAATTTCCTTTAAGCTTACTATGTAAGTTCTTTTTTCTTAATAATAGAAAAATGTTATGTCCTCAGTGATCTAAAGGTTGGATTCACATCAATTTTAGGTTTATGTAAGGAGAGATGATGTCACACTGCTCGAAAAAGGCCAGTGAATCTCAAAAACTGGTACTTCCACAGAACTGGTACAAAAGGGCATTTGAGCTTAAGAAATATGTTCTGTTGGTCAATAAAAGGACTCAAAATTAGGCTGGGAGACAACCGTGCAAACTGCATGCATACCGCATCAAAAAACTTTTAAATGCTGACTAGATAAAGGTGTCACACTGCTCTAGAAGTCTGCTTATCCTTTCAATTGTGAGACATTTTCACAGGGGGAAGGACAAATGTCGGTCATGATTGATGCAAAAAAGACACAGGGGGCTTATAGATAGTAAAGTAAATGCCAGCCTTTTTAAGTCCTAGAAACTCAAATATTACAATTTATATGTTTAAAAGGCTGAACCATCCATATAAAAAAGGGGCAAGCCAAAGAATAGCCACAACCAATGTAAAACTCCAGGCACAAGATGCCTAGGGTATGCTTAAATGCTAAATGTAAAAAGGAGTTTTTATAAAGTTTGGCTATAAAGGCATAACTGCCCATTTTGTATAGAAAAGGAGATAAGACAAAAATAATTACAACACATATAAAAACCTAGGCCTAAATCTCTAAACAGGTACAAGATGCCTAGGGTATGCTTAAACTCTAAATTAAAAAGTTTATATAAAATTTACTTAAAACATGCCTTTTCTATTGATCAAGGCAATCAGCTTGTCTCTCTAATGGGAGGTCTTCTCTCAGGAAATAGGTAGCAGCTTGACTTAATACAACAGGTGTCCAAGAGCCCCCAAATGATATTTTTATCTATATAACCTTGTTTTGATTTCAACATGATACTGATTGTATGTTCAATAGTAATGGTAACTAATATCCCTTTACATGGGAACAACTTTGAAAGTGACTGAGCCTTAAAATATGTCTCTAGCCAGAATGCCAACAATACATGGACAATAAATCCTTGGCTACAATATCCTCAAATTTAATTATGCCATTCTTTTAATTGGCATAGATAAAATTGGTTTACAATTTAGTTTCATCCTGCACATCTCATACATTTGTAATTTTAGGACTGTATAATGCTTCTGAGAAATTATATGTTTGTAGAACAAAAGGACTGGACACCAGGATGCAGGATCAAACCTGACAGAATTCATCTTTCCAGCATGCTGAGACATTGGCACATCTGTTCCAGCATCTTGCATGTTCTAGCATTCTGCTTGTTCCTGCCTCAACTGCTTCAATTGCTGTTTCTCATCATAAGCCTGCTCCCAAGAGAGCTTTGAAGAAAGCTACTAATCTCAACTGGTCCAGCGTTTTAGACTGTTCAAACAGGACTTCTAGTAAGCCTGAAATTTCTCAACATTCAAAGACTGGACCATAAATGTTAGTGCTTGCTTAACTAACCATTTTCCCCAATTTCCTTTGGGCCCCCTAACAGGATTTCTGCATGTGCAAAAGTCAGCTAGAAGAAATCCATTAGAACAATGTTCAATTTTCCTTATGGGGGGTTGGATAGGTTTTTTGTTGTTTCCTGTGGCTATGAATGTTTATTAGCATTGAGAGGTGGTTATAAATTATTAATGGTCTTATTCAGAGAGAAAACAAGGTTATACTCAGGAATTTCTCACTTTCCCTTTTTCTTTTCTCTATCTTTCTTTCTTAGATAAGGAGAAAAGGGGTTGAAAAGAAAGAAAGGGAATACAGGGATATCTTACAGGAATAATAAGACAAAAGGTAAATCACTAAATCTACTCAACTTAAGGTTTTATTTGTTATTCTCAAATAAGGTTAATTTTAACTCTGGTATGGGATTTTGTGTATTGATGCAAAAATAAGTCTAATTTTAATACATTATAAACTTTAGTAGATTGATACAAATTCAAGGTTACTTCCAATACTTTTAAACTGCTATTATCAATTGTTTAGGGTATTAGGTAATGCAAGATAATTGCTAGTTAATTAACTCATAGTCATGTCAGACACTAGTCGAATTTCTCACAAGAGTATAGATCCTAGGTTTAACAGATAGATATGATTTTGTAGACAGGTTATTAGAAATAAAAAATAAGATGAGGCTTACAACAGGTTTTCTATGAAAGGGGTTTATTAGGGGAGAAGGGAGAACAGGTGTGGGCCATGATGGGGGAAGGGAGAGGGAGAGGAGGAAAGGGGATAGGTAAGTCTTTAAAAACTTCAGTCACTTACAGAATATGGCATTTAAAAATGTCTTTATTATTTTAAAGATTCTTTGACAATGAGACAGGTCATCTCCTGGCAGCACCCTGCCTACCTCAAAGAAGATAATGAGCATTGAAGAACCTCCATATTGGAAATGGCCTCAAATGTGGCAAATGAACCAACTGGACAAAAAGAAAATGCCCTTGTTTCTCAACAGACAGAATCCTGTCCAAAATGGGCAAGCTTAAGTGCTGGAAAAGTCAACTGTAAAACTCTGCCAAGACAGGGTAAGCAAGTCCTAAACAGTTCCTGCTTCACATATATGTCTGTCAAATATTCTGAACCACAAGGCTAAAGATGGTGCTCCAGTGTTATAGAGAGTTACGGGTGACTGTTCAGGCCACAAACTGTCTCTATCAATTTTTTATTTTGGGGAAGCTGCTAGCATGGAATTCCTATTAACTCCAGTAATTAATTTTATTCCTTCTTTAGTCTTTGATGGGGTTGAAGACCAAATAGGTACAGTTCCATAATTAAGCTTAAGTTGTTTAGAATTTAAGAAAATGTTTTCATATAGGTAATATTAATAAGAATAAAAGTTAATTTAGGTATAGAACTCTGAACTTGTCAAAATAGGATAGATATTCAAATTTTCTCCTAAGTTGCCAAATGCATGTGAACTGAACATTGCACATGTAAATCTTACCTAATAGTTTTCTTAACTTTCATAATTATTATTGTATTGAAAGAAAAGGAGCCTCTTATTGGACTTAAAGGGGGAAATATTGGTATAATGTTCTTGTGGGACATATACAATTTACCATTGTTCACTCAAATGCTGATTTCTCTACCCTACTGTCTGGTTTGAATCCAAACATTGCATTGTGATGCTTATTCTAAGCATCATCTGTCTCAAGTTTGTTTTAAATATGCTGCCATTTGTTCTCTGCATTGTCAATAAAGCAATCAGCCACAATGCTGTATAATGGAGAGAATACAGTGGGACACCTGGTCTGGGCAGAGGAGAAGAAAACTAGTAGGAGGAGTCAGGAGAGGGAGATCAGCAGGAGAGGTCTTGGAACCATGAGGAGAGATGAACTGGACCTAAGATATGGCTAAAAGCAAGTATAATAGGTAAAATCTGAATGGTAGGAAACTATGTGGGTTGGGAGGTTTAGGATGGAGTAATCATTGGCCAGCATTGTGCTCTAGGTTAACTAAATACATCCTAGTCTCTGTGTGGTGATTTGGGTATACAGGGGGGTTAGGAATAACTGCTGCTTAACTAAAGATAAATCAATAGTAAATATTAATATTCAACAACATACTAGTGAGATAGCAGTAATTAAAAGCTGCTCGTAATTGAAAAAAACATCAGTTTATCATCAGCATAGATTAACAATGATTATTATTGGACATGTTCTATTTTTGAACTGTGAAAAGGGTGGAATTCCTCAACTTTTGGAATTAACAAGAAAATAAAATTATACACAGCACAATACTGTTAATAAGCAAGAGACATGTCACAAAGGGAAAAGAACTGAATTAGTTTTAAAGAATTATTGGCTGATTGGCTCAAAAAAATTTTTTTAGATGTAGTCTCAGTATTCATTGAAAGCCAAGAAGACTTCAGACTCCTAGTTTCCCTGCCCCAGGCAGCTGAGTGCTGAGATTACAGGCATACACCACCATGGCCAGCTACCAGGAACACTTTATATTCCTGTGTGTTTAGGATACATAATTCATAGAAAAACTTTGAAGAGCACGCAAGCCAATATGCTAATACAGTATAATAAAAATGAATAAAACACGAATGATTTATATTTCATTATTTATAACCTATGATTACAAATCTCATGTGTAATTACATAATGTACTTTAAATCAATGATTTATTATGATGTTTTGCCCGTAAAAGTGACAAACAGAGAAATCTTTTTTTTTTTAATTGACTTCTTCTTGCCACCACCTTTTTAAAGACAAGGTCTCACAAAATAGTCATGGCTGGCCTGGAACTTGCTGCATAGACCAGTCTGGCTTTGAACTCTCAGAGATCCACCTGCCTCTGCCACCTGCTGTGTAGAAATTTCCTCCAAAATAAAATATCCCACCTTGAAAGGACGGTCATTAAACCTTATGGTGGGTGAAACATTCCATCCTATAGGGAAGCTCCCTAAGCTCAAGAAGTATACAACTCAAAAGCTCCAGGAAGTCCTTGAAACTGACCAGATTACTAGGCCCCTGCCTCTCCAAAAGCATATATAAACCAAAAGATGACAATCTCAAGACTATCAAAACAACCTGAAAAATGCACTGTCTAACCTGTAGAGCGGCTTGCAGGTTTTCAGTGCACTCCAGGTTTCCAGTTTTTGTAGGCTGCCATCCATGTTGTTTGGAGCTTTGGTGATGGAACTTTCTTTGAGTAATTTCTGTTACAGTAACCTTCACCTACACTCCTGTAATTAATACCAGTAAATTCATTGGTTTACTGATTGTACTTTGATGCTATCCTTATTTTGTTCTGTTGTCTGTTTCCTATCTGGGATGAATAGATATTTGTTTACATCTCCTCAGGAACAGTCTCACAAAACACCTCCCAATAGCTGTCTTTAAAGGTGTTCACCACCACACCAAGCCCTTTTGTTGTTCTTGTGGTTTTTGTTCACAACAGGGTCCCTCTATTTAACCTGTGCTAATCTAAACAGATACTGGGATTATTGGTATTCACTACCACATCCAACTTCTCTTTGCCATTTTAGCATATGACATATTTCAGATACAAGCCCTAGAACTTCAAAGACATTTCATTTGAATAAATCCAACTCTTTTTCAAATTCTTCTCTTTCTTGTGTTATCTCAATTGATAGCTAGTAGCTGAAAAGACTAATCTGGTTCTATGTTCAAAGAAAGAGGGCTTGCTTGCCTAGCAAATTCTCAGTATTGAAAAAAGAAGAAGAGGAGGAGGAGGAAGAGAAGAAGGAAGAGGAGGAGAAAGAGAAGAAGAAACAGACCCCTTTCTGTAATTCACACAACACAAGAACACCTTAATGTCCACATAGAACTGTACAACCTTCAAATTATAGTAGGTAAAGTTTGTTCTAAGGAGTTAAGTTTGTAGCTCAATTGTATAGTGCCTGCCTAGCATGCACAAAGCCCTAGGTTCAATTCCCAGCACCATGTAAACTAATGTGATGGCAAACACAAATGCAATCTCATCACTAGGCAGGTAGAAGCAGAATCAGAAGATCAAGGTCATCCTCATACTCCCCTCCTACATAGTTAGTCTGAGGCCAGGCTGTAATATTTTAATACCCAGCACAACTAGACATTTCTCATTTTTCATCTTTTAGATTTCTGCTTTGATTAATCTTTCCATATGAAATTTAAAATTCGTCCAGATTTTTTCAGACTATGAATAAAAAACAAAATGTCTTTTCTCTCCTATAAAATATGGCTAACTTATAGAAAGGGGAAATTATATGTCACATGGGTTGGTTCATGGGTAAAAATGATTGCTGTGAGAGCCTCATGGCCTGACTTCTTTCCACAGAATCCATGATAGGAGAGATTTGACTCTTGAAGGCTGTGTTCTGAGGTCCACACAGATGTTAGGGCATGTGAGCATTCCCCACCCCCACCCCACAAACCAAAACAATATAAAGGAAGAAAATATAAGGAAGAAATAAAGAAAATTAGGAGAAAACATTTTTCTTTTATTAAAAATAGATTTTTATCATACAGTATATTCTAATTATAGTTGCCTTTTCCCTTACTTCTCCCAGTTTCTCCCCACCTTCCTTCCCATCCAGATCTATACCCTTTCCTCAGAGAAATACTCAGGCATAATGAGAAAAAAAATATGATAAACCAAAAATTAATCAGAATGTGGCAAAACAACCTATCAAGAAAAAAGAGCCAAAGAAAAAGAACAAGAAACACCTAGAGTTGTGGACTCACAAATGTTCACCTGCAGAGGAACCTCCATCTACTGCTGGGCATGGGGCCTACCTTTAACAGTAGTTTCCTCTCTGAGACTCCATTGGAGAAAACTAACTTTTCATTTCCAAGTGGCTATCAGTTGGAGATAGCTTCTCACTCAGTTAGGGACAAAGTGTGTGTCCACTTGTCCTTTCAGCTCTAGAACCCTATCTGGTGCTGAGCTATGTGGGCCCTGTGCATGTTGTCACAGTCTCTGAGCTTATATGTATCCCAGCCCTGTTGTGATTCTTTCGTGTTCTCCCTCCCCTCTGGCTCTTACATTTTTTCTGCCTCCTCTTCTATAGAGTTCCTTGTGCCCTGGGGGAGGGATTTGATGAAGACCACCCTTTTATGGCTGAGTGTTCCAAGGTCTCTTACTTTCTGCATATTTTCTGGCTCTGTATTTGTTCCCATCTGCTTCAGAAAGAAGCTTCTCTAATATGGCTGAGCAAGTCACAGGTCTATGAGTATAGCAGAATGTCCTTTAGAAGAATAGTATGCTCCTTTAGAAGAACAGTAGTATTTTGTTTGCTCCTAGGTCTCTGGCCCATCTAGTCTCAAGTTCTGGAGTACCCAAGCAGCATTGCGCATGGGTTCTACCCCAGGGAGTGGACCTCAACTCAAAGCAAGAACTGGTTGGTTATTCCTCCAAGCTTTGTGACACTATTGCACCAGCATATCACCAGGCAGGTCTCTCACTCATGTAGATCAAAAGACTTGTAGCTGGGTTGATGTTTGCTTTTCTTCTTCAGTAGGATGCAGGATACCTTCCAGTATCATGAACACCAGACTAGAGGGATGAAGGCCAGCTTGAATTCTCTGTTGTCAGTGAGTTGTATAATGTTGTCTTCAGCCATAGGGCCTTACTGTCAGTTTATGGAGAGCCACCAATAGCCTTGACAATAGCTGAGTAGTTTTGGGGTTTCAACTGGGACCCCTTAGGCCAAGAACTTGCTTAACTTTAACCCATTCCCATTTGGTGATGACAGATTTCCAGTTGGGGCTCCATCTATCCACACACACACACACACACGCACGCACGCACGCACACACACACACACACACACATCATAGGATGCTTCTACTATATTAGTTTTCCATATGACCTCTCAAATAGCCTTAATTTTAGCTATCTCTCCTTATATCTCCTCCCTTGACCCCTCTTTACTCCCCTTTCCTGTCTGATCCTCCAGTTCCAGTCTTCTGTCTTGTTTGTCCATCCATAACCATTTATTCTAGTTACCCTTCCTAGGGAGATCCACCCCTACCCCAAGTCCCTTACTCTCTACCTAGCCTCTGAGGTTCTGCAGACTGTAGCTTGCTGATCAATGACTCCACAGCTAACATCCACATGTAAGTGAATACTCTATTTGTATTTCTGGGTCTAAGTTACCTCATTCAGGATGATTTTTTTTCCAAAATACACCCCTTTACCTGCTAATTCTATTATTTTATTTCTTTAAAGGCTGAGCAGTGTTCCACTGTGTAAACTGTACCACATTGTCTTTATTCTTTCACTCACTGACAGACAGTCTAGGTTGTTTCCAATATCTGGCTATTATGAATAGAACAACAATGAACATGGTTGAGCAAGGTCTTTGTTGCAGGATGAAGCATTCTTTGGGCATATGCTCAAGAGTGGTATAGCTAGATCTTGAGGTAGATCCATATTTCTGATGACACTGATTTCCATAGTGGCTGAACAAGTTTGCATTCCCACCAGCTATGGATGAGTGTTGGGGAAAAACTTAGTCATACCAAAATGAATTTCAAAGTAAAAACACAATGAAATATGTTTCATAGGCAAACTTTATTAACGCAATATGTTGATGAGGGTGTGGGCAAGTGGCATTCTCCGATATGGCTAATGGGGATGTGGAGAGATGGCTAAGATGGTTAGGAGCACTGGCTTTTCTTCCAGAGGATCCAGGTTTTGTTCTCAGAACCCACATGGTGGCTCACAGCAATCTGTAACTCTAGTCCTGGGGAATCTGATGCACATCTGGTATACAGACATACACACAGACGAACGTTCATATACATCATATAAGGATACATCTTTAAAAACTATTCATTTGTATTCATGTGTATGTCTCTGCTTCTCTGTATGTGTGCCATGTGTGTAGTACTAAGGAGGCCAAGAGAGGGCATTGGCTTTCCTGGAGTTACAATAGGTTGTAAGCTGCTCAGTGTGGGTGTTGGAAACAGAACCTGTCTGTATCCTCTACAAGAGTGGCAAGTGCTCTTAATCACAGATCCATCTCTCCAGCCCAGAATTGTGTAAGTTTTAAAGTGTTTATTCACTGCTCACTTGTGGGTAACTAGTCTTTTCCAACATTGGACTTCTATTTTGTGCCTTTGATTACACAGGTATCTCCATGGGCATCTGTTTTTAGGAATTTCTAAAAACAGACCCCTTTTGCTGATTAACTTTTCATGTTTTTTCTCTTCTGATACACTACATTCTGAGAAACAGTAGTTTAAAGAGAAACATCCTGGAGTCCAGTTAACCTCAATCTTTTTCTTTCAGTGTTTTCCAAAATATTCAGACCTGTGTGTTAATTAGCTGTGACAAGATAACTCAGTCTTGTCATTTCTCCAGGGGAAGAAAAAGATTTCTTTTCCACTGATCCAGGGGACCTTGGGGTGAGGGGTGCCACATGCTCCTGGAGGCTTCTGTTGAAAGGAGGTAAGTACAGTCTGAAAAAACAAATGCAGACAGAATTTCAGCCTGGGCAGGCATCCAACCATCCTCGGTACAGGCAGCAGGAACAGATGGGACCTCCCACTGCTTACTGCTAAGAGTTTTCAGAGTCCTAGTTATGAAGGTGAGGCTGATGTAGCAGTAGGGCAAAGTCTAGCTGCTCAAAGTTAGCTGATTGTGGGTACCAAGAATTAGCTACCTTACAGCAAAGAAGGCACTTTAAAGACACTTAGACCAAAATTTAAAGGATCCCAGGTTAGTTAATGAGATAAATAATCACACACAGACAGGGTTTAGGTGAAGCTAAGAGTATAGCCCCTGCCCAGGCTGAGCAGGAGGCTCTGGTTCCATTCACAAGCAGCAAATGATAACAAAACCAAAAGAGAACACAGATAGGAACCACCCTACAGAGTTCAGCAGTTTTGCCAGCCTGAGTGAAGGCTGCTCTTTCCTTAATGAGAACTGAGGGTCAAAAAGTGATCATTGTATCCAGACAGTTTGAGAATGAAACCTCGAAGGGCACTTGGCTATCCTGATGTGGTTCAGTGTGCTCATCAGTAATATGAGGAATCGGCTATTGCTTCATTGAGGTATCTAGCTGTTGGTTAACGGGCTTATGATAAACTCTTTTAAAAACTTATGTAATTTCTGTTTTTTTTAATTTTTATTTTTAGAGCCCTAATGCATCCAAGATTACTATTTTGTTGTTCCAGTTTGTGGGGACTTCCAGAGGGGACAGGCTTTGGGGTTTGGATCATTTTTGTTTGTTGGAACATGGTTGTAGTGAAGAGTCTGGCTGGCCTGAGCTTCTCCATGTCCTCCTGACTCAGCATTCAGAATGCTTGGAATTCTTATACATTCTCAAGTCCCTGTCACCTCTCTAAGAAAGGGCTTGGAGCTCTAGCCCAAGATACCCCTCCACACCAAGAATCACAACATACACACACATACACACACACATACATACACACATAGGTAGGGCTTGCTTGGGAGGCTGAGGCAGGAGAATGGCTATGAGATCTAGACCAAAGTGGGTAAAATTCTATTTAAAAAGACAAACCAACCAACCAACAAAAGAAATGGTGGTATTACTGGTGGAGGGTCTTTGAATTATTGGGGGCATGATTTTGATTAAAAATTTTTTTACATGTATGTGTTTGAGTGTTTTGCCTGCACATATGCCTATTCCTGTGCATGTCCGGTGCCCTTGAGGATCAGAAGAGGGCAGTGGGTCCTCTGGGGCTCCTCTGTGAGTCAGCACGTGGCTGCTGGGAATGGAGTCCTGGTCCTCAGGAAGAGGACCGAGTTCTCTTAACCACCAAGTCAGCCATCTCTCCAGCCCCTCAAGAGGTGTGCCTTTGAATGGAATGCTGGACTCGACTACATCTCCCTTTTATTTCCGTGACATAAGAAGTAGTTTTCATTTTTAATAATTTTAACCAATAGTCTCACAGTGAAAGCACTAAAATATTTCATATGGAAAGTTTTAAATGCTGTCCTTGCCTATTAGGACCCAAACAGAGGCTGCCAAGCATTTTCCCACTAGGTTTAATAATATTTCACAAAGTACATGCTATAGTGTTGTATGACCACAAACTGCTAAAAAGGTTTTTTTCATGTTATAGAGAGCTATATACAAGCACCACAATGTACACACATATATCTTTACATAGATTATCTATATGCATAAGTTACATATATATGTGTATCACATAAGTATTTTCTAGCCTCTTGGTCATATCCGATTGAGTTAGGATTGGCATTGATTCTACCATTTATGTAAAGAATTTGATTATGAAAGTACTTTGGGGATATGGCTCCATGGGTAGAGTACTTGACTAGCGTGTACTGAATCCTAGGCTCCAAGCCGGCAAGATGACCCAGTGTGTAACAATGCCTGAGCTTAATCATGAAACCTACATGGTGGGAGGAGAGAACTCCCTACAGTTGCCTTTACACACAGGTATGGAGGACCTCCTTGGCACAGGGACATACCACACACACCCCACATATATGCATATATGATATAATACACACACACATATATCCTGTCTTCCAACTTGAATACTGCAAAACTTCAAAACTGGCTGTGGTTGTACATGACTGTAATCTTAGCACTTGGAGGTCGAGGCAGGAAGGTCAGAAGTGGGTTACAATAACAAAAATAGAAATGGAGTTCTGCCATGTTCTTCTTTACCTTTACACATATTGTAACTCTCTTCTTTAACCTGGCATTACTGCAATGGGAACTTTTTTTTAATTGAATGTTGATTTTAATAAAAATGGTATAGATTAATAGGCATAAAATTTGTAAAGTCTCTTGCATAGTGTTTCAGGCAATGTTACTAAAAACTGTGTAGCACAGGCTGGCCTCGCTCGAACTCGTGATCCTCCTGCCTCTGCCTTCTTCAGCAAATCCTACAGGTGTGGACCACCACAACCGGCCAATGGGACCTTTTAATACTACATGCACATTTTGTTAGGGTTTAGTTAAAACCTGGTACTATAATTCACAAACTTACATTCATAAACTCAATGCATGTTAATTTGTCTGTCTCAATAGGTTTAGAGCAAACAAAAATATTGGGTTTTTTCTTTGTTTTGTTTGATTTTTGAGACAGGGTCCCATGTAGCCCAAGTCAAGCTGGCCTTGACTTCACCTGTTTCTACAAGAAGGATCTCCCCTTCCCTCATAACATTCTCCTAAGACAGCTCAACACAGGATCCAACTCAGTCCAGTGTACTCCGTCCTGGGGAAGCCAGCTTTCTTGCATGCTAGAAATGCACTCTGTCACCTTGTTGTACCTCACCTCTTCCCCTGTTAAACGCTCTTTAGTAGGAACTATTTGTTGCTGTGGTTGAGGGCTTAGATATCATACTTCTTTATTTTCACTTATTATCTCAGGGCTTAGACATTTGTTATTTCCTCTGCCTGGAAAACTTCCCCTGTACACAGGGTTTGCTCCTTAACTTCTGGTCTCAATTCAAGGTTCCCTTATCTGTCTTAGTCCTCCCTTAAACATCTTACATAAACTGCAGCTTAACTCCATTACTACCTGTCTCACTTAATTTTCTCCACTCATCATTACCCAACATACTTATTACCTGTGCATTTATTTATCTACTGTTCAGCTTTCTTCACAAAATAGTGTTCTATCAGATAGTGGTAAGTGTAGTTCACTGCTATATCCTTAGCTAATGGAATAGCATTGGGCACAGACAAGGCAGCTGGTAAATATTAACGAAGTAAATAAAAATAGATGGTATTTTTAAATTATTTTCTCAGCTAAGTTAGATGTCTTCCTATATTTAAAATGTGTTTTTGCTTGTTTAGTTTGTTCAAAAGTGTCATGCCTCTTTCTAATTGTCATCATCATCATCATCATCATAAATAGCCAAAGGGAAATCCTTTCAGAACTGTCAACTTGAGGTTTGTGGGTCCTTCGTTGCCTCTATTTGCTCCCTGAATTTCAGAACAAAATGTTGTGTACAGCCATGTCTTAGTATTTCTCGTGGGAAAAGCCTCGACTTCCATCAAATTCTCATAGGTGTATTGCACAATTCAAGGCTTTGAGTTACTCTGATCTTCCTTGAGAATTGTTCAACTGAGGCCTGACGCGTTGAATGGGAACCTTATCAAGATCCGGACCAAACCACTGGATCTTGGAAGTTTCTCGGAATTGAAAATAACCTACAGGGCGGGTCTCTAGCTAAATGTCTGGTCAGTCAGCCAAGCTCTCCTGTGATAGACACTTCTGCCTCTGCCAGGCTAGTACTTGTCAACTACGTGTGTCTCTTGACGTCTGAGTTAAAGATTGCTTTAACCAGCACTGTGAAATGCTTTCTCACGAATTGCGATCCTTTCAGCGCCTAGGACTTTGAGGACACACCAAGTCCCTTTCCCAGTGATCGGTTTTTCAGGCTTCCATCGCCTCCCGTCGTGTTCCTTTGGAGACGTCAACGCTTTTAACCAATGGACAGGGAGAACGCGTCTCTTTACTGATGCAGTCCGTTGTATCAGTTACTCAAGACCGAATACCTGGATTTGGACACGAGGCTTCTGTCAACCAGGTTTAGTGGCAGCTGTGGGCCAGCGCAAGACGGTCTGAAAACGGACGAAAAAGCTGTGACCGCCGCCTGGGAGAGTAGAGCAGGCGGCAGGAGCGACACTCGGGAGCCGGAGCTCGCGGCCCCTGCTCCGGGAGGGGGGCAAGAACCGTGGCGCTTCTCGGGAACCAATGGGAAGGCAGGCCTCGGGAAGGCCCCGCCCTTGCCCCACCCCTCTCTCCGCCGCGGCGCCGCGCATCTCCAGGGCCGCGGGGGCGCGCGGTTGTCCGGCTTCCGGAAGTGCGGCGGAGCGGGCGGCTGGGGCCGAGGTAAGCGCGTAGGCTGGGCGGGCGGGGTCGCCGACTCGTGGGGTCAGGCCTGCGGTCGCTCCAGCCCGCGAGCTGTCGGGAGCGAGCTGCGGCGGGGACGGCGGTCTCGGCCCCGCGCCTGGAGCGCTCGCGGGCCGCAGGCGCCTGCGGGGGAGGGGACTCGGGACGGAACAGAGAGTGGGCTCTTCCGGGTTGCCCGCCCTGGGAGAGGAGTCCGGATGGGCAGGTCCCCGGGGGTTGCACATCTCCGGGAGTCCAGCCGCTGGTTACCCCGCCCTCAGTGACAACCCTAGAGGCTCCCCGCAACCCCCCCAAAGTCCCGCCCTAGGGCTGCCCGGCCTTGCACGATTGCTGCTTGGGAACCTTGGATACTTTTTAATACTTCTCTTACTGGGAGGCCGGGAAGGTCAGCTCTGTAGCAGGAGCTGTGAGCTGGTAACAAAAGGGCTACCTGCGGGTGCAACTGTGTGTGTGTGTGTATAGAAGAACGCTGACCTAGATGCGCATCACATTTCTATTTGTTAAAGCGTCGGTAAAACAAATCTAACTGATGATCATGAGTTCCTTCTGTGAGAAGTGAGAAGAAAATCCCCTTCAGGGTAAAAATCCAGAAGTCCCTATAAAGTAATTTAATTTTGAGTAGATGGGCGTCTTCTCAAAAATAAATGCCAGCGGGGTAACTTAGCAGTCGGCCTTTACTGCACAGAACGGGTAGTATTAGTATCATAAGATTTAAATATATAAAGTTTAGTGTTATTAATTCTACAGATTAGTTTTTAGGCACTAATTCGCACTCAGCCTAAAGGTGGAAATTTTGCTGCTTGAAACTATTATTTTTGTAAAACTCAGGAAAAGTTGATTCAGATAGTGAAGAATTTATATGTATATCATTTCTAAAATAGGATTCTTTGAATGTTTCCTCCCTAAAGCAGGGGTTCTCAACCTTCCTAATGCTGCAACCCTTTAACACAGTTTCTTTCAATGTGGTGACTCCCAACCATAAAATTAGTTTTGTTGCTACTTCATAGCTGTAATTTTGCTGTTATGAATCATAAATGTGCATATCTGTGTTTTCCTATGATCTTAGGTGACCCCGGGTTGTTCTACTTCCCGGGGTTGTGAGCTGCTGTTCTAAGCTCACATAAGTTTGATAACTGGTTCATGATCATTTTGTGTGAAAATATATCTTAATTTCCATTGTGATGTCTTTTGACTACTGATTACTAATTTATACAAATTGGTATTTCAAGATCCCTTATTGGTGTTGATTTCTAATTTAGTCGCACTGTTTACTAGCTAGTTTTATGTCAGGTTGACACAAGCTAGAGTCCTCTGAAAGGAGAGAACCTCAATTGAGAAAATGCCTTGTTAAGATCCAGCTGTAGGACATTTTATTAATTAGTGATTGATGGGAGAGGTCCTAGCCCAATGTGGGCAGTACCATCCCTGGGCTGGAGGGCCTGGGTTCTATAAGAAAGCAGGCTGAGTAAGGCAGGGAGCAAGACAATAGGTAAAACTCCTCATGGCCTCTAGGTCAGTTCCTGCCTCCTGGTTCCAGACCTGCTTGAATTCCTGCCCTGACTTCCTTCACTGATGGTCTATGATGTGGAAGTGTAAGCCAAGTAAATCTTTTCCTCCTCAACTTGCTTTTGGTCATGGTGTTTCATCATAGCAGTAGTAATCCTAAGTAGGACAGAAATTGATACCAGCATAGCAGGGTATTGTCTTCAACAGAGCTGACACATTTCAGGGACTATGTGGAAGGACTTTGGAACTTTGGGCTAGAAAAGCCTTTGAGAGTTCAAAGCTTTGGTGAGATGTTCTGTGGGAAGAAAAAGAGTGCTGGGAGAAATGCAGACAGCAGAGCCCTGGGCTTGTGAAGATCCAGGAGAGAGTTTGAGAGTTCCTTACACACTGTGGAGTCTGTTGCAGACTTTCAGTTAAGACTCTGGTTCTGGTTAGGGGCTGAAGAATCAGCTGTGATTAATAAGAGAGTAGAACCAATAAAGTAAAATCTTTTCTGGTCAGCTGGAGCTAAGAAATTAGTAGTGATTAAGAACAGATTAGTATCACCCTTGTGAAATTTCCTGGAAAGTGTTTTCTTAGAGCCAGCGCACAGAAGCTGTGTTCCAGAGGTGACCTAAGCGTGTGCCGTGTGCTGGCCCATGAAACTGGTAGTGTAAGAATCGCCTAGGTGGCACTAGTTTGGAAGGCATGAAAGGGCCATGGAGAGAAGTTGAGGCTTGGTCCCATGAAGGGAATTCAGGGAAGGCTACCGGTGACAGTGTGGCCCAGTTGTTCTGTGGGACGATCACCAAGACTAGCGGCAGCTGTGGAGCCGAGATGGCTGCGTGTGCTGCAGAGTTAGAGAAGCCCAGAAGACAGTGAGTGGATCCCACACATTGGGCATTGAGGAATTTACACAGTTGGAGTTTGTTTTTACTTTAATTTGATTGTAACTGTGCCCTGGTTTTTCCCTCTTGAAGCAAGAAAGCACTTAGTTTATTTTTGGTTTTACAGGAGCCCATACTTGAGAGACTTTGAACTTTTATAAGCTATTTTGGAATTTTGGGAAGACTTTGGATTTAAAAAGACTGAATATTTTAAAGAGATTGCGTTTTTAAGTGTTGGGATTCTTTTTTTTATAATTTATTTAACTTTGTTTTATGTGCATTAAAATAAAAAGTGTGAAGGTGTCAGATCCCTTGGAATGAGCATTACAGACAGTTGTGAGCTGCCATGTGGGTGCTGGGAATTGAACCCTGTTCCTTTGGAAGAGCTCTTAACCATGGAACCATCTCTCCAGTCCCAAGTGTTGGAATTCTTCAAGACTGTGGAACTTTTGAGATTTGGAGTGTTTGTATTGATGTTCAAGTTGATCCTGAGGGTGAACAAGGAGGGAAAGGTTACTCTGTAACAGTGATATGTTTGTCAGGGTTCAAGGAATCACCTGCACTGGGTAGTTTATGTCAGGTTGATGCAAGCTGGAGTCATCTGAAAGGAGGGAACCTCAGCTGAGAAAATGCCTCCTCACGATCCTGCTGTAGGGCATTTTCTTAGCGACAGATGGGGGTGGGGCCACCCTGGGCTGGTGGTCCTGTGTGCCCAAAGCAAGCAGGCTGAGCAGGCCAGGAAGAGCAAGCCAAGCGAGCAGTGCTCCTCCATGGCCTCTGCATCAGCTCCAGCCTTCAGGTTCAAGGCCTGCTTGAGTTCTTGTCCTCACCTCCTTCATTGACAGACTATGATGTGGAAGTGTAAGCCAGGTAAACTGTTCCCTCTCCAACTTGCTTTTGGTTGTGTGTTTCATCGTAATAATAGTTTCAGTGTAAGGGTAAAAATTTTAACTTGGCTCTAAACGCCCTTCTTTGTTCCTGGACGGAGAAGTGCAAACAGTCCCTAACTGTCCCCTAGTCACCACACCTGGGCATAGCCAATCACTGACTGCCCCCGTTAAAAAAATCCCTTACCCCTAGACCCGCTCCTGTTTTGCGGTTTTTGCCTTTATAAACTCTGTGATTCTGCTGCTCAGGGCTCTTCACCACCCCCTTGCGTAGGAGCTGTGTGCGGAGCCCCGGCATGCCAGCTACTAGTAAAACCTTTTGCTGTTTGCATTAAGTTCTTGTCTTTGTGTGTTATTGGGGTTTGGGGTCTGGCGTCTATCCCGAGGAATGGAGGGTCTCCCCACCTCGTGGGTCCAACATTAGTAACCCTAACTAGGACACTGGTTACAGAATACATTCATGAAGTTCCCGGTTGTATGTGTATACATGGTTTGTTTTTCTGTGTGTTTCTTATGGAATTGAAATTAAGCATACTACAGTGCGGGGGTTAGCTTTGGTTGATAGAAGTCAGGCATAGCGCCTCACTCCTGTAATACTAGCATTTGGGAGGCTGATGCGTGCAATGCAGTTACCTCAAGTTCCAGGCCAGTCTGGGCTACAGAGACATCAACCACCCCAAACGTACACACACACCCTAACCCCCCTCACTAAAACAGCAACAAAAATCGATACTAGGTGTGTGTACACTTGGGTTATATGTTCTATATGATCTGGCCCATCTGTTTTAATGACATACCCTCTATTTTCCCTTTTTGTCAATACTGTTATAGCCACACTACTTATTATTGATGATTCAACGTGTTTCTCAAAATAAAATGACTGCCCCCCCTCCCCCATTTTTCTTTGTGCTGGCTAGTTTTATGTCAAGTTGGCATAAGTTACAGTCACTTGAGGGGAGGAGACCTCAACTGAGAAATTTCCTCCACTAAGATAGGGCTATAGGCAAGCCTGTGGGGCATTTTCTTAATTAGCGATGAGGGGAGGTTCAGCCCCTTGTGAATGGTGCAATCCTTAGGCGATTGGTTCTGGGTTTTATAAGAAAGCAGGCTGAGCAAGCCATTAAGCAGTCCTGCGTGGCCTCTGCATTAGCTCTTGCCTCCCAGTTCTTCCCTTGTTTGGTTTCTGGTCCTGACTACTTTTGATGATGGACTGTTAGGTGGAAAGTGTTCATGAAACCCATTTTTCCTCTGGTGTGTTTGGTCACAGTGTTTCATCACAGCGGTAGAAACTAAGTTGTCAGTTAGCTTGACCAAATATACTAAAGTAGCCATGTCGATTCTCATAAGCTTATGCTATATTCTATTTTCATATACTCTGCCCGCTCAGAGCAGAAGCAATCAAAATTAGACCTGACAGCTGCAGTATATTCAATTCAAGCACATAAAAAACCCTAATCAAAAGAAGTCCTAGGCACAAGTTTTACACAACTGAAGACTTCAAGTATGTGTTCTCAACTATAGTGTAATTTAAATAAAAATATATTCATGTAGAGTATAATTTAATTTTATTTTGAAGCTATTTTTTTCTACTTAACAAGTTAATATCTGTGGTGCTAGGGTCGGAAGCCAGGATTTTACACAGGCAGTGACGTGCTTTAGCCACCTAACCACATGTCGGGCTATTGTATCTTTATATTTAAAGTGTCTTTTTCAGACAGCATATAGCTGGGCCTTGCTTTTCACTCGCTGAAAGCTCTATTTTGTAGTTTGAGTGTTCATTCCTTTTACATTTAATGTAGTTTTTGATGTGGTTGGGCTTTACTGCGTCATCTTATTTTCCATACATTTTTTAAATTAGTTCTCATTTCCTATGACATTTCTGGGTTTTCTTTATTTTTTAAAAATAACTTATTTTTTCTGTGTGTATGAGTTTTTTACTTGCATGCATGTCTGTGCCCCTTTGTGTGTGCCTGGTGCCAGCAGAGGAGGCTCCCTTCAAACTGGGTGGCTATGGATCACTTTGTGGGTGCTGAGTATTGAACATGGGCCCTTTGGAAGAGCAGCCAATGCTAACACTCTGCATCCTTAAACTGTAAGTAGAGGCTCCTTTGTCACTGCACCATTTACACTTCCCAGTCCAGAGCTGCCATTTCTTACATCTTAGTTAACACTTCTCATTTCTTGCCTGAAACCCCCTCCCCATCCGTAGCTTCGCGTTTTCTTTTTGTGATTTGGCAAGTTACAAATATATTAACACAACAGATTCATTAAGTGTGTTCTCCTCTATGCAATTTTAATATTTCTTATACTATTTAAAAATTTTAAATTACATTATGTATTTATTATACATGGATGTGGATGTACACATGTGTGGTGCTCAGAGGACAACTTACGGAATTCATTCTTTCCTTCCACCGTGGGGGGTCCCAGGGAGCGATCCTAGGTTGTCAGGCTTGGCAGTAAGTCACTTGCTCTGCTGAGCCATCTCATCAGCCCTCATTCACCTTTTAAGGAAGTTATCAGAAGAAAATAGCATACTATTTGTATTCACCATACATCAACCTGTTTTGCTTCTTTTTATTTTCTGAAGATCTGAGTTTCTAGCAGTCGGAGGAACGAATGCCCCTTATTCTTGTAGCACATACTCACTGGTGGCGAATTTTCCTGATTCTCTTGAAAAAGCTGTTCATGACTATGTGTGTGCATGCTGTGGTGTGTGTGCTTGCATAGCTGTGTCTGGCATGTGTGTGGTGTGTGTTGTTTCTGTGTGCAGTGTGTATATTTGTGTTCATGATTTAAGGTTCTGTGGATTGAGCCCAGAGCCTTATGCATGCTAGGAATGCATTCTACCTAGTCCTATGTAAGCTGTGTATTTTAATTGTAATTTTTAGAGGATTTTTATGCTGGACTTAGCGTAGTTTTTCTCTAAGGTCTTGACCGTCTTGGAGTTGGTTTTTGTTTTCTGCTTCTTTTCCTTGCCTTTTCATCATTTTCCTACTTATTTGTGTACCTCGTAATCTTGGGATGCATTCTTACTCTTACAATGGGGGCATTAGTGATGCTGGAAGGCCAGTTGTCTTCTTGAGGGATGTTGCTGTCTGTTGGAGCAGGCAGTTTGCTTACTCTAGGCTTTATTTTACACTTTGCTGGAGCAAGTGTTTTTAAGGAGCAGCATGCTTCCCCACAGCTTTCCCAGTAGATGAAATAAAACTGCTACCCGTGGATCTGGTAGTATCTTGGTTTAGGTTTTGCTAGGGCAGGTGAGAGTGTGCATGCCACTCTTTCTGGTTCTTTGAGACAGGGTTTCATTTTGTAGCCCTGGCCATGCTGGAGTGATTAAAAATTCCAGTGCCCCGTTCCTGACTGGCCTTTTGTGTTCTGCTCTGTGTTAAACTTTGCTGTTTTATCCTGGTAATAAGCAGTCTCAAGCCTGTTCCTGGGCTTAGGGTATACCCGATACAGACATCTGTCCCAATCCCCAAAGTTCCTCCTTGCCATGATCTTTAGAGTAGAGTCACTCCAACAGCTTTGGCTTTGCACTTGCTACCTCAGTATACTCCACTTGAACTGAGCTTCCTGTGCCATGGCTAAGTTGTCCTCACATAGCCAGCCAGTGTGGTCATGGCTTACCTCAGCAATGTCTCTTGGGACTGCATTCTCACTTGTTGCACGGAATGCCTGAAACTGGCTGTTTTACATGTTTTCTCCAGTTTGGGAGTTGGTTGTAGCTGGCCGACTAGTTTATATTATTGCTTGTTTTGCCAGGGCCCAATACATATTTTTCACTTTAGCAGTGTTAGTACCAAGTACGACCTGAGTATATGAACAAAGTGTGCAGGCTCTTTAAAACAAGAACAAAAGTAAAAAAATAAAACCCATAATCTTAGTGAGGTCCACATGAAAAATATATGCCATTAAGTTCTTACCTCTGTTTTTGCATCCTTGGGAAAAAGGTTTTTGAACGTTACACTTATCTTTCTTTCTCCCTTTTTTCCCCTCCTTTCTATCATTCCCTTCCTCCTCCCTCCCTCCTTTTTGTCCTCCTCCCTCTTGTCTTTTTAATTTAATGTATTATTATCATATATGTGTATATGGTGTATCTGTGTACATACATGTGTGTACATGTGCCCATGCATGTGCCATTAGTGTTATAAAGAAATGGTGATCGTTCCTTCCTTCATGACATTTTAAGGGCCAGTCCAATGACCCACTATTATGAGCACCTGTAATAAAGTCAGCTATTAGCAGAATAAATGATTCTTTGAAAACACTTTAATAATAACCTTGGCACTTACTGTTTCCCCTTTTCACTGCCTCGTTTACTGTCTTCTAAATCATTTGCTGTGTTAGCTAGCTTGTGCCATTTTAACAAATACTTGATATAAACAAGGTGTAAGAAGGAGGGGTTTATTTTGGCCTGTAATTGAAACTATAGGCTGTGGTCTGTGCTTTCTTGGCCCTCTTGTGTTAGCCTTGTGATAACATGGTATGTTGAGACAGGACAGTAAAGAAGATCTGTGCATCTGTTATGGAAGCATATTCAATATTAGCCTGTATTCCTAGGGCACTGATAGCTCTTGTTCTTATCTATCTGTCTATCTATCTGTGTATCTATCTAATTTATTTAGTCTTATTTCAAGACAGGGTCTCACATATCCCAGGTTGGTCTTAAACTCACAATGTAACTGAGGATAACCTTGAGCCACTGATCTTGTTTCCTCCTCCTAAGTGCTGGTATTGCAGTCATGAGTCACTGTGCCAATTTAAAGATGCCAGGGATTGAACCTAGGACTTTGTTTATTCTAGGTAGGCAGTCTACTGAGCTACAGCCCCAACCCCAACTAGTGTTATATGTTAGGTTACAGGTGCATAGATACAGAAGTATATGTTTATTTGGGAATTCATAGTGTGCATTTCTTTTATGATTTTCTCTTTAAAAGTTTTAAAATTTATTATTGTATATGTGTGGATACAGATGTGCACAATATAGTGCAGGTATGGTGGTCAGAGGAGAACTTTTGGAAGTGATTCTCTCATTCCATGGGCTCTGGGGATCAAACTTAAGTGTGCCAACCTCTTCTTTTTCTTTTTGAAATAGGGTCTTGTTATATAGCAGAGGTTGGCCTCAAACTCAACTCCTTCTCTTAGCCTAAGTGCTAAGATTACACCATGCCTACCTATTTAGTACATTCCTCCATGGAGTCTCTGGACATTTGAAGATCAGTGGGGAATATGAATAGGGACAGGAGAAAGGTGTAGTTTGCATCACAGCTTCAAGTTTACTACCTTCAAACTAGAACTGTGTACACATTGAACAGTTAAGCCTGCAGGCCTTTCCAGGGGTGGGGGGGGCAGTCACACATGTTGTTCTGATCATGTATGTTCTTCTACAGAACTGGCTGTCATTCTTCAGCATCCCTAGAAGACACATTCCTCTACAGAGACAGCTCCATCCTGGAAACCCCTCACCTGAAAGGTCCCGTGAAGCCGGACGATGCCTGTTGATTTGGGGCAGGCCCTAGGCCTGCTGCCTTCTCTAGCCAAGGTGAAGGATTCTACATGCTCTGAATTAGATGCTACCCAGCCAAGAGAGCTTGCCAACCCTGAGACCGCTCGGCAGCTTTTCAGGCAGTTTCGTTACCAGGTGATGTCTGGGCCCCAGGAGACCCTGAGACAGCTTCGGAGGCTCTGTTTCCAGTGGCTTCGGCCAGAGGTTCACACCAAAGAGCAGATCCTGGAGATCCTCATGCTGGAGCAGTTTCTGACCATCCTCCCTGGCGAGATCCAGATGTGGGTGAGGAAGCAGTGTCCGGGCAGTGGAGAGGAGGCAGTGACCCTTGTGGAAAGCTTGAAGGGGGATCCTCGGAGACTGTGGCAGTGGGTAAGCAGAGTAGCTTGTCTGTGAGTAAAGCTCAAGTTCCTCTGTGACTGTTCTGGTTCATTTTCTTTTCCAATTTTTTTCCTGATAGTTATGACCCCAAATATGTAGGGTTTCCAAACCAACAACCAGTCCTTTGATTCTCTGATATAAACCAAGTATCAGCACGTCAGTCATGTTCAGACAACTGTCTGCATAAGACCAGAGCCCAGCCACGCAGAGCAGCTCTTGCACTTCAGATGCCACTCACAAATGCCACAGACCAGGTGTCTTAACAGACTGGCCGTCTGTTTGATGATTGGTGACTTACAGGACCCAGGAACTTACCTTTATTACTCTTACCCGCTTATTATGTAGAGTAAACCTCACAAGTAGACAAGTGGAAGACAGATGCAGGGTGCGCCCCGTCCTCTCTGTGCACAGCTTTCAGAGAACCAACTGGCCCCTCAAGAACCCCATTGTTTGATATTTTTTCTGGGGGTTTTACCATGCTGGTACAGTTTCCTAACTTACTTGCTATCAGTGGTTGAATGACTGTGGTCCCTCTTCCTTCCCTGGACTTGGAGGTGGGGTCTGCTGAAAGGTTTAAGCCTGGAATTCCATGATTGCTAGTTCTGGCAAGAAGATTCCATCTTGAAGCTATTTAAGGGCCACCAAGAGTTGGCTGCCCAACATGGACTCAGAGGTGGATGCAAAGTCTGCATTACACACAATGAAAGATTCCTGTGCTGAAACTACAGGGGCTCAAGGGGCTCTCCCCAGCGCTGAAAACAAAGGCCACAGTGCATACTGCTTACATTAGATCTGGGTCTCCTCAGATCTTACTTAGGTTTGTGGCTTAGTCTCTGCCTATACCACCTTAGGTATTTTGATTTGCTAAAAAGCAGCCTAGAGTTTTAACTGTTGGAGGCTGTCTAGTAGACCAGAATATTAGCAGCACGACCTGGTTCAGGCCTCAGTTTCTGGTATTTTCTTTTTTCCTGGGTTCAAAAGGGGTTTACTCTTCTTTTGTCCCATGGCCATAAGACTGTTTATCTCATGGGGTCTGTTGTAGAAGGCCAATTCATTAACTCAGCAATCGTGACTCTGCATATTTTGGTAATTACTGCTGTTTGGTGTCCAGATCAGCATCCAAGTTCTAGGACAAGAGACCCCGTCCGAGAAGCAGAGCGCCACACATTGCCAAAGGGACAAGGTAGAGACCCTACTGGACGTGGTGCCTCAGGACCTGCCCCTTCAGAATTCGCCTCCAGCATCTGGGGACCTGCTGAGCCATGGCGTGAAAGAGGAATCAGACATAGAGCCCGAATTAGGTGAGGGGCAGTTATCTGTTGTGCTATGTGGTGGTCTCTGGGGGAACTTTGGAGGCTACTGTATGCTGAAAGAAACAATGTCCCTGGAAGGTGTGGACATGTCCAGAGTCTGTATTTTAAACCATTCTGTGGTTGGGCCATACCATTTGGGTTTTGGTTCTTTGGAGGGAGCTGGAAGAAACGTGGGTGAGACTGTTTGGAAGTTTGGAGGGGCTCATATCTGTTAGGAGGTGAACAGGAGCCTTTGAATTTGATTGACACTGCAAACTGTTCTAATTTGCAAAGTATTTCATGGTGCTCCCTGGGGAGCAGTTAAGGGAGACATCTGGATTCTGAAGGCCTCTTATTCTTTGCCATAGCTCTGGCTGCTTCCCAGCTTCCTGCCGGACTTGAGAGGCCTATCAGAGACCAAGACGTAGGAACAGCAGTTCTCCCAGCACCACACCAGGTGAGCCGGTCCTCTGCCTTGGCCTCCTGGCTGAGGAGGATTGATGGGGACACAGACTTAGGAGAGCAGCAGAGAGGAGGCATAACCATTGCAGTATATGTGGATTGAGCCTCGAGTGGCATCCCTGCCCCTTATTAGTCATCTTGACTAATGGAAGCTGGCCTCTGGGAAGAGTCTTTGTCCAAATGTTGTAGTTCCTGCCTTTTAAACATTATTACTTTTGAGAAAAGGGCTTTGAAGAAAGGCCTTTTCATTTCCTAGTATGATCTTCCCACACAGGGCTCTGTTAGAAACTTGGCATGGCTATTTCTCATGTGTGACAGGTGATCTTTTCCTCTTTGACATCACAGGGATAATGTTGGTAGACTATACACACTCATACATCTAGTTTAGTAAGTTCTGATGTACGTATGCAGCCCTAAAACACTAGCACAATCAAGAATAAATATCTCCTAAAATACCTTGAAGTTTTTCCTTAAAAGTATTATTTTTAAAAAGGTTGTATTTGTATGTGTATAGGTATTTTCCTTGGTGTGTGCCAGGTACATACTGGTGCCCATGAATGCCAGAAGAGACACCCTCAGGAAATGGAGCTACAGATGGGTGTGAACTATCACGTGAATGCTGGGAATTGAACCCAGGTCCTTGCTTACTTTTCAAGTTCTTGTCTCCTGTCATTTTTAGTATCCCAACCATTCTGAGACACCATTATGTTAGCACACATCTGTTTTTATTTTCTAGAATTTTATGTGAAATGGAATTTTGCCAAATAACTCATTTTCCTTTCCTCTATACATAATGTATTTATTTTCTCTGTTTTTAAAATGTCTTCTCTCTGGTTTTCTGTTGTCCATTCCAGGGACAGCACCTGGGTGCTCAAGCACGCTCAGTGACATTTACTGCCGAGCTACACCTCAAGCAGCTTCTAGGCAGTTTTGCTTTCCTATAAATATTCTTGGGCTCTGCTCAGGGATACAGGTGTTTGGTCAAAGTTTTAGTTTGCTCAGGCTTTTCAGGGGTGTGTGTGCGTGTGATTTCAAGACCCCAGTAGATGTCTGAAACAATGGAGAACATTAACCACACACCCTGTACATAGAGCGGGGTTTTCCTATCCTGCCAGTCCTCTGAGGAAGATTAATTTGTAAGTTATGAAAGGTAAGAGATTAACATCGACATCTAGTAATAGAATGATTATAGCAGCACTCTATAATGAGAGTTACACGAGAGTGGCTTCCTGTGTCACTGTCTTGCCGTGTAACTCCTCACCCTTTTTGTGCCGATGTCAGATGGCACAGATCTGTGTGACAAGATGGAATGGTGTGGATGACAGGACTCTCATCCACTGTGACTGTAACTTTCGCAATTGATGGTGTGACAGGAAAACTAGTATTCATTTATTTTTTTCCTTTTTCACCATTTTATGGATAGAAGATGTGCTCTGACTGCAGATCTCATCAGCTTCTGTGTATGGCTTTTTTTCTTAGTGAGTAGAGAATGTTTCCATTTTCTACCCAGTAAGCACCTCATGGCGGCTCTCAGGCCAGTCCTCCCTCTCCTGTGCTTTGGGGCCTCTCTTAAGTAAAATAAGAGCCGGGTGAACAGAAGCACTGTGGTGCTGCAAGAGGGAGTCTGACAAGCAGAGCTGCCAGCCAGTGGGTGGGCAGTGTGTGCAGGGTGGATATGCTGGCTAAATCGATGACTCACATCCTGTTCACAGTTGTGTCATCCACTCAGGATGATGCAGTTGCTAGGTGTGGTGGCACACCTGTAATTCTAGCACTTGAAAGAATGAAGTAGGGTGTTGTAGGTTCAAGGCCAACTTAGGCTGACATTATCCCAGAAAACATCAAAAAAGCACACAAATTATAAATGAAAGAATGTACAATTTAAAACCTAGGAACTATTTCTGAAAAGTTCCATTTAATGCTCTCAGTCTGCAGTTGGCAGTGGGTAACTGAACCCAGAGATGTGAAAATATAGACTGGGAGGATTGTGGCACCAGAGAAGCCGCCTCCTAGGGCTAAGGTTCCTTTGAAAACTGTTGATTCCTTTTGTTTCTTAAATTTTTTGTTAATTAGTTTATTTACTTTGTATCCCAGCTATAGCCCCCTCTCTTCTCCCCTCCCAATCCCACCCCTCCTCTCTCATCTCCTCCTATGATTCCTTTTTCTTTATTGGTAGTTCATTCTGTGGTATTTGATTTCTGCAGTTCTTTCTTTTTTTTTTAATTTTTTAAAATTTATTTATTTTTATACCAATCACAGGTTAGGTACTTTGAATCCCAGGCATAGCCCCCTCCCTCAGTCCCTCCTACCCTCCCACTCCCTCCCTCATCTCCCTCCTCCCCGCCCCCTCCAAGTCCACCAACAGGGGAGGACCTCCTTCCCTTCCATCCAACCCCAGCTTATCCTGTCTCCTCAGGGCTGGCTCTGCAGTTCTTTGTAAGTTCTGGGTGTGAGTTCGTATCTGCAGTGCAGAGTCCCTGTGGCTGTGTTGTGTGTTCAGCTGCTTGTTGTTTCCCTTGCTGTGCAGAAGATTTTGAATTTCGTGTAGTCCATCTGTTGACACTTGGTCCTGTGTTTGGTACTGCCAGTTCCTGTGCAATTGGAGTTCTAATCAGAAAGTTCTTGCCTACCCCGGTGTTTTGAAGAATAGTTCCTGGGGTTTTTGTTTGTTTTTTCCTAGAAGTTTCAACACTTAAGGTTTTAGATTAAGGTCTGTGGTTCATTTTTGGGTTGATTCTTGTATAAGGTGAACGATAAGAATCTGATTTCACCCTTCAGGTAGATAACTGGTTTTGCCAGCACCATTTGCTGAACAGCTATCTTTTTTTCCAATGTAAGTTTTCACCTCTGTGGGAAAAACTTAAGTGTACAAAGCTTTGTCATTATTTTCAGATCCTTTGTTCTATGCCATTGGTCTACCTGTCTATTTTTATGGTAGGACCAAGCTGTCTTTGTCACTTTATCAAAGGATTATTATTTCTGGAGTATGTAGGGGCAGTCCCAGAGCATTGGTTAAAACAGCACTGTTCAGTATCTAAGCAGGACAGACACCAGCAATCACCAGTTCTGGGGAACTTGAAAGAACAAGGCTGGGTATGGTGGCACTTGCCTGTCATTCCAGCGCTCAGAAGGCTGAGGCCACAGGATCAGGATTCGAGGCCAGTCATAAAATAAAACAAAAACCAAATATTCAAAATGCTCAGCATCATCATTCATTATTGGTAGTTATATACCCGCACCCACACAAAACCTGTATTAGTTGATTGGTGACTATACACAGAGTGTTTGTACTAGCCAACTGGTGACTACACGCACGCTCAGTGCCTGTGTTAGCCATTTGACAACCGTAAACATGCACAGTGCCTTTATTGGCTCACTGGTGAATACACACCCTCAGTGCCTGTATTAGCTGATTGGTGACTGCACACACACACACACACACACACACACACACACACACACACACTCATACTCATACAGTGTCTTTATTAGCTCATTGGTGATTGCACAACACAGTACCTGTATCAGCTGACAACTGCCTGCCAACCACTGAAATGAAAAACCCATTGTCAGCCTTAGTAAAACCTGTTTTTAATCCTTTGGAGACGCAGAGAAATTTAAATTTAAATAACCCATATCCCCAGTATTATCTAAAAATTGGGAATTTTGCAAATCATGTCAGAAAGCTGAAGAGGCGTGATTACCCTATTCAGTATGTGATTATCAGAAACCATGTCTGGGTAGGACTCCTATACTACTAGAGTGGAAGGTGGCATAACTTATAAGCCCACAAGATGGCGCTCTTTCCACACGGGAAACAAAGATTTTCCATCAGCACAGGTTGTCTGCAGAGTGGGACATTGGGGCTTTAAAAAGGTGGTGGCTGCTGGTTCCCTGCATCCACCAGGGGTTGCATTCAGGCCTCACCTTCTTGGCAGCTCTGGAGGGTGAGGCTTTCAGCCAGAAGTGCACCGTTGAGTGGTCCTGACCCTGTGTCCTGGGCTGTCCTAAACCCAGCCGTGGCATTCTGTGTTTAAAGATGCTGCTTCCGGTGCTTGTGCTCTTTTGCTTGTCACTGCACTTAGCAGCAGCTGTTCTGGGGCCATGGGAGGTGCCCAGTGTCCAGCAAAGCTGGCATTCTGTCAGGTACTTGCTTTCTTTCTCATCATTCCCAAACTAGGGTCTTGGTTCAAACCAAGGACTCCTGTATTTAGCAATATTTATTCAGGCAGGCAGGTTCCAGGAGTTTCATTCAGTGGCACAGTAACAAATAATAAGTTTAAATTTAGTTTTGCATTTAAAATGTAGTTAAGTATATTGAGAGAACTTTTGCGCATTCTCATGTTTTTTTCATACCAAAAATTCTTTTCCCCTTTCCGTCTCTTCCTAACTCATCATTTGCTGATCAAGGCTTTTGGTGTCTCTCCTGGAGTCATGCCTGACACTAGGTGGCAGACTTGCTTTAGAACTGAAGGTGAGAAGTGCAGTGTCCTGTTATAGCAGTGATTGGAACTTGTATTATTTCTTTTAAACCTTCCAACTAGTTCTTGAGCTCAGTGCTACCAGCATGAGTACTAAGACTCCAGAATGTTAAGTGACTTGCCCAAGGTCACACAGCTAGGAAGTGGCTAATCTGGGACTCGGGGGTCCTGTATGTATGATTTTACAGAGTG
>CM053757.1:51247832-51301760 GCA_028658305.1 Pachyuromys duprasi
CTGTTCAAGGTTGGAGGGTAAAGGCAATCATTGGCTCTACTATATGTTATTACTAGTAAGAACATCCTGATATTGTCAGAACTGTGCGATTCTGTTACGTATAGCAACACCTTTAATGTATGAAATAAATGAGCGTGGTGATGCTGCTCCCCACCCTCCATTCCTTATTGTTCCTTTTTTTGAGGCAGGGTCTTACTCTAGAGCCTGGAACTTGCCATAGAGACCAGGCTGCCCTTGATCTCACAGAATCCACCTGTCTCTGTTTCCTGACTGCTAGGATTAAAGGCCTGCATCACCATGCCCAGCCATGGCATTCTGCTTTTAAAGATGCTGGAAGTGAGCATCAGATCAAGGACTTACTCTTCCTCAGCTCCCAGGGGCTGAGTTAAGGTAGAATCAACTGTGACTGACCGAGTCCATGCTCTTTTCCTACTAAACTGGACTGCATTAAAAAGGTAGAGTCCCTGTCCTGATCTTTGCACCAGCCTGCTAGTAAGCCCAGGCCCTTGTCACCTGTCTAGATTCATGTTATCATGGCATCCACCATATATCCTTATCATCTAGTTCTCAGGTGAGTGCTTTGAAGTGACTCCATGTCTAGGGTTCTTTTTTAAAAAACACAGTTTGAATTCTCAGACTTCATTGTTCATCTAAGCTCACAAAATTTATCTCTCTCAGTAGCAGGCACGTCCAACTCAAAGCCTGACCTTACTAACTTAGCAGAATATGGGGAAGAGCTGGCTGGGTTGCACCTTCACGTGACAGAGAAGATGCCAAGACCCACCTGCAAAGGTCAGTGGATGTCACCGATTGCCAGCCATTTCCGACCTCCACAGATTAAGTTGGAGGTGGGAGGTAAAGTGTTTATTCCATCAGTTAGAGCTAACTGCGATCTCACTTGCATACCAAAAGTTGGTGGCTTCAGGGATGTTGATGTATTTATTTAACCATGAAAGAAAGACCACATGTTGGATCTACTTTCAGTCTTGTCTATTTTGATAGTTTTCCTTCTCAGAGAGAATTAATATTCAAACAAAATGAGGCCCGTATATGTAGTTAGAATTTCCTCATAAAGACTCCATGCAATAACCATTACACTAGCAAAAATACTGTTTGGGGTTTAAAAAAATTGTTTTACTATTATTCTGTATTTATGATCTGTGTGTAGGGGCCATGCTGTGCCATTGCATGCGTGTGGAGACCAGAGGACAGCGTTATGCAATCTTCAACTGTTATGTGCATTCTAGAGATTAAACTCAGGTTATCAGACTTGTGTGGCACCCACTGTTATTCACTGAGCCATCTTGCTGACTCAAAACTAACCTTTTCTTACCCTGATTAGAATCATTAGTACCACCTAACCTCAACAAAATAAACAGAAGAATGTTCTGTTTAGGTTTTGTATACTTGGACCTCATTAAATAGCAGCATTAACTGATGCTGGGAATAAATCTGATTTTATTGTGCTGAGCATGCCTCTGCTTTGGATGCTCTTTCTAAAACATGTCAGTCAGAGGAAACGTAACAGTTCGCTCATACTCATTTGTTCATACATGCATTGAATTCTAGAACCTTGGAGAAGGAAAAGAACTTAGGGTAAAACTGTGATAATTACCCTTTTCCTAATGGAGTGTAATTATTTTCTTTTGCTAATGTATTACAGAGAACAAGAATGGGTAGATATGACTTTAGTATCAATTCTTTTGGGGGCTGGGAGTCAAGCCAGATCTTATACATGCAAAGCACATATTATACTCAGTTCTAATTTTAGTTTGAAGCAATATATTCACTATTTCACAAGGGTTCCTTTGGAGCAGTTGATTTCAAACTGTGTCATGTCAGCAGGGAAGACTGGTGAACAGAGTTGGAAGATACTTCATGAGTGTTACCTAGGAGCAGAACCCAGGAAGAGAAGGCTGTCTGTTTCACTTAGTGGGATTAACATTGCAAGTTTAAAAAAGTCTAAATTTTGTTTGTATGGGTATTTTGCTTGCATTTGCTCGTACCATATTCATGCATGAATTCAAAGAGGCCAGAAAAGACCATCAGATTCCCTGGAACTGGAGTTGCAAACAGTTGTGAGATTCCACATGGGTGGTGAGAACAGAACCCAGGTCCTCTGCAAGAACACTAAGTGGTCTTACATGCTGAGCCCATTATTATTATTAATTTATTACTATTATTATTGTATAATTATTGCTGTTAGATAGCTGTTTTTGGGATGGTTTTACATTCCCCATAAAAATGAGCAAAGGAGCAGTAGGATTTTGTTTGTGATATTTAACTTACTATATATCCTGTTTCTGTTTTGACTTTTTTATTTTTAATCCATCCTTCTTGCTGACATGGTGTCATTAGATTCAGCCTTTCATAAGCCTGTCTTTGTAGCCTGAGATTGAACTGAGAGAAAGGATTATTAGAAGTAAGTGTGGGAAGACTAATTTGGTGGTGATGAGGCCAGATGGGAACACTTGAGAAGCCTGTGCAGGGCAGAAGTGGGGGTCCAGGTGCATAGGGAAGAGACTTTGAACTGGGGTAGAAGCTACAGTGACAGGATAGGAAAGGGCCAGCTGGAAAACTCAACAGTGGGCCAGACTGTCAGGTAAGGAGTAAGACCAGGTGCAGAAGTCACAAGAGAGAAATGGTCTTTTTTTTGACCATGTGGAAGGACAGTTCAGAGTGAAAGCAGATCAGCAGGGGTCAACCTCAGAAAGTTGTATACTTGCATTTGTAGTCTGTCTCTCTCTCTCTCTAAGGGATAATTTGCAAAGTAGACTAAAGAAGAAAATGAGTAATATTTGCATCCTGTTTGGATTAGAAACATGTTTCTATGCATAGAAGCAATCAAAGAAATCTTTGAGGAAAAAGATTAACAGACACACATACTTATAAAGTTAACAAAACAAATCTATACATAAAAGTAATTCCAAACAATTTTTTTGCAACCAAATTGGTGTAAAACATTTTGGTGCACTTGATAGATAAATGATGGTCTATATTATTTTTCTTAAAATAGAGAACGTTAAAGCAAGTTGATGAGAACAAATTACTTTCTCAGTAAAATTTGGACAGCAGTCCTGGAGTAGAAAAAAATAGCTCCCAGAAGTGGGGGAGAAGGATTCATCCTTTCATCACTGAAGAAGTAACACTTAAAATTACAAAAATCCAGTTTTCACTGGTCTCCATATCATATAGCAAAAGCATTCAGTACTCATGTATTAGCCCTCTCCATTTCCCCAGCTTAGCAACAAGCAGAGGAGGGGGAACCCTTCTGGAAGTTAGGGTGCCTGTAGGCAGTAAGAGCCATGGCTGGAGAGATGCTCAGTGGTTTAGGACTCCCACTGCTCAGGTAGAGGACCTGGGTTTGGCTCCTAGCAGCTCACAAATGTCGTTAACTCCAGTCCCAGGGAATCTGATACCCTCTTCTCACTCACATATGCTCCTGTGTGTGTGTGATACACAGATATATACTAAGGCACACACACATAAAATAAATCTAAGAACAGTATTTGTTTTTTTTTTTTTTTTTTTTTAAAGAAAGAACCATATTCATGCCATAGGTATAGCAGTTGTGCTCTGAGGAATTCCTTCAGGTATTGATCAGAAAATGGGGCAAGCATTTGTGAAGAAAATTGCTTGTAGTAGTAATATTTATTGTAGTAAAAGCGTGATTAACAGTATAGGTTCCTACGGTGGGGAATTCTTAAATTCACAATGTATTTATTTTAACTCTTTCATGGTTGCTGTTACTCAGCTCTTTAAGGTGCTGTTTATAAAGACATCTTTAAAGGTAAGAGATGGTGCTTTAGCCTTTGAGTAGGATATGTCCTAGCAGTCAAAGAAGGAACATGTTTAGTTCTAGTTCTCTGACAGGTACTTGGACCTGGAAGGCTATTGTAAAAGTGAGGATAAAAAAGAAAAGAAAACAGTCTGTTGTTTATATTTTTGTTTGGTTTAAAATTTTGAGGCAGTCTTAATAGACCTAATGGCCTTGAACCCGCTTGGTAGCTCAGGGTGATTACTTTTTTAAAGGATGAGTCTTGCTGTGTGGCCTAGGCTGCCCATGGACTTGTGATCTTTCTCTCTCACCTTTCCATTCTGGGATGATAGGTATACGAAACTATGCCTGGTACTGAATATAATCTTAGAGTTATAGGGATAAAGTAATTAAAAAATTAAGTAAATCTTCTAACCACAATAAAATCTTTACCATATGCATCATAAGTAATAATCAGAAGCTACAGTATGAGAAAATGTGTAATTCCTTGCACAAGCTTACAAAGCATGGTTAGCTGGGCATGGAGTCCAGTACTCCGATTCCTAGGTACTCAAGAGACTGAGCAGGCATATCACCTGAGCCTAGGAGTTTGAGGCTATCCTGGGCAACAGAGAAAAACCAAAAGAGTATGAGAAACATACAGAAATAGCAAGGCACATACAATGTCTTTACATACTTAGTGTGGCACAATATAGCTTTATTGCATGGAACCTATAATAAAATTACTCATTAATGAAGTTTATTTATTAATTTTAGTTTATTGACCAAATGGTGGTGACACATACCTTTAATCTCAGCACTTAGGAGGCAGAGGCAGGTGGGTCTCTGTGTTCAAGGCAGCCTGGCCTACAGAACTAGGTCTAGGACAGCCAGGGCTACACAGAGAAACCCTGTCTCAAACCCTCTCCCCCAATTTTTTTCTTTAGTTTCTTATAAGAAAATTTATGTTAAATAGACCAATGTTAATATTAACTATATAAATGCTGTATAGCCAGATACAGAACTGTTGTTCAATGTGACGTCAGTTATATCGGAAAATAGCTTATACATATGTGCAGTTAGGAAGACTGGAAGTCCACACATGGTCGTGGCACACACCTTTAATCCCAGCTCTTGGGACAGAGATATTCGGATGTGTGAGGCTAGTCTCATCAGTGAAAACTGGCCAGGGCCACAGAGGGAGGCCCAGACTCAAAGCAAAGACTGGAAGGAAACTGTTGTCATGTGTGGTAGTGCTGTTGGGCGTGATTTGGTTTTCTCATGTATGTTTCTTCTTTTTAAATTCTTATTCTGATTATCTTGGGGCTGGAGGGCTGGCTCAGCAGTGAGAGCATGTGTATTGCTCTTGCCTGCCTGGGTACCTGCACTCCATGTGTATATACACAGAGATACCCACATACACATGATTAAAGATACTAAACACAAATCTCAAAAAGAAAACCAACCATCTTAGCAAGCACTGCTTATATATAACATGTTTGGGTTTTTTGGCTCTTAAAAAGTGCATGATGTCTGCTTGTGGAGGGGTCAGAAAAGCCCACCAGGAGCCTGCGCTGTTCAGAGCCAGAATCAATCGAGTTAGCTTTGAACCCAGCACAGGCTGAGTGAGTCTGGACTACTCAGGCACCTGGGTGATAGTGTTATTCCACATTCATTGATACCCTCTCAGTAAAAAGAAAGCTGGTGCTTTCCTGGTGCCACCTTTGCAGTTGGATAACAGGGCAAAGCAGTTACTGCCATTTAAACCTTCTTTTTCCTTTCAGAAGACAGACAGGAAAATGACAAAGAGAACCTAAACTTGGAAAATCACAGGGACCAGGGATGTCTGGGCGTTTTCTGTCAGGCATCAGGCGAGGCGCCACCGCAGACTGCCTTGACTGATTTCTTTGGTGAGAGTGAGCTGCATCGCTTTGGAGGAGAGAGTGTCCCTGAGGCTCTGGAAAGCCTTCAGGGTGAGGGGACAGTGGGGCAGCTCTTTCCTCATGAAAGGGCCTCTGGCAGACAGCTAGGTCAGTACACACAGAGCTCTTCTTCTGGAGAGCTGTCTGCCCTGTGGCTGGAGAAGAGAGAGGCCTCTCAGAAGGGACAGGCCAGAGCCCCCATGGCCCAGAAACTGCCCACCTGCAGAGAGTGTGGGAAGACCTTCTATAGGAATTCACAGCTTGTTTTCCACCAAAGGACTCATACAGGAGAGACATACTTTCATTGCCCCATTTGCAAAAAAGCCTTTCTACGGAGCTCAGACTTTGTGAAACATCAGAGAACTCACACAGGAGAGAAGCCCTGTAAATGTGATTACTGTGGGAAAGGCTTTAGTGACTTCTCAGGCTTGCGCCATCATGAGAAAATCCACACAGGAGAGAAGCCCTATAAATGTCCCATCTGTGAGAAAAGCTTTATTCAGAGGTCAAACTTCAATAGACATCAGCGAGTTCACACGGGTGAGAAACCTTATAAATGTACCCACTGTGACAAGTGCTTCAGCTGGAGCTCTAGCCTTGACAAGCATCAGAGATCACACTTGGGGAAGAAGCCCTGCCCATAAAGACACCCCCGGCGCTGCCTCCCAGGCCATTGCAGCCCTGCTCACCTCTGCCTGGAGAAATAGCAACCAGAAAGAACATCTTCTTCGCAGGTTGGAGGGTGAGGAGCTGGGCACTGTTTTGACGTGGAGGGGGATGGTATTCTGAGTTGAAATTCTTGGTTTAATTTTTCTTTTTACACCAGGAAAAGAAAAGTGTTTGTTTGTTTGTTTGTTTCAGCTGGCCGCTCTTTTGGACGTCTCGGGAAAGACATGTCATATAGATAGTGGCTTTAATAGCTCGCTCTGATGAGAGCCTGACCTGTGTGGCCACAGTTGCTGCTGCCAGTGAGAACTTGAGATAAGCTTTAGAGCTAAATTCTAGAGTAGGCTGTTGTGGACGGGGACGTAGGGAGGCCTGTGAGTGCATGCCATCTCTGTCAGACAGGTGACAAAGTTTTTATTTAACTGTCCCTTATTCGAAATAAACTGAACTGACTTGGTCTCTATCTTCCTTGTATCTGCTGTATTCACTGTGTGTGACTGTCACTTCTGAGCATACCACTTTCAGAGAAGAACCCATGTGGGAATTGAGCTCCAGGACCAGCCCATAGACACCTGTCAGGTTTGCAATGTAGCAGAAACTAGTTAAGTGAGCATAGTCCGTGCTGGGCACACCTTTATCTCAGGTAAGTCAGTTTGTGATGAGCCTTTCCTGAGTCTGTCTTGATCACACTGATCACATGCCTCAAGTATCCCCTCTTTCTCCCGGCATCCTTCTTGGGGCTGTTATTTTTGCCAGAGGGTTTTATGTTTGAAAATGTTCTGTATCACCTTATTATCTGTAGGGCGTTAGGAAGAAGTCAATAGTGTCGTCGTAGTTTTTAATACTGCCTAGGACTGTATTAACATATATGTCTAACCTGCCCAGTTGTCCTTGTAATCACAAGTTGTATGTCAGAGTTTCCTACCTTGGTATAGTGAGACTTGTATCATCACACAGGATTCCCTTGCTTGGTCTCATTGACTCATTCTGAGTAAGGGTCAGGAAGTCAGGGCAATGAGAGGGGCAGGAGTAAAACTTAAGAGGGTTTCCTGGATTCCCAGAGGCATCTGTTAACTTCTTATAACGTGGGCATGAGGAGTACAGGTGATGCCAGCAGGAAAATGGGAGGAGCTGGCGTTGGAGTCAGTTCTGCATCACAGAGATATACAGGATAATAGGACTGAGTATTAAATTGGGTTCTCAAAGGGGCTCCCAAAGCAGTAATGGTAACGTTTGTTCTCTCTTTCTCTCTGTCTGGTAGACTTTAAAAAATTATTTTTAGAGTATAAGTAATGACATTTTCTCATTCCTCTTCCTTCCTCCAAACCTTATATACCCCTCTCCACTCTCAAATTCATGGCCTCTTTTTTAATCCATGTTATTGTGTGCATGCACGCACACACTCATAATATATGCATACATGTTCCTAAATGTAACCTGCTAAGTCTGTATAATGTTACTTGTATGTATGTTTTCAGGGCTGACCATTTGGCACTGAGCAGCCGACTGGTGTGCTCTTCCCAGGGAACACCTCTGCCACTCCCAGCTTTCCTCAGTTGCCTGGAGTTCTTTAAGGCTGAGGCCTTGTGGGCATTTTCCCATCCAGTTTGGCATGTTTGCTGGCATCCTCGTTCAGCTCGTATTTGGGCAATACTGTAGGTGAGACTTTCTATGGCTGTAGCTTCTGACAGTCATAGGGGACATAGTCTCACAGAAGACTCCCCGATATTCTGGCTTTTACAATTTTTTTCACTCCCTCTTCCCAATATTCCCTGAGATGTGTCCATTGGGATTGGGTTCCACAATTCTGTATATTGATTGGTTGTAGATTTCTGTAGTGGTCTTCATCTGTTGCAAAGTTGTTTCCTTGATGAAGGGTGAAGACTACACCTGTCTGTAGGACAACTGTTTATAGATTGTTGTTAGGGATTATTCTGGCTTAGTAAATTACTGGTTGTAGATTCTCCTCCAAGGACCATGACTTCTAGCACTGATTACTTAGCTAGGTTCCCACTATGAGCATGGTGTCCCTCTTGTTAAGTGGATCCTAAGTCCAATTAGAGAGCTGTTGGTTACTGCCGAGGTGTGCATTCCACTATTACACCCTTAGGGTCATTGTACCATGATGGTTGTTGATGTGGTTCGTAGGTACTGTGTCAGCAGGTGTTACAGCTGGGTAGGGCTGTTGAATGCCTCTCTCCTTTGGAAACTTGGACAGAGCCTTGTGGTACCATGAAAATTAGTTCTCAGGGAGGGGGCATTTAGGTCAGTTAGAGCTCAGGGATCTTTGGGCACTATTTCTGACATGCATAGTATTTTCAACAATAGGAATTTACCTTCCACCTGTAGTGGGTAACTAAGAACAAGAATGGGCTATATATATATATATGTTTTGGGAGTCTTTTGGGTATCCCTGACCAACAACTCAAAAGATAGCTTCTCATGTCTGGTGTTGGGGTTTTTGTTAGGTAGTCTTTGCCTCTTGGAGGGTACACTGTCAGTCCAGATGAAAAGTTTCTTAAAACTAAATATTCATATTTATATACATAATTAAGTGTATTGTAGTTTTAAAAATAATGGAATGATTATTTGTGGCTTTTTTTAGTCATGCTTATTGTTTTATCCATTTCTCTCTATCTTCTGGATTTACCTCCTCCTCCCTTCAGTAAAGAATAACCCCCTTTTGCATTTTTTCTCTTAAACCTTATGAATTGAGTCAGAAATTCGGCAGGGTGTCAGCAAGTCCTCCAGGGGCTTGTGGTGCCTGCTCTAGTTTGTGAACCCACTATCTAAACAGTAATTAAATACTGCTGCAAGGGTCTGAAGTTGAGAGAGGGATCCCTGCTCCTTCTGACCTTCCCTACGGAAGTCACTTCACAGAGCTGTGTGAAACCCATCAAAACTGCAGACCCCTTTGGTTTCCAGTAGACATGTCTCCAGTGGGAATTCTGGAAAATTCCAGGTGAGTAGCTTTTTGGAATAAACTTCTCCTTGGGTCTCTCATTAGTACTGTTCAAAATAGCAGAGCTAACAGGGTCTTATTGCATGATTATAGTTGTATCTGCAGCAAACAATAAGTGAAAAACATTATTTAGTAGGTGTATGGCTTAATCACAGATCACCATGGCAGGCTTCCTATGACAGCTGCTACCACAAGCTGATGTTTTCCTGAGTCTTACTGGAATACAGCACATCCACCCACATGTTGTCTAGGCTTCTTTGGACCACATCGGCCATGGCCATGTACAGGGTTTCTAGCCAAGATTGTAGCTTGCAAAGCCTTGAGTACTTACTCTGAGTCTTCGCAGAGAAATGTTAGTACCCCTAACCTGGGGCAGTGTTTCCCAAGCAGTGATGACATGAAGATGCTGGTTGATGGACACTCCCTGTATGTGTGAGATACCCAGAAGCTAGAGCACAGAGGTCCAGGGCTGCACTGTGTAACAGTCTAGGGGTCATCCCCAGCTTGATTCTTACTGTCTTTTCACCACCGTCCTTAGAGTTGGAGAATGAATCATTTTATTAGGAAAAAACTTCACTACTACAGAGTTCTCCCCTTATTCTTGGGCTGACACTCCAGGAGCTCAGCCTCACTTCAGGCAGCCTAGGTCCCCCAGAGAAATTCTGCAGAAGTGTGGTGCCTATGCTTTCTTCCTAAGAATTTGCCATCAGCCCTCACCTGCATGCCTGTCAGGGAGCTGCCAGCTACCCTCCTTGGTTAATCCAAGGGTTCTTCAAGATGCTAAATCTGGAGAAGCAAGGCAACACCAGCTAGAACCCACTTGGATGGGTTTTCTTTAGTCTTCAGGTTGAAAGTCCACACATAGGTAGGTCCTCGCTGACAAGTCTTGTACACAGGGCAGGCATAGACACCTCGGCAGTCTTGCTTATCTGCTGGAATGGCCTTGAGGAACATCACAGGCATAGGAGGCGTCAGGTCCTTCAGCTTCGCCTCTGTAATGATCCCAGCCTGAGGACAAGTATGTGAAAAGAGACACTTTAGTCCCAGAGCCCAGCCAGCCAGCCAGCCCTTGCTTCTGCTTGAACTCTAGGAGGGACTGAGATAACCCACCCACTCTTCAGGGTTCTCCCATTAACCCATAATGGAAACTATTTAAAGATACATTTCTATTTGCTCAGCATAAATCAGGTATTTTTGTTTGAGGGGGGCGGGGATATCGCTGTTTAGCCAAGGCTGTACTTAAACTCATGACCTCCTGCCCCATCTTCCTGAGTGCTGGGATTATAAGCATGTGATATCAAAACTGGCTTTAAGTCAGCTGCTGATGGAGAGCATAGATTAACCCATTTCCAGATAGAATATCCCTCTTTTTTACTCTTTCATACATCCATTTCCTCAGAATATGAAGGGCTCGCATTTGTCAGAGATCTAGGCGGGAAGCCTGTGCAGTGTCTGTCGGCAGATGCTTACGGTTTGAGGTCTTAGTCGTGTCCAGCTGCTACCTCTTTGGGGTTTTGTTATGTGATCATGCCACCCCTTAGAGCATTTCAACCTTTTGCAAGGAGATACTTTTTTTCCCCTGTAAATGGGGACAAGGAAGGGCCTTGGCCATTTTGTAACTTTTCAGATGTGTCATCTTATAGAATGGCTCAGCAGACTCATCTAGACTACTGTCTGTTTGGCTATAAAGTTTCTACTGATTCTAAGGTGTTCTCAGGAACAAAAGAGTCCTAAGCCAGATAAATTTGGACGTGCAGCAAGCACACTGAAGATGAGATATGCTTGAGTTCAGAAGACTTCACTACTTAGCCTGCTGTTTTCCCAACCCTGCTCAACCGCGGACACTTAACATGTAGTTCTGAATGTGTGCTGCAGAGGCCGTTACCCATGCGACCCTGACCTGCTTCTGTTATGGACAGAATAATCTGGTTTGTTTTCATGGAATGTATTAACGGGAAAGGATCTGTCATCCTAGCGCTCTCAGAGGCTGACGGGAGGCACGGCGGGTGAGAGTGCCTCTGTTCACCAGTTCTGTCTTTTGTCCTTAGGACAGGAGGAGCAGGTAAGCTCACACTATTCGTTTCTACTGTACAAAAAGCCAGCCCTTTAAGGTGGATGTTGAGTGGTCTTAGAGATCAACAATAATATGCCAGCTTCAGATTTTGTTCATCACTCTGGAAAGAAATGCAGTGCTCATTACCAGTTGCCTTCAGTACCATGGCACCACCAGCTGCCTGTGTGCCAGATGCAGTCCAATTCTCTCACACAGTAACCCGTTTGATTTTCACGGTGGCTATTCTCCCATTTAACAGTTTTGTCAATGGGGTTCTTGGAAGAAAACACTACACCACAGCCGCATGGTGATGCCGGGGTCAGACCCTAGTGCGGCTGCACTCTTCTCCTCCCGGCAGAGCCTTTGCTCTTGTACCGTTCTTGGATGGGTGAAAGTCTCAAGGAGAGAAAGGGCACGGCACTGGGCAGTCAGTGTGCATGTCATCCAGCCCACCCAGAGGTGCCCTTTGGCTTGTCCCCAGGCTATACCTGTGTGTCCCAGCAGGCACCTTCCATGAAGAGGCCATGGATGTAGGCCCCTTCCCGAGGAGGGCTCCGGAACTCCTCCCTGCTCTTCTTGGTCACATCGCATTGCAGGGCCATCTGGTCTAGTGGCCATTCATTCTTGCGAGCCATGGACTGCATGATGGCAGTCAGGAAGGACTGGGGGTTGAAGAAACCTGTCAGCCACACAGTTGAGGGCATCGCAAAGTCGCCTGTCCAGGCCTCCAGTTCTTTGATTCTATTTAGCAGGTCCAGGAACCAGGCTGCCAGGCCTGCTGTGGAAGGGTAGGCTCGCCTGGCCCAGGACTCTGGGACCACATCTAGGTATAGGGCGTTCTGTAAGTTTTCCATCTCACTGGTCATGGTCAGCTCCCCCTACAGACAGAGGACAGGAGGAGGAGTAAGAAGGCAGAGATCTGGAGATGCACTGGCCTCTGTGGCCTTTGGTTTAGAGCAGAGAGCTGACGCTACTGGCTTGTATTTGCTTTGCAAAATCTGTGTTATCGAGGCTGGGGCTTAGAACAGGCCTAGTACCCGCTGTTACTGCTTTGCAATGGCAGTGATAAAGGAAAAGCTGCTGTTGCAGTGCATTGTTGCCCAATTGGGCTGGGGCAGCACAGATGGGAGCTGAATTCCTAGCTGAATTAGCCTAGGTACTGAAGGCTCCTGCAGGAGGTCCGGCAAGTTCAGCAACCTTTTCATGGGCTTAACACCTCCTAAGTCCTTCTGGCTGCGTTGCTTGTACCTTGTAGTCCCATGTGGCCTGGCAGGCTTGGATGTCCCTAGCATCACAGAATCTTGAACACTCATAGTCTTATTGTCCCATTCTGAGTGAGGGGAAGGAAGTGAAATAACAATGAGGAGAGAAAAGTAAGATGCTGATTTTCTGTGGGAAGTTCTCACTTGGGAGGGAGGAAGGTAGAATTTAAACTGGCTCTCTGGGATATCAAGAGCAGTGGTGAATAGAAAGTGAGTAAAGAAGCCAAGGAGAGACAGGAGAATGGGACGGAGCTGATGTTCTGGTCTGCTCTGCACAGCACAGATGTACAGGATGATGAGCCCAGATGTTAAGCGGGGTTTTCAGAGTGTCCCTCATAGATGGGAAAGGCTACATTTTCCACTGATGGAAACTGTAGAATGTATGTACTTTTGCCAGAGTATGTTAAAAATCTTAGTTTAATATGACTATATAGCACTATTTGTTGCCAGTCTGGTTAAGAGGGTATGTACAAAAGTAATGGATTATTACCAAAAAAAAAAAAAAAAACAACAACAAAAAACGATTGTGTGTCTAAGATTTTGTAACCAAGGCTAGTCTCCCAACTCACATCTCTTCTGCTTCAGCCTTGCAAGTGCTGGGATTGCAAGTGTGCACTACCATGCCTAGGAAATGATGCAATTAAGTCTGCTTCTCCACAAAACCATTTTGGGCTTTATCAAGTTAGGATACTTTTGTTTGTTCTTCCTATGGGAGTTACTTATTATACATTAAGACTTCTTCTGTCACATGACCTGGATTTGTTCCATACCCTAACCCCATAGGATTCATAAGTCATTAGGGTATAGACTATTTATTGTTGCTACTGAAGTATGATGAAAATGGCCTGGTCCTCAGGTGGCCTGCTTAGAGGACTGTGTCAGAGTGAGGCATTCTGGACTCTACCATGGTACCCTTTGCTGTCCTTTGCTTGTACAGAGAAGTCCTTTGTTTCTGGTTATTTCACTGGGCCAAGTCAATAAACACTCTGTCACCAGGCCTCTGTGACGCCTGCAACCAAGGCTGAGCTTTGTTATAAGAAGAAACAATGTGCTTATTACTAAGTGCAGTGGCCTCGGGACATAGCTTAGTTGGTAGAAATGTTTGTCAGGCAAGCATGAGGAACCAAGGTCTATTCCCAGATCCCACATAAGAAAGCCAGGCATGGGGTGGTATGTGTGCTTGTCCCAGTCCTAGGGGTCAGGTAGAGACTTAGATGCCCTGGACTCATTGGCCCTCAGCTTTGTCTAATTGTTGAGTTCCAGGCCACTGAGACACCCAAACAAGATGGGTGGCCGGCCCCTGAAGGACAGCAGCATTCAAAGTTGTCCACTGGTCTCCATGTACATGTGCATCCCACAGTACATACCCTCCTCCCTGACTCTCCCACCCCATGCATACACACAGACTTCTCTGTCACACACATGTGACCAGCAATGGAACTATGATGTGGCTATGGGCCGAGACTTACTTGTCCAAACCCATAGGAAGGGCAGTGCCAAGTGAACTGTGGGCTCCTCAGGTATCATAAACGTTCACTTTATGGGTGCTAAGAGTATTTTGTATGGTGGGACAGGGGCCCGATGTGAATATGTAATTGCTGGGAACTTTATGCTAGAAAAATAAAGCCTAATTTTTTTATAATTTTTATTTTACATGCATTGGTGTTTTGCCTGCATTTGTCTGTGTGAGGGAGTCAGATCCCCAGGAACTGCGTTATAGACTGTTGTGAAATGCCCCTGGGTACTGGGAATTGAACCTGGGTCCTTTGGAAGGACAACGAGTACTCTTAACACCGGAGCCATCTCTCCAGCCCCCAAGGTCTAATTTTTTACGTGCAAACCTTAATGCCTTAACACCTTTCAGAAATCTAAACCCCCTTTGACAGCAAAGGAACATAAAATATGTAATTAATACCTTAATTTTTTTCTCACATCTGCTTATAATTTATTCTGACAGTGATTGTGAACTGGCTTAACTGAATGTGCAAGAAACCAAAAGAATGTACTGCCTCCTAGGTTTCTCCACATTCCCACAGGAACTACTGTGGAATCAGAGCCACCTCGTAGTTTCCTTTATGAACTCAGGTATTTTCATTATCTTGCAGAAGTAGAAAGGATTGATCTTTAGGGGGCTGGGAGGCAACAGTGCCTTTCCCCAATTTAAGTGTACCTGTGTTGCTTTGTTAGGCCTACAGGAGTATAGGCCACTTGTCCTGAAAGGTATTCAGAACAAACAAACAGAAGGCATTTTCCCAAACTCTGGGCACTGGGGCCTTTTAATTTTTTAACTTGTATGTGTAAATGTGTCTGTGTAAGTTTGTATACCTGTATGCAGCCTCTGCAGGGGCCAAAAGAGGGTGTTAGCTCCCTGGAGCTGGAGTTACAGGTGGTTGTGAGCCTTCTGCCATGAGTGCTAAGAACCAACTTTGGGTCCTCTACAAAAGCAATGTGTGCTCTTACTGGGTGGGCCATCACCAGCCCCTTCTAGGGCTCTTCTTAAAATTGTAATACAATAATGAAAATAGTTTCCTAACTTTCCCCAGCCTGGGTCTGAGCAGCACTGATTAATATCTAAACATACCAGCTCACAGGTGGATCACCAAAAAGGAAACTTAAAAATCTAGCTGTTCCATCTCTTTAGCAGCTCTGTGTCCCGGGGTCCTGTGACACACTTCCTTGGTTTCCACACTGTAGGGAAACTGGGAGAACAAGTCTGTGTGGCACCTTTCCTAGGTATGATGAAGGCTACTTGTCTGTGACCTTATCTATTTTATTCATCCCTATAAATAAATGCTTTCATAATATTCCTTTGGTACAATAGGTGAAAACCCTTATTTTTTTTTTCCTATAGGCCCTTGTTCCTTTGAGTCACAATGTGTTAGAAGCCAGATTCATAGGCTCAAGTCGGTCCAAAGCTAAGGACACAACCCCAGGAGGAGGCAGGCGAGTCCAGAAAGCTCCATTTGGAAGGTTATCAGTGGCCAGACTATGCTCTTATGGCCTCAGCAGCATTCAGTAATAGACCACAGGCTGGGAATAACAGTTCCCTTCAGGGCTTCATGCCCCACCCTGTGCTGAGGGTCAAGTTCACCTCCCTATCCTTTCTTCTCAGGAAAATGTTCACTGTGACTACGTCTCCTCACTCCACCCATTCTGGGGCTTGAATCTGGTGCCTTAACACATTCTAGGTAAGCAACATATCACTGAACTATGTCTCTAACCATCAGTGTTTAGAAATAGTTCAAACTGACCTTGAAATTGAAATCCCAGCACTTAAGAGGCAAGATTACAGACATATGTACACACCATTACTCCCTGACCACTAGCTTTTGTTAACATAAGTCACTAGGAAGGAGGAGATGGGAAGGAAATGGAATGATAAGGGTCCCACATCTTCCACTGTGGCTCCCAGGCTGAGGTTGACAGTGGCTTGCTCATCAAGTCTGGTAGAGAACAAGATGGCCAAAGGCATCAGGCCTGGGCAACTGCCTGGTAGGTGACAAAGGATTGGACTTCCACACTAGGAGTCAACTCCCAAAGTCAGCAAGCTGGCCTTTGCTTTTGAGCAAGTGCACAAATTTAGAAAACAGTCAAGACCATCAATCATTTGAATGAGAAGTTCCAGGCGTGCCAGGATGCCGGGCTAGCAAAGTGAAATGGGACCCATGGGAATTCCAATATTTTTTCTGGCAGCTGCAGTCGAAGGCATGAAACAGGTGAGTTTAATTTTCCTAATGTTTCTTTTAATGCAATATACCTAAAACATGAAGTATTTGGATGTACAGTCAAATTATTAGCGACACATTTTACAGTGTTTGGTCTTCTATCTTTGAAATCTGATGTGTCATTTACATTAGTGTCTGCTGTATTAGACAAGTCTAAAGACTTGGATTCTTATGTAGGAAGAGAATTTTCTTTTTTTTTTTTTTTTGAGAATTTTCTAAATAGTCTTCTATCAGTATATGCTCCTTTGAAAATTACAAGTAGTTATGATGCTGAAAAAAATAAATGAGCATTTAAGAATTTTGTAGATCAGGCTTTTGTGCATCTGTCTAATGGGAATTGGAACACCTAGGAAGGCTGAGAGCCAGATGTCTGACAGTGGTGAATTCCTAAGAGAAAAATCTCTCTGTGGGACATGACTGGCCAGCTGGCTTTCCCCAGATTTCATCCCCCACCCACACCCACCTTCTGTGTACTCGGAGCTGCTCTAGGCTTATAGGGCTGTGTTTCATAGCTCAGTTAAGACTTTCTGGGTGTACATGGTCTTCTAGCCAGTCAGTTCTGATTTTCTGTGAATAGAAATATTTTTATCCTTAAAGGCTAAGAGTATTTGGTTAACAACTCAAAGGGCCAGGCATTTTATCACTGTGGTGCCTAGTTTGGGATGGCAGTTGACTTGTTCTATGTCCTGGGGGACTGGAGATAGCCATTTTTCCCTACGCTGAACTAGCAGCAGCCTTGAGTTGTGAAGCAACTGCTGAAGAGAAGGTCAGCAGGTTACCTAAGCCCCTACCAAACAAATGTCCCCACAATCCCATCTAACAGGTGCTGGTGTGCCTCTGTGTCCTTGCCAGCTCATGGGGGAGGCCATCCTGTTGCAGCTGCCCACTTGGGGTTCCCTTCCTCTGTTTCTCCTCTCTTCTCTAAGCATAAATTCTATCCCTGCTCTGAACTGTCTCATTTTGCCCTCCTTTTGGAGGGCGTCCCCTGCCTTTCCTCTTTCATGGAAGCTGACTCACCCCCAGGTTCATCTGGTGCTGTTTACAAGGTCTCAGAGTCATCAGGAAGAACAACAGGACATGGAGACGGCAGAATGTGTTATGAGTCTGATGACCAGGACACTCTGCAGACCATCCTCACGAACCTGTTTCCTAAGAGGATTCTGGTTGGAAAAAACCCTTCAGTTCACACAGGTTCCTCACTTCTAGGTCATTGGTCCATCACCTAGTAGTTCTCCACACACTATTACTTGTTGGGGTGAACTCTTAGAACAGGCTCTGGGGTTCTTTGTCCTCAATTATCCCTCTCTACCTTTCCTCAAAGGCCTCTGTGCTATCTGCTCTGGGGCCTTTCTTTATAGGCTTTTTCTTTTATTGTGCCGTCCTCTAGCTTCTGTTTATGAACCCCCCCCCCCTTCTGTCAAGCTGTCCTGGAGGGAGGGCTCCACTTTAGCCTCTTTGCATCCTTCCTCACAGAGCCCATCAATCAACTTTGTGTGAATTAGATTGAAGGGAGAGAAATTCCACACTGCTTCCCTATCTCTGCCCAGGCATTCTTCATGATTGACTACACAGAGCCGCAGTGAAGGTTCTTAGAAGAAAAATGAATGAACAAATTGGAAGTCGAATGGACAAATAGCTTGCACCAAATTGCATGGCTTCAATAAGCTATGACTGCAGCAAACCTACTCAAGATAATGGCTACTATATACCTGCTTACCCAGGAATGGAGATGCAAAATATGACAGGCAAGGGCGTGGGTTACAATTGAGAGTGCTGTGCAATTTTGCATTTATCTGATTATGTGCTGCCATGGACTTTGGAAGCCATTGAACACTGCCTGTCCTCAACAGCCTGGGCAGTCCCATCTCATCCTCCATATTATTTCCCCCTGCCCATATTGTGTGTGGGGGGGGGAATGGAGATTAAAACAAGAAAAATTTAAAATCCTAGATATTGTGCTGCTTGGTGGTTTCTATAGGTGTCTACATGTGGAAAATTCAGTTTTCATACACATACACACAACTATGGTTGTATAGTTCCAAACGCTAGACATGGCAGCACCAGCAGACTCCAGGCCTAGACTTTGGGGGCCTAGCTGAACTTTCAGTGTAAGCTGCAAACCCTGTTTATGAACTATACACATACACCCCTAAGGTACTGGGGATCAACCCCAGGGCCTTGTGCATGCCAGGCAAGCTCTACAACTGAGCTGCTCCTGCAGCCAGAGATTATAGCTATTGTATGGAAGATGTCAGTATAGATTCACAAAAATCATAATCTACAGACAGACAACCCCACTGATTAGGAACCAAGCATTATGCGGATTCTTTCAGGTGTCTCCATGCCATTCTGGCCCTGTGGAGTGATACTTTTCAGGCATTTAGGTGAGTTTGGGGCAGTTGCCTTTCAGTGCCCAGGCCCTTTGGTGTCTGTCACGCGATGTGTGTGAGGTCCAGCAATGTCCCTCCCACTCACCTGTAAGCCGAGGTGCAGCTCTCTCAGTGAGCGCCGGATCTCTCTGATAAGGATGTTCATGCGTTCACACTCCTGAAAAGCAACTACAATGTAGGGGGTGCGTTCCTCCATCTTGGCCATCAGCTCTGGGATGTTAAACTCATCTGTCACCCGATCCAGTATTTCTTCCAGAAGGGCCTTGACCTGCTCCATGGTGGAAATATATGGGATTAAGAAGGGACTCCATTTCCAGAGTGGTTGTACAAGTTTACATTCCCACCAGCAGAGGAGGAGGGTTCCCCTTTGTCCCCAGCCTCTCCAGCATGTGTTGTCACTTGAGTTTTTGATCTTAGCCATTCTGTAAAGTGTAATTAATAAAGAATTTAAATAAAAAATAAAAAAGAAGGGACTCCATGGAAATACCTGCCTGGTATGGTAAATCTGGCAAGAACCCCATGGTTGGGGAGCTCACAAGCCCCAGGGCTAGACGGTTCCTACTAGTATTAATTTGCTAAATGGACATAGTGTCAAACTGTCTTCTAAATTCCTGTCTATCCATAGATTAGCGTAGCTCTCACACCTCCTCAGAGAAGTTTTTTTTTTTTTGCTGTGGATGAGGGTTAATGTGGAAACTCAAGACGAGTCAGAAGGACTGTGGAGTGCTCAGTCACACATGGGACATCTTCATCATGCCATTCTGAGGATCAGGGTCACTGAAGAGGGGGTAGAAAGACTGTAATAGCCAGAAGCTGCTGAAGACCTGAGAAAGTGTCAGGACACGGTAAGACTGTCATGTTTTCAAACTTGTAGCATCTGTGGAGCTTGCAAACGATCAAGCCAGTCAGCTCCCAGCCCTGCCTGAGTTGATTATTAAAAACAAAAACAAAAACCCCCAAATTACAGACCTAAAGAAGCTAAACAGTAAGGAGGACTCTAGGGAGGATGCTTAAATCTCATTCAGAATGGCAAACAGGATAGACACCAGAAGCAGTGGAAGAGAGGAAACAGGCTGGGAACACACTATAGAGGGCCCTCTGAAAGGATTCACCCAATGGGATTGAAGCCGATGCTGAGGCTTAAAGAAGAGTGCAGGGATTCTTATGGAGGAAGAGACGGGTGGGAACAGAGTGACATGGAGGGGACAGGAGCCCCATAGGAGACCAACAAAACTAAAAGATCTGAGCCCAGGGGGTCCTGCACAGACTGATGCACCAATGGAGGACCATGCATGGAGAGGGCCTAGACCCCCTGCTCAGATGTGACCAATTGGCAGCTCAGTCTCCATGTGGATCTCTGAGTGAGATGAGCAGGGTATGCCTCCATCATGAACTCAGTTGATTGTTCTTTGATCACTACCCCTGATGATGCAAGCTTGCCAGGCCACAGAGGAAGAGGATCCAGGCAGTCCTGATGAGACTTAACAAGCTATGGGCAGTATGGGCAGGTGACAATAGTGGAGAACTGCCCCTTTCATTGGGAGTTGAGGGAGGGAGCTTCATTTGAGATATATAATGAATAAATTGTGAAGAAAAAAACCAATAAAAACCATGGAGTTAGGGTATATGGAGGTGAGAGTTCTGAATCTGTGTGGTTAGGAGAAGTGGGGGTAAACATGATCAAAATACATAGTATGTAATTCTCAAAGAATTAATAAAGCACTCTTTTAAATGAAGGGATTCCACCCTGCTATAATGGACACTAGATGTCAGTCACCTACACCTGCTGCCCTCATCACACTCTGGCTTGCTTGCTTAGGTCAGCTAGGTCAGGACTATGACCTCAGAACACTGCTCTCCAAGGGCTGGCCAATTCCCCGTGACTTGTGTGACACACTTAAAAGGATAAACACACCTTTGTGTACTGAGGTTGAAAACTTGCAGGCCGACCCCCTGAGCCATAGGAAATGAATTGGAAAGTATTTCTTCCAGAATTACTTCGGCCTAAGATGCCCTGTGAACCATGTGGGGCTCAATCACACACGTACACATTGATAGCCCTTCAAGTCTGTGGTTTCCACATTCTCAGATCCAGCCAATCATTAACCAAAAACCAAACATGCCTTGTCATTTTCCTGAACAACACAGTAAAACTGTTTGTACAACCTTAGGCATTATAACTAATCTAGGGGTGATTTAAGGTATCAGGAATGAATGGGACTATACTTCAGGAAAGCACTTGCCTAGAATGCATGAGATTCAGCACTGTGTAAAGGTATAGCAGAGGATGTACTTAGCTTACATGCAGACATTGACATAAGGCATTTGGGACTTTGGCATCCATAGGGAAGGCTATGGATACTGACAGACCATCCCTTCCTTCTATACTGTATTTCCATGAAGTGATACTGTGGTTTTCTATTTGTGAATTCTGAAAGGGGCATGGTCATCTATCACTTAGCCCCCTTCTTTCCACAATTCTGGAGTAAATGAGTAAGCCTCAGAGGTTTGTTAGCAGAGAAAGATGAAGCTATGCACACCCCACAGCCATATGGCCAGCAGAGAGGGAACAGGAAGGTGGGAGCATGTGAGTGAGTGCCAGCCTTCCCAAGGTGTAAGAGCTGAGCTCTTGAGGCCTGTACCTGCCTGGGCTTTGTCAACTCCATCCCCTTCTCCGAGAGCAGGCCTCTATCTCCTATGAGAAATGATATCTTCCCCATCTTCTGGAGAGCCACTGGCATAAGCTTCTCCTTAAGCAAGTTAAATGGATCAGACTATATTCTCAGGAGCATGAAAGTTAAAACCTGAGGTCCAAGAAGCCAGTGGGAGGATGGAGGGATCGTGAAGGGCCCTGCAGGTAGCTTCTACTCTGGGGCCTTGGAGCCACGTGGTGTTTGTCTTTTCTTTGATTCATTCATTTTGCTCAATTTAGCTAGATTGTTATCTGTTGCTTACAACCAAGAAGTCCTGACTGAGTTAACCCAGTTATCACCGGATGCAAGCAAGTCAGTTAGGCCTTGGGTTTTCATCCATAAACATATATCCACTAGAATCTTTCTTGTTGGCTCCCCTCCCCCAACTCCCACGGTTGACTTGAAGATCAAATCAAATGAGTGGATGGATGTCGCGGCATCTGAAAGCTTTAAAGGACTATATAAATGTAAAGGATGATTAATATTCACCTTGCCTTGAATTGCTAACACACAATCCATTCCCCAGAAAAAAAGCTGATAGTGTGTGTGTGTGTGTGGGGGGTCAGTGGGAAGGTAAGAAACCAAAAGCCCATCACCCCATGCCAAATGGGTCTCTGGTTGCTGTCATAGCAAAAAGTGGAATGGAATTTTAATGGTATCTGAAAACTGCTGCCAGAGCCGAAGACGAATGGCTAGAATTATATTTCTGACTCTGGAGTGGAACTGAAGAAACAGTCCTGTATCAGTGAGCAGCCATTTGGCTGTGACTCACAAAGATCTGAAAAGATGGTCCAGAGGCATTGCTCTAGAATTCACAAGGATGGGACACAGTTCTTCCCTGCCTCTTGTCAAGTCAGGAGGGGTTTGGAGGCTAGAGATGCTGTGGGTGGGGAGGAGATGAACATAGGCAGAGAGGGACTCTTCTTTGCTTAGGAATCCCCAGGGGTCCTTCATAGGGGAGGTGTAGGCTCCAAGGATGAGGTCAACCTCATTTTCCTTCTTTTGAATAAATTTATACATATTTAACAGAAATATGAGGAAAAAGCCTTTTATAATCTTTTCTTAAAAGGCAAAAAATACTGTTAAGCTGCCAATGTTTGGTTGAGTTTTTGCACATTTCCTTCAGTGTACAGAACATTTCCTGTTTTCGTTCATGAGCCAGCCAGCCACACTCACTTAACGATTGTCATTTATGCATTTGTTACCCATCCAACCACCACCATTGCCATCAGCCTCTCCCTCTCTTTCTCTGTACTCACATACACACACACACACATGCATGCATGCATGAATGCACATATGCATGTTCACATGCATCCTATGACCTTTTCTTTCCCTCAGTACTGAGGATTTAACCCATGCATGTCTGGCAAGCACTCCACCACGGAACTACAGGCCTGTCCTATAAATATTTTATTATTGACTTATTTATTGAGACAGAATCTCACTTTGTAGCACTGGCTGGCCTAGAACTTTCTTTTTCTTTTTTCTTTTTGGCCTAGAACTTTCTATGTAGACCAGGTTGGCCTTGAACTTGAGATTTGCCTCCCCAGTGCTAGGATTAATGTACCATTATGGCTGGCTTCCCTAAAAATGTGGCGTGCACAACTTCATATAACATGTATTTTTTCACTGTCTCAATGTACACAATTTATTGTCCTTCTATTGATAATTGTTCTATTCATCATTTCTATGCCATAGAAATTCTGCAATAAATAACTATAAATAATCATGAAATCTGTGTACTTTGCTTTTGCTGGCTGATTTCTAAGAAATAGTATCATGAGTAGAAAATATGAACATTTTGAACTTTGGTAGCCGCTGTCAGATCGTTCTGTCAGCCAACAGAGATGAACAGGTCTACCTTTTTTGGTCTCACTACTAAAAAAGATCATCGCATCTGAAACCCCTCAGCATTATGGAAAATGACATTTTGCTTCCCTTAGATGTCACTGGGATACTGTCACTTTTCTTATTAGATGTTTATTTTTGATGCCCTGGAACCAGAATTACAGGTGGTTGTGAGCTGCTTGATATGGGTGATGGAAACTGAATGCAAGCAACAAGCATTCAACTTTTAAGCCATCTCTCTGGCCCTTAAAAAATTAGTTTTTGGCCAGGTGTGATGACACGCTCCTTTAATCCCAGCACTCGGGAGGTAAAGACAGGTGGATTTCTGTGAATTTGAGGTCAGCCTGGTCTACATATTAAGTTCCAGGACAGCCAGGGTTACCCAGACAAAGAAAAAGTAATCTTTGTGTTCTTGGATTTTGAGGTTTCTAAAAATCTGCAAAGTACCCAGCGCACTACTGGAGGGGACCAGCACTCAGGCTGATCAGAGTCCCCTCCAGATTCAGATGTTGAGCCCCTCAGTGTATCGGAACATGACTGGATTTGGACATAGACCTTTAAAGAGCAGAGTGTGTGAAAAATGGGGCTGTAAGGCTAGTCCTTAATACAGTCTTATTAGTGAAGAGGAGCAAGTTTGGGCACATACAAGAAAGACCACAAAGCCATACTTGGACATAGGTGGCCACTTCAAGCAAAGAAGCAAAGCCTCAAAAACAGTCACACCCACCTTCACCTTAACTGGGATTCTAGTTTCTAGGTATATGAGGACTTGACTTTCTGTTGTTTAAGTTATTCAGATTGTGGTGTTTTGTTATGGTCTCAGCAGAGGATGTAAAACACGCACACCTCCTGGCTATTGGCAGATCTGTCTGCCCAAAATAGTCCCTGGAGACCAAGCAGCTGCTCTCGGGCAGGTTGTGAGCCCACAGTGTCTTCAAAGAAACACACTTGGGTTAAAGTATGGTAGGTGCTGATTGTCTCCGCACAACTCTTGACCTTTCTATTTCTTCTAGGCTTACAAGCAGCTAGCCACACTCACCCAATCTTTCCCTCACAGAGGTGGGGACATGCTGATAGGCTTGGTTCAAGGTTTCAAGAGTGTGGCTGAAAGGGCAAGCTCAGGCTTTGACTCTGCCTCCTGGCCTGCAGAGCTATAAGAACACAGGGACCACGTAAACAATTCTATGGCTGAGTAGCAAGTTGGAGAAGGCATATGGGACATGTATGTGATGACTTGCATGTATTCTATGCATGATGGGAGCTGAACCTTGCCTGAAGGTGCCTGTCTAGTACTTACACCGTCCTGGTTGTTGTCAGAAACGGGCATTTTTCTTTCTGGGTGGCTTTGTTGCTTCCCCTTATCTTCTGATTTTATCTTATGCATGGAGTGGTGGAAAAGACTGGTTAAACTGCATCAAAATCATTAGTGTACTTGGGCCTAATCCTGTGTTACGGTTTGAGTCTGAAATGTTCCCCACCACAGGTTCATTTCAAAGGCTGCTGGTCTTTGGGAGGTAGGTAGGGCTTAGCTAGGAGGTGGTGGTCACGGGTCCGTTCTATTCACCCCTGCTTCTGGACACACTCTCTGATGTCTGATCTATTGCTGTGTGAGGAACACATCTGCCTCATGCTCCCACCACTGTGGATGGAGCTGTTCCACACTGCCTTCCATGCCTGCTGCAGGAGAGGAAATCTCTGAAACCTTAAGACAAAACCAGTTCTTCCTATGTATTCTGGTCACAGGGATGGGATAGTAACTAATTACCTCACACCCATGATCCAGAATTCCCTTTTCTTTCTTCCTGGTTCTGAAGACAATTTAGGGGCCTTGCATGTGCCAGGCGAGTACTCAACCACTGTGCTTTACTCATACCCCACACAACTATGCTTTCCAACCCTGTAACTCAGTGTTAGGCACATGGAGCCTTTATAACTCCCGTTTGAAGGCCATCGCTCCCAACTTTGAACAGAACCCTACCTTCCCCTCCTTCGGCATCAGTTACCTTTCTCAGTCAGTCCCTGCAATATAAATGTTTGATAACTGCCCAGATTTTCCAACCTAACCTTCCAAAGCTGTTTCCTTATGCTTTCTCCTGAGACGCACGGGTGGTTGCAGTTAGAGTGGCGGTTCTCAACCTGTGGGTTGCCATCCGCACAGGCATTGTACATAGCGAAACAGATCTTCTCCATATCAGATGTTTACCTTATGATTCACAACCGTAGCAATATCACAGTTATGAAGGAACAATGAAATGATTTTATAATTTGGGGTCACCACAACATGAAGAACTGTATTCAAGGGTGATGGCATTAGGAAGGCTGAAAACTGCTGAGTTAGAGGGACCACGTAGTTCTGTGGAGTGGATGTGGCTGGGTGGACACACATCTCTTCTAAGTAGAATGCACTGCTTTGGGGGCAAATTTATCAAGAAGTTTCACTCTGTTGGCCCATTCTCCTGCCTCCTGTTTCTCCTACATCATCTTAAGGCTCTCTCGCCATATTGCCTTTGGTTATCCTCAAACCCACCCCTCACCTTGGTTTGCTCTCTACTTTGTAATTTCTTCCCAGCTTCATGAAATTTCCTGGGGTCTTGTGTCCATTGACACTGGGGCTGGAGGTCATTCTCATTGGGAGAATGACCTATTCAGATGGGCCCTGGCTGGTGGGTGAGTGGAGAGGTGTTTTGCAGTCAACTCTGCCGAAGAATCTAGAAGTTGGAATCAAAGCCCCTAAGTCCTTCCTGCTCAGCCCCAACCTTCCCTCATTTTGGTAGACAAGTCAAGTAAAATCTGACTTTGGACTGGCAAAACCACCTGCCACTCCCAATGGCAAGAACTTTCCTCTGATTTAACCCAAGGGTCCGGATGAGCTGAAGTAGATGGGGAGGGACTGATGGGGCAAAGGACTGGCATCTAAGCTGGTTTGTGTGTGCTGTCCAGGCTACACTGGCCAACGATTTTATCAGGAAGGCATCTACTTACAAGCCTTGGCTCCCCAAACTCCCTCAGGTCACACCCACCACGCACCTTTTCTTCCCTTGTAATGGCGGCTCCATCTCCGGCATGGCTGTCTCGAGGCTGCATCTCCAGCACCGTTCGGAAGAGCTTCTCCGATGTCAGGGTCAGGAAGCCAATCTCAGCATTCGGGTGGAGGCCGTATAGGTAGGGAGATTCAGGGGGAAGCTCAGCGTCGATGTACTGAAGGCAACAGTAACCAACCTGTTTTCCACCCTCTTGCAAGGGCCTCTGTGGGACACCGCACCGCTCCCCTGGCGGCGAATCCCTTCACACTTCACCCACTGGGAAGTTTCTCTGGTCTGTTCTTGGCATTCTCACCTTTTTATACCAGACCAGTTCCCTACAACTCCCGTGCAAAATAAGCATGAGACTGGGCTAGAGGAAGCAATCAGCTTGGCTACTTCCCAGAAAAGGAATTGAAGTTGAACCGTTTTAAAACTCAGTGCCACCTAAACACATTCCCGGTTAGTTCTGGTAGTCACAGGTAGACTTAGTCTGCCTAAGAATCTTACTCAGCTCATAGAGGTCACTGTTCCCACTCATTGTTTTGCGTGTGCCTTTACAGTTCGTTTTATCATGGTGTGAAACCATCTTCCAAGTTAAGCTCCTAAAGGGGCTTTTGTGATTTCTTGGTGTTGTTATCGACTAGTTTAAATATTGCTCATTCCTTCACTTTATGTTTTTATCCTTGAATCTCCTCCAGCTCATTCCTGGACCCTTGGCAGGTGTGCTAGATCCATCTCTGATCTGGTGGAGTTCAGGGAAGTATGAGGAAGGGATTCTACCTGAGCCCTTTGGAAATGTGCACATCCTTTTACTGTGGAACCCTAGACTAAAGCCTCCTCAGGAATGCTCCTCCTCTGGCTGGTGGATTGTCCACAGACACCAGGATATGCTCTTGCACTATGGTCCTGGGCAGAGCCTGTCAAGGTGGTTAGTTCTCCATCAGGCGTCTCTTTATGTCTTATTTCTTCTCACAGGTACAGCTTCTAGATCAAATGACTTCTATGACTATGGCTCTTAACTTCTAAGAATTAAAAGTTACTTTTAAGTTTCTGTGACCACTCCTTCCCCTTAAATTTGCTATAAACTTTGGTAAGCTTTAGTTCTTTCAAGAATGCTTCAAAGTCTAAAAATCTTTCTCCCTCCTCCCCCCAAAAATGGTCTTTCAGTAAATTTCTTATGACAGGTTAAAAAGAGAACTGAACGCTTTAAAAATAAATGCAATAATAGCACATGAAAAACTGAAATGGTAGTAAAGAAAAATCTCAGTGAGGATGATTTTCTTTTATGTGGGCATACAAACCTGTGTCCATAGCAACCAATGGGAAATGTGAGGAGTGGGTGATCTGGTCACAAGGTCACTTTCTATGAAGATACTGATAAAGTTTATGCAAAGTTCTCTAAATTCTTACTGAGAAATTTTCTCCATTATTACTGTTTTTGCCAACACTGAATAAAAACAAGTAAATACCTGCCCTGGATATTATTTGTGGGGAAGACTGACAAATAGAATTATGGAATCAAACATCAATGATGCAAGATCTTCAGGCTCAATTTCATCATTAATCTGAGGCTGGAAATACTGAGTCTCTTGGGTTGAGCAAAGCAAGCTTGGTGCAGAGAACACATTTAAAATATGCTCAGCTCTTGGGGACATCCTTTCGTGGGCTCCAGCATGCACCTGCTGCTCTGTGCAGGGCAGACAGGAGGAATTCTCAACACCCCAGTGAGACTGTCATATTGCCACAGCACACCAGCGCCTCACCTCATGGTAGCCACTGTAGTCCATGTTGCCTGGGAGTGGGAACCCTGGAGCCAGGGACAGCTCTCCTTCCAGCATCTCTGGCCTAATGAATTCCTCCAAATAGGTTCGGCAGAGCCTCCTGTCCCAGTCATCTGTGATGTGGCCTCCATACATGATCTCACCAAACAGGTAACGCAAGTCATCATAGGGCACCTGTGTCAGAGGCAAGAGAGCAGGCTTTGTCACAGGCTTTGGTGCAGGATGCTCCTTGAGACTAAACGTGATGCCTGTTTAAATGTCATGCCCCCAGAACTTGGCAGTATTAAGGATGTTTGGGTTATATCAGGCTTTTCCTAGAAGCCCTTCACATAGGCAATGCATGTCAAATGGAGAAACTGAGGGCTATGACCCCTTTTAAATTTTCAGCCACTAGCAACAGGATTAGTTGTCCCATATGAACTTTCAGAGTAAACAAAAGAAGATCACTGGAGCAAGAATTACGGAGGGAAGCCACTTGAGACAAGCCAATGAGAAAAGGGGGTGAAGCTATGGGGCTGGGCTCCCTTGGACCAGAGCTACAGGCAGGACTTCTCAGAGCATCTGACCTATGGTGCTCTTGCTGATCCTTCAGACAAGAGAAGCCTTGGTGGTATGAGCATTCCTTTAGATGGAAGACTTTATTAGCATTAAGTTTCTCTGAAATGGAATCAGCAACAAAGAAGAGGCTGGCTACAGTATGAATTTGGCCTTTTCTCTACTGGGGCAGAACCATATCCACAGGAGGAGCTGTGTGTACCAATGAAAGCTCTGCCTCTTTGCCTAATCAAGTTGGGTTGAGAACTTATATTAGGTGAGTATATCAATCCATAAACCCCTGCTATGCTTTGAGCACATACAAGTGGTCTGATGGGTCCTTGGATGAATTCTCACTGACAGCTTGGGTTCCTTTGTTTCCTGTCTCTGAAGACACAGTAGTACTTCTTAGCCTTAGGCTGTTCTTGGCCTTGGAACTTTCTTATCTCATTTGTGTGGGGTTTTAGACCCTCCTCATGCCATGCAATGGGAAGGCCATACCGTAATGATCTACACCCACACCCCCTTGTTTTACCTTTGCGTTAGCCTCCAGGAAATTGTAGAGCACATTTACAGAGATGGTGAGGTCCCCGGTGTTAAAAGGGTAGGACCGGTTCCATCCCTGTGGTCCAAACTTCCGTCTTTCGGCAACCACCGCATGAAAGTAACACAGAGCAAAGAGGATGCTCTTGAACTCTGTCTCCCGGGAACACATCTCCAGAGTGTCCTAGAAGAGAAGCATCACTAACAACACTGACACAGTTTCCCTTACCTGGGTTATGCAAGGGTGTGGTGAAGATCTGGGTTCACACTGGATAAGGTTTAGGAGGGTGAGTCATGTTTGGGATTTGAAGTACAGCAAAGGGACTAGTGACCATAATGAGGAGAGGCAAGGTGGGGGTCCAGACTTGAGGCAGACATGCAGAAGAGATGGGTTTCAGTCTATCATTTGAGTTACAGTTTATATTGATTTAACTTTGTGCACGTGGATTAACTATTTAGGTACCCGAGCATAGCTAATGACAGCAGCAGAGGACCTATGGACATGAATGTCTTATTTGTCCTATCAATGCCACTTTAGGTGGGGATCCCTATAATCTCACTTATAAACTGTCCTTTCCTGCCCATCACGGAATAAGAATGTATCCTTCCATCTGTGATAAGGGGCACCTGGCTTCTGTACTGAAGCGCTTCTGAAATGATGGAGAAGATGGGATCCAGACTCATAGCAATGGGAGATGCTGTGCCATCCATGCTTCTCACTGCTCCCCATTGCCCGCACCTCCTGAGCAGGCATGGTCAAATATGAGGCTGAGCAGACAGTATGGAGGGGTGAATGACTGCAGAGGAGGAGAAGGAGCAGACATGGGGCCTGTGATGAAGGGAAGGCACAGGCGCTGGTTCAGAGGAAGTCAGTGAGGTCATCCTTAGTGGATTGGAGAAGGGTGTTGATGATGGAGGACAGGGGTAAGCCTGCATTTTAAAGGGAGGCAGTCTCTGGATCCCCTTTGCAGAAACACACACATACATACACACAAATCAGAAAACAACCCCCAAAACCCAAAACAAAAAGCAAGCAAAACAAAGCCCAAACAAAAACAAACAAAAAACCAAAAAACAATTTCTCTGACATTCTGTTTATTTTAGAGCAAGGCATGGCAGCCAGAGCTCAGGAAGGTCCCCTCAAGGCGGCCACCACTAGATTTGCTCAGTCCTGAGCTTTTTCTAGAACCCACTGTAGGCTGTGCTCACGAAGGGCCAGACAGTGAGAGCTTCTGGTAGTAATGATGTTCTCCTGAAAGCACTTCTCCTGAGCATGTGGTGCCTTTGTGGCTCCTCATTGGGTCAGAGATGGTGTGGAGGGGGAAGGTATGGCCTTGTGAAACTTTAACAACTGCTGTATGGATAGAACAATTTCTCCATAAACTATAGGGTGCTTTGTTACTTCTTACACATTTTTTTTGGGGGGGGGGATAGATTCTGTGGGAAAATGCCTTTCAGCACAAATGCCTTTATTGCCCAGATTGTCTGACAGTGATACATTTACATAAAAACTAGAATAAGACAATCACCCCCAAATAGTGTAACTATCAGGGAAGCAGGAATGAAAGGAGGCCAAGATAGTCATCCTTCACATGGTTCAATGGGCCTCTGGGGGAGCAGGGTGAATCTACAGAGCCATCTGCTGTAGACAGTGAACAGCCTCATGTGTCTGCCCTTCTCAGAACGAGTTACTCGAGGTGGCTGTAAAGAGTGAATGAACCTTTGAAGCAGAATGAGGAAGAGAGAACACCTCTTAGGACATCCAAGACAGGACATCAGGAGTACAGGGGAAAAAGCCTGGGGAACATGGCCCACTGACTGGCCGCAAAGAGGAAGCCGGGTGTAGCTCTAGCTGATCATTTCATTGTACAGAAGAACAGCAGGTGAGAACCCCCCGCCTCCTGCCTGTCCAGCACCTTCTAGGCAGGACCACTGAGAATGGTTTGCCAGTGGGGCCTTGGGACTCGAGCCAGCTAAGTGCATTCTAATGCCTTCTTCCTCTTCCAGTCCCCACCAGCACGTCCATTCTTCTCTCCCAGCCTCTCCTGCCCCCTGCCCTTCCTAGCACTGGGGAGTGAACCCAGAGCCTTGCTCATATGAAGTAAATACCTACTATTGGCTTACATTCCTATCCTCCAACTTCTAATTACAAAAAAAAAAAAAGACCATGGTAAAATAGACAAATGGTGCTGTTGTCTGACTGAACACTTCTCTATTTGGGTGTAGACCTGAGCATGTATATTCCCCATACATGGAATATTAAAGAGAGCAATCTAGAGGTTTGCCCTCAGTAAATGACACAGTGTATCCAGAAATTTAACTGAGTCTAATTACCTGGAGGGAAAGTAAAGAAAATGTTTCTGGCTAGGGGAATACCTTAGCTTCTATCCTGTTTGCAGTGGGCAGGGAATTTCTCAACAAAAATCTCAAGGGAAAATAATGCAACATCTTCTCATAGTGTTCCTCAATGTCAGACGGTATTAGGAGCTAGGTGGGGGAGGGCATGAAAAAGAATGGGCAGGTTTTGCTTCTCAGACCATGTGACTTCCATGCTGTGAGTATAACATGGGCTCAGTAAAATCTTTTGAGACTCTGCAACTGTCTTCACCCTATTGTAAATCAAACCAGGCCCAAAGGGTTAGCAACACTGATGGCTAACAGGACTAGCGGGGGTGGGGGGTGGGGGTGGGGGGTGGGGGGGTTCGGTGTGGGGTGGCCTGCTTAAGCTTCCTGGATGGGACAAGTGTGTTAGCGTGACTGGAAAACAGAGACTTACTGGTGATATCAGAGAGAAAGACCCTACTGACAGCTCCTAGAGAGTTCTCTGTAGATACTAATAAAGCTTACTGGGGCGTCAAGACGGTCCCTTGCTGCTACCCTCCTGTGATGAAGAACTTCATGTATTTCCCTTCCCAAGGGAGACGCAATGAGAAGTGGTACCTTCCTAAGAACACAAGAGGCTGGAGCTATGGGCACTGCCGATGAGGGATCAGCTACCCCATGGGCCTGGCTTTGGATTTTTTTTTTAATTAACCTTTTTGGTTAGCAAACAAAATAGTGAATCTTACTATGACACTTTTATATGTAATATCTAGATTATTTGATCCCTGACATTGAGGATGGAAGTAGTTAGCCAGTGATAACAGCTGAACGAGCCCATCATCGACTTGCTTGAACACAGGGTGTAGAGCCAGTAAGTGTGTGTTTTTGTATCAATTAGAAGTGTGACAACTTTCCCCTTTTCATTTTGAAATACTAATTAGCAGACTTGCATGCCTTTCCCTTTCTTGCTAAAGAAAGGCACTGTTCTCGGCTCCTTGAGATCTATCTAAAAACTGAGAGTTGGGCAATACTGAGTGGGCACTGGGTAGCAGTCAGTGCCAAGGGTGCACATTTGCTCAAATAAGTTGATACTGATGGGCAGCCCCTGGTACACCCTTCTCTCCCCCCTGGGTTTGCATTGGCCCTCTGTAGGGTGTTGTGTTCCTCACCCTTCCCTCCCAGTTAGTACCTGAGTGAAGTTATCCAGGGCTTTGTGCAAGTTGGCGTGCATGCCTGTGGGAGGCTCATTGGTGATCTTAATGGAGTTTTCCAGAATGCCCTGAGGAATGATATGGCCCTCAGGGGAGGGTGCGGGCTCGGCGCTGATGAAGACCCGGAAGTCTGGGTGACTTTCCTCACCGAGCTCTTCCAGTTTCTTCTCTAGGGTGCTTAGCCACTTGGCCACCAGGTGGATGTTCTGTTGGAAAGGAAAGACAACCCCCCCCAAGTAGACATGTGTTTATCTGTTAGCAGGGGACAGCTAGAGGAGGGGGCACCTTGCCTTTCATGATCTTCAACTATTTTTTTAATAATTATAATGTATTAGTTAAGATATAATGACATCATCCCCCCTTTTCTTTCCTCCTTTCAATCCCTCCCATATTGCCCCTCACTCCCTCTCAAATTCGTGGCCCTCTTTTTCTAAGATTATAGTTATTACTCACACATACATATACACAAATGCATAAATACGTAAACACAACCTGCCGAGTTTGTTTTGTGTTGCTTATATGCACACGATTGCAAGGCTGACACTTGGTGTGGCAGGCTTGTGAAGACTACTTTTGTCTCTCAGCAGTGGTTAGTTACCTATAATTATTTTTGTCTAGGCGTCTTAGCATCACTATTGGGGTTATTGTTTAGATTTAGCTTTCAGCATTTTTAAAATTGTAATACAATAGACACAGGGTAATACCACCTTTGGAGTGTACAGTTATTATTTTTGGTAGTGCTAGAGACTGAACTCAGGTCCCAGGCATGCCAGGGACTAATTAGCTGTACCCTAGACCTATGACATACATTTTAAAGCATTCAGTGGAATTATGTATACCTAGACTGCCATACAACTCATAGCTTTTAGTAGCAGAAAGTTCTAAAGTCACAACATGGGAAGAGTTGGGGATACCCAGTAATGGTGGCCTCCCAACACAGGAAGAGTTGGGGATACCTCAACTCTTGGGATAGTGACCTCCCAACATCATGCAATTCAACCCTGTCCTTTGATAACTATAGCTCTTCTAGCATTGTGTTTTCAGACTTGACCACATGTAGATTTCCTAGAGGATGGCTTAAAGCACAGATTTCTGGACCCTCCTTGCACTTTCTGGGTCAACAGCTACTGGCTATTTGTATTTCTAACAAGCTCCCAGATGGTACCACCCTGAGGGTACAGGGATGGTACTTAGTGTCTAAAATGAAATTACATTTTAAGTCCAGTTCTCCATTGCCTGGTGCCTGGATTATTTGAACCCCTGGGAACCAGAATGGATGAGTATGTCTGCAGGACCTGGGAGCTAGGCAGCAGAATCTCAGGCCCCACTCATACTTGCTAACTCAGCACATTTTAATGGGAGTTGCAGGGCAGGGGGCTATATATGGTATATGTGTGCTCAAGTTTGAAAGGCTCATTCAAACTCTCTCTAGCAAGCTTCCACTTCTTCAAACCATTCTTTTAATTGCTACCAAAATTATCTTCCTAAGACATGGGAGACATTGTTTTCAGTGGCCCACAGAGGTGCCTACGCTCATCACACACTTCTCTGCCTAGCTTTTGAGCCTGTCTTTCACTCCCAAATCTGATTCCTGTCTTTTATTTTTTTTAAATCAAGACCAGCACTTAGTTCTTCATACTCATTTGGAGAAGGCACCTTTCCCTTTAATAAGTAGGTTCCTTGGCTTCATGGCAATATATTTCATTATGATAAACAGAGAAAGGCTCCTCAATCAATATTTGAGCAAGTAGCCTTGCAGAGCCTTAAGTACACAGATCAGCCCTGAGCACAGTACAAGGACCACAGTAATTTGGCCTCTGCTGCTTTCTATTCTATAGAAAGAGAAGTAACAGTCATGCTCGCCACACTTCAGAGCTGCTGCAAAGACCCACAGGCAATGAATTTGAAAGCGCTCTTTATGCTGGAGACTGCTATATGAGTGTTAGAGCAGACGGTGAAATGAAAATTTGTTAAGGGGCTCATTTAGAATATGACTGAAGCAGAGTCCAGTTGGCCTTCTGGAGAGTTCCTGTTAGGTGGTAATACCAGCACGTGGCAATGGGTAATTCTGTGGGTGCTTCAGAACTCTAAGTCCCCATGGAGCAGGATGGAGCAGGGCAGGGCAGGGCTGGGAGGGAGGAAGACCTATTTCCTGTGGAATGAACTCTGGGTCTTCCAGAATGGGGGAAACTCAACCCACAGCTATTTAATAGCCAGAAAGAGCAGAGCCTCCTGAGCCTCGGCCTGGTCCCCAGGGTCTAGGAAACCAGCTCTCCTGGGGAAGGTTACTAGCTGTTCTTGGATTGGGACCTTATGCACCTTTCTCTAGTGTGACACAGCATGCAATGGTTGTTAGATCCGGGGGAGGGGGCACAGGGTCGGGAAGAAGAGTTCAGTGCCACAAGTCCTCAGAAGCACTTGACTACTAATGTCCAACTCCTTTTGAAAAGGTTAATGTTGTTCAGTTTTAAAATTTTGAGAGAGAAACAACTTTAGTGTTTTTTTATTTTTATTTTTTTCCTGGGGAACTTTTTTGGGGGGTGGTGTGCTGAGACAGGTTCTCACTATATAGCTCATGATGGCCTGGAACCTGATAGATAGCCCAGGTTGGCCTCAAACTCAAAATCCCCCTACTTCACCTCCCGACTGTTGGGCTGCATGTGAGTGCTGCCATGCCCGGCAATACCAGCTGAGCATTAAAATCAGAGTATCCAGAATCTTCCCAGGAAGACATAAGTCTCCAGGGCTCCTTTTCTTCCACCCTCACATTGCAGTTCGGACATGTCATGCAGCTAACACTCCCAGTGCTTCACTCAAAAAAAGGAGAGCCTGCAGATAGCTTGGTCTTATCCAGAGAAAGGGTTTCCCTTGGAGATGCTCTGTCACCAAGGATTAGAGAGGGAGTTTTGAGCTTAGACTCTGAGAGAAGCTCAGAAACTGCAGCAACAGCTGATTTGTGTGGGTACTGTGTTGCCAGTGGGCACCAAAGAAGGGAACTTGGCTCTTTGTCTGAGGATCCTTGTTGGAGGTAAAACTACTGTTTCAGAAACAGACTCTGACCACCATGCCAGAAGCCTGGGTTCCTTTAGCCGCCAGCAGCCAGGAGCAGGTCTCCTGGGTGAGAGTCTGCAGGTGTAGGGATGTGGGGATCGCATCTCCTACACGGGGCAAGCAGGGGCTCCAGCTGTTTCTCGTGGGATTTCTACAGCTCCCAAAGAAAGGAGCTCCAGGGAATGGCAGATCTCTCACTGCCAGGCTCCCCATGAATAAAAGGATAATTAAGGAGAAGTGGGCAGCAAGATGTCAGGGAGTGAGTAATCAAGGGATTGAAGAAGTTCTTGGTAATGAAGCCAGGATGGGTGGATGACTGGTGTTTGCAGCTATTCTTTCTTTAGTTTCCTCATTAATTCTGTCACCCAACAAGCTTTTAAAAATGCACATGATATACTTTAATCATATATACCATTCCTATTACTCTCCCACACCCATTAGGCTTTGAAGAATTACTGTGTGAGTGTGTGTGTATGTGTGTGTGTATGTGTGTGTGTGCATGTGTTTGAGAGAAAGAGAATATGTGTAAATCACCCACAGATTCCAAAAGAGGTAGCTGTGAGCCCCCTGATATATTTGCTAGGAATGGAACTCTGGTACACTGAATGAACAGTAAGCACCCTTAACCATTTAATTATCTCTCTACCTCCTCCCCCATAGGCTTTAGTTGAGCAGCTTAAGGCAGTGATTTGATGGTAAAAGTAAAGAAGAAACATCATTTTCTCCAAGGAAATTTGGCAAAGATAATGTCAGCCAACATGGAATGGATGCCTTGATACGACTAACTGCAGAATGCTTTAAGAGAAAAGAATAAAAAGCCCTTTGTTCTGACTCAGCCCCAGTTTCTAAATGAGCTGCACGGGGGGTGGGGGGGGCAGGCTTTACCAGAAGAATGAACTGGAGCTTTCCCCCCCTCACCCCTGTTCTGTGGAATCACAGCAGTAGGGCTCTTCTCCAGATAATCTCAAGAGATCCCAGTGAAGAAGCTAAGCTTTAGTCTTAAAGGTAGGTAACTACGAACATCTAACACAACAGAAAAGCAGCAGAGAGGAAAGTGATGGCATTCATGCTAGTTTCTTGAGCATGTGTCAGAGTGGAATCCATTTCCTCTTCTGAGTGGATCTCAGAACTATTTGGAGACAATGGTAGAATGGGTGTGGGGAAGAAGAGTTATTGGAGGAAGCCTTGGGAAGAGAGTGTGAGACTGAGGAGGGTGAGGAAGAGGCACAGAGGAACAGGTGTAAGTGGGTCCAAGGGCTCAGTAAGCCGAGAGTCCACCGGATGCAGCCTAGACAGGCACAAAGGTGAGACTGACCCTGATGAGCTCAGCGGGACTGTACCTGCAGGATCACCCAGTGACCTTTCTTGACAGCCAGATCCAGTGCAGCCTCAGCAACTACCTCTTGTCCTTGCCCCAGAGACACATTGTGGAAGTTTCGATTGTTGAACGTATAGCCGAGTTTTTTTCCTAAAAGAAGCATGGAATTGTTAGTGTCATTTCAGGAGCCTAATCATCTGTGCTGCTGTTCAGAAGAATTGCCCCTATTTGCCTTCTCTGGACTCACACCCAAGACATATTTCCGCCTTCACAGGAATCTAAATCTTTCAGATGTATAATCCTAGATCAAAGAAAACCTCTGTCCACATGTGAATCACCCCACCCAGCCTGCCTCCTCAGCTAACCCTCAAGACTAGTTTGGGATTGTGTTCTCTTACCCAGTCCCTACTTGAAGACTGGGTTATTGGTCCACTACCTACTGGGTTATTGGTGCTGATATAAAAAAGGTTAAGGGTGGTCAAGTGGGTGTGATCTCTCCTGGCTTTGTCTTCTGAATACATCCAGTCTTCTTCAGGACTTTCCAGGGAGGTGTGTCCCAGATTCAGTCATCCTGTGTCCCTTCTATCAGCCTCCTCCCTAACTATTCACAACACATGGGAAGCTTTGTGTCGTTCTTGCACATAAAGTGGAGAGAAGAAAGATATAAAACAAGAATGGGCTTCGGTGTGAATGTTACATTGTGCGGTTAGTGTAAGAAACAGGATACACTAATAATGATAATAACAAAATATCATAGCCATACCACAGAAGTAAGGCCAGTGCCATGAAGCTGCCCTTTAAGCCCCTCCTTGCCAAAAAAAGTGAACCTAAAAAAATGGCCTTAATATACAGGACCAATTCTATTTACACATTAGCTATTAGCACAATCCAATAAAGTTTGGGAAAGGTATATGTCATTTTTTTATGCAAAAGATCACAAAACTGTGTAATACCATGAGAGAAACATTGAACAATTTTTTCTGGGAAGTTAAAATAGACTGAGAGAGAAGACAAGTTGAAAAAGAGATCTGTATAAAAAATTTTACTTCCAGAACAACCAAAATTACAGGTATAATTTGATAATCAAGCAAGAAAGCTTTGAAAAACAAACAGTTAATCCTGAATATTTCTTTTAAATACTAAAATGCATGTGCCCTCCTCTTCAACCATACACAGGTGGGATGATGACTTTTTAAATTGAGAAATAGTTATTATAGATTCTACTGAGATGAACCGAAGAAATACCTTTATTAAACTCGATAAATCCTCGCTGGCAAGCATTTGATGTCAGCTTTAGAACTGGAGAGATAAGCAACTAACTCCAGAGCAAACAGCAGGATAAAAGGTGCGGGGGATTATTAGATGGCTTCCATGATGTTTTTGTTCACAAAGGAGCCTATTTATTTCCTTTATTCACCAGAGAAAGATATGAGGAAAGAGGTGCTTAATAAAGATTAGTTGGAAAACTACAGACTGGAAGGGTCGTGGTGAGGCAAAGCCTGGCATTATAGAACCAGCTTGGATCAATCTGCATTAATCTGAGCTGACAAGAAAGAAATGGATCTTATAAATGGTAGCAAGGGGGACAATTGATAGGGCTCTATTTACTCTACACTCAGCTGACAGTGACTGTATCAAACATGAGCTTTGTGGCACGTGAGGTGAACTTGTGGAGTCCTTTCATTGAAGGCTGTGAGGCTCACAGACACCGTGTAGGTCATTAGCAAGTTCCCCATCATGTCAACATTCCTTTGAGGTTCACATTCACAATGCTCTGTAACATGGTCCCCATGCTCTCACCTTGCTTTGTGCGACCCACTTTCCTATTTCTGACCTGCCTGCCTCTCTAGATGGCCATGTCACCTACAAGCACTACAGACCCCACTTAGCTTCTACTAGGGTGCCTTATCTCTCTCCAGTCTCTGTGAGGATGCCACAGCTCCAGCCATGTGCCATATACCGGCTATGCTCTGAGAGAGGGGAATGTTTACCTGGAGTTCTCTTGCTACTTGCTACATGTGCCATTTGGCTACTGACTCTTGTGTTCTGTGCTTCCCACCAGCTTCCTGGTGAGACTGACTTTTATGAGGGCCTTAACTTTGTCTCTGTTTCATCCTTGTCACCAATGCCATTATGGACGAGTTGGCTAATATCTACCTTCATGCCTCCTTGTTGTGTTCAACCTTAGAGAACTTATCTTGGCAGCGTTGCTGCTACTGCTCTCAAGGGCTGCACCCAGGACACCACCACCCCTGAGAACTGTTGCATGGCTGAGCTATTATTCCTTTATTCCCTCCTCCCCAGACAGGTTTTCTCTGTGTAGCCCTGGCTGTCCTGGAATTTACTCTGTAGACCAGGCTGAACTTGAACTCACAGAAATCTGCCTGCCTCTGCCTCGGGAGGGATTAAAAGCTTGTACCAGTATTCTTCTGCAGCCTCAAGACTCGGATTCCCTCTCTACTCTACTTCGATCAAATGTCCAGGTTACTGGGTCCTCCATTTTTTTTCCTAATCTTTATCTTTGCCATTTTGACTTAGTTTAATGTGGATCTGATAATGCTGCATTTGAACTGTGATCTCATAAAATTTTCAACACCACTGCTTCCTTTTGCATCTTTATTATGGAGCTTTCAGACACCTCAGCTCTATGAGAACTCAAATATAAAAGAGAAAATTAAATAATTTTCTCATGGTGTCTCTGGTGAATTGTAGCTACCACATTGAGGCCTTTAGCCTCAGTGTTACTGGGAAAGCTTTTCATGTATTCAGACATTAGCGGTGTCATCCCTCTTCTGTTTTAAGCCTTCTTTCTGTTGTTAGCAAATTGCTTCACTGTCTCCTCTCTTCCTCTGCCCCCTCTGGCTGGAACTCCTTCAGTTGCTTGCCACTGTATCATCATCCTCTATACATCTCTCCCCTTAACATAAGGAGTGCCCCGCTTCTGCCCATCAGTCTGTTCTCTAAATTCTATTTTTCTGTATCTTCAGCTCTTCTCTCTCCTCACCCTCCTGCTCCCTGGCACAGGAACCCAGGTGTTCTCTTTCCATCAAAAAACCATCAGTGCTCATACTGCCCTCTGGGGACCAGGCTTCACCAGTCGAAGCCACATTTCATAGCCTTTCAAAGGAGAGAGAATAGGGCTGGGAACATGGAAGAGAGACCTAAGCAAAGGCACTGGATGAGACATTCATCTTTGAGCCTCTCTGGTGGCAGCCCACCCTCATCTATGTGAGCTCACCGTTCTTAACATGCAAGAAGTGCAGAAGAAGCCAAGAGGGGGAGGGAGGCTGCTTTCTGATCACATCATAGAAACAACTGAACTCATGTTCCCAAAGCCAAGTAGTTGGACAAAGGAGAAAGGGGACCAAGCCAGATCATGCTACAGACGTGTGAAAGACCAGAGAAGAGGCCTGTGTGAGATGAGGCTAAAGCTGGCTTTGAAAGATGTGACAGGAAGGCAAGGAAGTTGCACACTGTGCGTCCTTGGAGAATAGAAGCTGCATCCCGTCATTACCGTGCTGTACACGCTGCTTCGCTTTTAACTTTTCAAAGTCTTTTCACATCAAAGATTTCATTTTATCCCCGCAGTTACCCAAGGGGCTTGAGAGGCATTTTGGGTGATAGAAAACAAGGGGGGAAAGAGAAAAATAAACGTGCAAAGAGAGCGACGAGAAGAGAGACAGGACGTGTAAAGTTAAAGGGCTGTTAAGGGATTAATCAGGGTACACAAGGAGAGGGGCAGCAGGGGGCCTAGAGCTCATGTTCAAACACAGGCCAAAGAGTGTGGATCCGGTTCTCTCCTGGTCCCTGTCCCCATCCTGCTCCTTCCCCCTCCTCATTCTCCTCCTCCTGTTCCTCCTCCCTCTCTTCCTCCCTCTCCCTCATTCCTCTCTCTCCTCCTCCTCCCTTCTCTCTCTGGTTCCACAATGTTCTGGATGGGGCGTCTTGGAGGAGGCTGAGTGGAGCGAAGTACCAGAGAAGTATAGACTCCTAGTGAAGGATCAGAGGCAAGGTTTGCTGCCGAGCAGTCTCACAGCTCTGCATTTTGGCAGAGGAGTGGATGAAGGCAAGAAAAAAAAAACTTTAGTCTGACTTTCAGGGCTTAAGAAAAACCTACCCAGATACTACTGTCACAGTGAAACAAAAGAGGAAAACAATGAATGAGTTGAGCTGCCTAAGGATATGAGGGGATACTAATGTTTATAGAGTCTAAGCAGAAAGATATGAGCTGCTTGATACACAGACTGCCAAACAAAGCAAGGAGATGGTACTTAATATGCTCGAACTAAGGGTGATTGGGGGAGCTGCTTGGGTCAGCTCTGCGGATTCCAAATGAGAACTGGGGCTCAGCAGGCAAACTGGTTATCCAAGAAGTGGGAAATACATATTCTCCCAGAATCTATGTCTAAATGGGCAAATTAAAAAATAAATCAAACTGCCAAGAAGTCAGAGAGAGGGGCACAGGTGTCTAAGTGATCTCCTGTTGATGAACAGCAAAATGCCTCTAGAAGTATGTATTAAGATGAAACCAAGGGCAAGGCTGACACAATGCAGAGACAGATAAACAGTGTAGCTGGGGGTGGGGTGGGGTAGAGTGGGGGTGAGTCTGCCTGAGAGGATGGGAAGCTTCAAATAACATGATGGGATAGTTGGAGGTCAATTGGCTAAGAACAAAATTGCTCATAAACAGAGTATATGAAAGCTTTCAAAGGGAGAACAGTGAATGAAAATGAAGAAACTGAATTTATTCATGTGAAACCAACAAAGCCCTGGTGGATAGAAGTAGCGCACAGCTCCGTAAATGCATGGAAGTTGGGAATGCTGTAGTTACAATGAGTGTCTGATGATATTCATTTATTAATTTATTGAACAAATATCTACTGAGTACGTTCTCTGTGCTGATCACATGTGAGATTCTGGTAGGATGAGGAGCAAGATAACACGGTTTCTGACATCAAGGACCTTAGTGACAAGCAGGCAGGCAAATATTTAAATTAGAATGATTAAATTAGAATTTTATTTAGTGCTGAACCACAAATATACGGGGTGCCAAGAGAATATATCATGGAGAAGCGAACAGTCATGCAGTGATGAAGTCAGGCTGATCTTGGCAGGATAAGCCAGCCCTGCACTGCTGGGAATATTTCAGATGAAAGGAGTCATTTCTGAAATGCCCCCAAATATGGCCAAAGATCTAAAAGGGTGAGTCTGGAGACAAGTAAGATCAAGGCTGGATGGTAAGGCCCTGCAGGCTGCATGGATCATTGGAAGGATGCTTGACTTAACCTTGATGCTGATGGATGTCCATGAGAAAGTTTGTTATTGTCTCTTTTACACAGAGACAGGGTTTCTCTGTGTAACAACCCTGGCTGTCCTGGACTCACTTTGTAGATCAGGCTGGCTTTGAACTCACAGACATCCACCTGCCTCTGCCTCACAAGCACTGGCATACACTACTACCACTGGCCTCGATGAGAAAGTTTTAAGGAGTAGAGTGGTATAGGATTTGCGATTTAGCAAGGGAACTCTGGTCATAGAGTAGCAAAGGATTTTAGGGGGAGGAGGCAGAGAGGAGTCAGGAGGAAATCTTGATAATCCATAGATAGTATGGTTGTTCATCAGAATCCAAACAAAAACAAACACTTTGACAGATAATTTAGTAGGGCAGGGGAAAGGCTGTTTAGCTGTTCTATTACAGCTCATGAAAGGGCAGAACACAAAGCAAGTGATCTCAAAGTTCCTAAGGGATAAAAATGGGTCACCAACCAAGAAACGTGATAAATAGTCATTCACAAACAAAACTGTTTTCTAGAACACAACAGATCCATGTAGCCAAAGTTCTAAGTAGAAATCATTTTGTACCCAGAAAAACTATCCAACAAATCCTGGGTCGAACAAGGGTAAAGAAATTTTATTTCTTAGAATTTTCTCTTTTTTTTTTTTCTGATAATGTATGCCAGCAAAATTAAGACAGAAAATAGGAAATAAGTGGGATTAAATATATTAATATATAATATTAAGCTAGAATAACAAGAAACTAAACCCAGGGATATCAGCTTCCTAGAAAGCTAAAACAGACTTCATTCATGTTGTAATAGGATGCTAATAACTCTAGTAAGAATACCTTGTAGAGTTAAAAGAGAGAGAGAGAATGCCTTTCAATACATAAAATGAGTAAGAAGCTAGTGATAATTATAAATGACATTTTGTTCTTTTCTTAATGGAATTTGCAACTCCAGGAAAAACTGTAAGCTCTCAATGAAAATCTTCAATTATATATGAAACAAAGCAGAATTTCACATGGGTTTGAATTCTGTGTAAGAAAGTTCTTTTGAGCATAGCTAGAGATCATGACATGGAACCAAAATATAGAGAATGTGGGTGTGCTGGTTAGTTTTTATGTTAACTCGACACAGGCTAGAGTTATTTTAAAAGATGGACCCTCAATTGAGAAAATGCCCTATAAAATTGGCCTATGGGGAAGCCTGTGGTGTGTTTTCTTGACTGATGATGGATGTGGATGGGCCCTTCCTACAGGGGGCGATGTCACCCCTAGGCAGATGGTCTGGGATGATATAGAAAAGCACGCTGAGCAAGGCTGGCAGAACAAGCCAGTGAGCAGCACTCCTCTGCAGCCCCTGCTTCAGCTCCTGCCTCCAGGTTCCTGCTCTTTTGGAGTTCCTGGCCCGACTGCCATTGATAATCATCAATGTGATATGGAAGAGTAAGCGAAATAAGCCATTTTCTCCCAGAATTGCTTTTGGTCCTGGTGTTCCAACATGGGAATAGAGATTCTAACTAAGTCAGTGGGCCAGTGGGGTGGCTTAGTGGGCAAAGACCCCGGCCACTCCACCGTGTGCACCAGTGGCCCATATGTCCACCCCCTGACAACATGTGTGCATGCCTTGTCTGTCTCAGGGGGGGTGTTCCTATTAACTAGGATAGGGATTATCATTATTTTCAAGTGTAAATGAGAATGCATTAGATCAGGGATGTATAGAATTAATGATATTAACAGGAAGATGACCATACACTTGGCCTTGACTAAGTAAAAATAAAATCACAGTTTCATAGTTGAAAAACCAAAGCCTGAGTGTATACAGAGGGAAGTCAAGAAGAATTATATAAATTTTGTAAAGTACTGCTTCAGGGCTGACAGCTGGCTTAGTTGGGTAAATGCTTCACGAAGACCGGAGTTCAAGTCCTAGTACCCACATAGGAGAGCCAGGTGTGTTGGTTCTCACTTGAAATCCTACCGCTTGGGAAGGCAGAGGTAGGTGGGTCCCTGGGGCTCACTGGCCAGCCAGCCTACTCTACTCAGTGAGCTGCAGGCCAATGACAGACTGTATTAGTTCCTTTCTTCCTGCTCTGATAAGACACCACGACCAAGGCAACTTAGAAAAGAATGAGTTTAATTGAGCTGACCATTCCAGAGGTCAGTGGGAATGGGATAGTGGCTGGGAGAGCTGAGTAAAGGCATGACAGCAGCCAAGAGCTCACATCTTGGTTCACAAACACAAGGTGAAGAACACACTAGGAAACGGCAGAGAGCGCATTGGGAATGACACAGTCTTTTGAAGCTTCAGAGCCCACCTGCAGTGACACACCTCCTCCAACTAGGCCACACCTCCTAATCCTTCTCAAAAAGGCCTACCAACTTGGGACCAAGTATTCAAGTGCTTGAGCCTGTAGGGGCTATTCTCATTCAACGCGAAGACCATGTCCCAAATATCAAGATGAATGGCTCCTGAAAAATGACACCTGAGATTGACCTTTGACCTGCACACACACATGCACTCACATGGACACATACTTACACACACACACACTTAACACTAGTGAAGGTACATAGCTCAGAAGAACTAAATATTTTAATACAGATATCATTTGGGACATGCTTATTTACCAACAAATTAGACATGACTTTGGAGAAGTGAACAAAGGCCTGAAAAGAAACAAAGTACTGAAACTTTATGAGAAATAGAAACATGGAATAGGCATAAAATGGCAAGGAGATTGAACTTGTGATTTCAGAACTTCCTGTTTAGGAAAGACCAAGCTCAACATTTCCTTCTCTTAAGATTAGGAACAAGATAAAGATATTAAACTTTGATACTTTTATTTAACACCACACTGAAATTCTCATCAGGACAATTAGGAAAGAAAAAGAAACAAAAAGCATTCAGATTATAAAAGATACTATCTCTACTTAGAAAGTACATATAGTCTTCTATCTAAAAAATTGTGTTGTGCATGTGTATATGTGTACATATGTATGTTTGTATATGTGTGTATTTGTGTTTGTGTGTATGTACGTATGTTGATGTGTGTGTTGTATGTGTATGAAATCCAGTATCTAGAAAATCTTAAGCATTTATGTCATAAGAACACTAGAACCAACACACAAGTTTAGACACTTTTCTAATAGAAGTTCATATATAAAATTTCACTACCAATGAAACTAAAATTAAGAAAATAATTTTATATACAATAGAATTAATACAAGTGTAAGATATGTGCATTACAAACTATCCAACACTGTCAAACTAAATTTAAAAACTACATGGAAAGGCAATCCATGTTCATGTGTTTCCTGGAACTAGAATTCCAGCAGTCTGTGAGCCTCCTGACCTGGGATTTGAACTCAGGTCTTCTTCAAAAGCAGCAAGCACTCTGACTCCTGACCCATCTTTCCTGCCCTGAATGGACTTAACTTTGACAAGGGTTCCACAAAAATTCAATCTTTTCAATAGCTGGTCCTTAGATAATGTAGCTGCACACCAAAGGACAAAAATTGGCTGCCTTATTCATACTATAGACAAACATCAATTCAGCATGAACCACAGGTCTAAACAGAATGGCTAAAAAAATAAATTCAGTTGTCTCTGATACATGACTCTGTGGCTTCGCTCTATCAATAATCTTGGTTTCTGTCTTGCCTGCAAAGGTAGACCTTTGCATGGTGAACCTTGAATGTAGAAAAGAGAAAGCAATAGATCCAAAGAATGAAAGGGCACGGGACTAGAGTGACCTTGCCTCCAAACCAAGCTTTCCTCACCTTGATTTTCCACATCCTTCAGCGGGTCCACCCCTGGAGATAGGATGAAAAACATGGGGGTGGCTGGTCCCGACTCCTCAAATGAGGATACAAAATCGAGTGCTCGTCCCATCACGTATTTGCTTCCTAACTTCTCCTCAACAAAATCTCTGCAGGAGAAGGTAAGCATGAGTATCAGTCCAAAAATCACAGTTGAGAAGCAGAGGCATGGTCAAGGCCATGGGGTTGACAGAGTGACGACTGGCTCCCAGGTCACAACTGGCCAACACTTACTGTCTGTGCTGCTAGTTCCAAGATGTGCATCTTAGATCCGGGCTCTTGACCACCCTCTACCCAGACTGTTGCTGCCTCCCTCTGTGAACCTGGTGTCCTTTTTCATTACCTCACCTTATTCTGGAGAATAAGAACCAACTTCTTTGAATAGTTACAGCAGCCAAATATTACTTACTCTATTTCCCTGAGATATGCCACCATGCCCAAGACTTAAGGGACCACAGGACTCTCCTTATTTCATATTTTAGTCTTCACTCGGTTTTCTTCCACTCCTGCCTTTTCCAGCATGTCCCATTTTTGTGTTAAACAAGTCCTTCCAGCTTACTATATGTCTGGAGAAACTCCTGACTTTCACTGACCCTTCCACTGTGCCTCAAGACATGGATTCTTCTGCATCCTTCTCGGCTGGGCCTGTTCTCCTGCACCAGATGGTCCTCAGTGTGGGCAGTGGCCTCGTCATGCTGTCTAATGGTTATCTTTGAGTCACCATATTTCCACTTCTGTGGCTTCACTGAGTCTCATTTCCCCTGGCTGTATCACCTCTCACGGCACACACCAGTGCCTTCTATCATCCCGTGTGGTCAATTTTCCCACTCACTCAACACCTGGCTCATAAACATTCCTTCAGCGTAGGTGACATAAACATCCATGTGGATAGACTTCACACCAAGGATTTTCATTTCTTAGCCCGTTCTCTACCCAATTCATGGCCATTTTTCAATCCACATCATTACTTCAGAACTTTTTTTATGTCTGAAAAAAATCTCATTTTCAGACCAAAATCTTCAAACTCTTGCAGTTAGCGGTACCCTGTCTTTATCTCAACAAGCCTTTGCCTGAATGAGTGTTATGAAAAGCACAGGGATTTCAGTTTCAGGGGCCACCTCTGATGATTTCCTGTTGGCCCGTTCTTCTTCTCACTTTTTACCTATTAAGTGTAGATTTTATGTCTTATAATTACTTAAAATGTAATGTTTTGAGGTATAATAAACACCATATGACTCACTCCTGTAAGTGTCCATTACCCATTGGCATTTTCAAAATAAATTTACCAAGTTGCACAATCTTGACAGTCCAGTATTAGAATATTTCCACTGCACAAGTGACACACACATTTTACATTCAGATATTTCCCAATTGGCTGTTTTCTGCCTCTGTAGACAACATGACCCTTGACTTCTGATCATACCCTATCTGCCTTTTTTTTTAAGCCCAGAGACAGGGTCTCTCTGTGAAACACTCCTGGCTGTCCTGCAACTTACTTCATAGACCAGGCTGGCCTCAAACTCAGAGATCCACCTGCCTCTGTCTGCTGGTACTGGGATTAAATGTGTGTGTCACCATGCTTGGCTCCTTTCCCAAGTCTTATTTCACCATTTTAAAGGCACTAGAACTTTAGCCTGGGAACCATGTACCTCTGACTCTCCATCTGGAGGAATCATCCAGAGGTGACAGCTGACACCACTACAGGAGTAGGATTGGGGTTGCGTTTCACTGGCCATACTTCTCTCTCACTTCTCGTCTTTCTTTCACCCCTCTGTCATCTGCTTACTCCCTCTCTCCTGTCCTTCCTCTCTTCAGAGATAGGAGCTCAGGTATTCCTGGCTGTCCTCAAACTTGCTATGAAGCAAAAGATGTCCTTGAACTTCTGATGATCCTCCTGCCTCCTGAGTGCTGGGGTTATAGGCTGTGCCACCATGCCCAATTTATGTGGTGCTGGGGAGCTAACTGTGGGTTGCATGCATGCCAGGCAGGCATTCTACCAACTTAGCTACATCTCTATTCCCCATTCTTTCTCATTTTTCCCACAGATCCTTGTTCTTTCTTTTGTATATGGATGGTATGTGTACCTGAGTGCATGTTCACATACATGTGGGTGCACACATATGTATGTGTACACAAGCATAATGTGAGCATGTGCTTGTGGAGGGCCAAAGTTGACATTGAACATCTTCAATTGCTTCCTTCCTTACATATTGAGACAGGGTCTCTCATGGTACCCAAACCTCACCAATTCTGACTAGCTGACTTTGACTTGCTCTAGGGCAGAGGTTCTCCCCTTCCTAATGCTGCAACCTTTAATACAGTTCCCAATGTTGTGGTAACCCCCAACCATGTTTCGTTGCTACTTCATAACTGTAATTTTGCTATTGTTATGGACGATAATGTAAATATCTGATATGTGACGTCTGTTAAAAGAGGTTGTTTAACCCCCAAGGTGGATTCACTGGTTGAGAACCCCTGCTTTAGGAATTCCCTGTCTCTGCTCCCATTCACTGGCTTTACAGGAGGGCTGCACACTCATTCAGCTTCTATGTGGGTTCTGAGGACCCATGTCTGGTCTACATACTGCATGCTGTATGCTTTACCATCTCTCCAGCCACAGACCCCTTTCAAACCTCCATTCTCTTCAGATATTCCATCTTGCCATCCTCTCACACACAAATACCAATCATCCTACTTCTCAGAGAAGTTAGAAGGCAAAACAGAAGTCAAATATCCTTATTAATTCTCTGTCATTCATTTATCAACCTAGAATTATAACCACCTCACTTTCTTAGTTTCTGTGATGCTAAAAATAGAACTTCCATATGCTTTCTGGATCCCTCCATCTTTCTCCATATTATAGGTGACTGGCATCAATTTCAAAGCTAATATTGATATGTATTTCTTCCCAAACTTCCTATTAAGACATTAAAACAACAGATGGCACACCCAAGCCAATTGGCCCCATGAGTTTTAGTCTTGGAACAAAGGTGCCCATTACTATATGAACACAGCCTTGAAGCTCAGCTATGCCAGGCTGGTCTTTCTGAAATCGGTCTATATACAGGCCTTCCTGGATCCTGTGCCCTGCCCCCTACCTCATGGCATAGGTCATCCGGTCAGGCCTCATGACCCTCATCATGCAGAGGCGCTGCAGGGCTGTCTTGTTCTTCCACTCCTGGGGGAACTTCTCCTTCTCTGGACACTCTGACTCCACAAACTTTTTCCAGCTCTTGGCAGACCCTTCAATGTCTCGATCCAGATTGCAGAATTCTTCCATTGATGAAAGTGCCTAGGGAATGTCAGAGAATCTTGTTCTAAAATGCACTTTCTCTAGAAAGTTGTAGTTTCCACTGTATTGGAGGTAGAGGGCTGAAAGGGAAGGGACATTCTGTACACAAATCAGTCTCATTTGTAGTCTGGTTTACTATGCCCCCTCTCAAATCTACCCCTACTTCCCACCCTCCCAACTTGGTTTTATCTGTTTTTCTTCTCCTGATCCCAAATTGAGTCCATGTTGTATTTCCCATATACTCTTGGGTATAGTGACTGCCCTGGAATTGTTTGACATACCAGAGATGACATCCCTAAAGAAAATTGAGTCTTCCTCTCCCAGAAGCTATCAAAAGCCAGTAATTCCCCCATTAGGGAACCAACTCCCACCTCCTTCCCTCTATGCTAGGATTTTGCCTGGTTGAGCTGACATGAGTCTTGTTCATGTTGCTATAGCCACTGTGAGTTCATATGCATAACTTCCAGAAAACACTGTGTATTTGCAGTTATCTACCACCTCCTGTGGCTTTTTTGTTTTCTTTAAGATGGGGTTTCTCTGTATAGCCTTGGCTATCCTGGACTTTGTAGACCAACCTGGCTTTGAACTCACTTTGTAGAGCAACCTGTCTCTGCCTCTCCAGTGCTGGGATTAAAGACATGAGCCATACCTGGCAATCTTCTCGGGCTTTTATGATCTTTTTGTCCCTTCTTCTGCAAAGATTCCTGACTCTTGAGGTAAGGGATGTGATACAGGTGTTCCATTTTAGGGTGAGGAAACAGTAGTAAACTTTATTATACGTTCTTAGTATCTCTATAATATTAGTCTTAATATTAAAATTTTGGGTGGATGTTATAGCTTTCAGTATAGCTTTTGTTTTGAATACTGAATCCCCAGCTTGGTGGCATTATTTTGGAAACCTAAGGTAAGGGCCAGCTGGAGGTAGGTTGCTGGGAGTGGACATGTGTAGGTAATTATTCCTGGTCCTTGTCTTGCTCTCTGCTTCCTGGTGTACTGAGGTGTAAAGTGAGCTGTCCCTCATACCTTCCTCACCTATACCATCACAAACCAACATTAATATCACCGCCGTAAGTGGAGCTGTTAGGTATTTCATTGTAGTGACAAAAAGCAGATGAATTCAGTGGGATTTGACAGACAACTCCTTCACGACATTTTGTGACCTGCAATGCTTCCTTACACTTTGCCTTTATATTTGGTTTCTCCAACAGTAGACTGAGGGTCTAAAGCAGCTGCATAAGGCAATGAATGTTAAGAAGCTCAAAAACTGTTATTTGAATTAATTCATCCATTCATTCATTCATATATTCCTTCAACATTTATTAAGTTCCAAGAATATCAGAATATAATAGGGAGAAAAAATAGATATGTGCCTTCAGGTAGCTTACAGTTTTAAAGGGAAGTGAGGTTAGGATGTCTTAGAAGGCATATAGGATTCTGTTAGAGAGGCACAAAGACAGAGGTAATGTGAGAGCATTTTATGGAAATGCTTTCCACAAAAATGAGCCAAAACCTTGAGGGTGAGCTGTGACCATGAGAAGCATGATGGCAGCAGAGAATCCTTACTGGGGACAAGGACAGAGGAAGGCTGCAGAAGGACATAGACACCAGCCTGGATGAGCCTGTGTTCCTCTGTGGGGATTGCCACGCATCTTTTCACCTGGGCTCTGTGGGTTACCACCCCACAGAGTTCTACCCCAACTACATGACAAGTGGTGTGGGTGCTGTGAGTATTGGTAGATGAGGTACAGGGAGACAGTTCAGTCCCAGAACCACCATGTGCAGCCCACTGGACTTGACATTTACTCAGGCTTGGATCTGTTCATGGAAAAATTGAGGCCAGGAGATCACGTGCCATATGTTATAGTCTAGCCTGGACACAAAGCTTTGAAAACTACAAAATTCCTTCCATGAAGGATTGATAGCTATTGGACTCCAATTGCTATATTACTTGTCTCTAATTCCCATAAGATAGTGAGCTCCCTGTGGGCAAGAACTTTCTCAGGCACAAGCAGCTTTTGGGAAGTGCTTAGTTAAGGGAGTCTGAAGTCTGCAGTAGTGGCAGGAAGGCTGTGCTACGCTGGTCAGGGCTGGTCAGGGCTGGTCAGGACAGGGCAGGGCAGGGCAGGGCAGGGCAAAGCTGCACCTGATGTCATTATTCCTCTCTGTGCTGAGGAGCAGACTCTCATCTACTTCCAGGCTGCCCCCATTTGCCACCTGCAACATCATTAACCTGTTGCTGTCCAGTCGCCCTTATTGCATCTCTACAAAACTGAGCAAATTACACCATGACCAGAGCTCCCAGTTGCCAGAACTGTGTCTGAAACCACATCCTTGAAGCTCTTTGGTGAACACAATTGCAACATTTAATCTCCCAAATGAGGGAAAGGGATTTCTAGCCTTCTAATAAGCTAAATGGAAATGACTAATTAACCTAATTACTTTGGACTGTGCAGCAAAATACAACAGTGCTAAATTGGCAACCAGAGTGGCAGTGAGCGGCCTTTTTCAAAGGCAAACAAAGTAATTCAGCACAGATGAGATTTTCTAATGAAGAACAGAACATGGCCATTACCTGAAAGTTCAGCGTTTGAGGGGACGGGAAATGTCCTTACAAAGGATAATAATAAAAGCAGGATTTTTATCACAGAAATGCCGTTCATTACCTACTTATTAGTCCTTCTGGGCTAGGGAGCAAGGCAATCAACCTTCCTCATTAGACAGAATCCTTTAAAATGTTTTTTTTTATCATCTCCTATTCAATTATACTCAGTTTGTTTCTTTAGGCTGAAATCCAAGCGTACACTTTAAAAGCATTCATCAAAGGTTTCCTCAATGTGTACCGCATACTGCTTTGTGCCTCACCTGCGCACATCCCGGGCTGTGCTTTCACGTTTGATGGCTCAGATCTGCTGCTCCACACAACACACTCAGAGAGACAGACAGAAAGCCTTGCCCATTTGCAAAGGACTCTAAACAGCCAGATGAGCTCAGTCCACAAAGCAAAGCAAAAAAGCAGAGTGAAGGCAAGCCAAGCCACCAATGTGTTCTGTGAAAGGAGGGGAGGAAAGAATGTACAAAGTAGCCGGAGCTGAGCTGCGGAAGGTGGAAGCTGTGAGTCACTAATTCTTCATCTTTGTCATGGAGGGCATCGTGGGGAAGAATACAGAGGAAAGTTGACTGCCTTTGGCCCAGCTGGGCAGGTCACAGTGGCTGAAAGTTTTCCTTTCTGTGGACAGATTCCACTAGGCACACCCACACCAGCCACAGCATGCATGTCTCATATTGGCAGAGTTGGTAACCTGGATCATCATGAATTGTGCTCATCAAAACCTACATTGAAGACTTATCCTTTAGCATAGTTTGTCTTTCAATAAAATAAAATTAAAAAAATAATAGGATCTTTGTAGGTATACTTAATTTAAAATGGTTTTACTAAGATGGGTCCAATCCCCTATGACTGGTGCCTTTACAAGGAGAAAGACACAGAGACACTCAGATAGAAGACAGCTTTGTGCTGACTGTGCAGATGGTGACCAAGACTGGGTCTATGGGTCCCTGAGGAATGCCAGGGGCTACCAGAGACTGAAAGATGCAAAGACAATTCCTGCCCAAAGGATTTGGAGGAAGCTTGGTTCTGCCTATGTCATCACTTCAGCTTTTCAGGCTCCACACCTGTGTATTTCTGTCATTTTAGGAAACACAGCATATAGTTCTTGACAACAGCACCCTGTAAAGCAAACACCATCACCATCAGCAGAGTCTGGCTGCTGACAGTCACTTTGGGGAAGATACTATAATGGCCATTTTGCTGATAAGGAAACAAAGGCACCCCCCCCACACACACACATACACACACAGAATATAAACAAACATGGACCCAGGTATGTCTGAATCCAGGGCCTGTGTTAACAAGTCCATCTTTATTGCTGCTCTTGTTCTGCACATGGGTTCATTCAGAACTGCTTTGAGAACATACTTTCCATTAAGGAGACAGACTCTGAGTCATGATTTCCAAATCCAACAAGGTAGCCACTAGCTGTGGGGAATATTGAGAACTTGAGCAGCAATTAGTTGATAGAGGGACTAGTTTTTTCAAGAGTCTTCTCTCTCTATTCCAGCATGTCCTTGACCTCCTGAACTCAAGCTACCCTCTCACCTCTGTATTTAGACAGCTGGGACTATAAGGCAGCCCCTGCTTGCCTGGCTCAGAGACTGAATTTCCAACTGTATTTAATTTGATAGAACTTATGTCAGTAATGAGAAAACTTATTGAGAGTTGTTGAGACAATTTGGATGTATGAGTCAACTGCTTCCACAATAACATAAAATCTAACTTTGTGCAAGGTGATAAATATGGATCTATTTTCATTTTTCTGCATACAGATATCCAGTTGGACTAGCACCATTTGTTGAAGATGCTGTCTTTTTTCCATTGAATGGTTTTGGCTTCTTTGTCAAAAATCAAGTTTCCATAG
>CM053757.1:51302260-51321689 GCA_028658305.1 Pachyuromys duprasi
AGGGTTGGGGAGGGTGGGAGGGAATGAGGGGGGGGCTATGCATGGCATGCAAAAAACCTAACCTGTGATTGATATAAAAATAAATAAATTAAAAAAATAGCATAAAATCTAAATACAACTGAATTGAGTGTACGTGTGCAAAATATTCAGCAGGTTTCAAAGACAGTATGGAAGCAAAATATGTCATTAATAATGGTATGGTTTGAAGATCCATATTCTAAGGTTTGGTTGTTTCTGATGGAACCATGGAGAAATGACAAAAGCTTTAAGAGGTAAGACTCAGTGGCAAGAAGCTAGGTCACTGAAGGCCTAACCCTTGACTTAGTTAATGGCTTCTCCCTCTCAGTCTCTTCGCTTCTTGGCTGCCATTAGCCTTCCTCCATCCCATGATGCACTGCTTTACCACAGACTGCAGAGCATTGGGGCTGGTAAGAATGGATGTGTTTATCTTTAATCCCCATAACCAGGAAACAGAGGCAGAAGGATTGTGAGTTCAAGGCCAGCTTGGTTTAGAGTAAGACTGTCTTAAAATAATAAGTATATGTGCAAATTCCACAATGAAAACTGATTACTTTGTATACTAATAATAAGTAAAAACAAAACAGGGACCAAAGTGAAAGCAATGGGGGCGAAGAAGCTATAGACAGAAACCTCTGAAACTGTGAGCCAAGCAGGTATTTCCTCATTTTAGGCTTATTTTGTTCCTATGCTGGGGATGGAACCCAGGGCTTTGCACAAACTAGGCAAGTGCTTTACCCCTGACATACCTTGCCAACCCTTAATATTTCTCTCTCATATGTTTTGTCATGGTGACAGAAAGCTAGCACAATGATTTATAATAACTACATGTTGAAATGGCAATATTTTGCTTGCACTGGTTCAAGCAAAATATTTACATTATTAAAACTAATTTCATTAAAATTTCTTGCTTGCTCACTAGCTTACTTTCCTTTTTTTCCTGGAGGATCTAGACCAGGGTCTCCTATATGCAAGGAAAGCATTCTTCTACCACCCAGCTTCATCTTTAGCTTTAACTTTTTATTTCACAAGAGTCTGATTATGTTCTACCGATGTCCTGAGAATGAACTTGAGGGAGGTTGAATGCAGGAGGAATGGAGTAGCCTGTTTAGTGAAGGAGATCTCAGAAGGATAGCATTCAGGCTGTGCCAGGCTTATTCCTCACTGTTCTCCTCCAACTCTACATGTGAGACAGCAATAAGTGGAGGAGGAAGATATGAAAAGTGCAGTCTGTGGAGAAAGAATATGATGGATTTAGAGATAAGGCAGGCTCCAATGCAGCTGTGCTTATTAAATTGATTCCCCTCTTTAAAGACAAACCTGGTACTGTATTCTGGGATGAGAGAGAAGTGCTTTAGGGAAAGTCACTCTGCTCAGCCCCTACAAAGGATCTAGCTTGTGAAAATGCAAATTAATTTGAAAGGGAGAGCTTAAAGTCAGATGCTGCTGAAGGATTTCTCTGCTTTCCAAGAGCTGGTTTCCCCTAGGGCTAGCACTTAAAGGTTGATATAACCACGGCCCAAGAGCACCTGGCTCCCTCCCAAGCTGGTGGTAGAACTTGATAGTGCCATCTACATGGTACTGGTTTCGCAACAGGAATGGTATGAGAACAAAGGGGTCATGGGGTCAAGCTCAATGGTTTCAGAGACCCACTGGAGTGATACATGGCAAGGTTGGGGTCCATTGGGAAAAGGTCCCGAGAGGCCAGAAAGTGAAGCTGTGAAGTTAAAGTGCATGCCAGGATTCTGAAATGTCCACAAGTCAAGCTGTAGGCATGAGATGCAACTGGCCCAAGACAGAGGACACGCATACACGTACTGCAGGCAGAAGACCTGCAAGGATACTGCTACCCAAACCCTTTGGAGCCCAGATAGCACAGGCACCAGGAGCTGGACATGGACCTGTAGAGTCTGCTGTGTCCTCTGATGCATTTTGGTGAGATCATTTCAGATGTGAATGTTCTAATTTTGTATTACTGCATGCTAGAACTATGTGATTTTTTTTTATCTTATAGGAGTTCACAGTTAAGAGTGACACGAGTTTCACAAGCATCTTGTACTTTTCAACAGTGTTAGGGTTCTTGAAGACAATGCAGACCTTTAGAAATGGATTGAACAGGTCTTGTGTCATGAGATGACCAAGGGCTTTGGGGAGAAGTAATTGCAGATTATGGTTTGGAGGTGATATGTCTGGGTGTCAACTTGACAGGAACGAGAGTTGGGATGGTTAATTTTGATTGATGACTTGATAGAATTTAAAGTCTTCATGGAAACAAGCCTCTGGGTATGCCAAGTGAGCCATTGGGCCAAGTGAGGTGGGAAGACCCACTCTGAAGGTATACAACACCATTCCATGTATTAAGCGCTGGGGTAATAAAAAGGAGGCAGTGAGCAGAATACCAGCATTCATCTCTCTGTTTTCCGGACAGTGGGTGCCATGTGACCAGCTACCTCTTGACTTTCCCACCACGACTGACTGTGCACTCAAACAGTGAGCCAAATAAATGCTACTTCAATTCATTTGTCAGGTTTTGTAGCAGCAACAAGAAAGCTAGATACTGAAGTCCTGAAAGACTACAAAAACAAAAACAAAAACAAAACCCAACCCCTACAGATTCTCTAAAAAGAGAGTTAGGAAAGTATTTAGAGCACTAGCAGAATTAGCCTTGAATTTCTTAAGATGACTCCTTTGATGTGGGCAGCAGGTTTATAAATGATTATAATGATTATATCTAGGTACAAACCAGCTTAGACTAACCTTGGGGAATTAGGTTGAGTGGGTGGTCCAATCTGTAAAGGTTATATACTGTGTTTCTGTTCATATACATCCCTGAGCTAATAAACATTCTGCAAATGGAGAACAGGTTAGTGGTTGGTTAGTACTAAGGATAGGAGGAAGGAGGATGTTGTTATGGTTATGAAGAATCAATTGGGAGTCTTTGTAAGGATGTAACTTTCTGAATTTTGATGGTAGTGATTATTTCATTCTACACATGCCCAATTTGCTGTATGAGAAGAGAAAAAAATATTGGGAAATAAATAAAGGAGAATTCCATGAACAAAAACAATCCAAACAAATTTATAAAATGTCCAGGAATGCATATGATAAAACATGTATATGTATCACACACACACACACACGGGCGCGCACTAGTGAAATCAGCAGAAAACTGGTGGACTATCTTGGGGCCAGTTTCCTGGGTATGTTATAGGAATTTCAAGAATTTAACATTGTAAGAAATAGGATATGTGGAACGTCTGTGAATCATTTCTTACAATTGCTTGCAAATACACAATTAACTTCAAAGACTGAGTGAGAAATATAGAGAAAGCCAGTTATTTTACTTCAGACACACACTTTTTGTGTGCTGTTGAACATTTGTACAACATGAGAACAAACATGAAAGATCATGAGCAGGATTCATCTTACAATCGTGCTTTTTCATGTTGCCCATTGGGTATGCACTGGAGAGCTGGAGAGCTGCCTACAAAGAGCACAGGTGCGGACTCTGAATCCGGGGTCAATCAGCTCTCATTTCCTGGCAAACATCAGATCTGGCCCTGAATGTGGAATCAGTCCCTACTGAAAGGACTTTATAGTTTGTGATCTTTTCAATGTTCATAAAATCTTAACTAGACCAATCCGCTTAACATGGATTTGTGTCCTGGATTTGCTATTTCTAAGTGGTAGGACCTGTGTTTCACATTCCCATGCTGCCTCAGAACAAACAAGATGTGTTTCCCAGATGGCCAAGAGGATGAAACAGTGCATTCCAATGAACTCAACAGACATGAGCTGTTCTTAACTGCTAAGAGTCGCAGGTTGGGAAGGATCCTCTGCTTGGAGTTTCGGTTCTGACTAAGAGAGCTCCTGCACCTGCCTGACTTCTGGAAAGTACAGAATTCTCACAGGAGTCACTGGGCTCATCTGAGTGGCCCAGATTCCAACCCCAAGTCTTGGCAGCTTAGCTGGCTAAAATAAATAAATAATTTTAAAAAGCCCCATCAGGACTTTTAGTTCCCTCCCACCCTAAAGGGAGAGCTTTCACTCCAGAATATACAGGTTGCTTTTCTGCAGGCTGGGGAAAGATGAGGTTGTTGCGGTGGGGCAAGAAAGGGAATGTTCCTGTGTTCAACACAGCCCTACGTTTCAATTCCGAGAGCCGCACTGATGCCGTGAAGACATGTATTTACATCAAGCCTTTGAAAAAACATGACTTTTTTGGGGTAGAGGGGGTAGCTCACCTTGATGCCTCCCCAGGCCTGGTGGGAGAGGAACTCCATTGGGCTGGGGGTTCCTGTCTGTACTGGGGTCCGTAATAGGAAGTCCAACTCTGCTGCGCTGACTTCGTGGTTCTCGAGGAGAATCTGCAATGTAGGAAAATAACCCTGAGGTTCTTCAGCTGTGGTCACAGTGGGCTGGAGATCTTAGGGACTGTCATTCGGTGTAATTACTGCTGCCTTTAGCTCTAGAGCTTGCCCATCAATTTTGGCTGTTTAAAAAGGATGGATTGGAAGGGTATATTCATGCAAATTTCTTCTGTGTGCATCTGTTTTCAGCCAAAACACCAGAGCGACTTAAATGCACACAGAGGATGAGTATATATCTTGGTTAGCAAGTATTATATATCAATCATAAGTGCCATGGAGTATGTGCCTGCAATTTAATTGAGCAGATGACACATACAAATGACATGATTTGAGAAAAGTGTCAAAGCGATATATGAATATATGCAAAATAGAAATGCATATATAAATCAATAATGTGAACGGAGTTCTGAAGTAGAAGAGTGACTAGCAGGCGGGAGAAGGAAGGGATTAAGCCAAATAAGTTTTCTGTTTTAGGCTCTTGGGCAACCTAAGAGACAGAGATGTTGAAACAGAAAGGGAGAACTTTCCAGAGACAAGGAGGTTGAAGGGAAGGGGCTCGGAGGGGCAAGTAGAGAGGTGTGTGCATGGATGGAAAGCCTTTGGCTTGGCTGTGGATATGATTCAGGTGAGAGATGGGATCCAGTTTCTTTGGAGGTCAAGATTACAGAGGATGCATGGCAGAGGCAAGCTAGTGTGAAGCCATGAACTCAGACACCAAAACATCCAACAGCACAGATGGCATGGTAGGCCCCTGGCTTTTAGCACTGGGAGGAGCCCTTGGGTTCATATAGCCACTGACTCATACATTGAAAAAAAAATCATTGAAAAATCCCAGTTCTGAGCTGTGAGGAAGGTACAGACAAAGAAATGAAATTCTAAGGCTTTTTGATGTTGGGATTAAGTGACAGATGAAGGTTTCTTCCTAATGTTGCAACGACATGGGAAGTCCTATGTTCCTGAGTTCCCAAGAACCAAAGCTCTTGAAAACCCCTGGTGTGCTTCGGTGACCGCAAGAGAAAGTCCCGCACGATCAACGTCAATTTGACTGACTGGTAATGGCTTTCAGAGGGACATTTTGAGGATCTCAGATTACCCAGTATCAGGAGGATAAAAGGGCAATGATTAGGGATGTCTGCTCCAAGTGGGGCAATGGTCAGTAAGGTGGGGGTGGTTTGCCACGAGTTGGACTGCTTGCGTTGGCCAGGTTGAGCTTGTTTGAGAAGTGGTATCAAAAGAAGTTTCTTAACATTTGCTGACTGGACAGTAAATATGACTTGCGGAAACACTGATTTGCTTTTACCTGGAAGGTGAGCTGAGCTAGGTATGTCAGCTTATCACACTCGAAGAGACCACGTGTGGTGTACTGGTACACGGAGAAGGTTACGCTGTCTATTAGACTGGCCACTCGCTCTTTGACATTTTCACTGGGAGCTGCCTTCTCCACAGCTTTCTGGAAGACAATACTGAAGGCCTGAGGAGAGAAGATACATGATTTATAATCCCTTCCTTCTGGTCTACACATTGAAAGCTTTCCCCAGCACTTCCTGCTAAGAGGAGATAGAAGAAGCCACACTATTAGGAACTGGAGAGAAGGCTCAGAGGTTAAGGGCACTGGCTGTTCTTTCAGGGACCCAGGTTTGATGGTTGTTCACAACTGGTTGTAATTCCAGTCCCAGGCGATCTGACACCCTTCTGAGGGTGGGCACCAGACCTGTCATTAGCTCTTAGTTTGTCCTTCCCAAAACTCATTTTGGAATTTACCTGTAGTTCTCTTTAAGAAGGTGGAAACTTAGTTTGACTATGGTATTTAGAGGTGGGGCCTTTGGGTAGTGAGGTCCCCAGCAGGTAGGACTTCCATGACTGAAACCTGGTGGCTTTATAGGGAGGGAGAGCAGGACACAGAGGGTATGGTTCCTGCCGCTTACCAAATGATGTCCTATGCAAATTCTGGACTCTCCCAACAAACAGATGGTCACCAGATGTAGCCCCTGGGTCTCTGACCAAGAACTATGAGCCAAAATATACTTCTCATCTTTATCACTTACCCAATGTGTAGTACTATGTTATTAGCAACACAAAATGGTTTAACGAATATGCATATCATGCACTGATTAGTGAAATCAATGAAAAGTAAGTATGCGGTAGCCAAAGGACTTTAGCCAGTAAGATTTTATCGGATAATGACCTAAGTACAAAGATGATACAGTCAATAATGACTATTTGAGTTAGTGACGTTATTAATAGATGACAAAATTCCTGCAGCATACAGACCATGGCCTGAATAACTTTACTTTCTAGAACTGGCCCTGGCACATAGTAAGTGGTGGGAGTTACTTGAGCTTATGACTTCTCAATAAGAATCTCAGGTGCTGAATATTTGTTTCTATTAGCTTTGCATTCGTTCCGTAAGTCCTTGTAAGGATCTTTTAATACCACTGCTCTTTCCTGCAGTGCTAGGAACACAGCCCCCTTTAAATCCCTTTCTGAACTACAGCGAGGGCATGGTACGAAATAAAAATGACGTGACCAACACTATCATTTGAAGCTTAGTCATTTCTTATTAAAATAAATCTATATTATAAAAATATACATCTTATGAAAAATAAGTTTGAGATACTGCATTTTAATTGTGATATGGCTTGAATAAGGAATGAAAGCAAATAAAAACAAATACATAATTCTTAGCTTTGCAGATCTCTTTTTGTGGGTCCAAGAAGTAAAATGAAAAGCCTTCAGTCTTTACAACATCAAGCATTTGGACCTCAGTGGAAGCCAGGTAAGGTTTGAGTCTTAGTGTTCTTTATTTAAGAACGGGAGATGTAGATTTCTGCCTCACAGTCCAGCGTGTTTCTTGTTAACGAAGTCCTAGGAGCTTTCTTCATTTGCTGATGATCTCAGCAAATCCTCTGCCCAGACTTAACCCAACTCATAGTGAGGTTTACCTTCCCTTGGTAGATTTTAACTGGAATAATAGCTCATTAGAGGCTGATAATGTCCCCTAGGGCCACAAGGAGCAATGTGGGAAGCTTCCACTCACAGAGCAGGTACACAGAATGGGTTGGGATGGCGTGCCTTCTCCATGTCATCACTGCCTATTTCCTCTAAAATTCTATCCCAAGCCAGCAGGCAGCCAAGAACCTCAAGTTACTGAATTGAGTAAGGTGCATCATGATCCAGAAAAATATCCAGAGAAGGTATAATTCTGGCTCTATTTAGCATTACTGTCCACAGAATGTACTTTGGCTACGAGTTCTTCCCCCCCTCACCCCCATTGGAATGTAAATGGCTCTAGGGCTGTCCTGATCACACACTCACAGCTTCCTCACAGAGGGGTTTATGATTATCTCTGGATACCCTTGAAGACATACTCAGCAGCTATTCTGAAACTCTTAGGGGCTAAACCAATTTTCTAACATATTAGTATTTTAGGAAATTCTTCCCACAGTGTGAAAATGATATGAACACTCAGAGTAGGGCTGGCTCTTATGCTCGTATGTCTCAGGGTCCTACCATGTCTTTACTACAGGCGACAGAAAACACCGAGAGAACTGCACCCCACTAATGCCTAAAAGATGCTACAAAAAGTTTAAGGGACGCTCAGATAATGGGCCAAAAGTGAAGCGCTTTAAGGAGCCTGTACATGAGATCTAGGGCCATGTACATGCTAGGATTAAGGGCTAGGTTCAAGTTTATTACAATTGTACTTATTTTAAAAGATTTATTTCTTCAAAAATTTGTGTGTGTGTTTTGTTTGTTTTACTTGCATTAATATTTGTACACCATATTTGTGTCCAGTGTCCATGGAGCCCAGATGAGTCCTCTGACTTCCCTCTTTCTTTCCTTCTCTCTTTCCCCTCTCTGTTATTTTCTGTTTCTCAAGATCTTTTCATAGTTTACTTGATTTGCGCATTTAAATCTGTTTTCAAAGATCAAGCTGGTTACTGGACACATGTTTTTGGCATTCTTAACAACAATATTAGGATCCAAAGTATGTTTTTTCTTTATTTCTTGTTTTCAGACAAGTTCTATATACTAAACTGGTCTTGACCTCATGATCCTTGTACCTTAGTCCCACAGCATTACTGGTGTGCTCTCATGCCAGATGACCTCTTCCTCTTTTGAAAGTCATGCTTCAGAGCCTCCTCCATCGAAATGCTACCACGGCGAAACAACTTACAACATATTTTTGGACACACATACACGGGTTTCATGTGACTTTTTGTTTTCAGAAAGCACCACTGTGGCAGGTTGCTGGTACTTATTGTGAATTCCAACCACTTATGAACTAAAGATGTCCTCCTGTGGTTAGCTTATGCTCCCTCTTATGCTGGCTTTTTACCATCTTGTAATTCTTTCACATGTTCCTACGATATAAATGTAAGTCTATGTTTAATTTTTAAACCATGAAATACCATAAACTTACTTTATCCAAGCTGCAGGCACTTGAGGCTATAAGAAAGAGGCTAGGAAATAGTGACATGCCATTTCCAATTAAATGAGCCCCGAGGATTGGAAGCCTGAGGATTTCTCAGTCATTCATCACCAACCCTGGCTTCCACATATTGATTACATTGGAAATATTTTATGTAACTGAGTGTGCTCTCTGTGTGCATTCATGGTCCAGTGTGAGGGAAACGCCTGTGTTTATGGCTCTCCTATCTTTTTCTTTTCCCCTTCCTCCCTCACAGTGTGTGTGTGTGTGTGTGTGTGTGTGTACAGTCTGCTTGTTGGCTCAAACCAATGACTCTGTTCAGAACTCCCCTACCCATGACATATTAATGCCTCTTTAGTTATGGTCTTTTGATTAATGTACTAGGGGATTAGATGTACTTTCAGAGAGTCCCCAAAATTTATAGGTCTTTATTTTTTCATGAGTAAGATTAGTTTAGTCAGCACTTAAAATGTGCTAAGAACTTTAGTTTTATGGGTATTTCAACAACCCTAAGTAGGAGCTTTGGGAATATTAGGCTAATAAGAAAAGTAATTTAATGCTGGCCTATCCTAATTGCTAGAGTTGGTCTTTCACCAATAAAAACAATATACATTTTTAGATCTTCTCCATTACATTTTGAGCTCTTTGGGGACAGAATAACTTCTTATACTCCTTCTGCTTCTTGGTACCCTCTGTTATGCCTCATCCAGTATTAATGGATATTCGATGTGCTTGCTGAGCAAATGAGGCTGAGATTCACAAGAGCATCCTCTTTTGTTACAGTAAGTAACGTAAGAGGAAATCAAAGAGGTGGGGACTGTCACATAAGTCTAAAGTCAATGCAGCTGCTTCCTTGGCTTTAGTCTTGAAGGTCTGCCATCGCTAATGGAGAAGGTGGGTGAGTTCTCATGGTACTCTAGGTTAGTGGTACTATTTTATTATATTATGATGGGAAGAATTCCAGGTGAAAGTTACCTTGAGGGAAAACTGGTACATTGGATGGATCTTGCTGAGGTCATTCATGATGAAGTAGAGTAGAGATGCCCGAGCAGCTGCTGGCCTATAGTGCTCTCGGGCCTCGTTGATTTTCACTTCTGTCAATTTGGCTTCCTTGACCTGGAGACATGGATAGCAGTTCAACAATCAGGAATTCAGGGAATCAGCCTGTCCCTTCCATATGAATAGAAACCTGTCTATTTATGGAGTGCAGTGAACTGGGGTGAGGTTAAGTGGGCAGAAGCTCAAAAAGTCACTATTGTATTCCTTAGTAGAACTCAAGTGTAAAAGAAGACTATACACTCTCAGTTTTCCATGACAGTGAGAGTGTCATCTACTCTAGTTGGGAAATACCATGTCTAAACACCATGTCTATTATGACAATTTTTTGGAAAACCAAGAAATACATACAGTTGGAAGTAAGCAGCAGTAGAATCTAGGAAGGAAGCACAACATAGTTTTCATTCCTGTCAGAGTGCATGTATACACGTGTGTGTGTGTTGGTGATGATGGGATTGATTTCAGAGTTATGTACGTGCCAGAAGGTATTTCACTATTGAGCTACAAACTTAGCCCTTTCCTTAATTTAAAATGAATAGTTATATACCAAGTCACAAGGAAAAATCTTTTTTAGTGGAATATTTTGTTTTAAGAAGTTTTTATCACAGATAATAAGAGACTTAAGTTTCCAGAATGTACATTTCTGTAAGATTGTGTCTGTATGCCCCTTTCTGCCCTTCTTCCCCTTCTCCCCTTCCTGCCCTCTCTCTGCCTCTCCCCGCCCAGCCCCTGTGTACTCCTCTTTCCTTCCCCTCCTCTCTTGGGGCTCCCAACAAACCTGCATTTACATAATTAAAAAAGAGTTTGTCTTTACATATGGACTTCAACTTATTCATTCTTGGATTCAAAAAGAATACAAAACTATTAGGAACTGGGGAGACCATTGGGAAAAAGCGATGATCATAATTCATGTTCTCAGATCAAATGATTACGAATTACAGTTGGGAATTGTGGTGGTTTGAATGAGAATGGCCCCCATGGGCTCATGTTCTAATACTTGATCCCCAGTTGGTAGAACTGTTTGGGAAGATTTAGGAGGTGTGGTCTTGCTGGAGGAGGTGTGGTCTTACTGGAGGAGGTGTGTCATTGGGCATGGGCTTCAAGGTTTCCAAAGTCCATGCCATTCTCAGTTAGCTCTCTCTTCCTTGTGCTTGTGGATCAGTATTTGTGCCCTTGTCTACTACTCTTGCACCATACTTGGTCACCTGGCGCTATGGTCTCCATCATGATGGAGTCTAACCTTCTGGAACTGTGGGTGCCAAATTAAATGCTTTATTCTGTAACTTTCTTTGCTTGTGTTTTTTTATTGCAGAAAACCAAAAGTGAGACACAAATTGGTACTGGGAAGTGGGCTATTGCTGTGACAGGCCTGACCATGCTGGTTTTTGGAGGAATGTGGAAAACAGAGACTTTGGACTAAGAAAGGGCTTGAACACTGTAAGCAGGGCTTAATGGGGCATTTAAATAGAAGCATGGAAGACAGCAGTGCTGGGAGCATAGCCCACTGTGAAGGCCCAGTTCAAGAGATTACAGAGAACAATATTTGCACTTGGGCTAGAGACCATTCTTGTGATGTTTTGGCAAAGAATGTGGCCTCTTTTTACCCTTGTACTAAGAATCTACCTAAGGCTAAACTGAAGAGTATGAGACAAATTTCACTGGGGGAGATTTCAATACAGCCTAATATTGATCCTCTCACTTGGTTATTAGTAATTACTCATAAAAATTTACAACAAAAAAGAGCAAGCATGGAAAAAAATACAAAATGGTAATCATGAAAAGAAAAAGAAAATGTCATGTTAGAGTCAATGCTTGATCTCAAAAGATAAGGGGAGGCCTGATGTAAAATGGAAAAAAGGGAGTGTTGCTCTCGTGGGTGCTCTCAACTAATCTTGTAATTTGTAAAAAAGAAAGCACATGCATCAACAAATCAAAGAGTATGCAAATGTAAATCAAGGAGGGGAGCAGGTTCCATCCCAAGGAGGGAGCAGAACCTGGCAGCAGCATCCATGTGGTCCTGGTTTTAGAGTCAGGAAGGATACATGAGTAAAAGGCGTTGTGGAATCTTTTCCTGTGGTTAAGGAAAGTGCAGAGGCCAAGTGTTTGGTAGGGAAGTCCCTGCTTTGAGAGTTAGAATGGCCATAGTGTGAAGCTGTGAAAGTGAGTCCTATTGGGGACCTCAGGATGTTGAAGATGCCAGAGCTGTAAGATACTTGCAAAGGACAGCTGCAGACTGAAGTGGAACCAGCAGAAGTGTGTTGCAGTCAGTGAAGCTGGAAGGGAAGAGCCATGAAACCCTTGACATTGGACACAGAACTACTGGATTTGGATTTTGCCCTTGCTGAGTTTCAGTCCTACTTTGGTCCAATATTTCCTCACTATGCCCCCTTTCCTCCCTTTGGAAAGTTAATATATACATCCGGTGTCATTGTGTCTTGGAGGTATGTAACTTGTTTTTTGACTTTACAGGGGATTACAGTTGAGAGATTGCCATGAATCTCAGAAGAAACTTTTCATTTTGGACTTTTAAACTGTGAAAGACTCTGAGGACTTTTGAAATTAGACCAAGTGCATGTTGTGTTATGATGTGGCCAGAAGCTTTGGGGGCTGGGAAGCGAGATGTAGTCACTTGAATGAGGCTGGCTTCTGTAGGCTCATATGTTGGAATTCTTAGTTCCCACTTTGTTTAACTTTAGGGAACAGGAAGTGCAGTGTTGTTGGAGGAGATGTGTTACACTGGGACTGGTGTTTGGGGTTTCAAAAGTCCATGCAGTTCCCAGGAAACTCTCTCTGCTTTGTGCTTGTGGATTAAGGTCTAAGCTCTCAGCTACTGCTCCAGCATTATGCCTGCCTGCTGCCATGATCATGTTTCCTGCCATGATTGTTGTGGGCTCTAACGCTCTGGAACCGTGAGCCCCCAAATTAAATGCTTTCCTTTCATGTGTTGCCTGGGTGTTTCATCCCAAAAACAGAAAGTAACTAAGATAGAATTGTTACCAAAGGGAACAATTAGAAGATTTCTTTCATCTAGTACCTGAGAGGCTGAGGGCAGGAAAATCACAAGATCAAGGGGAGCCTGAGCCACAGAATTAGACCTTGTTTCAAAAACCAAGATACCCCTCCCCCCACACCTCCCAAAAACATCCCAAACAAACTCCACAATGGTTAGTATATCAAGAACTGGATACAATTAAACAACCTATAATAAGTATGAAATGAGTACACTTAGAGCAGTAGATACATAAGAAAACCTAAGACAAAGGCATTCCAAAAAGAAGCAGGTTTACCTGAAAAGGAATGGATAAGAATGCATGGAAATAACACAGTAATTTAGATGAAATAGTGAATGAGACAGTAGAATTGAAAATAAAATAAGGAAACTGGAGGAAAGGTCTGAAGAATGGTTTAAATAAGCTCAGAAAAACACCACAAAGATGGAAAATTTATAGAAGGTGGCAGGTAGGATGAGAAAATATAAGTAAATTTAAAGTATTTTTTAAACAAGTACAGAATAAGGAAAATGAAGGAGAGGCAATGTCTGAAGCTAATAATTTTCCAAAATCAACAAACTGTAAGATCTTTTATTTGGAAGAAGTATATCCCTCTTCAGTATGATAAATTGGATATATCTTCACCATTCAATGAAACTTTTGAACATCAACAATGACAACAGAATATTAAAAGCAATGAGAAAGTATAAAGTACCTATAAAAGAATAGTAATTAGATTGAAAGCAAACTCTTTAACAGCCATATCAACCCACAAGATATATTATGAAACAATACTGAAAGATGCAAGGAAATGATTAACATTAAAGTACTCCAAAACCATTTTGGAAGACATGAGATATATTGCTTAATTTTATACTTCATTGAAACATATATATTAAAGTCAGATTTAAAATGAAATATATTTTATATATAAAGAAAAAAGGTTAAAATGAAACATAGTAGGCATTTTTCAAATCACCAAAGGCTAAGAGATGGATAAAAAAAATCAGTGAAGAAGGAACAATCCCACTCTAGTAAGAATTGCTATTAAACCAAGGCTGTATGAAAGAGTTATGTAAACAGAGTAGTCAGTATACTAATTTCAAAAAAAAAACTTAAAAAAGAAAAGAAAGATTTGGGACAGAAATACTCTGCATAGGGGAATAATGTTGATCCCAGAAGACGTGGGTTAACAGATGAAAATCACAGGATGAGACATGAAGTATTTCCCTGCAAGTTATTTGTTCAGAGAGGCCCCTGGGATTCCCCCAAACAACACAGGACATTCCATTGCTTTTGTTACTCGCCACAACTATATGGCAAGATTCTGTTGCTGAAGAAAGCACATGCTGGCGTCAAGGACATAAAAAAGTATCAGTCTCAAACCAAACAGGAAAATTTGTCCCTCCTGGCTAGTGTTCATAGTACTGGAAAGTACTACGTGGCTGCTTGGGGAGGAAAAGCACCTACTCAGTGTTTTCCCCTGAATACTGCAATGTTGACCTTCCAGGTGAAACATACTACTCATACAATAGTGGCGTGATTGTTATGGGGTAATGAACTACTTTCTGATTGAATTTGAGGCTTGCTGTCTCGAAGCATATTCATGCTTGTTACTTTAATGCTGGTCAAAACCCATGGCCAGAGAGGTCAAAGGGTAAAACCTGCTATTGTTATTTTGCTGAATGGTCACAATATCAAAATGCCTTCTAAGTATTTATGTTTACACCCATAGACCTAGGCTCCTCTCAACCTTGGTTAGAAAAGCTTTTGTGCAGAGAAGATATGGAGTGCTCAGTTCTAAACAAGACATCTGCATTACCTGCCCCACTCAAGGCTCAGGGAACATCCCAGAAGAAAAACCAGAAAGAATGTGTATGCCAGGGGATGGGGAGGACTGTGAAATGATGTTTTGTAGACACGACAGCTATCAAGTAGCTATGGTTGCTTTCATAGGAGCTATAGAAGAGCAAACCAGCCTGGTGTTAGCATAGATGGAGTAGATGACATCCAGGCTATACTTCTTACTGGGGAATTATTGGCAGTGGATGGTTGCTTGGGAGGAATCATTCTTTAATGATGATATAGCCATTACTAGGTTTTCCAGGTTCCAGTGGATAGAGCCATGCTCATAAGCATATTGGCAGTTCTAACTGTACTTACTGGTTATCAAAACATAAAACATAAAAAAAACACAAAAAACAAAACATGGTGTTGGAAGGATTTTGACGGAATAGAAAGATTTGGGAGAAGTTTTGGGGGGAATTAGGGAGTAGATATGTGCCTTAGTCATCGTTATACTATTGTGAAGAGACACCATGACCAGCACTACTCTTTCTGAAAAAAAAAAAAAAACATTTAACAGGTGGCTTCCTTACAGTTTCAGAGGTTTAGTCCATTATCATCATGGTGGGGAGCATGGTAATATAGAGGCACTTGTTGGAGCAGTAGATAAAAGGTACAATATGATCCCTAGAGAGGGAAAAAAAGGGAGAGGGAGTAGAAGAAATGGAGAGGGAAATGGGGAGAGGGAGAGTGAGAGAGAGAAAGAGAGAGCACCTGTTGTGGGTCTCTAAAATCTCAAAGCCCCCCTCCCACCCCCAGTGACATATTGCCTCCAAAATGGCCACACCCCCTAATCTTTTTAAATAGAACCACTCTCTGGTGACAAAGCATTCAAATATATGAGCTTATGGGGGCCATTCTTATTCAAACTACCACAATATGGTCATATGTTATTGTGTGCATACATGGAATTCTCAAAAACAATGAAAAATTTAAATAAAATGTTTAAGAAAATGGTTTATTCTCTAATGTTATAATTCTTTTAAAGTTAAAAGAAAGAATATTTTATTTTAGGGATGTAGAGAAGAATTTATATGTATGGTTGATAGGAATGTAAAGTACTATATCCAGTCCTGGAGCACCTGAAGTTATTGCAGGGAGTCCCTGGTTTGGTCCCTACCATCCACATGGTAGGTTACAACTGTTTATAATTCTAGTTCCAGAGGATCTGATACTGTTTTCTGGATTCTGCAGGCACTAGGAATCTACACAGTACACATACATACAGACAGACAAACACTCATATACATAATATAATAAACAAATATCTTTAAAAGTACTATAACCAACATGGAAAGTAGTAAAAAAAATAAAACAACAACAACAACAAACCATAAAATCAGAACTAACAGCACAATTCATCTATGATCACTACTGGGTACATATCTAAAGGATGAAATCCATGTGTCAAGAGGTAGTTTACTACAGACATCATTGTCAGATCAAAAACAGCTAAGTTATAGAAGCAACCAAGATGCTCACCGACACATGAATAGATGGAATTATATGGTAGACATCCACAGTGGATTATTATTCAGCTAAAAGGGGGATTGGAGTTCTGATATTGGCATCAAAGCAGATGAAACTGAAAGAGACTGTATTAAGTAAAGGAAGCCAGGCACAAGAAACCCAAGCACTTTGCGCTTTCACTCGTTTGGAAAATGGATGACACAGAAGCAGAGAGCAGACTAGTGATTGCTAGAAGCATGGCACAGTAGGGGTAAAAGAGAGGGGTTAGCTAACAGACACCCACACACAAATAGATCTGGCATCCGATAGCCTAATGTCTACAAGAATTTGTGATCTATTTCAAGCTTACTAGGGGATAAAAGGTTGAAGAACACACAAACAGTAAAATGCTTATGATAATGCTAATCAATAAGAAACTCTCAGAAAAATCCAACTACCATATGTCAATGATGCTAATAAATATACATTGGTTAAGTTCAGTAACTGAATCTCAAAAGAACATTTAAAAAATCACGTAATTTTGTCAGTGTCATCACACATTTAGTTTTCAATGCCCTCAACTCCTTAGCACTGCTCATTAATCTCTATTCTTCTAGTCAACACATTTTCACCTCTCTTCCAACCTCCTATCTCATCACTGCTCCCTCACTTGTAGCAGGTAAGATTGGGTTCTGGAACTACAGTCACATAAATGTTTTTGGTCAAGGACAGAAATGCATATGGAGTCCCATATAGTCATTCTGTCCAGTGACAGCCTGACTGCTAGCGTCTACATGAGTGCATTGTGGTATCCTCCAAGAGACACCAGTTCTCAGGACATATCCCTGCTGTTAAGCCCCTGTGACTGTTCATAGAGACAATCAGAGATGAGCCATCTTCAACTCTGCCTGTTCCTATTCTCTAAGTATCTACGTCTCTCCTACTTGTACATGTGGATCCATGAACCAAATTGTAGACTTACATTCAGCCCTATGCCTTAGGACACTAGAAAATGACTCTCCATTTCCATGACAAGCTTTTAATCTACCCTGAATTAGATGCTCTCACCAGCCCACTGTATCAAGCATCTCCTCTCACTGATGCCAGTTCAGGGCCTTTCCTCAGATGCCCATCCTCCTTTTCATACATGCTGCTTGTTGTAGCCCCAACTCCTGTCACGGAGTTTGGAATTTACCAGCTACTAAATTTAGCTGGATTAGAAAGAAAAAAAAAGAGCCCCTTCAAGGGGGAGGGGGACAAAGGCCAATATAGCTGAGAAACTACCATACGACATGTGGCAGGCAGTGGTGCATTGATTTTAAAGAGAAGATACGGGAAGGATGAAGAGCCAGAAGGTATGGGCAAGGCCGGCCCCACCCTCTGACCGACTCCCTCTGTGTGATCTGGGCCTCTCTAGCCCAGAGCTTTGGACTTTCTATTCTTTCGGGCTTGCATTTCCTCCTCTGGTGATGCAGCAGCAAAGATAATAGACAGTAAACCTTGATCACATAGGAACCTCTGAGCTAGGATGGACATCGCAATACCATCACAGTTATTTCTTAGCTCAGAGTGGGAATGATCTGGCTGATGGAGGCTTTTCACTTGCTCTGTTTTTAACATTCTGGGGGTGAGGAGGACTAAACACAGGGCCTCATGTATAAAAAGCTTCCCCCCACCTTTCTTCTTCTTTTTTTCTGTTTTGTTCCTACTCTGAACAAAGCTAGAGGAATCCCAGGAAGGGGTCGGTCAGCACACTGATTTGGAGACAGGCTGCTCCTGGTCCCCATGGTAGATGTGCCAAGTCCTCACCAGAGGCACTCTCACACTGGTCTGATCTGGGCAGAAAGGAAATGCAGATGGGCCTGAGCCTGGTCGGAGGTTTGCTGGAAAGGATGAGGAGTTGAGTCCATTTCTCATCAAGCCATTTTTTAGTCTCCATGGGGGAAAAGCCTTCCCAACATGCTTTGTGGGAAGGAAGCTATGTACTGGAACTGTTTCCCAGGATGATGTTGTCGTTGAGAACTGACTTTCCCAGTATGCTACTGAAGTTTTCTCATGAAAATCAGACTGAGATTTTAACTTTTTTATGTCAGCCCCATGAATTGTCTTAGGGCACCATTGCATCTGGTTAGTCATTCATTCAACTTATACAGCTTTGGGGGCAATTCCACAAACTAAGGCATTGTCTATGGGCACCATTCCCTGAAGAGGAAAACAGGGCCGCACTCAGACCTAAGCGCTCTGTGAAGTGGAAACATCAAAATTTTTTTCAGAAGGTGAAAGATCTGCAACCCAGAATGGGCAGGGCTCACTCCAGGATCGTGCCTGCTTTTTTAAAACAACTTTTAAAGAATTATGATTTTTCAGCCAGGTGTGGTGGAACACGGCAGTATCTGGGGAGGGAGAGGTAGGAGGATCTTCTGTGAGTTCAAGGTCAGCCTGGTCTACAAAGTGAGTCCAGGACAGCCAGGACTACACAGGGAAACCATGTCTCAAAAACAACAAAAAAAGATTATAATTTTTCTTTATGCCTGAGGATTTCATACATGTATATAATGAACTTGATCATATCTACTCGCCCATTTTTCTCCACCAAGTTCCCCTGTATCACTCTCAACATACCTACCTCCCAATTTTATGTCTTTTTTGACAACCCACTGCATCCATGTAGCGCTGCCCAAACGTGTGTGGACTTTTTAGAAGAAACTTGGAAGCATGGAAACAGAAGCCGGATTTAGGTACAGAGAGCGAAGGAAGAGGGAACCGAGGGAGTATCTGGCCTAGGGTGCACACAAGAGTCGCCGCACCTTGTCGTCCACCTCTGCGGCCGTCTTCTTGGTGATCTCCAGGTTCTCTACCAAGGCTGTTTCTCCCAGGAAGTTCCCCGAGGCTGAAGAGAGGCGAGACAGCAGGTTGTCCTCTAAGGTTTTGAGGGTGATTTTGAAACCATTCTGCTGCTTTGTGAGATCCGACTGTAAATATCAAGCAAGGGAGGGAAGTCATGTAGAGATGCCAAAGTGTCGTACTCTAGAACGGGCTTAAGTAAGTACATGGTGGGAGGGCTGGCATCCTTTCTGGCAGCGACAGTGTGCCAAGGGTGTCACAGCAGGATGCTTTTGACCAAGATCAGAGGTGAGCAAGTGAGTGGGGTCGCAGCTGAAGCTGTGTAGTTGGTCTCCATAATTCTGGGTGTGGATATGAAAATGGCCTACTCTGAAACTATGGTTAAAGTTTTAGCTGAATTGAACATGCCCGGATTTTTTTTTTTT
>CM053757.1:51322189-51362625 GCA_028658305.1 Pachyuromys duprasi
TCTTTTTAAAGATTTGTATGACCTGTAGGTTGTGTGTGTGAGTGAAGGCCACAAGGAGAGGGGTCAGCTCCCTTGGCACTGGAGTTCCAGATGGTTTGTGAGATGGGGGTGCTGGGAATTTAACTTGGGTCTTTTGGAAGAGCAGCAATGGCGCTTGACCACTAAGCTAGCTCTCTAGCCTTCCCAAAAACTCTTAAATGACTTCTACTAAGTTGTTTACAAACAAAAGAGGGAATCACTTCAGCAAAACCTTAATGTACAAGAGGCGATACGGCTGGTGACGTGGCTCAGGGGATCAAGGTTCCTTCCACGCAGGATGACCATTTGAGTTGGATTTCTGGGACCCACAGAGTGAGTGGAAGCAGAGAATGGACTCTTGCAAATTGTCCTCTGGCCTACACAGTGTGTGCCATGGCATAGTCACCCCTAGTCCCAAGTAACTAACCACAAACAAACACAAAACAGGACCCCAACTGTTTTTTAATATATTTTAAAGATGTATATTTATTAAATTTAATTATGTATAAGTGTGTGGCTGGTGCCTGTGGAGGCCAGGGTTCTCAGATCTCTTGAAGCTGGAGTTACAAATAGTTGTGAGACACTCTGTGGGTGCTGGAAATTGAACTCTGTTCCTCTGGAAGAACAGCCAGGGTTCTTAACCACCGAGCCATCTCCCCAGGGCCCCCCCCCAACCCTAACTCTTAGGACTGGGAAATTTTGCAAGAGGTGTAAGTCTTGCTTTCTCTATCTGAACCATAGGGAAGGGCTCAGGTCCCTTCGGGCTAAGGGTTGTGAGGATTCCCGGTCTGAGGAGGTTATTCTAAACTTCGTGTGGCAACTCTACCACAGGGCCTCCACTTCGACTATATTTTAAGCAATGCAGATCAAAATTCTCCTATAAAATGCAGAACTGGTAACAGGTTACCTTGATCTGAGCAGGTAACTGTTACCAATATTCTTCTGGGTGACCAGAGACAAGCTTAGAGGAATAATGTCTCAGAGTGTGCCTTCATGACACATTATGGACTCCATGAAGGGCTGGACTATCGCTCAGTTGATAGAGCATTGCTTAGCATGTGTGAAGCACTGGCTCTCACCTCCACAACCACATAAACTGGGCATGATGGTTCACTCCTCGTCCTAACAGAGCAGTGGAGAGAGGAGGATCAGAAGTTCAGGGCTAGTCTGGGCTGTCTAAGACCCTGTCTCAAACCAAACAAAATAAGCACAGAAGGACATCATGATCACCACAACATTCTCCTCCTCTGACATTACACTGGACACAGCAATTATTGCCCAGAAGGTTCCCAATTCTGAGTGCCTTTTCAGAACAGTTCGACACACGTTCAAGAGCTTCTTTACACACTGACCAGTTTGGAGGGAGTTCAGACTGGACTCCGGCTGTCTGACTGTGCAGATCCCAGCTGGGGCTGCACGGCTGCACCATGCGCATGCAGACTTAGGGCAAAAGGAGCCTGCCAGGCAGCGCTGAAATCCTCCCTCTGCCTTGACCACTCCTGTACCTCCCACCCAGCACAGAGGCTTTGCTCGTGTGAAAGGCCAATTATGCAGGGATTGTCTGCAGACCATCTGAGATACCTTTTATACATGATAGGATCTGCTTGTTCACCATTGTTTGGACTGAAGATAAGGAATTTACATAGTCAAAAAATACATCTTGTCCTGTCTTTCCAGACAACTTCAAGATGAGAACACAGATCTGAAAACCACTCAGAGCATAGGCAAGACATATGCTTTCACACATGGTCCCTCAGAAGCAGCTCTTCATGGTACACTCCAAAACCACATAGGCCACAGTTTAGGATGGTCTGACACTCAAACTGGCTCCTTGGCTGTCCTTTGAGGTGCACTGTCCTTCATCACTGTCAGTTTCTGGCCCTCTTACCCTACAGGCACTCTTTTAGGCTAATCCCTTCCCAAAGGGACAATCCAGCAAATTATTCCTTTTCCCCCAGTAGAATGGGAACAGATTCACGGTGGTGCTTAGAGCTGTTTCCACAACTCATTTCTTCCCATCGATTCATTTGCAGCCATCCTGGGGCTAGGGGTCCGTCTTGCTCAGGCCATTTTTCATCTCCAGTGATACGACCTCACCCCGTGACTTCCCATTTATCATCGCCAGTCCCATTTGTGGGCAAGGGCTCCCATTCTGTGATCTTTTCGGAAAGCCACCTAATAGTCTGGTCTAGCCACATTTGTTTTTGCCAGGCAGGACCATGGGGACTCTATTTCATCCATCCATGGCCCTCGAGTATTGTGAGAGTTGTGATGTAGAATGGGGAGAAGCTGGTGCTTACTTAGCTTCCAAGCCAGGCCAAAGATTAGCATTATTGCTGTCTGAGCCCTGCAGAGTCCCATGGGAACTGGCAGCAAAGCCAAAGAGCCCACGAACCAGGCTTGACAGAGTAAACCTAATCCAGTGACTCCGTTGTTCCCCTCCCTCCAGAGACGGTCCTGACTGCTCCAGGCCTGCCACCAGTGTGCCACCAGGCCTGGTCTGGCTTAAGGGGCAAAGGGTCTATTTTGACTCAGGTACAGTCCATCAGGGGAAGTCTAGGGGGAAGAGCTTGAGGCAGCTGGTTAAGTTGCATTCACAGAACGAAGCCCGAGGGAGCAGAATGCCCATACTCAGTTAGCGCTATATTGCTGTGAAGAGACACCATGACCATGGCAAGTCTCACAAAGAGAAACACTTAATTAGGGCTGGCTTACAGTTTCAGAGGATTAGTCTGTTATCATTATGGTGGGAAGCATGGCAGCACACAGACAGCCACGGTGCTGGAAAGGGAGCTGAGAGTTCTTTATCTGGATAGGCAGCAAGAAGAACGAGTGACATTAGGCCTGGCTTCAGCTTCTGAAGCTTCAAAGCCTACCCTCAGTGACACACATCCTCCAACAAGGACATACCTACTCCAACAAGGTCAAACCTCCTATAGGGGCCATTTTCATTCAAACTACTACAGTAGCTTTCTCCTTTATGTAGAGTCTGGGTCCCAAGCCTAGGGAATGGTACCATTCATTTTAAGGTGGGTCTTCCCACTTCAATGACCCCAATCAAGGGCTAGGAGCTATCATAGTCAAGAAAATTCCCAACAGGCACTCCAGAGGCTTACGGCCTAGGTGATCCTGGTACTGTTTGTTTGATAACCAATAACAATTGTCAAAGAGATCAGAGATGATGACAATGTATGCCCAGATGGGATGAGAAGGGACAGCATCCTTTTAACTGGCATATAACAGTTTAAATCCTTGTGGGGTACAGAGTGATAATTTGATACATGTACACCTTATGCAATGGTCAGGGCGAACACATTTCTGCTTCCTTAAATGTTTACCATTTCTTTGTGTTGGGAAACTGAATTTCTTCTCTTCCTATGAAACATAATAAATTGTGAACTGTAGCCATCCTACTGACAGCACACCAGGGCTTAAGTTTGCTCTTTGCAATGTTTTCTTCTTACACAAAAGGCAACAGAGGCGACCTGTGTGACCAGCCACTTACCCTTTCTGGCCGAGCTGGGTGACCCGGAGTTCTTCTCCGTATTTGTTCTTGATCCATTTGATGCCTTGCAGCTGGGGGTCGACCATGAGTGGCCAGCGCTCACAGCTGGTGAGGATGGTGGCATTCTCCATGGACATGCGGTCTGCAGGGAGGCCCTGATTCTGCCAGGCGGCCACGTCAGCATCATCGGTCAGCATCCTCAGGGGGTCCAAGGTTGGGGTGGTTGGGATGGGAACCTGAGGAAGAGGTGATACCCTGGATGGAAAACTCTGAGTCTGTAGGGGAGAACCTACAGTACCTCATTATATAACATAACCCCTTTAAAAGGAAGACCAGCATCCCCCTGAAGAGAGCTTTCCTGGCTGTGATTGTTGCTGAAAGCATGTTGATAGAGGAACATCAGGAAAACATCCTGTGACCGGTGCTCTGTCCCTCAGTATATTCACCTAACTCAAATTCCTTCTATAGGTTATTTATGTCTTTAAAAATTATTTTTTACACGTGCTTGCATGTGTATGTATGTGGGTGGGTGTGCCCATGATATGGCATATGTGTCAAAGTCAGAGTATAATTTGGGGGAGTTGGGTCGCTCTCTCTACACGTGGGTCTCCATGACCTAACCCAGTAGTTAGGCTTGGAGACTGAGCTATCTTGCCAGCCTGATAATTTCTATCTTAGTCTATAATATCCATAACCATGTGGACATTCATTCCTCTGTCATATTTCTCTTTTTCACACAAGTTTTCTGGTGGCAGAACTAGCCCACACAGACCATGCTATTCTCTTGTCAGTTTTACTGGCCTGAAAAGGGCTGGGAAGCTTCCTTTCCCCTACACCATCTTCCCGCCTCAAGGCTACTCCTCCCCCACCCCCACAAGCAAGCATACTGCTGGGGTTTGCTGGGGAGCACCTCACCCACATCACTGTGAGTACACACAGGGCTGGAGAGTCCTTTCTGTTTTCCTATGTTGCCCTCTCTCAGCTCACCTAATTCTTCTACAAACAGTCTTTTTCATTGACTTGCATACTTGTAAAACGAGGTCGAATTTACACAATGTAAAAGGAACTATTGTAAGGTGTACAGTTAGGAGGGGCAGCACACACAGTGTTATGCAGTTCTCAGCTCGATCCAGTCACCCCCAGGGACTTTCATGGCCCCAAAGGAAGACTCATGCTCATTAAACAATCCCTCCCTGTGTCTCTCTACTACAAGCTCCTGGCAATTACTAATATGCTTTCTGTCTCTATAGATTTTCTTATTTTGGATATTTAATAAAAATGGAATCCTACAAGTTATGACCTTTTGTGTCTGGCCATTTCCATTTAGTATAATGAATTTGAGGTTTAGACTTACACCCTTTCAACTGTTTGAGTCAACCATCTTTGCAGTTTGCTTTGCCTAGGTACCCCAGGAAATCTATTTAAACCATCTCCTTTTCAGTTAGGCATGTTGAAATGGCACCCCTTTGGCCACATGATCCCCAGGATAGCTGTAAATGTGGCCTCACAAAAAAAATCAACTTACTTAAAACATTATGACATATTTGGGAGGTTTTTTTTTTCTTTTTGGCAACCCAATTATACCGTTCTAGAGTATGAAGTTTTTAGGTGAACATCATGCTACAACGTCAAAGGTTACAAGGTTAAATGAAGGAAACAGATGCCCCATGCTACAGCATCAAGCAATCTCTCTCTCTTCCTCTTTCCAACATCTTTACTATGTTGCCCATGCTGACCTTGAACCAGTGGTCCTCTCAGCTCAGCCTCCTAACTGCTGTAATTACATATCTGTTACATATACATGACACTATGCTTAGCTTAAAACACATTTCTGATCTCAGGATAAGAATACCACAGGGATGATTTCTCCTGAGAAGCTTGATGTAGCCAGGCTAAGGCAGGGGGATTGTGAGATTGAAGTAAGCCTGAGGAGAAGGGGAAAAGAAATGTGTTTTTGCCATATTTCTTTGTAATTCTATGAATAAGGCATTATTCCAGGATTCATAGACTTTACTGGACTGCTTGTTGTGGTTCAAATGTGTTCCCCCAAACGTAGGTGTTGAAACCTTAATCCCCAGTGGGTAGGTCACTGTGGCCCTGTAAATTGCTCCCATTGAGATCATGGGAGTGAATTAGTTCCTGTGACAGTGGGTCACAGGTGTGAGTTTGGTTCCATCTTTCTCTCTTGCTCTTCTGCCTTCTGGCATGAAATATCAAAGTGCTGAGGTCCGCAGCAGACTCACTGGACTGCAGCATCATGAGCCAAGTAAACATCACTTCCTTATGGATTACTTGCTCCCCAGCACGCTGTTATAGCATCCACCATAGGAGTCCATGGCACAAGATGCTTATAAATCTGAAACCACCCCCAACCCCCATGCTCCTAAGAGCCACTCACCTTCTCTCAGCTGATTGTTCTCCCACCAATTTCCTTCCTCCACAAGCACTCAAGATAAATGAAATCACAGCTAAACTAGTAACATTAGCTCAAAGAGCTAACACAGCCAGTGCCAGGAGTCATGGCTGAACTAGTAACTGTGCTATTGGCAGTACCGGAAGCACATTTTAAACCATTCCATCAGATTCATCAAGTGGGCAGAATTTTGTGAGCTGCTCTGGGAAAACTCAGCCACCATTATACACAAAATGCATTTTGCACTCTAGAGCTGTAGTTATGAATGGCGTTTGGAATACGCCTCGGGATACAATGAGAATTGTGCTCACTCTTCCCCCATTAGTCCACTGGACTATGAATGTGCTGAAGCCATCCTGGTCTGAGATGTCTTTGTATTCCACTGATATGGCATGTAGGGCACTGAATTCTTCATTAGTGTTTGGGAATTGATAAGCCTGAGAGACAAGAATGTGCCAAGGGAAGGTTGGAGTCTAGGCAAGGCTTAGAACCTCCTTTATCCATCACCCAGCATCCAGCATCCCCCATTCTATTACTTTGAGACACAGAGGGCGGGTCTGGGAATGATTACACAGAGACAGCAGGCTACACAGCCCATGGAAGAGCACTGAGCATTGGTGGGCACACTTGCTTCCCTAGCTGTGTTTCTGAGCCACGGGTACAAACTGTGTGGTTTCGGAATCCAACACACAGTCTGGTTCCCCTGCTGCTCCCATGACGTCCTGAAGCTCAGAGGTCTTTTGGTAACTCCCAGGTTTTACCATTTTGAGGCAAGTGCCAGGAGACAAGAGTCCACCAAAGAACCAGAATAGGAGGACTTGATTAAGAGACACTATTCCAGGTGGATTAGTGGACAAAAGACCACAGTGCTTGGTAGTATAGAGGACACGAGCGTGTATGTCCCGTGCCTGATGCTCAGGTTGGTGTGGCAGTGTATTCAGGTTAGTATGGCCATATGATCTCAGCAGTACACACAGGCTGAAACAGTCAGGAGAAATTCAGGCCATACTGTTAGGATGGACCTTTTGGGACAAAGGGAAGGTGGCCTGGGCCAAGGGGTCTCTGCCCTTTTCTTCTGACCAGGAACCCTCACTCTCAAAAGCCTGTGCAAAACACTGGACAAAGCCAGCTCCTAGTTCTAGATTCCTGAGTGTCCACTGGACCTAAGAACTACCTACAATGCCGTAAAGCATCATGTTATTACCCTACTATCATGTCACAATTTCCCAACTCCTCTTTAAGAAGCCCCTATCCCAGCCCAGCCTGTGAGGAGGTGAACCTGCCTGAGAGCTGCCCCCCAAAAAACTGCCTTTTTTTAAACTATAAATTCAGCTCAATTCTATTTATTACGTGGTAGGAGAAGCCAATAACATACGTACTTTTAGTTGGCTCAGATAGGGTTTCCAGGTCCCATCCATGAGGCTCTTTCGGTACTTTTTGGTAAAGAAGCCCAAGTAGGAAACAAAAGCTGTGGTAAGTAGGATGTCTCCACATAATGTCCTTTCCTGCTGTTTGAAGTTCTGCACAGCCTCTGCCCACCTTATGTTTTCAGAAGCGAGTCCTCCAACCTATCAATAAAAAAAGATTGAAAGGAGAGAGAGGCATCAGACGGAGCCCACAGAGCTGTGTATTTAGCCAAGGAGGTCACACACCATATGTCCACAACAGGAAGTCTCAGGAAATCATTGTGCATCCTTTCCCATCAGGCAGCCCTTCCCATCAGCCATGTCCCGGCTTCAGGTGACACGCCAGCACACACACAGTAGGCTGTGTTGTGTATCACATGGGCTGTGGAATGGTAACAGGTTCTGAGTGCAGGATGCCGGGCTCTGCCCTTTCTATTACCAATTCCATGGGATGATATGAGGACCCAATATGAACATATGTGTTACCACTCAGCATAGTGCCTGGTCTGCAAGACATGATAGAAAATTAAGTTTTCCTTCTTTCTCTTTCCTGATTCCTGGAGGTATGAAAATAAAATCAAATCCATGTGGCTTTATATAATTTCCAAGTGGGTGGGAAGATAGAGGTGAATTGAGGCAGTGATAGAAGGTGTTTACACACAAGTGTGTACAAAGTACCAGGGACTGCAGGACACATTTCAACTGGCCTGGCTCATATTTGGAAGTCACCTCTCTTCTTGGGAGGAAAATATCATACATTGTTAGAGCTGGCAGAGCCAGAGGGATTTGCCAACCCAACATAGTGCTATCCCATTCTTAGACTAGAAGCTTCTCTTACAGATTCCCTGTTGGTAGAGACAGATACGGCTTCAGCATTTGTACATCCAGCCCCGCAGCCTCCCATGAGAATGTGTGTGGAGAAGCCCCCAGGTGATGTAGAAGGCTGTGCTGAGTTTTGGAAGCCAGATTGGGGGGGCAGCTAGACATGGCTGATTTCTTGCAGGAATGAAGGGTACCATCTCTAAACCAAATTGTTTGGTGAATCTGATCACCTCAAGGCTACACAGCAGCGTGACCCACCTATTACTGTGGAAATACATTTTTCTGCCAGAACTTGCATCCAAGTTGATAATGTGCTTCGATATTGTTTTGGGCTATATACTCAGCCTGCTATCCTACTATGTGCTCAGCCTATTTAACCCTAGCCCGCCTTTATGAGAACAATGTAACTAACCTTACCATGGGCTACCCTTCCCATATAATCTGCTTTTACAACCTAAGATAATGCATAGTTTTTATCTTGAATTATGCACTCCCATGCCCCTAACCCATAATAAAGTATGTGTGTGCATATGTTGTGGTAATGTTTTGCTGAAAGCAGCCAACAGATTGATAGCTACCTTAAATATCCCATAAATATTGGGAGCAACATGAGGATATTGGCTAATATTTGTGAGGTTTTAAGAGCTGTTCTGGGGTCAGTCATGGTTAGGAAAGTAACCTTTTCCCTATAAAATTCTGTTAAAGATTTCTGTTGAAAAATATTCCCCACCCATTTTCCATACCATTGATTTCTGTTCTGTTCAATAAACAAAGAACGAAGTCATTTGTTAGGAACAGACAAAAGATCAGATAAGTACAAGAGCCAGCCACAGACCACAGACAGGGTGAGACAGGGAGAAAAGTGAGAGATTATGTTCATGTTCATTCTTGGTCTAAACTTGGTCTAAAGCTTCCAAGTGGAAACCTTTGTATGTCTTAGTTCTGTTTTCTATGTCTTAACACATCAGCACACACAGCAAGTGACACACATGTGAACTAACACCTTCACTAAGCCACGGCTCAGTTCAGTGGTGGCTTTCAGTGGCAGCTCTAACATGCGGCTCCTTAAGTTATAAGAAATGTGGCTGTAGCTGTAATGAGTGGACATGTGACTCTCCTTTGGTGTGGGTGGTGCTGCGAAGTTTCCAGGCTAAAGAGAAATCATACTCAGTAGAAGTTGCTTTCCAGTCTTCCACACTGGATGTGATGGAAACACAAGCTACGAGGAATTTTAAAAGGTCACAGATTCTCTGACCTCTCATCAAAGTCACGCATGGTGGCTCACATATGTAATCCCAAGAGCCCGAAAGCTGAGGTAGGATGATTGCGAGTTTGTAACCAGCCTAGGCTACAGAGTCTATTTCAACAAAACAGACACAAGACAAAAGTAATAGTTGCCTATCTCCATGTACTTTATTATAGGTCATGGGCATGGGAGTACCTAATTTAAGATTAAGGTTAGCTTGTAAAAGCTGATTGGATGGGAAGACAAAGTATAGTAAGGTTGTTTATATTGTTCTCATAAAGGCAGGTTAGAGTTAAATAGTTTGAGGGCATAGTAGGAAAGCAGGGTGCCTATTTCAAAAGTAATAGTTGTCTACCTACCTGTCCTTGAATTTGTAACTATTTTGATGGGCTAAGGCAGAAGTGACTGACAGTATGCTAGGTTGTGGTCCCAGGTTTTATGAAAGTGACATATTCTACTTTTTATCTCTTGGAACACTCACTTATAGAGTCACTTGCTTGTGCTTGAGACAGGAGCACTTTAGTAGAGCCTTCAGAGATATTCCATCCTATCTATGATGACTCTACTACAGAGATTTCACCTAAATGGAGTGAGGCCCTTATGAGTCTACCTTACTAGCCTACCAGGTGAGGGAAGCCATTTTGGAATGTCCAACCCATCCCAGCCCCAGGACTGAATAACATTGAATTCCCCAGGCAAGGAGACAACACAGCATTCAAAATTCTACCCAAATCCCAGACCCCACAAAACTGTGAAATATTGTAGAATAATTACTATGGTATCTTTTTTTTTTAATTTTCCTCAAAATAGTTTCTATGAAACAAGAAGGGAAGTATCATTACCCTGAATCTTATAAACATAGTGTGTATTGCAAAGGCCTCCAACACTGAGCAAACAGATTCAGGAGTCATGAAATACCACTTAACCCCATCAGTATATTCTCCTGGTCCCACCTCCATCAATATTGGCTTTCTCCTGCTCCAACTTAGGACAGCATAGATACACTTGTCTCTTGGGTAATTTGAGGGGGGGATAATTTGTTATATAGCAACAGATGCCCTAAAAATAAACACCTGTCCTGACATTTAGAATTGATTTTTCAGGAAGGCCAGAGCCTGCCTATATCCTACCCCCCACATCCCAGATTTCCCTATGTGTACACACAGCGGGGCATGATAAGGTCACATTCACATATGCTCAGGGCCAGTCGTTCCTTTCTGCTTCTCAGTCTCCAATTTTTCACCTTAGGATCAAATATTACATAGATAAGAACTTTAGAACTGGCCCACAAGATGTTAGCTCCCTTGGTCCATGCTTGCACCAGCTGCCCAGTAGAGACAGCTTATCCTTTGCCTAACTACCTCCTTAGGAAATCAGCTTTGAACAGAGAAGACTAAGTACCCACATTTCTTGAGTCACGGTCCTTGCATCTCCCAAAGGGGAGTTAGAGCTGCACTGTACTGAGCTCATCTGTTCCCACCTCTGGGGTACTTGACAGGTGCTGCTGATGTAATCAGACTCACCAGGCGGTTTGCAAGGGAGATGGTGCCGGCGGTCACTTCAGCCTCTTGCTGACACTTGAGTTTCTCTGCTGTTGCCTTCTCAAACTTGGCAGTGAGCTTCGCCAGGTTTTCATTAAGGCGCTGTTGAGGAAGGAACACACAGTTGATCGGTAATTCCAACCCACCTCTAAAGCTTCTGAGATAAAGCTTCAAGGGAAGAGGATTCTGAAGGAAATGCTGGGCAGGGGAAGGCTAAGCGACCAAGGGCAGCAAGGAAGGAAGAGGAAAGGAAGCCGAATAAGGTGTGATTGCAGGCAGTGTCCCAGCTTCTTCCTGCAGGAAGAGCATGAGATGGAAGCCCAGAGATGTCTAACCACAGCAGAGAGCTCTGACTTTCGTAAAGGCAATAAGGCGAGATGGGAGTAGAGCTGAGGAGAGGGACATAAGATCCCCCCCCCCTTTGTGTTGGGGGAAAGGGTATCAGTGAGGTTGCAGAGCACAAGTGTTGCTGTTGGAGGCAAAAGCACATTAAAGCTGGAAAAGACTAGAACATGGCAGCAGGCCCAGGGTAGACTTGGGAGAGCCACCGCCTGAATGTCCTGCGCTGGGAGGAGGCTGGGCTGGCTACCTTCTGCTGAAACTTTTACTTAGGCCTCATCTATTTTACCCCATCATTAGAAAGGGTAGGGTGTTTTAAAGAAAGGCATAGCTTCAATTTAAAAAAAAATGAATTATCAAGAATTAAGGGTGGAAACATGACACTTGTCATCTTTAGTGTGTACATTCACAAAGTTGAAAACACCGGGGACACACAGCAGAGACTTCTGCAAACATCCTGTGTATGTGTGTGCGCGCAGCATGGGTGCAGTAACTGAAGTCAAGGCTGCTTCGTGGGCCCTTGCTAAGGTGTCAGATAAACAGATGGTTTCTGAGCTTACACAACAGAACCCTTTAGAAAGCAGCAGGCAAGGCATAAGTTAATGATAGACTGAACACACCCATCACCTCTTCCTCTTCCCAAGCTATTGCTAAAGTCATTAGGAAGCGATTATAACTGCCATAAGCTCCGTGCACTCTGTGAATCGGTGGGCAGCACTCAGGAGTGGGAGAGTCCAGTAGGAGGTTGGAAGACCATGCCAATGGAGGTGTGGGGTGGCTGGAGAAGGGCAGAGGAGGCTGTGGCTTCCACAGGTCACCAGGGAAGTTTCTATCTGCAGAGCCTCCCAGAAACTGGTGATTTTGGAAGTGTGACAGGGTAGGTGGCAAACAGGAGGCTAGTTATACCCCAACAAGTATCTCTGTCCAAATGCAGAATGCAGCATCACCATGAAAGAGAGACTCCAGTATCTAGGATGCATCAAGCATAGCTCATCTGATCTCAGAAATGAATCCTATCAGTCAGATCTGCCTTTATCTGCAGAGATAATACCAGCCTTTAAAAAGCCGATTTTTAAATTGCTGATATTTTCTTACTCGTGTAGAGTGTATTGTGATCATATTTATCCTACCTATTATCTTCTCATATCCTCCTCCTGTTTCCACTAACCCCCCTCTTCCCTCCTAACCCTGCTCCAGTTTCCATGTCTTTGTAGGTTTCCATGGGAGATCACAGCTGCTGTGTGTTCATTGCTACTGTGGTCATGGCATCTTCTTAGCTTCTAAGACACAACAGACAGAGACCTAGATAAGGCAAACAAGAGGAAAGCATGGCCTGAAGAAAATACAGTACTCTCAGCAGCAACAAGAACAGCACTAAAGGCCTTGTGACCAGTTCTCAGAGAGGTTCAAGACGGTTTGGCTATACCATAAGAACAAGATTTTATTAACTGGAGGAGAGAACTAAACTTCTATTGGGAATCACCATCAGTTTATTGTTAATGTAAACAAACAGTAATGATTTGAGTACAGGTAATAAAGAACTTAGAAACTATGCACCGCTTCAGAAATCTCCCAGAAAGCCTGAGAAAACAAAGAATGACAAAGATAAGGAAAAATAGAGGACAAAGAAAGTTCAATATGCAATCTATGTGTATTACAGAAGACAAGATTACAAAGAAAATAAGAGTGATTGCCAGAGAAGAAAACAATACCACGTGAGAGCTGAGGACAGCAGGTGTCCCCATGTCATCATGAATAATAGAAAAGAACGGGGTGTTAGACACAGGTGATAGGGAAACAGGTGACGTTAAAGAGAGGGAGCTGAATCTGGGGTGGGAGGGTTTAAGCCGGGATAGAAGTTGGAAGGTGGATAGGGAAGACAAGAGGGTGGGGTGGGGCTTATCTCAAACTAAGGAGGTGTGAAAAGGTAATATGGCAACCGGCTATACTGTAAGTTTATTAAATACGTAACTAAAAGAGCTTGAAAGGATATATCTTGAATTGTGTGGGTAATGCTTCTCTCAGGAATCACTATTAAGTAAAAAATCTAAGTGCCAAGGTATAGGAGGCCTTCGAAGAGCCACTGGGTCAAGAGGGCCCCAGAGGCCATCCAAAGCAGTGCAGGCTCTTGCCATTCCTCTTGACTGGATTCTGAAACAGAACTACATGGTATGACCCTATTAACATAAAGCTTGGTTGTAGGATAAAGACCACCAAGCTGGACTGACCTGAAGGCTTCCTCCTCACTGGCCAGCCTTCACAGTCCTGGACGGTGCTAAGCAGGCTGCTGGGAGGGAAAAGTCATAAATACCCTTACCCAGCTGTGAGCTGTTCAAAGGACAACCTGCCAAACAAAATATGTCCACTAGCGCAACAGTGGCAAGACTGCTCCGGGGGCAAACAGCTACCTTCTGATGGGATTTGAGGCTCACTCCACAGGAGAAAAGCCTGGCCAAAAGCCCATGACCTGAGGAGGTCATAGGCTCTGGGTCTGGAAATCTACTGCTATTTTGCTAAATGGATATGTTGTTAAATGGTTTTCTAAATATTTATGTTTGTACCCATGGATTATGCTGCTGTCAACCTTGGTGAGAGTAGTTGTGTGTGTGGTAGGTGGTGGTCAACAAGGGGATTCCTCACTGGTCAAAACACTGAAAGTTAAGTGACTGTTAAGTATTAAGCCCTGAAAGGGACACTGACGGCATTTCCTCTGGGACTGAGGTAACATTGCAGAAGTGGTGTGTGTGTGTATGTGTGTGTGTAGACACATGTGAACATGTGTGGGAAAAGAGGCTGTAGTGATCTCAGCAGCACCTGGAGAGGCATCCTGTTGGCCTCCATGAAAAGGGTGGGTGCTGTCTCTTTTGCTACGATTCAGTAGAAAGTGACCAGTCATGTTTTAGGAATGTTATCAGGTGCACGTATAATCACGGGAAGAAGAGGAGGTGGTTAAAAGCAGAACATATTTTTTTGGCAGAAAAAGGATGCTTGCTGTGGTAGCCAAGTGTTCCGGACTCATTCTTTTTGCATTCCCAGGTTGAATGGGCCCATCATGTGAATTTGGCTACTGGAAAGGTATAAACATTTTAAAAACATCCCCTCTGTACCAAATGTTCTTTTAGTTAAAATAACTTGAGTAAAAAGTCTTTAAAAATTCAGTTCTTTGCCTTTTTCTGGAAGAGACTGAACAATAGGAAAGTTATCAGGAAGATTTCCATCCCCAAAAAGCTGCAATGGGGATGATAAGGTGTTTTGTACTTGCGGAGGAACCGTTTTAAGGAAATGGTCAATGAACACCTGGGTTCATAAAGCAGGAGTTTAGAGGAGATTAATTTCTTCACTTGGTTATTATTGTTATTGATTAAGATGCTGTTGATTGAGCATCCGGCCTAAAATATTACTGTGGAGCTACATCCCAGTCTCATGTTTTTGTATTACACAGAAAGACTGGTTGCAATGGCCTTCCACCTAGAGCTCTCATGTGAAGATTTTCACCAGACCACCAATAAACCCATGTCACAGGAGGTGTGCAGCACATCTACAATCCTAATTCTCAGTATGCAGAAGCTGCCTTATCATCACCACACCTTGCAGCAGGAATCTTATTTGCTTGGAATGCATGTGGAGGAACCAGAGGTCCAGAACATCATTTGATTGCACTTGAGTGTGCCAGTAACTGAATGTGCACGTGATTGGATGTGCACAGTGACTGACAGCACAGGAAGCAAGGTGGGAGTGGGGTGAGCAGCAACAGTGATGATCTTGGTCCCCAAGGCCCTTCTTGCTGTTCTCTTTGTCACAGGCTGCCTCTGGCTCATGCTCCACGCATGGCTGCCTTCTGTCCTCAGGGCAATCCCATGAGGCAGGGACTAGTATTCTGTCTACTTCCCTTCAGAGAGCTGAAGTCTGGGCACTCTGAAGACCTGTGAGTTAACATTACCGCTGAGACTAAGCCGAGCTCTGTTGAGATGTGCAGATGATTTATTCATTTAACTTTTTTCATGGAATATATTTTGATCACATTCTTTCCTCTCGCCCACTGCTCCCAGGTTCTCTTTACCTCCCTACCCAGGTCAACTTTAAGTTCTTTCTTTCTCTCTCATTTGCTTGAAAAAAAAAAAGGGCAAAGCACGAAAAGCAAAAGCAAACAAGACAAGATAAAACAAATCAAAACAAAAATCAGTAGGATAAAAAAGAGCAGAACAAATTAAAAAGTAGACAAAAACCCCAAAACAAAACATGGGGTTCATTTTCTGCTGACCAACTATTCTTGGGCTTTCTGCCTGCCCTGGAGTGGAGCTGTCATACCCAGAGACATTACAGTAGAGAAAACTCATTTTTCCTTTTCCCAGAAGGTAACCATTTCGAATAGCTTCTTGGTGAAGGGTGGGACTCTGTGGTGGTACAAAGATATTTAAACTATGCCATCTTAAGCCTTCTGATTGCTACCTCTCACTTCGCTAATTTTTAATCTTCTTTCTTGGCTGAAATTCGAGCCCAGGGCATCATAAGTACTAGGCAAGAGCTCTACCAAGCTGCCTGTGCTCTTCCCAGCCTGGTTGTATTCATTACAATAACAAAAGTGAAATTCAAGGGCAATCCTCTCTCTAGGAGGTATAAGCCCAAGATTACAACAACCCCTCACACCTGAGTGACAAAAACAGATTTAATGACATAAGGTGTTTAAAAATGCTCACAAGCTCTAGGTGGAACAAGGACCACTCTATCCCACAACATACTGTTTCTTCACATTTATTTACTTAATTTAATGTTGCTGTGTGGCACAGGCTGGCCTCAAACTCATGATCCTCTTGCCTCAGCCTCCTGAGTGCTGGCCCTACAGGCTTGTGTCATCATTATGAGTTAATTTAAAAACCTTCCCTAAAACAATGAAGATCTCACATATCACGCCCACATCTTCATATTGCAGAGAAAGTAAGGCAGCCTGACAATTGGCCAGAACTGGAAATGGGTAGAAAAGGTAAAGTTACGTCAGATCCAACCTACATTTCAAGGGAGAAAAACACCTCAAAACCTTAACCTTTCATTCCTCATTATCAAAAGTGCAACATTTAGTTCATATTTGGCTGATGAGGGAACAGCTGAGAATACTTTTACTCTTAGTCTGCTATGTCTGTTATGTATCTCTGGGGCTCCTCCTTCCTCATAGGAGAGCAATCCCTCTCCCCCTTTTTTTGGCCCATACCAAAGAACCCATTGCCTGGTGGGTTTTTCTTGTTGGGCCTGTATGTGTTGGAGAAAGAAATGTAAAACACTGTCCGTGTTGAAAAGGGACATAAAGTTGCATGAACATTTGGTTTCTCCTTAGGCGTTCTATTGTTAGGCTCTGGCAGTGGCCAGAGGGTGCTGTGTGTTTTATAGGGCAGCTATGTTGGGCAGGAGAGTTCTAGGTTCACTTACAGTGATCTTGGCTTTGATGGCTGCCAGCTTCTCCTGGGCAGCTGTGAGGTCTGAGGTGGCTTTGTTCAAAGCTTGGCGCTTTGGTTCCACATCACAGAAGACCTCGTAGAACTTCACAATGTTCATGACCCAAGAGCAGAGGCCGGCAGCTGCATAGGACTTGGTGGCCACAAACTCTGGGTTGAATGTAGGATCTTGCAGATACGGCCTAATGGCTTTGAGGCAATTCTCATGAATGTTCTCCTTGTCAAAGTGGATTAGAGAATCCAAGAAGCTGTCTACCTTCGCCATGATGATCTTGGCAGCCTTCCAGCTGCGGTCCTTGGGCACCTTGCCTCCTGGGGCCATGAGGACCATGACTGCAGCGCTGACATTGCTGACAGCCAAAGGTGGAGAACCAAATGACTTCAGCTCTGTCAGGTTAGTCTGAGAAGAGAGGAGGAGGTTGTTAGAAGAAAATGGATGAGTTCTCTTTGTCCTGGGCTACTAATGGAGTCAGGCTGTGGAGTGATCAATCTGAAAGGGCTGCTTTGAAGCCTGCAGCAGTCCTCTGAATTTTAAATATCATGACTCATCAAAAGGAAAGCAGAGTGACTCCCCAGTGGCTGCAGACTTCCCTGAATGGTTACCCGAGACTCAGCCATGTCCTTTCAGCACTAAGTGACTTACAGCCCATTAAAAACACACCATTATTTCACATCTAGCTGAGAAATAAAAGGATGCCAATATACTCTGAAACATGCAGCATGACATGAATAAAAGATAAGGTTATTATAAATTAATTTCCATCTTGGATTGAAGAGAATAGCACTGAAACTCAACTAATTTTTTTTCCTTTTAATTAAACTGCTTTCTTCCCTGAGCTCATTCTAAATACACTTGACTGTCCTGAAACTACAGTGGCATATTTGCCAAGAAATAACTCAGACAGAAAGCCAGGAGTGGCTTGAGAATCAGCTGCCTCTGGCTGGTCTCAAGTATGCCCTTCACTGCAAAAAGTTGTTGACTTTGATATTTAAACTTCCCAGGCCTCAGTGTCCCCACCTATAACCAGTGTTGACTCTGACCCTTGGGCTTCTCAGGCCTCAGCCCCCATCTGTAAACTGACACCAGAACATCACTAATCTGGACATGAGCTTGTGGCTGCAAGGATGATCATATGAACTAGATTCAAGGCAAGCTGTGATAGTCACTGAGAGAGACCAGAGAGCTTTTACAGGCTGATTTTAAAAGTGGGGTAGGAAGGGTCTTGTTTCAGAGTTTAAGGCCTTCTGCCAATGAATGTGAACTGCGCTTAAGCCTGCAAACCCACAGTGGTGGGATCAGTCTATTATCTGAAATAAGTGGAGGTGCGGTGAAGCAGACGCTCCATTTACTCCTTTTTTTAAATTTAAAAATAGTTTTAAATTGAAATAGAATCATCTCACTTCTGCCTTTCCTTTCCTCCCTCCAGCCTCTTCAGTTACCCTCCCTTGAGCCCACCCACAACTTCCCCTTAAGTTGATAGCCTCTTTTTCTTTGAGTATATTTGGTGGGCATATGTACATAAAGATACATAAACAGAAAATGCCTATGAGGCCCCTTACTGGTCGTCTAGTCCAGAGTGGTCAGCCTTGAGACTATATCCACACAAACACCAAAAATGTACTCCACAGGTTACATTTACTCTTGAACTCTTGTCACCTTTGATTACAGCACTGTCAGGGACAGGAGTAAAGAGCAGCACAGATGCAAGTGACTGCGAGCACAGGTAGGGATAAGGACATGACGGAGGACAGTAAGGAAACACAGCCTTCTAAACTAGTAAATCAGCACAGTCAATGGATGGAATTGATAGAAACCATGTATAAAGGTACAGGAGGCACATAACCCAGATCTTGCACTGTTATGATTTCAATGGAACTCTTTTCAACCCTTTTCATATCCATATATATCTACAAACCAATGGAAGTTGTGCTGGTCTAAAAGACAGAAATCCCACTGAAGTTGAGATGGGCTTTCTTTTATGGATCATTTGTCTAGAAAGAGTGGGCTCTGGGGCAGAAGAAAACAGGAGCACATCATGTTGAGTGTCCATAGGGAACTCTGGCCTTTCTTTTACTTCTAGGTGTCTCTATGGGCTTTTTTTTTTTTTTTTTTTTTTAATACTGGTTTTTCTAATGTTGCAAGACACTTGGACCAACTTTCTGCCCCTGGGACTCTTTCCCTCTTTCTCTACTTTCAAACCACAATTGCTTCCTGCTGTGATTTGGAAGAAGTTTCTGGAAGTACAAAGCTTGGTTCCAAAGGTAGTATTATTTACTACAAGGTGCTTTGGCTTTTAAAGGAGTGTAGTGGGAGGTACCTGGTTTAATGAGGGGAGTGGCTTCCGAGAGGCTTGTCACACTAGGGTTTTTCCAGTCTTCCTGGCTGGAGGTGTAAACACTAGCGCCTACATTGGTGCACCGTTCCTGACAGAGAACTGATCTTGGTCTTGAGCCACCAGAACCATAAGCTGGAATAAACCTGTATTTACTATAAGCAGTCACTGTGAGGTATTTATTGTAGTGTTGCAGCATAATTCATTTTGGCAGACATTGGCTTAAGAAGCTCATTTCTATCTATCTCAGGATCTCTATAAGAACATTTTTTCCCCAAGACATTTTCATGGGTAAAACACCCCATTCCCTCAAGATCTTAATTCAAGCATTCTCTGCTCAGAGACACTCTATGCACCAACCTCTTCTTAATTTTTTCCTATCTTAATACCATGGTGATTTTCTTCAAAAAAGTTACTGCAATCTGAAACAATTATCACTTCTTTCTTGTTGACCTACTATATTTTTCTTCCTCATGAGGACAGGGACGCCTGTTGGTCTTTTAAGAACCTGATTTCCTTTGCTCAGAGCAAACAGATACTCATCAGATTGGATCTAGAATGGTTGACGGTGTGAAGGAATGATGGCAGCTCAGCCCACATCCTTCGCTTTGCAAGCAGAAGGGAAAAGCCTTTTCCTCCAACAGAAGCCAATATTTTTTAAATGCTTAGGAAAAGAACTTGTTCAGTTAGGCATGGACCGCAAGCCAGCCACCACAGGGCAGACAGTTCTAGTGTAACTAGGAGAAACACAAGGTTGGAAGAAACATTTCTCAGAAGGAAGTAGACACTGTTTTCAGTGAACACACAGTAGGAACACTTGGCTCCACTCTACTCCTGTCTCATACAACAGATGAAAGGAATCTCTCTCTCTCTGGGGCACTGGGGCAGGAGTCAAACATCATTAGAGTCCTGTAACTACAGCTAAGGCATTGTTAATGTTTAATGTTAACATTAATGACAGGTCTTTATTGTAATCACCCCTTTTTTCTTTGATGTGTGGGTGTGCTTTCAGTAAAACTTGGCTGAGTTTTATTGAAACTTGGCTTAGACCTTGATTTTCTTGCCTTTTGAATCGTTAAGTCAGTGGTAGTGTGGGGAACCCACACATATTCCTGCAATCCTCACCACGATGGCACCGGAAGCAGGGCCCTTCATTTGCAGAAATGATTGCCATGATTGATGCAAGCCTCCTTGCCAGGTCCCCTTTTCTGGCTTAGCAAGCTTTGCCACCTTCTGTACCACAGAAACCATCTGGCCCCTTCACCTTCACTCCCCAGCTGCCTGCACCAGTACTCTGCTTCTCTGTTCTACATTTTTTTTTCCCCTCAAAGCATCTGTTATGTTTTACTGCTTTGGATGAAGTAGCATTATTTGGTTCATTGTCTCTTGTTTCTGCTAGAATTTAAGCTTTCTAGAGGTAGAGATCTTCATGCCTGCCTGGCACACAAAGAGAAATCAATGTCTTTGTTAAATGAATGACAGATAAATAAATAAACAAATAAATGTATATGCCTAGTCTTGGGTTAAAGAAATGCTTATTTTGGATGGTTCAGGCATGGTTTTGAGTGTTAAAGATGTGTGGGGTGGGGGATTTAATTAAAACCAAAATCCCATCACTCATTCAAGTGAGTTAAACAATGAAGAGATAAATTTGTTATTTATTGTAAACTTTTTTTTTACATTTACTTTTGTATGAGTCCATGTGTCATGATGCACATTAGGACAACATGTGGGAGTGAGTTCTGTCCTTCTATTATGTGGGTCCCAGAGATCACACTTGGGTAATCAGACTTGGTAGCAAGCACCTTTACTTACTGAACTATCTTGTTGGCTCTGTCTTAGCGAAAGAAAAGCCACACATGCTGGTACTATGTAATGTGGAGTTATTGGGAAATGAAGATTCCACTGCAGCTAAGATATGGGGAGGTCTGCTTGAGGACCAATAGTCCAGGCAAGATGTAAGGAGTGGGGAGGGACAGCTTTGCAGAGATCTTTAGGAGATGGCTGTAGGCTGCTGAATCAGCAGCGTGGAAGGTCATAGCAAGAACACAAATGGCCCCAGGAGCCACACTGGGCTGGGACTCAACAATTCTCACACTCCTTCCTGGCCTCCATTACAACCTCCTTCTCAACCCCAGCACTGTAGAAGCCCGCTTGCAAGTGCCCCTCCTTCCACCACGCCTCTATTCTCTGGAGAATGCCAGTTCTTGGTGTGGACCCAGCTTAGCTCTATCGTGCTGACCCTCGTGGCCCTCCCTGCTAGACCATCCTCATTCCTTGTATTAGCCTTTGATACACAGAAACACCTTCTACCAGAGACCCCCTTTAGGCACACCTGGAAGGGACTCCACTAGGAGATTTTTACTATTTATCGTGTCCTCCATTATTATCTCTGCACTCCCACTCTTTGCCCTGCAGCAGCCTGCTTACAAGTGCCTTTCCTCCTACCTCAACTTCATTCGCTAAGAGACTCTAACTCTTGGCATGGATCCAGGGTCCCCTACCTTGTCCTGCTGCAGTCTGCTTGCAGAGCCCCTCCTCCCACCAGACCTCCAACTCTCTGGGTATGGCAACTCTTGGTATAGAAAGGATGCTCATATCTCTTTCCCACAGGCCCGCTCAGCCTTTTCTTAGTCCATCACTATTCCTCTCTGCCACCCACGGATCTTCAGAATCACTCCCTACCAGGGAACCAACAGCTACCACACTTTCCTAATATCCAGAGGGCAACAGAAATCAAAAAATGGAACACCCACAAGACTAAAACAAAACCAGATATCAACAACCAGAATCACTTCAATCATCCTAACTCCAGATGCTTAGACATCAGTACAAAGCCACATTCATGAACAAGACAATATTCCTCCACCACAACCTAGTAACTCTACTGCAGTAGGTCTTGAGGAATACAATATGTGAAGCCTAAGACAAGGATTTCAAAATAGCAATTATAAATATCAACAAGGACTTTAAAAATGAATTGAATAAATCACTTAATTGAAGTCTATGAAAACACAAAGAAGCAGTAGAATACAATAATGAAAACATTTCAAGATATGAAAAAAGAATAAGTAAGGAAAATTCAAACGGAAATAAAACATTTAGGAAGCCGAACAAAAACCTCAGAAGTAAACCTCACCAACAGAGTACAGGACATGGAAGAGAGACTTCCAGGCATTGAAGACAAGATAGAAGAAATAAATAACCCAGTCAAAGAAAATATCAAATCTCTTTTAAAAATCTAAAAAAAAAAACTTTAAAAAATTTCCTGCATAAAACAGGAAATTCGAGACACTATGAAAAGACCAAAGATATGAGTAACAAGAATAAAGAAGCAGCAACCCTGGTCAAAGGCACAGAAAATATTTTCAAGGAAATCATAGAAGAATATTTCCATGACTTAAAGAAGGAGGTGCCTATCAAAGTACAAGAAACACACAGAACACCAAATAGACAGGACCAGAAAAGAAATTCTTCATGACATATAATAATATAAACACTAAATATACAAAATGAAGAAAGAATGTGAAAATCAGCAAGGGGAAATCAAATAACATATAAAGGTAGGCCTTTTAGGATAAAACCTGACTTTTCGTTGGAGACTCTGAAAGACAGAAGGGCCTGAACAGATACGATGAAAAACTCTGAAAGATCACAGATATCATCCTATTCTACTATTCCCAGAGAAACTATCAATAATCACAGTGGGGAAAGAAAAAACACTCAGAAATAAAACCAAATTTAGGCAGTATATATCTACAATTTCAGCTCTACAAGAAAGCATAAGACAGACAAACTTCAGTCTGAAGAGGTCAATAATACCCAAGAAAAACACAAGGAATAAATAATTCTAGAAGAGTAAATCAGCAATCAGTTGCAGATACCTATAGCTCACTGGTCTGGCTAGCACCTTATAGACTGAGATACCTCCCTGCCACACAGTATAAAATTATTAGCAGAAATTTCAGTCTCAGACCTTAGTATTTGAGGGAGCCTGTGTACATTTCCATATTCTCAACATTAAACGGTATGTTTCAATTTTTATTTGGTAGGTTCAAAAGGGTATTCAACATTGTTTAATTCCTTTATGTGTGAGTATGTGGATGTGCATATTCACCAATTTTTCTAAACACTTTCTTTCTTTTAAAAATATTTATTTTATCTTTAATTTATCTGTGTGTGTGGGTATGTGCACATGAGTACAGGTAGCCCTGAAGGTCGTCAGAGGCATTAATCCCTTGGATTACAGGGTTACAGGTGGTTACAATATACCACCTAACATGTGTACTGGGAAACAAACTCAGTTATTCTTCAAGAACAGTTCAGTTCCTAGCTGCTGATCCACTTTTACCTAAATATTATAATGATTTGTGTAAGCTATTTGAATTTATTTCTGGTTCTTGTTATTTGCCTATTTTCCTAAATGCAAATATTTCTAAAAAATGTTCTAATAATTTTTCTTATTATCACATTATTCAGGATCCCTGGAGGCAAAAAGATGAGACAACATACTAGCTCTTATGAGGAAAGTTAACCAAAGGAAGTGATCATTAAAGCAAAGATCTTTTTATTTTTTAGATATTAATTGGATTTTGTTTGTGGTTACTAGATTCCTCTAGTGGTCTGCAGCCAAAGGGTTCAGAGTGGTTAACTCACCACACAATCTGTATTTGTAGCCAGAGCTGTATAAACAGAACACAGTCTACTCTCGGAAAAAAAAACAACGAGGTCTCTGTGTTAAATATCATCTATAGCAAGAAAGGCTTCTTTGATGAGATTTGAGAGTTACACTAATCTATGCGTGTAAGGAGAAATTCTTAGGAGTTGGTTTAGTACTATGTCTCATTAGCAGAGTAATAGTAGTAGCTTTTCCCTAGGGCCTATGACTTGTCTACTCACATGCTCTTGGCCCTGATTACTGTGTCAGGTATGGGTTCCATCTTGTGGAGTGGGCTTTTACTGTCAACCAGTAAGTGGTTGGTGACTCCCATGCCATTGGTACCACTGTTGCATCAGTGGGTATATCTTGCCATTAGGTCATTACTTTATTTACAGCATTCACAGCTGAGTAAGACTTATTTCCCCCCCAACCTCCAATAGGATGTAGTACCTTCTAGCATTCTGAAGGCTAACCAGAAGAGATGAAGCTTCTAGGTCAATACCAACTTGTCTTCCATGTCCTGTCACTCAAGTATGTGATGTCTTCAGCAATAGGACCTCACCGTTAAGTTCTGGAGGGTAACCAAGAGCAATGAGGGCAGCCTGTAATGTTTGGGGGCAGGGTCTATGGGATCTCACTGTCCAAGAACTCCAATAGAGATAACCTATTCCCAACAACTGCACAAGGTATAGAGAATAATTGACTATGGAGTGTTCAGTCCTAAATGGAACATCTATATCACACCTGCTTCCCAAGGCTCAGGAATCATTTGGAGAGAAGGGGCAGAAGGATTATAAGAGCCAGACATGGTGTGACTACAAAGAATGTCTTTTCCAGACACAAAAGGCCAGTTGCACATAAGAACTCACAGTGATTGTGATGGCATGTACAAAGCCTGTACAAGGTCAGAACAGGCAAATTTCAGTATGGAGAGAGAAAATGGGGAGTGGTCCCAGAGCACCATTCCTATATTAAGAGCTATTGGTAAGTGATAGTTGCCAGGAGAGGGAGAGTTACTATTCTTTAAGGGTGTGGTTCCTGGTAGGTCTAACACACTCAAGTTGATGACCACACACTGAGAGTATATAAGCTACATTAATGAACTTCTGTGGGTTAAAAAAAAAGATAAATACAAAATTAAGTGGATATAGAATGCAGGGCGGATCTGGGAAAAGATGGCAAGGGGATGAAAATGTTCACAATACAGTATGAAATTCTTGAAGAATTATTAAGAAACTTTTTTTTCTAGGTCTCAGTCCACCACAGCAACTGAGGTTCACCCAACTATAGGCACCAGGTATTAATAAAAGCATAATTTTTTCTTTTTTCTTGCTTCAATGGGAAGGAAGCAGTTGGTAGGTTAAGCCAGGGAATGAAGTGGTAAGATCCATGTTTTGAAAGCTTAATATGGGGTGGGAAAACTTCTAGCAGGGGTTGATGGATATGGAAGCTAGGCTACCAAAGCTGTCTGTGGAAAAGGGGATGGATTGGTTTAGGGTTTTGCCCGAGAAGATGAGTGTGGGTTAGGAATCTGGAGGGAGCTGTAGCCTTCAGCTGAGGGCAAACTGGGGTTGAAGCAATGCATCTCTGCATCTTCATGGCTGTTCCTTTTCCATTGACTTCCTGGGCTCATGTGGGCCAAGGTCAAAGGAAGCTGGAGAACAAAGGCAACCCATTGATAAAAACCAGTCTTCTGGGTCATCAACAGACTGGGCAAAATGATGGGATCAATGGGAGAGGGGATAGCTGTTCATGGATGCTTTGCAACACAGTTTAAATTTCTACAACAGTTTATAGTTTTTGTATTGTCAGAAAGCCTTCACAAATCTAAAACTGAGCTGAAAACTCACGCAAAGTTTTTCTTTTAAACTTTCATTTCTTTCTTATGCACCAGTATTTTATAAGGCAACACTATCTTGTTCTTTCATTAAAAGAGGACACAATGGAAAATTCAGCAAAGGAAAAAAAAAAGGAAAAGCAAAAAGCACTCATAGCTTCACTAATAAAACCTATGTGTACGCTGGTATATTCTATACAGTGGGTTTTTGGATTTGTCTTTTTCTTAGTTTGGTACCGCCTTCTGTAGCTTCACATATATGTGAATATAACATATATATGTATACTTATACATATATAATACATTCACACAGACTTACACATACATGTTGATAGTCTATTTTTAAACTTTTTAACTGCAAATATCAAACTTCTCATGTCACTGTTTTAAAAATCACGATTTAAAATGAGCAATGGTCTATTTCTCTCACTTGGATACATCATAATTTAGTCAGTTTCATGTTGTTGAACATTCAGGCTGTAAAGCTCATAGAAAAATATGAACTTCTAATGAGATTAGAGACAAGCTAAAAGCCAAATTAGACTTCAATTAGATTTATATTTAACCTATGAATAAATTAGAGGAATGATGGCAGAGAGAGTAGTCTCCGCATCTCCAAGCTTGAGCTATGTGTTTATCTGAATCATTTCTGAACCCTTCAAAAAGGAGGTACAGCTTTCTTCACAGTTTCAACAAATTTCCTTACACTTATTTGTACGTTATGTTTTGGCTGTTACTTTGAAATTGTTTTCCAACTGGCTACTGCTGATAGTAGAAAAGCTATTAAATCTTATCATTTATTTTATAATAAGACCCCTCCCTTTCCTCTTTTTTGTTTTTACTATATTTCTATAACTTTTATGAAAAATAACACATTTATCTGCTATCCCATAATACATATTCAGTTAATATTTTTTATTGTTGTATTAGATAAGAATCTAGGACAAATTCTTTTTAGCAATAGTAGCAAAGAGGGTTGCTTTTGTTCTTTTCCTATGTTAACTGGAATGTGTCTCAGACCCCGTTGGTAGGGTTCTTTGTCCTTGGGTTGGGTTAGTTGCCTTCTGTTAGCAATATATCCACATTCCCTGTCATTCTGTTTTACTAAGAAATGCTTGTTGAATTGTATGAAACATTACTGTTATTGTTCTACTACATAATGTCATTGTCACCTCCCCCCGTCCCCCCAGCATCTGATTTGAAGGCTTGGACCCAAAATAGTGGTGTTATTTGTTGAGGCTGTAGAATCGTAGGAGGTGAGGTCAAGATAGAGATAACAGGCTCCTGGGGTGGGCCCTCCTGGTCCCTCCCCGTCTTATTTTCTGTGTCTGGTTAGCCATAGAACAAATAGCGCCCCTCTACCACATGCTTCTGCGGATGTGATCTGCCTGTGTGTGCACAGGGGTCCGAGAGGCTGAAGGTTCTGAAACACAAGTCAATGTTGACAACGCCCACTTACGCTGCTTCTGTCAGGTGTATCATCACAGTAACAGTGACGGAGCAAATGCAGTCATCTTGCCATTTCTCGAAGTGACTTCCCGAAGTGACTTCCCAAAGCTTTTCTTAGATGTATGACTGGGCATGGTTATATAAACAGCGTATTGTAGTGTACCTGTTGTTGGCATATCAGCGTTTGGATTCATGTGATTGGCATTTCACACAGGTGTCCTGTGACTGCTGATAACGTAAATGGAGTTTTCATTTTTCTTATATGATGTCTGAAATTTTTAGGCCTAATCTTATCCCATAATAAGGGCCCTATGAAGTCCAATAGGAAAGAAGTTTGCCTAATCCTGTTAAGCAGAAGTTATTTAAATGTAAAATGTTTTTATTATTGTTTATTCATAAGCTAAAAGCCAAATGATGGACTGGAAAATAGTATGACAATATATATACCGAGAATTAACGGAAACAATTTTAAAACAGTAAGTGTAAATTAGTAGCAAAAAAAAAATTAACAAGGAAAAATGGGTTGCCCATACCACAGTTAAGCTCTTGGCTTCCAGCAGGACCGTCCCCATGTGCAGCTACCTATAACTCCCCTATGGCCGGCCTCTGCAACTTCATTAGGTACCCAGACTTCACATATCCTCCTCCAGGGTTCCATCTGTGAACAACCCTGATCTTCCTATCCATGCTTTCTATACAAGTTACCAGATTTAGCCTGGGTACCACAACCAGTGCACTGATCTAGGTTGGTCTTTCCTGACTTCACTGCAAAGGAACTCTCTGCTTAGCTCAAGATCCTCCCTACCTATCCCTCAAACCACAGGGTTTTCTAACGTTGTATCTCACCTTTCTACCCAGAAAGGCCTACCCCATTATTCCATGTTTTGAATAGGAAGCACATTCCATATAACATCCCAGTCCCCTCTGTCTGCTTGACTCCATTTTGCCCGAGCCATTTCTATACTCTAGACCCAAACTGCCCCAACATCTTCTCTTCTTTTCCAAGTTACCCTGTCCATAACAAATTCAGAACAAAGAAAGTATACATGCCCATATCTCATCACAAAAATATCAACAATATGAGAAATCAAGTCAGTATTTTCATTCCCAAACCCATCAGTCTTATAGAAATATTTGCCAATGAGAATTACCTAGGTGAATTCCAGGAAACAGAACTTAATAGAACAACCAAAGGTTTTTATCAAAGAGCTCTAGGAGTTTTAAAAAGATACTTAGAAACAGTTCAGTGAAATCAAGAATAAGGAGCCTAAGAAGAATAAACACCTAACTAATGCCCCCAAAACCACAAACATAAGGATGAGAGAAATGATGAAGACAATCCAAGACTTGAGAATGGAATTCAATCAGGGGAGAAAAACATTGAAGACAGCGCAGGTTGAAATGAAGATAGAATTGAAAAGCCCATTAACATAACTGGCAAACTCAAAGGAAAGCCTTACAAGTAGAATGAATTAAACAGAAGACAGAAGATAGAGCTTGAAGATAAAGTGGCAGATATCAACCAAATAAGAAAGGAATATGAAACAAAACAAAACAAAACAGGGAAGGAACACACACAGGAAATGTGGGACACCATGAAAAAAAAATAAAACAACAACAAACCTTTGAATTACAGGCATGGATGAGGGAGAAGAGTCCTAAGTTAATGGAAGAGACCAGATCTTCAAAATTAGCTTTAAAAACATCTTTCCCAAATTAAGGAAAGGCATAAACAAACATAAGAAACACACAGATCACCAAATAGACAAGACCAGAAAAGAAAATCCCCATGGTATATCTTATTTAAAACACTAAGTATATATAACAAAGAAAATACATTGAAAGCTGCAAGAAGAAAATTTCAAGCCATATAAAAGGGAAAACCCTTCAGAAAAACAGCTGAATTCTTATAGGAAGTTCAAAAGCTAGAAGCACCTGGAACAATGCTTTCCAATTCTAAACCAAGAATAATATACCCAGCAAAACTATTTGCCATGATTGAAAGAGAAGAAAAAGTTTTCCACTGCATAAGCAGCCTAAAAAATTATACCCAGCATATAAAACCTAAAGCAAATATAGAAAACCACATTTTGGGGTGAAAAAGAGGAATGAGCACAGAGAGACTATGAAAATAAATATGATAAACATATGATTAAAACACAAAATACCACTGCGAAGACACATACCACCACCAAAATTCAACACCTGAGCACAAGTAACACACACTTCAATAAGAACTTTAAATATCAATGACACCAAATTTGCAATGGAAAGATAGAGACTGACCAAATGGATCAAGAAAATAAAATTCATCTGTTGCCTATGAGAAACACATGCTAGTTTTAAAGTAAAACTAGCCACTTTAAAGTAAAACACACCACTTTAAAGTAAAAAGGACACTTTAAAGTAATGAGGACAAAAGTACTCATTAAATGGAACCAGGAAGTGAGCAAGTGTTGCTATCCTAATATCTGACAAAACAGACCTTAAATTCAAACTAATCAGAAGAGATAAAGAGGGACACTTAATTCTAATCAAGTGACCAAGAAGGCATTACTATTCTAAACATATTGCACCAAATTCTGGGGTGTTTAACTTCATAAAAAACCAAAATCTATTACTTGATTTAAAGTTACAAATTACCATCTATCCATTAATATTAGGTGACTTCAATACCCTACTTTCAAAATAAAAACAAATATCAGAACTAATTGGCATCAGACATCAAATGGACTTAACAGACATACATCTACAGAATATTCTACCAAAACACCAGAAAATTCACATTCTACTCAGCAGCACATAGAAGCTTTTCTGAAAACACACACACACACATATCTTGATCCACACACACAAATCTTAACACATTTAGAAAGATTGATCCCTTCCTGTTTCCTATCTAATCACAGTGCAATAAAACTTAAAATTGACAGCAAAAATCCTACAGAAAATACTCAAACTTGTGGAGATTAAACAACTCATTACTGAATGATGAGTGTATTTTAAAAAAAAAAGAAAACAAGTAATAATGAAAAAAACTCCCTGGAACTAAATGAAAATTAAAATACAACACAAACCTCGGGGACACAATGAAAGTAGTCCTATGAGAGAAATTTATAGCTCTAAGTGCCCACATTAAACAATCAGGAAGAACACAATACTTGCAAACAGAGTACAGACATGTACCAGAAAGATTATATAGCATGAGCACATTGGCTTTATCCCTGAAATGCAGGGATGACTCATTGTACACAATTCAGTAAATGTAATGAACTGCATAAGTGGACTAAAAGTCAAAAATCGCATGGCCATAGCAATAGATGAAAAAAAAATCTTAAGACAAAAATCCAATATGCTTCATGATAAAAGTCCCAGAGAATGTAGGGCTTACAGGGAACATACCATAACCCAAGAAATGCCACATATAAGAAATCCACAGCCGACAGACACGTAGATCAATGGAACAAAATTGAACACATGAGCACGTAAAACTTCAGACCTTTAATATTTCACAAAGATGCCCAAAACATGCTGGATAAAAGAAAGCATCTTTAATAAAAGGTGCTGGGAAAAAGGACATCCACATGTATAAAACTAGACCCATATCTATCACCTAACATCAACACTAACTCCAAATAGATCAAAGACCTAAATCTGAATCCTAAAACACAGAAACTGTCAGAAGAAAACACACGGAGCATCCTTCATGGTGTAGGTATAGGAAAAGATTTTCTGAACAGGACTTTATTTGCCCAAGAATTAAGGTCAACGACTGGCAAGTGGGCCTTCAAGAAACTAAAATGCTTCTACACACATAGAGAAACAAATCACCCGGGTGAAAGGGAAGCCCATAGAATGGAAGAGAATCTTTGCTAACTATGTATCTGACACGGGATTGATATCCAGACTATACAAGGAACTTAAGAACCAAAGTGTCAAAAAGACCCATTTAAAAAATGTTCCTGGGACCTAAATAGGGAATTCTCAATAGAAGAGAAAATATTTCTGGGAAATATCTCAAAAGATGTTCTGTTCATAGCCCTTAGTGATTAGGGAAATAAAAATCCAAACAACTTTGAGATTTCATGTTACACTACCCAGTTAAAAATGGCAAACATCAACAAAACAACCAACTAAATGCTGGAAGGGGTACTCGGGAACGGGATGGCTCATTCATTCATTGTTGATGGGATTGCGAACTGGTGCAGCCCCCATGGAAATCAGCGTGGAAAATTCTGAAAAGCTAAAAACAGCTCTACAATGTGACCCAGCATACCACTCCATGGCACATGCCCTAAGCACTCAATATCCCCTCTCCACAGATTCTTGTTCTGCTGTGTTTATTGCTGCTCTATTTACAATAGCTAGGAAATGGAAGCCACCTAAGTGCCCTACACCTGACAAATATACAGTGAAAATGTGCATACACACAATGGAATACTATTCCGTTATAAAGAAAAAGGAAATCATGAACTTTACAGGTAAATGGATAGACCTACAAAGTCATATTGAGTGAGGAAACTCAGATATAGAATGACAAACATCACATGTTCTCTCTCACTGGAGTCTCCTAACTCCAAATGTTCAGATGTGAGTATATCCCTTTAGTAGCTACAGAATTTGGTAAAGTCAAACAAGACCACTGCTATGATAATGGGGCTGGAGAACAATAGAGACAATAGGTACAAGTGATCTGATCAGGGAAACAGGAAAGGTGTGTTCTTTAGGAAGGGGGAAGGAAATAATAGAGAAAAAGGAGGTAGGTAGGTAGGTAAAATTAAAAGACTATCTGGAAAAGCCACAAGGAACCATACTGTTAATTATTTACTAAACAAACACACACACACAACCAAAACAAAACAAAACTCAAACAACAAACCTTCCAAACAACAAAACATAATTCTGTACATAAAGATGCACATATAGTTTTAACAAACATTTCTCATCTGTGCTGACAATGCTCCCTCTAAGCCTACTTTTGAGTTGTTGGTCAGGGCATTCAAAGAGATTCCCCAAAATCAGGGCCTATAGATTTCACCCTTGGTTATCCTCCCTCCCAGAGGTGGAAGGTAAGTCTCTATTGTTGAAGACACCACATACTTCAGGAAATGGGCCCAGAAGCCCCTGAGAGGAAAATGACCTGAATGCCCCCTCTCTGATGACTAGCTTTTACCAGAAGGCATTATACAAACTTGCAAAGGAGGGAGGCAACCAAGAGTCCTACTCAGTGATGATTAGCATGAACCACAGCAATAACCAGCAAGCCATGATAACCCCAGGGTGCAGAAGTGGTATACATTACTTTGGTGGTAACCGACAGCTCTCTATTTGGACTTTACATCCATTCAGCAGGAGGGAAAACATGACTTGTACTGGAAACCTAGCTAACTAACTCAGTGCTAGTGAAGTAATGGTTATTGGAGGAAAATCTGCAACCATTACTTTACTAAACTTGAATAATCCCCAACAACAGTCTATTAACATTTGTCATTATGCCCACAGGTAAGTGTAGTCTTTACTCTTCAGCAAAGAAAATTTTCTTTGCAATGGATGGAGACCACTACATAAACCCTCAACCAGTCAAAATTCATAATTGTGTATCACAGTCCCAATGGATACATCAATAATATATTTCTGCACTGAAGGCTCAGGGAGCATCATGAAAGAGGGGGCAGAAAGACTCTAAGAGCTATAGAGTCAGGAAATTGGCTGTGTTTTTGTGTCTTCTAGTAACATCAGATTGTACATCCACAAAGTCTCACCAACATGACTACTCAAGCATGAGATGAACAAGGATAACACCAATAGACATGCCAAAGTGAATAGGAGAAAGCCCCTGACTCCTTAAAACCCTACACAGAGAAGTACAGGCAACTGAGGAAATCCGGTAGAAGGAAAGGTGGTCTTCCTTAGGGAAGAACACACCAATTTGTTCTCCATTGCCAAAAGGTCAGCCCTGAAAACATATATACAAGCAACAGCATATGGACTCAACAGGTTATAATTTGGAATATATATGTATGTACTTTCATATTGAAAGTAAATTTTTACTCATATCTTCGAGAAAAACTAAAATGACTGAAAATATCTAAAGGCAGCAAAGAAGTGAGGGGGGGGCAAATCTATATCTGCAGGTATTAACAAGAGCAGCCATATTGGACAGAAATCAGGCAGTATCTTTTGAAAAGCACACATTGAGTTTCCTTTTGCTCTGTAACAAATTACTAGACCACAGCGATTTCGAAACATCCAGGTTTGTTATCTTACAATTCTGGAAGCACTGCATGAAAATGAAACATTGAAAGGGTTGCCTCCTTCTGAAGCTACAAGAACACATTTCACAACTTTTCAACCTCCTCACAGTTGTCCTTACTCCCACGCACATGGCCCTGCATCCCATCGCCTTTCCCCACTTCCTCCACCACCTGTCACACTCTTTTTCCTCGGCTTTCCGGTCTCCCACGTCAGAAGATCTTCATGCTCACAGAGTTCACCAGAACAAGACAGGAAACTATCCCACCCCAGGATCCTTCACTTAATCATATCTCTGGAACCATTCTTGCCATATGTGGTAACATTGCACATGTCCCAGGGCTTACAGTTTGGATATTTTTGGAAAGGTCCCTATACAGTCTGTCACATTGTTCTACCAAAGAACTGTACTTGTTTAACTCAAATGACTTGAAGTTTAAAATACGATATGTAAGAACATTTTCACTAGATGCTACATGCTCAATGCTAGAGTTATTAAGTGTTGATCTTAGATATCTATAGGAAGACCTATCACACTTGTAGACAGGATCGTTCTCCGGGCAGGGGATTCTGGACTGTAGTAAACAGAGAAAACAAGCTGAGCACTATGAGGCATTCATTCCTTGCTCGCTGCCATCTTGACTGTAAATCCCTTGTGGCCAGCCATGTCAAGCTCCTGCCACTGTGATTTCTACTATGATGGACTGTGAGCTAAAAGAAACCCTTTGCCTTTAAGTTACTTTTGTCAGGGTTTCACATCACAGCAATAGGAGAGTACATGAAGACATATACCATACCCAAGTACGTGAAATGATGGCTTTGTTAGTTTTCTTGGATAATTATTTCACTATGGACATTAAAACATCATGTTGCGTAACTCAAATATATACAATCAAAGGAAAAATTAAGTTAGTAGTATTAAATTGCATTTATATTTATATACTTCTTGTTTTTTTATATAAAATATAGAAGTATAGTTGGTCTGGAACTTTCTCTGTAGCCCAGGCCTTAAGTTTTTATCAATATTTCTGCTTCTCATCCTAAGTACTGGGATTACGGGTATGCACCACACCTAGCCAAACTATGCTATATTCTACCAGTGTGTTTCCAGAAATGTGACTGCATACAGAATTGCCAAGGTGGAGAGCTCTGGACTGTTCCGGGCTTCTCCCGCGGGAAAGCTGGGCTGGAGGGGAGGGAGGAAGGACTTTTACTGGCCTCTGTGAATTCTATGCCATTTGAATTATTTAGTGATAAAAGTGCTACTGCATGTTTTGTGTATAATAAAAGTAACTTCACTGTAAAAGTGCATGGAAAATAGAAAGTCACAGGTAACTCTGTGGAGGGGAAAAGGCCACGATATTAAGAGACAAAACACTCCTAAACTAAGGCTGGGAAAGTTACTCTGGATTTATTTCATCTTAGTAATAAAAGCAAAATAAAACTGCCATGATGGAGACAGACTATGCAGAGTTACTACCGAGCTCTGATTTATAGGTATTGTTTATGCATCGACTAAAGATTTATCCTTAACTTTGAGAATTATGAGCAAACAGGAAAATAGTTCTTAAGGCCAGAGTTCTGGGGATGCCAAACGGTTCATTGAGGAGAATGTCCAGGAGTCTCCAGTTCATGGAGCAGCTTTTGCTCTAACTACAGATGGACCACCTTGGTCCATTTAACTCCATCAAAACAAACAGCCATTTGACCATTGCCACCCCAGGAGGGCAAAGACTCCTTACAGGTAAACCTTAGTGTTGCTTGACTCGTCTTTACAACCCCTTTTTGTCTTGCCAGCATTAGACCCACCTACTTCTATACCCGCAGCGCAGCTCACTCACCATAGTCCTCATGCATCCATAGTATTGCAAATGTCTCTCTCTCTGTTTTTTAAAGTGGGGTAGCCATTCCTACCATTTACTCCGTCCTAATAATATTTGCCTAATTGGCTTTCTTTCTGCTTCCTACCTGGTCAGGCAGTTAGCTCTGCCCTCTTCCATGTTCTCAAGTCATTGGAAAGGTTTTGTTTCTGTTGTGTATTACATACACATAGCTTACAAACCTTAATACAAGTAGAAGGCTAAGGGCAAATGCAAGCCCACGTGTACTGACTGCCACTCCCAGTGGCCACATGTACTTCTCTTCTTTGTCACTTCCGTACTTCATGTCTTATCAACAAAGAGCATTTTCTCACAATTACTTTTGTTTTTCTTTTGAAACATTAAGTGATTTTGAGCATAGGCTAAGATTATTTAAATACCTGTAATGACCTTTATCTCTACATGATTCCATAAAATTTTTAGTTAACATTCGTGTGTATGTAATTATTAACGTTGCTTCGGATTATATGTTTTCATGTATACTTTCATTTTCTGAAATTGGTATGTAACTTGAGAAAACACCTGAAAGAACAGAGGGCCTGGGAATGAACATTGTACACAGGTTCATTCAGAGCCTTTGGCTGTGACTGGAATAATGGGGATAGAGAGAGAGGTCAGCATGGGCAGAGGAGAGCAGCAATGGACGATGTAACAATAGATGTGATAGAAAAGGCATCACAGGAGAAATTTTATGGTGCCTTGCAGTCATGATGACCACGTTAGACTCTATTCTGAACATGAAGGTAAATCAATGGAGGATAAACTCCTGGTTTAAAAAGACTACTTATATGAAAGACCATAAAAGACTACCCTGAGCATTCATATCCCTGAGTTGGATGAGGTAGGAAGAAATTGGCCACTGTGTACATAAAAGAATGGTTTGTAAAGAAACAGTATCTGAATAGACTGATGATGAGTGAAGAGATTGAATCTGTTCTAAAAATCCTTTATCAAATAAATGCCCAAGGCAAAGACCTGGTAGGTTCAGTAAAGAATTTCACTAAACGTTTAACGATGACCCAACAACAATGCATTGTAAACTCTTCTTAAAAAACAAACAAACAAAAAACAAAAACAAAACCCTCAAAACCACAGAGGCAGAAACACTTTCAAGTTCTGTTATAAAGCCTGCATTCCTCTGACACTGAAGACAGAAAGGAACTCATGAGAAAACTGTAGCCCAATAGCCCAAGATCTCTGATGAAAGGCCTCAACAAGATGGCAGCAAGTTTCATTCTACAACACTTTTAGAAGGACCATTCACCAATATCAAACAGGATTTATCCCTGGGATGCAAAGATGGCTCAATAATGCTAACAGATTAAAAAACAAAAAGTCAATCTCATAGATGTAGAAAAGTGTTAACATTTTAACAATATTCAAATGTTTTATGACAGAAACACTTGACAAATTAGGAGTAGAAGTGATGTGCTTCAGCAAAACACAATGATAAGAAGCGATGCACTTCACATAAAGCAAGCATACAGCTACCATTATGTGCACTGATAGGAAATTGAAATCTCTTCTTCTAAGGTCTGCCAGATGAAAATGATGCCCACCATTGTCACTTTATTCAAAGTAGGAGAAACACACATACACACACAAGGCACACAAGTAGGAAAGGACACAGCAAACTATTGCTGTTTGCTTACAACACAACATCTTATATAGTACTTAAAATATCTACTAGCCAGCTGTTGAGACTAATACATGGGTTCAGTGTATTAGTAAAACAACAACAACAAACCAAAAAAAGTGCACAAAAGCTAGCGGCATTTCTCCACATTGACAATGAATGTTCCAAAAAGGAAACCAAGAGGATAATCATGTCTTTCTTACTGTTGTATTGTTGTGAAGAGACCCCATAACCAAGGGAACTTATAGAAGAAAGCATTTGATTGGGCCTTGCGTACAGTCTCAGGGTGAGAGTCCATTATCATGCAGGCACAATTCCGGTAAAATAGCTGAAAACTACATCCCAATCTACAGGTAGTAGCATGCATTCTGTGCATGCACACACACAGGCCTGGTGTGATCCAGTGACATACCTCTTCCAACAAGCCCATCCCTTCTCATCCTTCCCAAAGAGTTCTACTATCTGGGGACGAAACATTCAAGCATAGAGCTTATGAGAGCCAGTCTCATTTAAACCACCAGCAACCCCATTTATAATATGCCCAAAACCACTTAAGAATAAATTTAACCAAGGAGTTAAGAGAGCAGAACCCTGGAAACTATAAAAATAATCACAGATAGTGAAGGCACAGATAAGTGAAAAGGTATTATGTGATCATGGATTAGAAAAAACTTACTATTGTTAAAATGTCTATAACACTCAAAGTGATCTACATATTTGATGTAATCCCTTTGAAAATACAAATGCCATTTCCATAGATGAAATAGAGAAAATCTGAACCTAAAGTACATATGCCTTCACAAACAGAGTAAAAAATCACAAAACCCCAAAGAATAAAAGTGGAGGCATCATATTGCCCGAGTTCAAAGTATACTACAAAGTGATATTGATATTAATTAAAGGCCATACATAGAGAGGACCAAGACCCCCTGCTCAGATGTTGTTCTTAGACAGCTAAGACCCCCAGATGTTGTTCTTAGACAGCTAAGTCTCCACATAGGTTCCTTAGTAAGGGGAGAAGAGACTGTCTCTGACATGAACTCAGTTGCCTGCTCCTTGATCACTTCTCCCTGGTGGGAGGCCAGCCCACAGAAGAAGATTCAGGCAGTCCTGATGGGACCTGATAGGCTAGGGTCAGACAGTAGGGGAGGAAGATTCCTCCTTTCAATGGACTAGAGAAGTGTAATTGGAAGGAGGAGGGAAGGCAGGACTGGGAGGAGATGAGGGAGGAGATTACAGCAGGGATACAAAGTGAATAAATTGTAAATAATAATAATAAAGTAAAAAACAACTGCATGATACTGACATAAAAATAGACAAATTGATCAATGGAACCAAATGCCTAGAATTGAATGTGTTAGTCTATGGACAGTTGATTCTTAATAAATATGTTAAGAATATACACCTCACTCAATAAACAGTGTGGAAAAACTGGGTCTTCAAATGCAAAAAATCGAAACAGAATATTCATGTCTCATATATAAATAAGCTCACAATGTATTACAGATTCTAGTCTAAGACCTGAAATTGCAAAACCATTAGAAATTAAACTAGAGAAAAACTATACAACATTCTTTTGGACAATGATTTTTAGATTTGATCCTTAAAACATGGGCAAAAATAAACATGGATTATAAAAGATAAAAAAATCTTCATCAAGAAGGAAAGAGTAGAGGAAGAAGTCTACAGACTGTAGAAAACATTTGCAACCATGCACTGGAATTGAAGTTGACAACTTAAATCCATGAAGAAGTCAAACAACTCCATAGGCAGCAAACATTTCCTTCAAGAAAAGGATGTGGACAGATAGTTTTAAGTGAAAACACATGAATGGCTCAGAGCTACAAGGGGCTCAGCATTCATCAGGGAAAAACAAGTTAAAATGCACATTACCCAGGCCAAGAGGGACTATTTTTAGTATAGTTGATGATGAGTCCTCCTACAACCAAAAAAGGGAACCCTTGTACACTCCTGATGGAAATGTAGATTAAAGCAGACATTATAAAAAACAACACAGAGATGTCTCAGGAAAACCCACTGAATGAGCCAATGATCCCATTCGTGGGTATTTGCCCAAATGCCCTAAAAGCAAGGCCTGCACCTTCATGCTTACTGCCGTTTGCTGTGGCTGCAATAGGAAAAAAACCTCAAGGTCCATCAGTAGATGATGTGGGTAATATGAAAACCTGTCATTTGTAAGGAGACAGTTGGAATTGGGAAACATTATGTTACATGAAATAAACCAAAGAAAGAAAGGCAAACATCACATGACATTATGTGTACATAGAATCTAAAACTACACATAAGTACATAAGAAGAGAATGTAGCAGTGGCTCCCACAGTCCGGATGGGTTGGGATAGTAGGTGATATGGAGGGCTTAAAGTCAAAGTGGAGACCTACCACTGCAGTAAATATAGTTAATAATTAAGGGCTTTATGATTTAATTGCATTAAGTGAATAAATTTCAAATCTTTTTAGCACAAAGTTGCTAAATATTGAGGTGAGTGCTATGATAGCTAGCTTAATTCAAACATTCACATAGATGTATACATAAACCCCATAATCACACACGCGTGCGCACACACACACACACACAACTTTATAATCTGTCAGTGTGTAATGAAGGGTTGAGAGAGCTCAGATTGCTGTGGGACAAAGAGGAACAGAGGTGGACACTGCTCTGGAAGATGAATGTGCTTTCATCAAGCAGATGCAGAAGAGATTATTCAAGCATGTGGATCCTGGATATATTTTAAAAACAATATTGATCAAATTGTCTAATAGATTGGCATATCTATTTATGTGTGAGAAATAGCCCACTAATTCCTTTCTTCCCTTCTCTATGTCATAAGAAAATGAAAAAGAATGAAGAAGAAAATGTGGCATCGCACAGAGCTTGGTAGAGGAAATGACCTTTCATGCTGTCCGCAGTAAGCAGTGATTAAACACACATTTCACTTTTTTTTTGTGGTAGAGGGACCCAGTAGGATTTTCTGTTGTTGATTCTATCACTTCTTGAGTTATTGATTTATACTCTGTATTTATTTCTATCTACCCATCTATCAACTAAACAACCAACCAGAGTGTTTGCGGGCGTTCATTCTGGTTTTATGAAAATCGAAGTAATTTTCTAGCTATAACAATATTGACAGCAACAAAGTTTTTCTTAGTGACTAATATTGAACATCTAGTTTTCATACATTCTATCATTTAGTCATTATAACAATGGAGGTGTTTATATCACTGTTGTTTCCTCTCAGCAAATGAGTAGGCAGAGACTCAGCCAAGATAGACGACTCCCAAAGTGGCACAGCAAACATTCCTAGATTTGCTTCAGACCATCTTAGGAAATGTAATCCCTGAGCCAAAAGATCTTAAGAAAGATGCTAATTTTCTTAGTAAGGAATTATCGTGAACAAGCTGTGGATATACTAATAACTATCCATTTTTGGTAATCAAGAAATCAGGAAAGGAGGGAGAGTGGGGAGAGGGATAAAGAGACAGAGATACAGAGAGGGAGAGAGGGAAACTAAGCTTTGTTTTGAAATCTTGGTAGGGCTCCATGGGCTGAAAGGAGGTATGGGGGCATGTGGTGGTGCAGGCTGAAGGCTGGCACATGCAATGTGATCTGGGGAAGCTTGGCACGACAGG
>CM053757.1:51368552-51399398 GCA_028658305.1 Pachyuromys duprasi
GTGAGTATGTGGTGGGCGAATAAGCGACTGCACATCATCTCCAGGCTTGCAGTAAGGTTGTTCTTCTAGTCAAAGTAGCACCTCAGTTCTTAACTCTAGTATAAGCACTTTATCTGTCATTGTTTTGGTTGATATTTTGGTAAGGAACATCTAAATTATACTATTACCAACATGGTAGCCAGCTAATAACTTGAATTTTATAGTTAAAAGAATCCTGCCACCTGAGTATGGCAGTTTCCAGTGATTCTAATCAGTGTGGATATGCTAAAAGAAGGAAGAAGCTGGTTCTTGGTGGTGGAGATATTGAACCTGAGGCCGAGATTCTCCACCATGTACACAGAGAGCTAGATTTACCTAATGGGATAACCTGACTTTTGCTTGGTAGAGGTCAAGTCCACTCTGAACATGGACGTGCTTTCTTCATTCTCTTCTCAAGACCCAGCTCTGAAGAAAAGGGCTATCAGTGTCTGCCCATGAAGTCAGGGCACCCTTCGTATCCCTCACTCTCTGGTGACCATTCTCTGCACACACAAATCAGTGGCTCCCAGGACAGAGGGGAGAAGGAGGTGGCACAGTGCTGGGGGAGGTATAGAGAATGGTCTGAGGGCCTCACGCTGATAGGGGGAGAAAGGAAATAGAAGTCATCAGCAAAATGTTACGTACAAAGGATTATACTCTGCTTTTCTATATACATTCAGAGATTGAAAAAAAAACAGACAGGAAATGAGAAAAAAGATGCTTTTCTACAGCACGGAGGCACATGAGGTAAAGGACTGGTGCATTGTCTGGGATCTGTATGGTTTGGTTTTCCATGAACTGGAGCTCTGAGACTGTTGATCACCACACAGTTTGATGACAAACACTGAACTAATATCACTTTGCCTAAAGGTAAACTAAGAAAAAGAAATAAGCCCAACCTGTTCAACAAACACGGAAGTGGTATAGATGAAGACCCCAACCATCAGCAGACTAGAGAAAACATGGCACAAGCTCTTGGATTTACAGGTACAAACAACTCCATGAATGCATTTGCAGAAAACCAGACAAAGCAAAAAGCTGAGAAGGAGGCCGTGGGGAAGAGCTGTTAGGGCATTAATGTGCAATGGCACAATTAAAATTCATATTGCAAGCATATGAAGCAGAAGCAATATTACATACTAAAAAAACTAATACTGTTGAGATTAACTTGAAAACCTCTCCTAGAATGCAGAGAAAATGGCCAGCAGGATGAAAGCCACAGTGAGAACATGGTTGATTCAGGCACAGGAACCGGTGTTGCTAGCCATTCATTGCTCCTAGAGGGAGGGGCTCGGTCAGATGAACTGAAACACAGAGTGGAAGAAGAATCTTCCCTTCAGGTTGCAAGGGCTCACTTCATCCGGAGTGAACTTAACTCCTTTGGATAAATTGTATTCTGTATCAAGAAACCGAAGTTGGGAGAAGAGAGAGAAATGTAGAGAGAAAAGTTCAAATGCATAATTTCAAAGGCAAAATCTGTAGATAAGGAAAGGCCCATATATGTAGAGGAACATGTGATATTCATCAAGAGGTCCATGTATGTATAGGAATATCCATGTGATATTCATAAGAGGCCCAATTATCTGCAGGAACATGTAATATTTATCAGGAGGTCCATGTATGTACAGGAACATGTGATGTTCATCAAGAGGCCCATGTACCTACAGGAACATGTGATATTTATCAGGAGGCCCATGTATGGACAGGAGCATGTGATGTTCATCAAGAGGCCAGCCATCTATAGGAATGTATGATGTTCATTAGGGTGAGCATAGTGGTATCCCAATTGTGAAAATTCATGAAATGCTACCACCCCTCTGTCACTGATAAACAGAGGGTAGAAAGAGGCCTTCAAGGGACAGGCAGAATTTGACAAGGATAGATAGAGGCAAAGTATGTGTTAAAGTTCTTCCAGTCCCTAAGGGTAGAACAGAAGGTTGGAAGAAATAAACCCATTTCCATTTGAGAGAGTAAATAGAAAAATACAGAAAGGACAGGATGAAAATGGCCTTCTTGTCATTGGCTCACTACTTATAAGTTATATAAGAAATGAATGAAATAAGACAATATCCATTTAAACTTTTGGTTCTGAGTATGAAAGATGTGTGGTTTGGGTGTGGTGTGTTCCTCTAATGTTCATGTGCTGGAAGGGTGCTTCTCAGAGTGGCGGAAGGCAACTAAATCGTAAGACCTCCATCCTTATAAATGGATTAATGTTGGTCTTGTCTCATGAGACAGGATCACTTTACATGACAATAGGTTGTTATAAGAAGCAAGCCTGGAATCTCCCAACTTCCTCTCCTGTATGTGTGGTCCTACCACCACTATACGGTCTCCATTAGAGCTTATCATATGTAGGTGTTGTGCTTTTGTACCTGCAAAATGGTGAGCTAAAAAACTTCCTGTTCTTTATAAAGTACTCCGCCTCAGGTAGTTTCCTAAGGCAACTCAAAGCAGACTCTAACAGAAAGGCAATGAATGGAGAGGAAAGGAAAATGGACGAGAAAGAAAAGATGACAGCGAGGAAGGGTAAGTCCCTTGGGGGATTCTAGCTTCAGTAAGTGGGGGCACACAGGAGCTGAAGATGAGTGCTTTCTGTTCTTGACTTTCTGATGCTGTGGTGGCTCTAGGTGACCACAGAAGGTTTTCAGGCCTTTGCCTTCAGTGCAGAGGTTTGGGGTTGCCCTTCACTAGGTAGAAGAGAGAGACCCTGCTTACCTGGGCCGAGGTGCTGTGAAGCTTCAACAGCCCGTTCTCCAGTCTCTCCACCTTGGACTGGAGCTCTCTTCCATTTCTGTCCAGCAAGCTCTGGTAGAGTCTGATGAACTCTAGAAAGGACTTGGGAGTCGTGTAGTTGTAGCGCTGCTCATTGAGCAGGTATGACTGCGACATCTTGTTGACACTGGTGTGGACAAAGGCCATGAACTCACTAATTGACTGCTTCACTGCAGGCTAAAATCAGAAATAATGGGGTTGAAGATGACCCTCCAACCCTTCACCACATAGAAAGTTATGCTCACCATCTCTATCCAACCTCTAACTTTAACCTTGACCTCTGGATGCCTGAGGTGAGGTGGACACTAAGGAGAGCCTTTTCCCCTCTTACCTCAATGTTCTTTGTATTTTGCAGGAAACGGAGGCTCACAGACTCCAGGGCCCCCTGAGGCCACTTGTGGAACCAATTGATAGCAGTACAATTCACAATGGCTGGGAACTTCCTGCTTCGAATTCTCAGTTTGTCCCCCACAGGAGAGAAACAGAGAGTCACCTAAGACATCAGAGGGGCGGGGGTACCAAGAAGGTATCAGAGAAATGCACAGAGAAGCAGACAAAGGTTCAGGTTGTTCATCTCTTAGAAAATGGAAGAGCATGCTGAACAGGTATAGAATCTTTCTTTGCGAGCCCATCCTTCAAGCTAAGAGACCAATAATGCCAGGGCTGCATTGTGCACAAGAGGGCCTGCTCATAAAGAGGACAACAGGTAGTGCTGCTCAGCCAAAAGAGAGCATCAGCAGCACCTCCACATCCTGGAGCCACCCCTGGCCATGCCCAAGCCCATGCCCAGCAGTCTGTCTTTCTGTACCTTAAGCTGTCGCCGAATTCTGTCTATGAAGAACTTCCAGCAGTTTTCTCTGCTGTCGATGAGTCCTTGGCTTTTGACCTCATTCCTCACATTGCTTATGATGTTCTCCACCTCATCATCTGAGTAGAGATCTGGAATCTCACCTGGGGATAAATGGGACACTGATGGGTAGATTTGACATCTTGCTAATTGATATAATCAGACAAAGAGAGTCGTTTGGCAGGAAAATACAGGTCTCTTGGTTTTCCATCATGTTCAACCTCATGCACTGGTGAAACTGGACATGTATCACATTGTGCCAAGATAGGGAGCAAGTGTGTTATTGAGAGGGAGGGGTACAGGGTGTCTTTTTATTAGCTTATGGTAATACTCTGCTCGTCACTTCTTCCTTTGTTCAAGGCATTTATTTACCAACTACTGTATTGTTGATATCATTGATCTTTTTGAAAACTGTAACCTTAAGGAGTTTACTATTTAGGAGTAAATATAAACCATAGTTATCTATAAGATTTGTGGTTAAAAAAAAGAAAAGGACCGACAGCAATCCCCAGGTATATGGGTATGGCTAAGGAGATCAGGGCATAGTCACTTTCTACAGGACACAGAACCCAATGTGGGTTCCTGAAATTTAGTATGAAAACAATGCTTCAAGTCAACTGTGTGTGTGCGAATTACTTAAGAATTCAGCAGACTGTATATGCAGAACTAAGACTCATAAAATCAGGGTTGCCTTTTTACCTTAGTTTGTACCCTTGAGTGAATTTTAAATAGACCAATTGTTTGACTATTAAAAAGCTAATAAAAATACCCAAAAAAGGGGTGCAGAAAGAAGTTCTTAAAAGCTTTGAGCAAGAAAGAATTTTCTGAACAGAACTCAATCTATTTTAAAAAATTAATTTGATGTTCCCAAATGGAGGCATTTGATAGCTTATAAAGTGTCAAAATACTGGCATGGCCCTGAAACTGCAGAGAATACCCACTAACACGCATTATTTACCTACTCTATAAAGATATTCTTCACAAATAAAAGATTAATAGTCAACAGAAAGATGGGTGAAGGATAGGCAAAGGGACTCACAGCAAAGGAAAGAGAAACGTCTTTAGACACATGGATAGGTGCCTAGCCTCACTGTAATAACAAAAATCTTTGTCACTTTTTTGTTGGCCTACATCAGGTTTGCAAATCCAAAAAGACTCCACATTCACCAAAGTAACAGAGATATACATTGAAAGTATATTTAATTGTTCATGTTTAACCACCTTGGCAAGATCTTAAAATAACATAAAACACTTCAATGAGGCCATATATAAGAATAAAATTGTATACTCAATCCCAGAAATGAATAAAATTTAAAAATCTAACAAGTATATAAAATTAGTATAGATAACTAAGGTTCTCCCTGGAAATGTCAAGTTAAAAATTTTGATGAAAATACTTTGCTACATTAAAAGATTTAAGAAGCAAAAAGCTCAGCAGGTAAAGGCACTTGGTGCCAGACCGGATGATCAGAGTTTGACCCCTGGAACTCAAGGGTCTTAAAAGGAGAGAGTTCACTCCTTCAAGTTACCCTCTGACCTTCACGTGCACTGCAGCACCTCCTGTCTCACAACAATAAATAAACATAATAAAATATTTTAAAGGGATTAAAACAACAAACCCATTAAAATAGAGGCAGTTTCCAAAGTATTTTTAACAAACAGAAATAAGTAAGATTTTGTTATAATCCAATGACAGGCATCAACCCCAAACATACTAACAATAAAACACTAAATGTTTGCTTTTAAATAAAGAGCAAGACAGGCATAGCTGCTGTCATGTTTTCTATTCAACACCATACAGGTTGTTTCAGACTATGAAAAAAATTTAAAAACCAAATTGAGGTATATTGTATAGATAATACAACTATTATCACTTGAAAACCAGTTTTATATGGAGAAAAATCTAAAAAAAAATATTCACACTAATAACTACAACTCACAAGAGTGTTTAATGCCAGTCTGACTGGATACAAAGGCAATATAGTAAAATAAATTGAGTTTTTGCTATCCAGTAAAAGAAAAGAATTAATTTAAAAGTAATCATTTGAAATAACAACAAAACCTTAGGCAGCTAAGTAATGAATACATAACATGTACAAGGTCTTAATTCTGAAATAGAATGTTATTGAAGAAAATAAATGAAGTCGTGGTAGGAAAGAGAGACATGTGTACATGGGGTGTAATGCAGTGACCTGTCACAGAGACAAAAACCCAATACAAAATTTGATCATAACAAATAGATCTCAAGAAATCTTGAAAGAAGAGAGAAAGGTGAGAAGGAGATACTCACCCTATCAGAAACCAAGTCTCCCTGAAAATGTAAGACTGTTGAAGCAATGTGAAATTGGTCCTGGGATAAATTAACATAACAAAAGTAAAATATTTATGAGCCAACTCAGGTTTAAAAATATAATGACAACAAACTCTAATATTGAAGATTGACATGCAAGGGGAGAGACTAATAAGTGAAGATGCTAGGATAAGCCAATATAAACACCACAAAGCAGTTAGATTACAATGTAATAATAAATTCCAGGTAGATTAAAAACATAAATACAAAAAGCAATGCAAGACAAAAGCATTTTAAATATTAAAACACAGGCATTGGGCTAGGACAGAATTTCTGAAACAGAATATGAAAAACCTATGGCATTAAAAATACAGTTTACTAAAAAAAATACAGTTTACTTTTATGACATTACAACTAAGTTGTTATGACAAAAGTCACGTACAGATTTTAAAATGACATTTATCACACATGGGACCAGGAGAAGTTAGTACCCAGACAGTAGAAAGAACATGAACAAACCCATAAGCGACATCAGTCCAAAGGCCAAAGGGTAAACTATTAAAGCAAGTCACACATACTGGAGGAATGGGGCTGTCCAACAAAAACTTAGTGCAGAGGTCAGAGGGTGACTTAAAGCAATGAACTCAATCCTACTTGTATGGGCTCCAGGGATCAAACTTGGGTCATCAAGTTTGGCAGCAAGTGCCTTTAGCCTCTTAATTTAATCTTTGAAAGAAACACTTTGAGTTGTGTATAGTTCAAAGTCACTTGCAAAATGGGAAAAGAAAACAATGAGATTGTGTTTATTCGTTCGTTGACAACCTAGTAGTAACAGATAAATGGAGTGTCAGTAAAGGTGGAAGAAAAAAAATATAGGGAAACAACTTAGAGTTCCAGGCCAGGCTTTACATTAGCATAACTACTCTTATTTGGTAAAGTTGAAATACATAGAATCACTCAACTAAGTCACCCAGCACCTGTAGAACAACTACTTAAAGAAACTCTCCTACACACAGGGAAAAATTTTAATCTCCCAATATCATTTCCAATTCCAAGGGTGTTTGTTTTTACTACTTTTTGAATGTTCAAAATATTCTGTAAAGCAAACAGTCAGCATGGGGGGTGATAATGTGAATATTGTGAACTTTATTTCTTTGGATAATTTACTGTGGGAGAAGGATTTAAGATTGTTTCTTGGATTTCACATCAGAGAAAAAATATATATTTTTTAAATTACAGGGGACAGGTTAAGACATGTTTGAAAACAGGAAGTAAGTAAGGAAGGAATTGAAAGACAATTTGGGACAGGGACTAATTTTGACTTTGGTTGGATTCTGCTCAGGTGGAAGGGCTGATTTTAGGAGGTGTGATGGAAATGATGGAGGCCGACCCCAAAGAAACCCAGATACTCTGAGGCCCAAGGACGATGTGAGGCTGTAGCTCAATGGCACAGATCAGCCTCAGAGTACTGAGCTTGAGAGACTAGAGAAGGAAAAAAGCAGTGGACCACCAGGAAAGCCCTTGCACTTCACCGGAAGACACCATCAGGTCAGCCTGGTGTTATATGGACCCAGAACCATCTACAAGTCTCATTAGGTCCTTAACTCTTATGAGCTCTTGTTTCTTCTCTGAAACCTGCATGGTGATACTAGTGGTGTGGAAATACTGGAGATGGGAGAAGTTCTCAGGGTCACCCTGTCGATTCTCCTTTCATAAGCATTTGATGTCTAAAGTGGATAGGTTAGCCAATGCTCTCCAATACCAGCGTACCGGGAACTATGATCTTGTCGCTCACCTGAACAAGTGCACACTCTTGAACTACTACCACACCCGGAGGAAGCTTAGCTAATGTTGCTAATCTAGGGAGTTTTACTCTAGATAGCCTAAATTATTTAAAAGGGCAAAACAGCTGGAGAGATGCCTCAGCAGTTAAGAACAATGGCTACTCTTCCAGAGAGGTTCTGGGTTTGATTCCCAGCACCCACATGGTGGTTCATATCCACCGAACTCCAGTTTCAAGGCATCTGGCAATGTTTTCTGGTCTACTTGGGCACCAGGTACACATGTGGTGTATAGTGCAGACAGAACACCCATACACATAAAATAAAAATAAATAAATACATCTATAAAAAGTAGTATGCCTATAAAATACTGTGTGCTATCATTTGTCAAAATTAAGGATTTCCAAATGGAGTAAAGTATTTTAGCCTCTTTTGATAAGGATCAAAGAAAACTACTAGGAAAATAAAACAGTATTTAGTATGTTGGGAGTGTTGAGGTTCAGGGCAGGGCTTGTGTTATTTTGTTAGAAGTACTTGGATGGTTTTTATAAGTACCTTGTGCTAACCAATTGCGCCACTGAAACATGAAACTAGATACACAAAATCTATTAAAAGAGAAAGTAGAGATCAGCCTTGAACTCATTGGCACTGGAGACAATTTCCTGAACAAAACACCAACAGTTCAGGCTCTAAGATCAACAATTAATAAATGGGACTTCTTAAAACTGAAAAGCTTCTGTAAAACAAAGGACACTGTCACTAGAACACAATTGCAGTCTACAGATTGGGAAAAGATCTTAATCAACCCTACATTTGACAAAGGACTAATATGCAAAATAGAAAAAGAACTCAAAATATTAAATACCAATAAATAAAATAATCCGATTAAAAATGAGGTACAGAGCTAACCAGAGAATTCTCAACAGAGGGATCTCTAAAGGCTGAAGAAAATACTCAGCATCTTTAGTCATCAGGGAATGCAAACAAAACAAATCTGGAAATAACCTAGATGTCCCTCAATCAAAGAATGGATAAAGAAACTGAGGTACTATTCAGCTATTAAAAATCAAGGAAATAATGAAATTTGCAGGCAAATGTATGAAACTAAAAAAGATCACCCTGAATGAGGTAACCCAAACCCAGAAAGGCATACATGGTGTGTTCTCAATTATAAGCAGATTTTGGCTATATAGTACAGGATAAACACACTACAATTCACAGACCCAAAGAAGATAAGTACCAAGGAGGACCCAAGGGAAGATGCTTAACTCTCATTCAGAAGGGGAAATAAAATAGACAGCAGAATTGGTTGAAGAGAAGGAACAAGGTAGGAGAGGGATCAAGGAGAAAAATGGAGGTGGAAGTCAGACCTGGGGAGAACAGGGGTGGAAGGACAGAGAAAAGAAAAGCCATGAGTGGGGACATCTCTATGACAAGCTGGAGACCACTGACAGGGCAGGCTTCTGGGAGGATATGGGGGTAACTCTTGCTGAGATCCCTAGTAGCAGGAGTCAGGACACCCCCTAACTAGACAAGTCTCCTAGTAGAAGGAAGGGAACACCAATCCACCCACAAAACACTGACCCAAAATTTACCCTGCCTTCAAGATGTGCAGGCATAAAGATAGATCAGGGATTGAGGGACTGTCCAACCAATGCCTGGCCCAACCTAAGACCCACCCTATTGGAGACAGCCAACCCTTGACACTATTAACAATATTCAGCTATACTTGAAGACGGGGAGCCCAACATAGCTGTCCTCTGAGAGGCTCTACCCAACAGTGGATAGGAACAAACTCAGCCAAACATTGGGTGAAGTGTGGGGAGTCTTATGGAGAAGTGTGTGTGTGAGGAGGATAAAGGACCTAGAGGGTGCAGGAGCTCCACAAGAGGACCTACAGAGCCAACCAACCAGCACCAGAGGGGCTTGTGGAAACTGAAGCATCAACCAAGAACCATGCATGGACTGGACCTAGGCACCCTACACAAATGTAGCCAATGGAAGGGACTCTTATAATTTGGTATGGCTCAGTCAGGCAAAGCTTAGCATGAAAGGGAAGTGCTTGATTCAGTCTTACATCTGCTTGTCAGCTTTGACCCCACCTACATCCTATGGTTAAAACAAAACAAAACAAAACAAAACAAAACAAAACAAAACAAAACAAACTGCTTCATTTGTCCCCAGAATTAAAATCAGGGGGGCTGTGATGGCTCTTTCAGCACCCATGTTCCTCTCTCTCTCTGCTATGAAGACTTACCCAAACCTACTACCCTGTAGCAATACCCAATACGTAACATGACACACCATTCTCATGGTATTACCCACACAGCATTTTGTACTTAAATACAAATCCCAGAATGTCTTTTAGGTTCCAAGAGACATTAAGTACTAAGAAGAAAAGTAGAACAAAAGTCTGCAAATGGCTGTAGTTTTGTTAGCATTCTTTCCTAAAGTGGACACTATGTATTTAAATACATTCTTTCCTAAAGTGGACACTATGTATTTAAATACATTATAGTATTTAAATGCATTATGTTTTTGTGCCTCTGGATTATTTGACACTGTAAAATTAGCGAAAAGTTGACAGTATGGTTTTAGTGTCTTTAAAGTTACAGTCTTGTTTCAATATGGTGGGAATGTGTGTAGGCACTGATGTGACAAGTGGATGAGGCATTCCTAATCCGACTGTGGAACAGTGGAGGCACTGGAGATGAGTCTTCAGATAAGGCTGATAGTTTAGACAGGCCCTACCTCTACCATAACACCAGGTGGGGGGTCCGTGTGGGAGGGGAGGACATAAGTTAAGATGTGTCAGAATTTGTCATAGCAAAAGTTGACAAATTGGGGCAGTCTGGATAAAAAAGATAAGCATATCGAAACGGGTGAAGTGAAAACAGCATCAGTTGGCTATCTCATGGATACATATAACAAGGGAAAGGCTAATGCTGACAGGGAATGACACAATTAGAGCTTAGAACACAAGAGGAAAACAAGAGGCTGGTCATTTAAGCTTTTTTTTTTAGGGTAGGGGGAGGTGTTGTCCTCATGGCTTGATTCGGACAGTGATGTGATAATATCAAGAACTGAAAGTGTGCAGGAGGAAACACCATTGTGTAAGGCATGAGGTGACAGGCTCTCAAGATGGATGTTATTTTGGGGGAGCATACAATGAATGTATTTTTACAGCCACTCTGACCTGTAGATAACTACCTCGTATTGAATCTTCGGGAGGGGCACCCAAGGCACCAGGCCTGGGAAGGGCTTTTAAAATCATCTTTCATTGTGGCACATTTCTGCCTGTTTTCTAGTGCCCACCTTTTCTGACATTGGGGCACAAAGTATGGCTTCCTTTTGCTACTGTGAGTTCCAACAACTGAGTGAGCAGACAGCCCTGCAGATCTGAAGGATCACTGAGAGATGTTTTAGAAACTCCCACGGCCTTGGCTGGACCGGCATCCAAAGGGTTCCCAGTCCAAAATTATTTATTCATTTAAAAGTGAAAAGTAGAAGATATGCTCTAATCCTCTCTGTTAATATTGCTAATTTAAAAGGGAGAACATTATAAGAACAAACAAACAAGCCATCCAAACTGCTTCCCCACTTAAACATGCATTCACAAATCACAGTCTTAGGAAAACTGCACCCTGAAGAGGAAATGGCGCACCTAAGACTGGCTCCAGAGTAGGCTTGTGTTTTTACTAGGTAAGCAAGGCTTCAGAAATTCATCCACACTTCAACAAAGTTGACTTTTAAATGAAAGAAATGAAAGACACTTCATTGGGGAATTAACCTTCAATTGGCTAAAACCGAACAATGTCAGAGAAGGTGAACTGGCTGGATTGGTGCCAAATGAAATACAGGGTGGGGTGGCCCCACGCCAAACATCTCCAAAGCTGTGTGTTTCAGAAGCTTGGTGTACTTTCTTAGTTGTTTTAGAAATTAGGCTTCAGGGAAGCTTTGATGTCGGAGGAGAATTGGATTTCTGTCTCATTTAATACAATCACAAAAGGTGTGGTTATATCATAGGCTAAATACTACAAAAAGATGTTAAAGATGGTATTTAAAAAGGGGGACATTTGCTATTGGAGATGCAAAAGTGTAGGAGTTGGCAGGAAAACTCTTAGAGATAAAGTTAGTCTAAGCAGGATGAAGTGGGAAAGAAGCAAGTGTAGGTTGAGTATTGTGCTAGGCGGGAGCGGAGTGGGGAATCCAGGACAGAGATCCTCCCTAGAAATAAGCTATTTCAGAAACTGTTAGCTCATGGTCTGGGCCAGGAGCCAGTGGCTCTTCATGGACTGATGGCCAGTCACTAAACTATATGACACGAAGCAAACAATGACTCTGAAACAGTGACACTTACGAGAGATGGTGGAGAAATAGCCTGTGATCGTGGTCCTTAGATTTCATAAACTAAGAAGTACGAAATGGAACAGGAGTGGGTTCTGGAGGAATGTGTTTTGTAAGGAACAGGAACTGAGGTGGGAATTTTGCTTAGGGACAACTGTATACTGAATGTTCTCTTGATCCTGGTGAAAGAGTGGCTTACATATATGTGTGGTATAAGATCCAGGAAAGCATGTTCTTTTTGATTGACATTAACATAGATTTATGCAAATACTAATCTCTTGTCATATGTAGAATTTATCAAGTATATTGGGTCATTTGTGTGTTATGTTTTTTTTTATATAACTATGTGCATGTCTTTAAAGCTATTGAAAGCATGGATTCCTACATAAGTAAGAACAATAAAGTAGCAAGAACTGAGCTTTTTACTTCCTCTGGTGTGGAGCGCTTGGCCATTCATGTGGACTTCAATAGAGACTGTGGAGAAATTCTACATCTGTTGTGGCTTTCACTTTTCTTCATCAGGGTTCTGAATCCTTGCTGAACTCTTGACTGGTGACTTGATTTCACCCTGTAGCATCAGAGCATCTTCTCTGCCTCTGTCTTCTCCCAGCACCTAACCAGTCTGAAGATCTATAAATGCTTCCCTTTCTCTTTCATGGGTATTCTGAGGAAAGAGCATCTACTCTTTAAACTTAGCAAATTCTCAGACACTAATCCACTCTTCTTTCCTTGATCTGATCTTATCCAACAAAGGATCTGAAAATTACTGCTTGATTCCGCAATGAAAAAAAGACTCTAAAAACTAGCATGGCTGTAATTTGCAACAGCCTTGGGAAGGGCTTGGGCACATCACCCCCTCACTGTGTTAATGTTCTCTTGCTGATGACCTGACTTTCCTGACCTTGGACCACCCCTCCACCATTAAATGACTCCGACTTTGTTAGAGGAATTCACAGGGAAAGACCTTCTTACCAGATGCCAGAAGGTCATTGATGAGCACCAGGAACCTCTCGTCAGCCACGTGGGCATCAGTCATGAGAAACACGGTACTGAGATTTTTCACCCCAGCTTTCAGACACAGACTGGCCAGGTCTACCTGCAAGATCATCAATGTCAGAGATTCCTCAAAAGAGATAGAAAACTCACTCTTTGGGAAGAGAGCAATTTACTTATCTACCTCAGTTGGGAATAAAGCAAGATGTAAATGAGAGGCTGGAAGGAACACTACTTTTCAGCAAGAGGCAGGGAAGTATGTCATGTTTCTAGACATCGGTTCAATGGAGGTGAGTGGTCAAGACCACATAGTGGGGGTTCTTAATTTGTACAAACACAGTTGCCCACGCCCTGCTGTAAGCTCCTACAGAAAGGTAACTGAGGTAGTCCTTTCAAAAGGACACATGTGCTCCTTGATTGTTTTACTAATGTCGTCAAGTGAGGAAATAAGTTGCTTCAGAAGGTAAGCTATCAGAAAAGCCATGTGCTAGGGGCTACCAGTATTAGAATGAATGCATCTCATACCAGCAATACCTTGTGCTCTTATGAGTGGCTCCAGAGAAAGACTTTGATTTTTTAAAAAATTGCAGAATACAGACATAGGTACAAACACAAAACTGCCCATGGGAAACCCAGTCAAGGCTAAAGATGGATGAAATCTGGGGCTAAGAGCCAAGCCCTGAATTTACCCAGTGTAGCCAGTCTTGGCTCCTCTGTATAGCTCTTACGGAATTGTACATTGCACCTTACTATGCTTCTTTCTTTCTAGTGCCCTTCAGAATTTATTTCCTAACAGCCTCACACATTCTTTTATTGTAGAACTTCTGTAGTGTTCAAATAACACCTCAAAGGCAACCAACTTCGTTTTGGATTAATGGTTCTTAGCCCACGCTTTCACAGAATGATCTAAGGTGATGTTTCTCAGTTCTCATTAGAATCACATAGGAGACACTTTGAGCAGTGCCAATGCCCAGGTGTTTCCCTATACAAGTTAAATCTGAACAGCTTGGGAAGGGAGGCAGAGACTTTGGCATTATTGGATGATCCCCAGAGATTTTGGTATATAGCCAAGATTTAGCATTACATCATTTTGTAAATGTCCATTTCCCATCCTTCTAGCTTGTCTTTGGAAACGCTGAAGGAAGATCAAATGTGAACCTGATTTATGACCTTGGATGCAGCCAGTGTTAACAAATTGGGCTGTGACTTCAGAGTAGAAGAGAACATACACTGCTCTTATCACTGCCTGAGAGATGATGGGGACAGGTGGGCAGGGTCGGGCTCAGTGCTAGCTAGAGTTCTCCCAGGAATACTAAGGCAGTTCTTGATGGAATTTATACTGTGACATTCCACAGTGGTGTGGTTGTGGCTGTGGATCACAAGAGGCTGCTGGACAAGTAACCTTTGAAATCTGTGTATACTACTTCTCTTCACTGTCCAGAGCATCAGCCATGGCTTCTATGTGCCTGATGTCTGAAACCAGAAAATATCACAGGAGGTCCAGAGGCACTGGTTATTCCCTGTTGGACAGACTGTCTGAATCTTTCCCAAGTTTACAAGAGCTGCTAGCAAACTGTGTGCCAAATTTGAAACAGACTGGGCAAGAGCCAAGGCACTGATGTAAACGATTAGGCCCTCCAGAGGTTGACCCTGGAAAAGACACTGTACTTAGGTTAAGTATAGTAAGAAAAGAAACCCTCAGATTACCAGCCTAGGAACTAAAGAGAAACTGGGCAATTAATGGAAGGTTCTGGGTAGAGGATGTAGAGAACCAAGGAAAGATGACAAGGATTGTAGGTGGCTGGAGAGAGGCAGGGTGTTGGTTAGAATAGGAATGGCCCCCATAGACTCACATGTTTGAATGTTTGGTCATAGGAAGTGGCACTCTTAGGATATGTGGCCTTGTTGGAGTAGGTGTGGCCTTGTTGAAAGAGCTGTGTCACTAGCAGTGGGCTTTGAGGTCTCAATGCTCAAGCCAGGCCTAGTGTGACTGTCTCTTCCTGCTGCCTACTGATCCAGATGTAGAACCCTCAGCTACCTCTCCAGCCCATGAGCTACCCTGATTTCTGCCATGATAATGGATTAAACCTCTGAACTACAAGCCAGCCCCAATTAAATGTTTTCCTTCACAATATGTTGCCATGGTTATGGTGCAATAGAAACCCTAAGACAGAAGTTGGTACCAGGGACTGGGGTATTGCTGTGATAGGCCTGACCATGGCTATGCTTTTGTTTGGAGAAATGCGGACTTTTGGGATTTGGGTTTAGAAAAGTAGTGGAATGCTGTGTGCACTAATGGGCCATACAAGTAGGAGCATGGAAGACAATGGTGCTGAGGGCAATTTGAACTGTGGGAGTATGGATCAAGAGGTTTCAGAAGAGAAGAATGTGGCCTGGAGAATGTTCTTTTGATATTTTAGTGAAGATTGTGGCTACTTGTCTGAAAAATCTGCCTGAGCCTAAATTGAAGCGTTTTGGATAAATTGCATAGGCAGAGGAAATTTCAAAACAGCCTAGTATTGACTCTGTCATGTGGCTATTAGTGTTCACCCTTATGAAGATCTATAATGAAAAGAAGCAAGCAGAGTAAAGAAAAATACAAAATGTACAGTTCAAGGAAAAAAAGGGTGTGGGGAAATGCAAAGAAGCTAAACCCTGTGTTCAAGGAGATAAACAGATTAAAGAAATACCTTAAGGTAAATGGAATAAAGGGAGTGTTGTTTTCAGGGTAAAATCTTACCCTGTTAAGCTTCCAACAATTTGTGAAAGGAACTAAAGAACAGTTTAGGCTGTTTGTGGTGCTGCACACCTTTAATCCCAGCACTCCAGTGGCAGAGGCAGGCAGATCACTGAGTTTGAGGCCAGCTTGGTCTATAGAACAAGCTTTAGGCTTAGACAGTGAAGGAAATGATCACAAACAGAAAGCCGGTGAAGATATTATTGAACAAGGGGGTCCCAGGAAGCAGCAGAACTTGGTAGCTTCAGCCACATGGTTCTGGCTTTAGAGTCTGATAAAAATAAGTGGTTATAAAATCTCCCTTGGAGACTAAGGAAAGCTGCTGAGGCCAGGCATATGTCGGGATGTTCCTTCATGGCGGCCAAGGGATACCATTGTGTGAAGCGGTAGAGGTTAAGCCTGGATTGCCTTGTAGACTTCAAATCTTGGAGATCTCAGAGCCATGGGGTAACTGCTGGGGAAAGCTGTTAGCAGGAAGTGGAACCAGCCCAGAGAGAGAAGTGTGCTGCAGTCAACAAAGCTGAAAGGAGTTGGAGATGTGAAGAACACTTTGACTTCAGGCATGGAGAAGAAGTTTGGAGTTTTCTCAGCTGGGTTTTGGTCTTGCTCTGGTTTAGCAGTTCCTTACTATGATCCCTTTTGGAATGGTAAAGTATATTCTGTGTCAGTATGTAATCTGCTTTTTAATTTTGTTTTTATAGGGGATTACAGTTAGAGATTGCATGAATCTCAGAAGAGACTTTGAATGTTGGACTTTTAAGCACATTTGTGACCACAGTAGACTATGGGGACTTTTGAAATTGGACTGAATGCATTTCTGAATTATGTTATGGCTACAAGTCTATTGCGGCTAGGAAGTGGAATGTGGTGGTTTGAATAGGAATGGGCCACATTGACTCATGTGTTTGAATGCTTGGTCATAGGAAGTGGCACTCTTAGGACATGTGGCCTTGTTGGAGTAGGTGTGGCCTTGTTGAAAGAGCTGTGTCACTAGCAGTGGGCTTTGAGGTCTCAAATGCTCAAGCCAGACCTATGTGACTGTCTCTTCCTGCTGCCTACTGATCCAGATGTAGAACTCTCAGCTACCTCTCCAGGAGCAAGTCTGCCCATGTGCTTCTCACCATGATGATAATGGACTAAACCTCTGAACTCTTAAGCTAGCCCCAATTAAATGTTTTTCCTCATGAGAGTTGCCTTGATTATGGTGTGTCATCATAGCAACAGGAACCCTAATTAATACACAGGGTCCCCTCCTCCAGTGGCCGACCTTACCTTGAAGTCGGGGATTTGGTAGCCTTTGCGCAGGGTGATCTGGAACACGTCCATGGAGCTGATAAAAGCTGCCAGCCTTGTCAGACTCTGCTTACCACTTCCACCTACACCAACTAGCAGAGCATTTCCTCGAGGGGATTCCAGGATTCGGTTGATGTGACATCTGAAGATGAAGAGGAGCAAGCAGAGATATATCACAGAGAGCACTGTCCACAGTGAGGGACATATCATGGAGGGCACTGTCCACAGTGAGACACACAGGGAATAATGGTTGTAGATGATACGGGAGCCTCTCTTGGACTGGACTGAACTGAACTCTGGAGAACTTTCACAGCTTGTCCTCAACCATGGTATCGTCTTCTTGCTCAAGTGCACTGGAATTGTCATCGGTTTATGTACAGCCAGGGGCCCCCTTGAACTGGCGAGAGTGAGGGAAAGTCCAAGGAAGGCCAGCAGACCTGCTAGGGTAACTGGTGGGGCTGGAGAGAGACTCCGGGGGCTTTTTTCTCCCCCTCACTGAACCTTCCTCCTCATCTGTTTGTGACTTTGAGCAAAAGAGGAACCATGAAAAAGAAGAAAAGCAGAAAACACGCTTTTAGCAAAATAATCAGAGAAGGTGAACGTTTCTAAGGCAAGGATAGAAATGTCTGTCTTATGAAGAAGGGAGCACATTAAGTTAAAGCAACAGGAAAAAAGCAAGGAGTCTAGGCTTGAGCCTCTGTCCTCTAACCCTTCCTGAATGCTGATATTCAAGCAATGTGTGTTTGCAAATGCACTCACTCCCTTGGCTTCTGAATTTTTCCCTTCTATTATCTTAGCATTTCCAGTATCCATTTCTCCACTTGAGCAGTAAGAGAGTTTTTCAGGTCTCCTCTGAGCTTAGACCGTCACCTCTGATGGAAGCCACTCCCAATCAAAGAGGCTCTCCTCAGATGATACACCTGCAGCCTCCTCCAGGCTGTCATGCCAACCTTCCATTATCTCTACCAGCAGTGGATCTTATATAAGGCACCTAATGGCTTCTCATTATACAAAAGTATATAAGACATAGAGAAAAAAAACCTCACAATTCTATTGTCTAGCTCTTGCTAGACAATCCTACTGAGTAGTGTGTCTGGACCTCTGTGAATATATATTTGGTTATTACATCTGAAATGTCAATGCATTTCTACCCCGTAGCTTTAAAATTTTTGAGGGCAGCTTATATCCTGAGCATAGTGTTTTGCTTACTTGTTTCCAGTTCTGGTGAGCAAACCCATGTTCTCATCATGATACATGGCCTTCTACCACCAAGCCAACTCCTATACACCGAGTACAGTGTCCTGAGACCAGTTTTTCATTTAGCAGAAGATTGTGATGACTTCTCTAAGCCATTAAGCAATCTGCTAGACCATGCCTTTGATGGTGGAACACTACCACATAGAATATCAATATTGCATTGATAATAAAAATACATTAACTTGCTTGTCTGAAATATCCTACTATTGGATACTTAGGCTGTTTCCAATATCTCCAGTTCTGAATAATGTGTTATAACATTTTGTTTCTATCTCTAATCATTTCCTTGGGGTGAGTTTACTAGATGTAAAGTTGCTGAGCCAAACAGCAAGGCAATTTTTAAATGGCTCTGGAAATTTAATGAAAAAAAAAAAAGCTCCTCAGCCTGGTGGTGCCCATCTGTGCTCTTCTCAAATAAAACTGATCCAGCGGTTCCATAACGCTAGAGGCAGACACACTGGGCAGCATTCCCTGAGTTACAGTGTAAGTCGGTGAATTCTAATGTTGGTGATCTTTGGACAAAAAGAGGGTGAGAATCAGAACTTGAGTATTGCACTTCTGGCCAAGAAGCAGAGAATCCATTTGAGATTGGACTGTACATACTACAGCCCTGCACCCTTGCCCCTTGCTAATGATGCTACAGTAGATAGTCCATATTCAAAATAAAACAATGGTGAACAATCAAGGTCTGGCTAACCTCAGCATGGAGCTGCTGCTTGGGAGTGGTTTTGGAAGATGTGTGACATGTATGACTGGGCCATAGTCAGTGTAAGAAAGCACGGGTCCTCATTGTCTCAGCTCTCCTGCGGAAACATACTTGCTGCTGGGATGGAAACTCTTGCATAGGTGTTTGTGCATCAACAACCCATCAGTAGCCTGCAGTGGGCATGGCCCCCATTCATGTATTATATATTTATTATTTATACATATGTGTATTTGACAACTTTAAATGCTAAATATTAGAGTTTTTAATTTTAATTTGATTTTTCTAGGAATTGAATACTTTTCATTTGTGCATTTCCTGTTACTGTTTTTTCACCCAAGGCTCACTTCTAGGTTGTAAGGTCCTTTCATGTACATTCCAAGTTCCCTTCAATTTAACACTTTCACACTTTCATTTTCCTTCAATGCCTTAGACATAAAGAAATATTTACAGCTTAAAACCGATGTCATTGAATTCTGTGTGGTAAAGACTTGTCTGCCTAAATATTTAGGAGTTATTTTTTGGCCTACATTTTCTTCTTTTATTAGTTTCCCTTTCACTCTGCTTATGTAATTGTGAAACTTATGCTCTGTCATTATCAGCTAGATTTACCCTTCTCTCGCCCTCTTATTAAACTATCATTTCCACATGCCTAGAGAGTGTGCATGTTCATTTTGTATCCATTACAGAGCGAGCACATTGAAGCTGTCCAATATACTTCTATTAAGTTGAAACAAAACCCAGTGTCTTGTACTCAGTATCACATTTAAGGCGCTGTTTGTAATTCTTCACTAAGTTCTGTGCAGGGGATTGTTTTCTCTGTGTCTGAATTGGTGCCTGATAGAATGAGACACTGGTACCAAGCATCCAGGCCCCATCTTCTCATTCAGGAAAGGTGGAGACCAGACTGGATTCCTCCTGGAAGAGAGAGGCAGGCTTAGAGGAAGAATCCAGGGTATTACTGCATCACTGGGCTGCCTGATGCTCAGCTCTGTTCTTGAAGACCTGAATTCAGCATAGCATGGGCTGTGTTACTCAGTATCGAGATGAGAAATGCATCCTTAGTGATGGCGTTTATGAGGTAGAATGGGTAAGTCTGCAGCCGTCAGCATTAGACTCCAGCTGGGGCTTCATTAGCAACCCCTGACAAGGGTAAGGAACTCTGAATTTAAATTACAAAATTTAAAAAGAAGATCAATATTCTAGAGGACTCCTGGGCTAGAAAACCAAGCCTGTTTATGTTAAGCCCATTACTGAGTTTCTGAGAGATTAAAAACAAAAGCTGAAGATGTCCCATAGCACAGCTGGAGGGAGCTGATTCTTTGAGGACACACACACACACACACACACACACACATCCTGGAGGACTAATAAGACATAGAGCACAAAAGCAGTACATCCAAAGGTCTGTGTGATTAATAACTACTGTAACTCTAAGAGGTGAGGGGGAAAAAAAAAACCACAAAGGTTGAAAATATACATGAGGAGGGAAAAAAATCCCAAAGGGGTAAGGAAAGAAGTTGGATGAAGATTATGTCAAAGGGAAATAAAAAAATCTAGTGTAAAGCCTTCAACGAGAACAGAGCAGAATCTGCTAGCATGGTGAAGGGGGTCATCAGAGAGGCAATCGATTTCCAGAAAGGGAAGAAGGCACAGAGTGAGGCGGGATGCTTCCCAGAAGCTGTGTAGGGGTATCTGCATAGAGGTTACCTAGTCTACAAACATATGCTAGATAGTGGATGGATGGGTGGATGTTAATCAACGTGGAAAAATTAGAAATACAGCACCTGATCAAGGAACACAAGGTGCAGACTGCTCTGTAGCATTTGACCTTAGTGAGATCCGGGATGATTACAGTGAGGGCTGCTTTGTTCATGAGGGCAAGAAGAGCTTGTCAAAGAGAGAACGGGAAGTGAGAAAGAGTGACAGCTACAGACTGCCTTTTTGATGGGTTTCGTTGTGAACAAGAGTGGAGAAAAGGTGGTATTAGATGAAGAGGGAGGCCGGGAGAAGGGTTTTGACAACTGACGTTTGTGTATACCGATACAGTTGACCCAGAAATTAGTGGTGGGGTAAAGTGGAAGGAGAGAGGGGAGGGGGAATGATTACAGGAGGAAACAAGGTTACTAAGAAGGTGAAAATGCATGGGACTCCACCACAGGTAGGGTAGTTGGCATCCAGAAGGAATGAGGTGATTCGTGAGCTGAATTAGGAAGACCGATGGGCTGTTGTATACAGGATGCGTGAGGCAGGTGGAGTTCAGGTTGCCGACATGTGTGTGGGAGGTGAGTGTGAGCATTCTCTTCCAGCCTCTTTTATTACTTCAATAAAGTAAGAGATGCGTTCTCTTCAGCTGTAACTGAAGACAGGGCAGGACTACCAGAGTTTGAGGAGAGAGGACAAACATATACCTGCAGGTGTCCCAGGAAGCTAAAGGAAATAAAGTCCCCAGAATGGGGCTGTGGGGCTTCAGGCCACATTTAGGGCCTACCTGATATGTCTGGCCACAAACACAAAACAACACTAGCCATCATGTTTGGGGGATTTTCTTGAACATCTGGGAAAGGGATGGACTAGGGGACAGTACGGTTTAACTAGAGTTGTGTTTGGTCCCATAGACACACCAACAATACAGTTAGGGAAGCCTAGATTGGGATAACCCTTTGTTAGCCAATAAGACATGGTGAAGAAAGGGGTATAGGAGCATCTGGCCCATAGATAGTAGTCTTTGTGGAGCTGAAGAACAGCTGGAATTTGGGTAGCTAGGAGAAGGGAAAGATGGATGTGAGAAAGATGTCTGTAATTCAGACTCTGGGAGAGAGCTCACCACTGGCAGTGATGTGATAGGAGGGAATACATGTTTAGGGGGCTGGGGTATGAGGTTAAGGTCACAGGAGCCAAACTGGCCAGGGGACAGAGCAATCAGGGCTGTTTGTTGTGGGGGACTGAGTGAGGTCACAGGGAGGAAAGAATGCCCAGGTGCTAAATGGTGGGATGATGCTGACAAGGAGAGGGCAGGAACGTGAGAGTGGAGGGCCTGTGCTTCAGAATGACCAGGTCTTCTGAAGGTTAGAAAGAGAAATGGGTGATGGTGGCTGGATGGGGCAGGAGAGACGGCTCAGTGGTTAAGAGCACTTACTATTCTTGCAGAGGACCTGGATCTGGTTCCTTGTAACTGCCCAGTGTCTCACAACAGCCTGTAACCCTGGTTCCAAAGAATCTAATGTGTGTAGATGCGGGTCTTGGTGCTTCTTTTATGATCTTAAATCTCCTCTTGGTGTTTCTGTGTTTACATATAGGTATAGTAAATGTGAATGTGGAAAGAAATCGAAGTCTGAGGGAGCTGAGCCCTGTGTTCTACTGCCCCCTGCGGCCATTTGTGGAACTGCAGCTGTAGCATTGTTACCAGCCATCTTGACCCTCACTGAAGGATAACAGTGGCTGACTTCTGGCCACTGTTACTGGGGTGAAGGGTAAATCTGGCCAAAACACATTGTATTAAATTCGCAGTGTGTATTTAATACACATTGTATTAAAGAACTAATTAAAAAACCCTAGAATGAAAAAGAGTGAGCTGGAATAAGCAAATGAGACCCCTGACACTGGGAAGGAGAAGCCACCAAGGAAAGACGAGGCAGAGATGCACACTCACACGTGGCACATGGCGTCCTCAAAGAGAACCAGGTCCATCACAGCGTTCACCTCATTGTGGCTTTCCAGGGCTTCCACCAGAGTCTGGCTCAGAAGTTCCCATGAGCGCACAGGCATGTACTTGGGCTCGCCGATGCCGTTTGCAAAGTGACAATACATGTTCAGGCTTCGGGTCTGCTGCAGCGTCTCTTCAACATCCTGGTGAGAAGACACGGAGATGGTGACCGTCTATACTACTGCTGGGCACCATATACAGTGGAGACACCAGCCTGACTGCTTCCTCTCTCTACATACCCTGTGAAAATTAAGTATCCATGCTACTTCTGACACTTCCCTAGGACATAGGCTTTTACCATGGGTTTACTAGCCCCAGGAACTCACAAACATGATTATTCCTTATGGATTAATGTTAGGGAGTGGAAGAATGGGAAGCATCCACTTTAAAGTACTGCAAGAATGTTTTTGTTTTTGTGGTCAGAAGAACAGATGAAGGCACGGGTAGATTTCTTCATTCAGGACCTCCCCTAGCAATGTTGGATTCAGGAGATCACTGCCCAAATAAATTACTCTGCATCTATTTCAAGGGTTCTTATCCCTAGCCTACAAAATGGCCATAAAGCATGTTTCCTGTCTCCTGTGAGGTGGGCCCACCCACAGAGGGAGCTTGGTTTCAGAAGAATATGCTAGTACCTCCCCATCCTTAGTTTGCTGCCTTATATATAAGGTTGTTCAAACATGAAAACATTTAGAGTGGAATGCACTGGTTATAAACCTTTCATAGGGATTCTTCTGCCTCACTGCTTGTCAAATCTTACCCCGGGACAATCATTACCACACTGAATAATGACTAGTGCGATTTGATTAATTAAGCAGAGAGAACTCTTCATATCATCATTAACAACTTGTACTTTAAGTATTTTGGAGGGTGCTATTGTTAGTTTGCATTAGAGGGCAAATAGAAAATTATTTGCTTGTCAAAATCTAGACACTTAAGATTTCATGTAGGAAGAAATCTTATAGAAGTCATGTGCCCCAGGAGGGCTTTCTAAAATTCAGACTAGGAAATCCATGTGAGACACAGATAAGCAGTAGGGGCCACTGCCAGGGCTAAAGTCATAACATTGTTAATCTTACACAGTCCTTGGGGAAACACAACAGAAGGAAATCAGCCTGCTGTCTGAGAATAAGAATAGAGGGCTAGAAGACTGAGCACTGGATGTGTCCTGATGTTTGAGTGCCTGTTCAGGGCCATAGAAAACCCTAGCCTATTCTAGCTTTGCCCAGACTAGCAAATTGCCCAGACTGCAATGCAAAAGAAATGCTTTTTCTAGTTTAAGAAGACAGAGTAGGAGTCCTGGCCTGCCTGAGTAGTTTCATGTCAATTTGACATAAGCTAGAGTCATCAGAGAGGAGGAACCTTAGTTGAGAAAATGCTTCTGTAAGATCAGACCTTAGCCAAAGCTGTAGGGAATTTTCTTAATTAGTGATTGATGTAGAGGGCCTAGCCCATTGTGGGTGGGGCCACTCCTGGACTGGTGGTTTTGGGTTCTATAAGAAAGCAGGCTGAGCAAGTCATGTGAAGCAATCCAGAAAACAGCACTCCTCCATGGCCTTTGCATCCATTCTGCCTCTAAGTTACTGTTCTCACTGCTTTTTATGATGAATTGTTTCATGAAACTGTGAGTGAAATAAATTATTTCCTCCCCAAGTTGTTTTTGTTGTGGTGTTTCATCACAGTAACAGTTATCCTAACCAGGACAGGTCTGGAGAGATGGCTCAGTGGTTAAGAGCACTGGATGTCCTTCTAGAGGGGCTGGGTTTGATTGCTAGCACCTACATGGTGGCTCACAACCAACACTAACTCCATTTTCAGGGGTTCCAATGCCCTTTCCCAGCCTCCAAGGTCACTAGGCATGCATATGGAACACAGACATAACATGCAGGCAAACACCCACACACAGAAAAAAAAAAAGTAAGAAAGCACAGGAAAGGAATGCAGAAATATGTTCGCCCACCTTGAGAACAAGCTAGCATGCTGGGTACATCCTGATGGGTGTCAATTTACACTAAGAATCTATCAGGAGAGAAATGAAAGTGCAGTTTTGAAAAGCCTGATGTACAGATTCTTTGACAAACAAGACAAGTCTCCAGTTTAATGATCGGAACCATGTTGTGTAGAAGGGAAGAAAGAAGCACCCGATGCAGTGAATCAAAGCATCCTTAATAGTGACACTATGCCACATGGAGCTACATATCAGGGAACAGATGGCAATAGTGGCGAACTCCCCCTTTCAGCGGACTGGGGGAAGGGGATGTGGGGAAGAGAGAAGGAGGTGGGACTGGGGGAGGTAAGGAGGGACTTTTATTGGGGTATCTAATGAATACATTGTGAAGAAAAACATTTAAAAAGGAAATAGAAAAAGCACAATTACATCATTCAAAATAAATAAATTGTAATAAATAAATAAAGGGTGAGCAGGGGAGCTGAAACACTTTGGGAGGAGTACAATAATTTTTTCTTGATGCCTGTGCTAGGAGATGTGCGGGCAAAGGGTTTCGGCTGTCTTCACAAGTGTTGTTAGTTAGAATAAAGGCTGTGTGAATTGTATTTTGGTCTCTGATTAAATGATTCGTGCTTTCTGTTTAAGCCCACATAAGGAGCTCCACTTCAAAAACTGAGTGTTGTGACTTTAAAGTTCTAGCTCACAGCAACTCTGAGCTACAGACCAGGCTTGCTTGCAAAGTCAACTGTAAGCACACAAATTGGCTAACTCCATAGTGATCCCGGGGACCACCAGAGATGTGGAGGTCTGAACATCAGGCTGCACGAAAACCATGAGGGAAGCGGAAGGGAGTGTGTTTGCTTCGCAAACAGCCGGCTGAAAAGAAAAGACTTGAAAGCTCTGCTCGGCACCTGGAAGTTCACCATTTGGACTGGGATGGGTTGTGACTTCTGCAGAGGCGCACGCAGGGTCTTACGAGGAGAAAATAGGGAGCTAACCGAGAGTGGCTGCTGCAGTGTGGATGTGGGTTGTTCCCTAAATGTTGGAAGGCTGGGTTCCCCAGTTGGATAGACAGGGGGCTCTTCAAAGGGTGAAGCCAGACAGAGGTGATTGGATCACTGGGGACACTGCTCTCTGAAGGTAATGGTTCTAATCTTTAGCAACGAGGCGTCAACTTCCAAGAGTGGGTTGTTATTGAAACACCGGCCTCATTCCTCGATCTCGTCTCCTTTCAGCATGCTGGCCTTTCTACCTCTGTACCTGCCATCACAATGAGTTCCCTCACAGAGGCCGAACCATTGGGGCTACCCCATCTTAGGCTTTCAGCTTGCACCTAAGTCTAAATTGCCCAGCCTAAAGTGTTTTGTTAAAACAATAGAGAACAGGTGAATTCATTGAGTATAGAGAGAACACCATGTAGTTTACAGGCAAGGTTTGGGTATCCCCAGTTCAAAAGAAGAAAGAAAACATGGGGCTCTGCTCAGCAGAAAGTTCTATGCTAGTTGCTGGGTAATTGTGAGGCTGGGAATGACCACCTTTGGGTGTCAGTTCTTCCCATGCCACCCACCCTGTGAGTTAGGAGCTCTTGACAAAGGCAAATGAGTTTTAGGGTGCAGCATATTTGCAAAATGGTGCATGAATTAGGACGATTCCAGATTTCTGGGCTTACATGTTAAATGTGCTGTGAGTTTCTGAGACAGGGGTAAGTATGAAGCTCTTGTCCATTCTTCCCTTCAAGACGTCTTTCCAGCTATTTAGAAGAGCACAAGCTGAGGATCACAGCCTCAGAACTAAGGTGTATCAAGAAAGGGGGTCACATGATGGCACATGCTTGTGAGCCTATGTGTCAGGAAGTGGAGGCAGGAGAATCAAGAGTTCAAGTCTAGCTTAGACTGTATAGTGACTCTGATACATAGTGAATTCAAGAACAGTTTAGTTGTATAGCAAAATTCTGTCTCATAGTAGAGAAAGGAGGAGGGGAGAGAAGAGTGGGAGTAAGGGAAGGGGAAGGAGGAAGAGGAGGAGCTGATGAGAGAGCCATCATCAGTTCCTGGACAGGGAAATACATTTTAAGTCATTAACAAAAACATCTAGTGTTTGAGGTTGTGAGTTTCAGATTTGCTCCTCATTTCCAGCTGTTAACACTTTCAAAATGGCTGTCATGGGAGAGACAGGGGCTCACAGCCTCAGGATACTGGACACATCAGGCATGTTACCTGGGGAGCTAGGAAAGGCCTAGGTATCATACAACCCTTTGGATCAGATGCTCTCTAGGGATCTTTCTGGGGTAAGATCTATGAATAAGCTGTTTCTTTTGGCTGGGCAAAATCATGATAGAATTTCCTTTTGTAACAAGTCTCCAGCTTTCCCCAATTTAATAGACTAGAGTGATTTTGGTGGCCCTCTGCATGGTCATCATTATTTTTCAAATATAGAAACAACCTCAGGAAATACTTACCTCAAAATTTTTCTTGAGGAAGTCTGTTTGGATTTTGTCGAAAAGGTTAAAATCCTTTTCTTCCACCATTTTATCCCGATAAACCCGATTTGACTCATGCACATAGAGTTTTACTAGGTCCTGTGTGGACTTCACACATTCCACCGAGGAGAAAAGAATGCCCTTCGAGAGGAATGGACAACAAACAATGTTAATGACAGTTCAGAAGTACTATATTTAAAAGAACTTTCTAGAGCAGTGGTTCTCAAACTTCCTAATACTGTGGTGACCCCCAACCATAATATAATTTTCATTGCTACTTCATAACTAATTTTGCTACTGTTATGAATTGTAATGTAAATGGTCTTGGACATAGGGGTTTAAAGGGGTTGCAACCCACAGGTTGAGAATCACAGTTCTAGAACATTTTTGTCCAACTTGGGATGGTGCCTGGATTATCTCATTAAGGAGTGTGTTACAAGGAAGGGGAAACTTGGAATAATGACAAGGAGTTTGTGGGGAAAGCATGCCATATTTCAGTCCTACATGGCTTTGCAATTTGATTTTAGCAATGATTGAACGTACAAAATCAGATCAATGGCAGATGATAAGATGGGAATAGTTGGCCTTTGCAGGTCAGCAGCCAATGTGTTGATCTCAATTGAGTTCAGTTCTTATGTATTATAGAGATGTTAATTCTTCAAGTCTCTTTGCTATTGTTAGACAACACATTGACATCTGCTTTTAGCAAAAAAGAAAATGGAGGCAGACTTAACAACCTGTGTGGTCCTCTGTCTAGCTCTGATTCATCACCTCATTCACTCTCATTGCTTTCTCGTCTGGGAGGAGATGGGGTCACTAAACGATTTCTTATTGTTCATACAAGATACTCAGAGTCCTCTACCAGAGCACAAACATCTGGGCAGCACATTGCTACAGGCTACTTCTTCAGGAACATCCTCATCATCAGTTCCCATAACACCTACTTTCCACTTTCAATTTCGTTTTACTGATTCTGCACTCTTTTGTGTCTCCATTCTTCTTTGTTTGCTTTCTCTGCTCACTTTTCATGATTTCATCTCTTAATGCCTTTGTGGAAGACTCATAAGCACTCTCTTTCTCGTTTAAAAGCAGCCCTCCCCAATATATGTGATAACCACTATATGGTCTTTTCTGTATAAATCTCCAATATAGAAGATGCATTAGCTCCTCAGATTATTTTTCTCTGAGTTTGTTTATTGCAGCTCATGATAACTCCATCAAAGGGAAGCAGGCAGATTTCATTGTGATTACAGTTGATTTTTGTCATTGTATAACCAGTGCCTAATGTGCTGTCTGACATACATTTGCAGTAGAGTCTCCTTTTGTAAGATTTGTTTAAAAATTGTGTGTGTGTGTGTGTGTGTATCTGAGTGTGGGTATATGGACATAAGCTTGGGTGCCCAGAGCCCGGAGATGCCAAATCCTCTGGATCTGAGTTTATGAAAGGTTGTGAATGCCCTAACATGGGCTCTGGGACATGAACTCAGGATCAATACATGCTGCTAAACACAGAGACATATCTCTCTAGCCCCATGAAATGAATTTCTGTTGAAACAAAGAGAAGGCTAGTAGTAAATCTTTCATCCATTGTCATGTGGCATAACAAACCTCCATCAAGATGTGTTTTAGTAATGGCTGACTAGCTGATCATGAACCAGTCCACTAGGATTAACAAGGAAGAACATTAAAGTTATTTTACAGCTTCCCCTTCTCAATTATCATATAGAGAGTAACCAAGGTAGTAATTAATGTTACTTTTCCTCTTGAGACTTTTATCAGTGCACAAATAATGGATTCAAGTTAGGACAAGGAGAAGACAGAGACAATGGGGGGGTTAAGATGTTGCATGATCTTATCTTGTCTCATGGAGGTGGGGAGGATGAAAAACAGGTACAAGGAGCATCATTCTTATAACCCACAGGGTGGAGCTCAGGTCTTAGAGGGATGCAAGCCCAGCTGCAGTCACTGCAGGCTTTGTAGATGCTCAGACAAGCAGAAATGTGCAACGTCCAGAGGTAAACATCATTGTCTAACCCTCAAATGATCTGCCCATGGACAAAGCCAATCACAGGGAAGGGAGGAAGGGGTAAACAAGGAAGGGAGAAAAGGGGGAGGACTGGGAGGAGAGGAGGGAGGCAGCACCCTTGGAGTGTAAAGTAAATAAAATTTTAAAATACATTTATTCTCAATCATAAGAAAATAGAAAATCTGAGCATAAGGACAAAAAAAAAAGCTTTTTTCTAATCATCAGTTCTCCATTCATGTGTTCAGCCAATCTTGGATAGCAAATGTTCAGAAAAGATCATGTCTGAACCAAATATGTAAAAATTTGTTCATTATTGCATAAACAACAAATAATAATTACTTACATAACATCTGAATTGTGCTAGTTATTTTTGATTTTTTAGGCTGAGTAGCCTTGGCTATCCTGGACTCACTTTGTAGTGCAGGCTGACCTTGAACTCACAGCAATCCTCCTGCCTGTGCCTCCCCTCGTGCTGGGATTACAGACATGTGCAACCATGCCCAGCTGTTGTGCTAGGTATTTTGTGTAACCTAAAGATTATCTGAAGTACATGGGATGATGTGTGCAGTTTATATCAAGTACTGCGACATGGAGCAGAGGTTAGAAGATTTGCATGTTATGACTGAGGCTTTGGCTCAATTTCCAGAATTGGAAAGAAAAGATAAAAAACAACAACAAAATGACTCTGGTATTTCATATAAAGGACCTGAGGATCTGCAGAGTCTCATATCTATGAGGATTCCTGGGTCCACTGACCTGAGGAAACCAATGGACAAGTGAAGTACTGACTAGAGGAATATGGATTAGTCATGCTACCATCAGATAAAGTTAACTTTTAAATCAAGAGCTATTTTTGGAGGTAAAGAAGTACATATAACCTATAAGCAACAACTAAGGAAGATGAGCTAATTATAAGTATATCCATATATACATGAGGAAAACAGTTATTTAAATTTCTATGTATCTGTTAATGTAACTCTAATGTGTAAAAAAATGAGTAAGACAAAAAAATTAAAAAAGGAGAAATGACATGTCCACACCGCTTAGAAGATCTCACAATTTTTTCTCAAAGGCTTGCAGAACATACAGATTTAAAAAAATCAGTATCAATAAGAAAATATTAAACTTAAATTACATGGTTTAAAAACTTGTTCTAATTGATATATGGATAAAACTATACCCAACATCTGGGAATACATTTCTCAAAAGTACATGTTAATTGTATTGTAGGAAATGTGGCAAATCTCAACACATTTCAAAGGAATAAGATCACATAGATTTTCTGAAATTAGGTAGTTATCAATAAAATAAAAGCCCAAAACTTCTAAATGTTTGAAAATGAATGCTGCACTGAAGATTATAAACTGTGCAACCTGGGAGAGCCTGCATGTTGGAAATGAAGTCAGTGGTAAAGTTATAACCCTAAAGTGAGCACTACAGAGTCGAGAGGAGAGTTACTGAGTTCAGAAGCGATATCAAGACATGAAAAAACAAACAAAGGGAATCCCACACCCATGTTAAATAGGAAGGTAATAAATGAAAGAACAAATACTAGAAATACATACCTTTAACAAGCATCAAACCAAAACAGTCAATAAAGTCACATGTTGGCATTTCTTTCAATTTTCTTAAAAACAAAAACAAAA
>CM053757.1:51399898-51436009 GCA_028658305.1 Pachyuromys duprasi
AGAGGGATTTGCTGTTTACCATTTATTTTTATTAAGAACAGGAACCTATGAATTTTCTTTAAGATTTCACAGTATCTCATGAACTTACCTGGAAAATATTGGCAAAATCCCTGAGATTGAAGATGTAGTGAAATTTGATTGCTGTGGGCAGGAATGTGGTGGCAATTTTCTGGTGGAAGGTGACAGCCATGTTGATCAGAGGAGGAATGGATTTCTGAAGCGTGTTTGGGAAGTTTCCAAGCTTAAGGTGATGGGTCAGGATGGTGCTATAGATGGAAGAGAGGGCCTCAGCCCCTGGGAAGGAGAGGACAAACACACTGAAGTGACGCTGCAGGAGAAAACAAGGCACATGGGACAGGAGTAAGCTGGATATCATTTATCACCGAGTTTAAGATCACTGCTCTAGACTAAGGATAGTAATCAAAGATTTGGTATTTAACTTAGTTTTGAACACTGAACCCGAAGTGACTGGACAAATCGTGGCATTGAAGCTTTGGTCAAAGATATTACATGGGGTAGTGGGAAAATAATCCTAGTCCAAATCTGAGTTAATGCTGTGTGTCTATATGCTCCTGGAAGGTATTCCATTGATCAGAAGTCTTCTTATATTAAGAATGAGGGAGTCGAGTCATGTGAACTCTAGATCCCCTCTAGCTGTAGATTCTTGTGACATTGAGTCTGGGGATTTCTTTCGCATCCTAAAGATGCAACTTGGTTTGCTACTTTATTATGCTGAGCAGAGGAAAATCCAGTTACTATTAATAGTCAGAGGGCTTTAACACTGATAGATAGCATTACAACTCAGAAGTATGATCCTACGGAGGGTCCTTCTGTACCTGAAGCCTTGGGTTGATGGTAAAGCTTCCTGCAGTGGGGTTCATACAGGAAATGTACTGTACATTCATGATCTCCTTTAGGGACAGCTTGTTCCGATCATACCTGAAATAGATGCCTCCAGTGAGCCACCTGTGGTGGTATACATCTATAACCCAAGCACTCAGGAGGCAGGAATCTATGAGTATGAGGGTAGCCTGGGCCACGTTGAGGTATTCTGTCTCTGAAATAAAGCAAACAAGCAAACTTATAGTGAGAGCTTAGGGAGGTAGCACTTCCTCAAGGTGAGGCAGAACAATTTCTGTGATTCATATGTTTAGTTGTGTCTTGCTTACTTTTCTGTTATGATCAAGGACACTTATAAAAGAAAGTGTTTAACTTGGCTTATGAGTTCAGAGGGTTAGAGTCCATGAGAAGGAACAAAGTCCAAAGAGAAGGAACAGCTGAGTGTTCACGTCTTGATCCACAGCCTGTGACAGTGAGAGTGCAAGAAGAATCACATGTGTCTTTTGAAATTCTAAAGACCAATAACCCACCTCCTCTAACACAGCCACACCTCCTAATCCTTTCCCAAACAGTTCTACCTACTGGAGAACAAGCATTTAAACATGTGAGCCTGTGGGGGACATTCTTATTCAAGCCCCCACAGGTGATTACATTTTTAAAGAGTAGAAGCCTAGATTTACCAAGAGATTGAGAAGATACAATAGCCCAAGACAGAAATCATGAGAAACCCAATATCTATTGAAATAGTCCAGGAGGAGAGCATATAGAGGAGGATTGACAGACAGAAGAAGATCAGGGGAATGTGGCTGCCCAGAAAGCAGTGGAAGCCAGCATTCTTATAATAGCACTATAGAGAGAAGAAAGACTTCTCCCAAACAGGGTCCTTTAGATCCCACAGTAACAACAATTAGCAGGTTTGCAGGAACTGTTCAGAAGTGGGGGGTAAGGGGCAGGAATCAAAGAGGAATGCATTGAGGAGTGAGTTAGAAGCCAAGCAGGAAGCGAGGACAGAGAGGGAAATGTAGTTATGCACTTATACACAGAAGAAAGGGAGACTAGCCACTGGAAAAATGATTTTTGACAAACAAAAGTTTCAGTGAGATGGAGGCGCCGACAAGGAGATGGGGACTAGCAAGTACAGAGTTAAGGAGCAGGAGAAGGTACATGGGAGTTATGCTTTAGGCAAGAGGTCGTGAGAAGCTGGGGCACGGGGCTTGTGGGTGGTGAGCAAGTTGTACAGAGGCAAGAGCTGATTTGACGTTAGTTTCCTCAGATAAGCCAAGTCATCAGCCTTGGTGCATTGGGAAGTTGAGGAGAGAGAAGAGGGTCTAAAGCAGGTATTTCAGAGAAAGTATACAGAAAGGGGGGGGGGGAGAGCAATAGGGCAGAATTTTCATCAAGTCTCTACATGAAGCAAAGTTAACTTTCCTTTAGTGTGTGTTGGCTCAAATCCTAATGTGGAGACTGTGGGTGAGATGCTCATGGCAGTTGACAGAGATCTTAGGAAGGACTGAGAAGCAACTCAAGTTGGCATCTCCACCATGATCTCTCTCTCACACTCTCATTTCTCTCTTGAACCCCCCACCCTATCTTTATGGAAGGAAGAAAGGGAGCCATATACATTTCAGATAACTGACCTTTCTTTGTAGACTGTGTAGACTGTCTTCTATTAAAAAGTAGGCCGTTTCAAGAGAAACTAACACTCTGCATTTGCTCTGAGGACATTGAACCCAGGCAAGTCATCCGGGAGTATGCCTGCTACTATCAGAGCACCCCTGTAGGAGGTCACAGCAGAGCTGAGTGGGGACTGGAGTCTCAGAGGACACAATTTTGAGATAATGTTCTGTTTCCAAAATCACATATCATAGCTTTATGTTTGAAAAATATTAACAGTGCATAGTGTGCAGTTTGGTATGTTTTCATAAACGTGTATGGCATATAGCCAATAAAATCCAAAATTGCCTTTCCATCCTCTGTCCACTCTTCCAATATATCCATCCTTCCCAATCTTCAGAGCTCATGAAAATGAGTCCTGCAGAAAACTATACCTTCTTTCTTGGGTGAAAACTCAGAACCCTCTGACTGGAGAGTGCTGTCTGAGAGAGTACCCCAAGAGGCACAAAAGCCCCCGAGGAATGGGCTTTGCTCTGGGCTTCTCTTGTGGTATCAGAGCTGAATGAAGTTCTTCATTGCAATACCCAGTGAACTGAGCATCCTGAAACCCTCCTACAGGAACACTTACCAGTGGCCATAGTCTAGGTGCTGCCTGATGACAGTGTGGGGCTGTACTGTCCCATAGGCATCCACCTCAGGCATGTTCATGTCATCAATGAAATAGATGAGTCTCCTGTTGCCTGGAGGACCATAATTCCTGCCAGCTTTCTTTTCTAGAGGTTTCTCCAGGACAGCTGAGGAGAGAGCCAGTTAGTTAGGGAAGGACGGTGGACTTCAGGCGTGAATACTGAGGCAGCACAAGAGTTCCGGACAAGGTGAGGTGACATCTCAAGTATGCGCACATAGCAACTATCATATTGTTAGGTTAGTCATTCTATAGGACCAAAAGAGATCTGGAGTGACCAGGTAGCAATGGCTGCACTACCCACTGGACACTCAGCATCTCACTCTATGGGTTATTAGGTTGTTGGGAGTGTTTATTGCCTCATGTAATTCTTACAACACAGGATGTTGAAACAGATCATATTCCATTTCAGAGCTAAGGGTGTCAAGGCACAGGAGTGCTGAGCAGCATTAGTAAGGGAGGGCCAGGGTGCAGAGTAGTCAAGCCTCAAAGCCCATGCACCTGCCATACTGTGGTTCCCAGGTTTTGTTGTTTATAGGTTAGAAACTGAAGATGTACTCACAGTCATCAGCCTGGATCTTTGTCCCCAAGGAAATCTACACAGAACTGGACCTGGTAGACCTTTCCACTATGCTCAAGACAAAAATGCGACTAATGGCTGTGGCTTCTATCTAGGACTCAGCTGGGAGCCCCTTCTGACTCTGAAAGCTGGAGGAGAAATCATTGGATATTTTGTCAAAAATCTTTGCAGCGCTCATCTCCTGGGGTTCAGCATGAGTGGGGGTGGAAAAACAGCCTCAGAGCATGTCTGAGAACATCCATCAACATCCCTGCCTGCTTTCAGTCCCAAGGCCCCCTATTGGTGAGGCACAGTGACACTCTCCCAGACTCATCTCTTCATTATCAAGCCAGAGGGAAGGAATCAGACACACAGCTTCCGGCCTGATGAGACTTGTTGAGAACAAACTTAAGTAATAGGGTGGAGAGTCAGGAGTTACTTTTTTTCTAGCAAAGCAATTAAATATTTATGGATTGCAAGAACCAACACTTTCTTATTACATCTGGGAGCCCTAAAAACCATCTGATTTCTTCTCCTGAAAAACAAGTTTGTAAACAAGGAGAATGTGTCAACAGACAAGGAAGGTGACAGATAGAAAGACAAGTTCCTTCAAGATGCTTGAATATTCTAATTTCCTGGGCCCAAGTTAAATTAAGTGTTTCAAATAGGAATTAAATTTAAATTTAATTAGCATGCAATTAACATACACTATCAACCAATTAATCACCCAACACCTTCTTCCCCCCTAAAGAAATAACAACTATATATGAGATCTGTCAAAATGAAATATTAATTAATGGGCTGCCAAGGACATGCTTTGAAAACAGTCCTGCTGATAGGAGGCCTCTCCTTAGGAATGCTTGTTTCTCCACCTCGAAAGGCAATGGTATTCAAATCAACCCCTTGAATTAAGCAGACCCTGTAATTTGGGTTGATTAAGCTCTTTAGGCATCTACAGGATGGTGAAGAAGAAAAGCACCCCAGTTAGCAAGAAGTGGCCTTGAAGAGTGCTGGATTGTGAAGTTCTCCTGAGAAAGAAAGAAAGAAAGAAAGAAAGAAAGAAAGAAAGAAAGAAAGAAAGAAAGAAAGAAAGAAAGAAAGAAAGAAAGGCATTGTCCTAGACCTTGCAAACCTCAATCTGTTTCTGCTCACATCTAAGGGGGAATGACACCGGATAAAAGAAACTTTTATTTGCCTGTTTCAATTGTTGTCTCAGAAGAATACTGCCTCTGTCTGTGAACATAGGCCTAATTCTGGGAGCTTTTTGCTTCCATACAATCTAATCTAGGTCTGGAATGTTTTCAGCCTCTTAAGACTTATTGCTTAATAAGATCACCCTTTGTTGTTCTTATTGAGCTCTGGGTTGGCTGGTTCAACTCAGCTGTTCTGGCTCAAACTTCTCTCCCAGCTGACTTTTCCAATCTGGCTTTTCTCTCGGCCTCTGAATTGCTCTGCTTGGCCTCTAACTAACTCAAGCAATCTGCTCTAATCCACTGGATTCTCATTCTGTGGTTCATTCCATCTTCACCTGTGCTTCTCTACAACCTGTCTATTACTGTCCTAATGAAACTGCCTCCTCTCTCTCTGAGTTGCCCCTTAAGTAGCTTCCCTTTCCTCTCCTTGTGAGAGTTGGGCTTATTCTATTCTGTCAAATCTTTCTCTGATTCATCACCTTTTCTGTCACTCAATTAGACATCACTTTCAAACAAGGATGCTTCCTTCTACAAACTATCTTTACCTCCATTGTTTGGGGTTAAAGGTGTGTACTACCATGCCTGGACCTACGCTTTTCTTTACCTGAAACTTGCCCTATAGCAGGCTGGCTTTGAACTCAAATCTGTTTGCCTCTGTCTTCTGAATTAAAGTGTTTGTATTCCAGCTGGCTCACACAGATCTAGAAGGTCTTTGGATGGGATCTCTTGCCAGAGCAGCCATATTCTAAATTAAGATTCATCTACAGAGTGGTGCTTCTGTGTCCAGGTCAGCCTGAGGAGTGGATGTGGCTTAAGTTTGAGGGGCTCTGTGGGATACTGATGTTGCAAGACAGACAGCAGTAATGGAAGCAACCTTCTCTGACCATTTCTGGTTGCGTTCTGACCTGTCACACACAGGTCTGTGTCCCGTCCACCTCATGTGTGCATTGTGGAACTTCTTGAGACCTGTGTAGACTGACACAGTTCAGTCTGTGGCCTCAGGAAGCAGTGCTGTCTTCTGTGTGAGGACCATTTTGGTGTTCCTGGGGCTGCGATCTTTTTGTTCCAGCTCTCACATGGCAATTGCAATGCTACCTCCACTGGTCATCTTGATTTCCTCCTCCACTGTTCTCAGTATTCTCTCAAAAGAGACTGGGGAACCCTTGTGTGAAGAGTGAGGCAGATCATGTCAGTGGCCTCATAAGCCCTCCATGACATCGCAAGTCAAGCTGAGTAAGCTCTTCACTCTGTTTCTGATACAATCACCATTCATTGCCCCAGAGTCTTGCTCTGGCTATTTCCTATGCCTCGAATCCTCTTCCTCCAAATGCCAGCACCATCTGCTACATCATTAATTTACTCAAATATGCCCTCTGTCCAGTAAGGCTTTCCTGGTATTCTAAATTTGAGTCCCTCACATCTTTTCTGTACTTGTGTTGAGTTTTAAAAATAATACTCATCACTACTTAATGTTTTTTGTTATTTATTATTTCTTGTTTGTTATCTCACCTGCTCATTCTATATGAGAATCTGAACTCCTGAGGACAGGGGTTATTTTGGTTTTCTAGCACATTCTTTAGTACACAGAAGAGTACATTGATATTGATCATTCAGTTGAGGGATGAATGAATATGTTATTACAAGCCCTGAGAGGCACCAAAAACAAGTCTTTTCTCTATACTGGAATTAAAGGCACAGGAGTTAAGCAAGACAGGTTAAGCTCCTTGTGGAAACCAAAATCTAGATCTTCAGGTATCAACTGCAATGCTTTTTTTCCTTACTGGATATAGGAGTGACTTTTCTGGTTACTATAACCAACTATCCGGTGAAAGCAACTGAAATCTATCCTGGCAAAGGAGTCAGGAAATAGTTGGTCCATTGCAGTTATCTTCAGGAAGCAGAGAGAGATGAATCTGCTTTATCCTTTTTACTCAGGCCAAGACCCAAGCCTTTGGAATAGTGCCTTTTTCATTAAGGGTGGGTTGTCCTACCTCAGTTAATTGAATCTAGGGAATCCCTTGCAGATATGTCTAGATGTTTGTGTCTTTGGTAATCCTATGTTATGTCAATTTGACAATAAATATTAACTATCACACTGGGTGAGTGATCCCTTGTGCCTTCATTCTCAGCCTCTCTGGGCTGTTCTTGACCCTTCTGGTCCTCCAATATCTAGATTCTAGAGTAGTGCATTCATGTATCCATATGGTATGCCAGGGACCTGCTGCAGTGAGCAGTTGGCCTGCACTGTGCTACCAACTCCTCTTAGAGCCCTCAACAAATTCTCTTTACCTCTCAAAATTTTGTTAGGGGAGAAGACTGAGCTTTAGATAAATCAAGAGGTGTTCTCCAAGATCAGATGACTACAAAGAAGCAAAGCAAGGGCTTCACCCCAAGTCTGCCAGGTTGTAGACTCTCAGGAAACCACAGCTACCAAGCAAGTCTGCACAGGGCCTCCAATCTGCTTTCTGCCTTTAGAAATTCTCAGCTCATTGCCTGCTCCATATTTTTTATAGATAGCATTAATTATTAATCATGACTTCCCTTGCAATCGCATGATTTGTGTACTTGCGTTTGAACTATTTTCCTTTCAGATTATTTAAGTTTTTCATATGTTAAGACTTTTTGGTTGTGTCTGTGAGGCCTTTTGATGTATTCTTTCAAGAAATAGCTTGCTTTGCATGACTATAAAAATCATACATATTCATTCTGGAAAGATTAGAATGCATGAAAATTCACAGTGATGAAAGTGACAATTGGCCAGAACTCTATCAACCGAGCAGTTAGCAGTTCTTTCAACATTCTTAGGTTTCTATACTTTATCTGAGATACTTGTTTCTATTAAATTTTTCAATCTCTACAAAACTGTAATTGTTGTGAACATATTGCTTATATATATTTCAGTTTTCATATAATGTGCTATGTAATTCTTATTTTCACCTTTTTTGGCAACAGAGTTTCACTATAACACACAGGCTTGCCTTAAGCTAATGATCCCCCTGCCTCAGCCTCAGGAGGGCTGGGATTGCAGATGTGAGCCATCACGCTTGGCTCTAAGGCCAATTTCTCCATCTGATAATAAGGATCCCTTCTGAAACACGATTTGAAGGGCTCTGTTACATTTCATAATTTATGGAATAGCTTCTCTGTTGTCTGGAGGTGGGGTTTACAGTTTCATTGAACTACCTACAGTCCCACACAGAATTCTTGCTCACTGGACGATGGATTGTGCCTGACCACGCACTAGTTTGCACCATTTCATTTGTGGAAGACACTGAGTGAAACACAGCTATCTAGCTGCAGCCGTGTATGCACGCCACTCCTTTGAGGAAGGGACTTGGGTAGATCCTTGAGCGTAACCAGTAACCTTGAGTTTTTATTTTTACTTTTTAAATTCACTTTGCACCCTGGTTCCCTCCTCTCCTCCCAGCCCCACCCCTGCCTCCCTTCCCCCTCCACTGTTGTAACCTTAAGTTTTAATAAGCAGGTTACACAGGCTCATCTTACACTTCCAGACCTCTGAGAGCCTCTCTATGCATGTAATTAAGGCTCTCAAGCATTTGTCGAACTAATAATGCAAGTCGCAGTTGGATGAGGAGAGAACGCAGGGTTGAGCATGAGCATGAAGGATTGAGGAATGAGCCTGAAGTGAGGCCAGCTCCTTCTGAGGCCAACGGACTCCACCAAGTTCTTTGCTGCCCCTGTTCTGTCTTGATCAGCCTGTGGTCCTTTGCAAATTGTATTTAAAAAATAACTTACCCACATTTTCAGAAAGAATGAGAAGAGTGCAAAAGTAGGAGAGATAGAAACAGATCTATTATAACAAAACCCAAAATGGGACCATAAAATGATTTGGATGTAGACATAGCTCATTTGTGACAGGAATCTGACACAGTTATTATAATCCATAGCACTCACCTCACATTTACCTTTATGAACCTGTGTTTGAAAGCTCAGAGCTAAATTTATGTTTAACTCCAGTAATCACAACTTCTCAGGTTAGCAGTATAATTACACCTCTTCTAAATGAAAACAAATTCTTGGAGGTATAGGTCATAATGACTCACAGAATAAATATAAGGATACACGATGGTCTTCAACAAAGAAGATATTAAAATAAAGCTAAAATGAGCTTTCATCATAGTGACCCTCCACAGAACCCAAGGATGAACCGATAGATTGTTGTTCAGCAGAGGGAAGGAAAGCCAGACTTCTGGGTTTGTGGAGAAGCTGGTGGGACAGAGAACAGAGACCTCAGCCTGAGCTGCAGCACTGCCAAGCTGGCCATGCATGGAACACAGAGCACTTTGTTAAAGGCTGGAGGAAGGTCCTGTTACAGTCACAGTCAAAGAGAAAGGGATGAGTACAGTCCAGGTATCCCGTTATGGAATTTAGGATGGATGCCTCACAGCATATCAAAATAAAAGGCCGTATAGTTCGATAAAAATCAGGCAACTTTGCTATTAACTCTGACTTTGACTGAACACACATTTAAAAGCACAAGTTTTGCATGGTCATTTTATGGGAAAGGAAATTATCATCAGAGCTGTGATCACCATGGCTCTCAACTTTCGATCCTTTCCAGCTGGGCTGGCTAGAACTGTGAAGAGTGAGACACAAGCAAAACCTATGAAGTTCCTGAGTGTTTCACCCATCCATCCATGTATCCATGCACCCATCCATCTATACAAGGTATTTCTGGTCTCCCCATATATCCCCGGCTGCCTTCCAACTTTTGATTCACCAGCTGCAGCATCCCAAAGCTAGGATTACAAGTGTGTACCACCATGTCCCTTCTTTGCCTGTTTAGAATGAAAATACAACGGATGACACAGAAGCCATTTTGTCATCTTAAAAGATCAGTCAAAGGAATAACAAATATTTTAACTGGTATCATTAAACAACTAATCTACAGTTTGTAACTATTTGCCTTTGGACTGCATTGTGCGTGTCTGTGTGTCTGTGTGTCTGATTTCTATGTCACCATCATTTGGTTTTCTGCTGCTTATAGCCAAAAGCATTACCAACCAGGATGAACTGGGAAATTAAATGAACTAAAGGGGTGGGGATAGAGCTCTTAACACCAGGCTGACTACATTAACATTGAATTTATGTTGTTATACAGCCATGTCTGCTGTGGGAACGTCTGAAGCACATTCCTCATTTGCATTTCAGTCAGTTCCAAGAGAACTCAATGGAGACTCCAGGACTGGATGCCTCGAGAGAGAAGAGAGGCAGGTACAGCCAGCAGCTGTCTCCTCTACACAAGAGCTTCTGATGTAGAAGAAAAAAACATCCACTGGGCTAGAACAATGTGTGAGCTGCAAAATGTCCCTGAGATCCCTTGGGGTTGACCTGTAAGGTGGGGTTATTCCTTATTTCAAAGCAAGAGCATTTCCTCTAAAAATATTAGCTTACTTTTCCTCAGAATATTTTTTATTTGGCTTCTTTGCTAAGTAAGAAAAATTTGTTTATGTTTTTTTTTTTTAATTATTCTGGCAGCTGTGGCTTAAGAAGGATGGTATAATACATAGTCCTAACTTAGAGAAGCATTTTTGTTAATATTATTATGATAATAGATTCTCACTACTAAACACTTATGTGTTAGAAATCAACTGGAGTGTTTTACATCTCACTATTTAAGAGCGAAAAGAATGAACTGTTGATGCTAAACGACACAGGTTAATCTAAAATTCAGCTGAGAGAGGAGGTCTGCAAAACCAAAGGAGCATGTATGCTATTTTACTATATAAAATAATAGAAGACAAAGCTCATGGGCTGTGAAGACAGATTTGTGGATGTCTCGCACAGGGTAGGTGGGAAGGTGACATGAGGGGTTATCAAAGAGCAGGAGGAAACCTGGAGGCAGGCGTGTTCGGATTTCAAGGACAATGGTCTCATGGGTGTGTAGGTATTTCACAATCTATCAAGTTTATACTTTTAATATATAGTTTATTACATTTGTTATAACTCAATAAAACTTTTCATAAAATGAGGCCTGTAAAATGGAAAAAAGTTCTTTGCCATCTATACATCTGACAGAGGGTTAGGGTCTAGAATGTACAAGGGTCTCAAAACACAAAACATCAAGAAACAAAACAACCCAAATAAAAATAGAGAATGAAACTAAACAGGGTTTTTAAAAGATGAAACACAAATGGTTGAGGAACTTTTTTTTTTTTTAATGTTTGGCATCTTTAGCCATCAAGGAGATGCAAATTGAAATTACTTTGAAATTTCATCTTACCCCAGTCAGAATGGATAAGGTAAAAACAGAAACCAAATCAAACAACCCAAAATAAACAAAAGACAAGCCATAAATGATGACAAATGATGACAAGGATGAAGAGTAAGGAAAACGTTTCCTCATTTCTGGCTGGGAGTACAAGGTGGCACCATGGAAATCAGAGTGGAAGCCCCTCACAAACCTGGAGACAGCGCTGCATGACCCTGCTATACCATTCTTGGAGGTATGCTCCAAGGACCCTGTGCCTTAAGACAGAGGTAGCAGCTCATTTGTGGTCATTGCTGCTGGTTTCATAATAGGTAGGTCATGGGAATAGCCTGGATGTCCAACAGTCGATGAGTGGGTAGTGAAAATGTGATATATTTATACAATGGAATATTACTCAGCTGTTAAGAGAAACAAAGTTATGAAATTCGCAGGTAAATGTGTAGAGCTGGAAATGGGCATTCTAAGTGAGGTAACCTGAGTCAGAAAAGCAAACATTGTACTTTTATTTTCTCATTTACGGCTGATAACTTTGAATCTTCAGCTATGTGTGCTTTGTTTGAAATACTCGTAGATGTCAGTAAGCTAATAAGAGGTCAGTGTGTGTAGGGGGTCAGTTGTATAAAGAGTTAAAGGCTGATAATTTAACAGGAAAGATTAAATTGGGGTGGAAGAAAGGAAGGCAGGGTAGAAAAAGGAATGCGCGGCACGAAAAACAACACTAAAGACCTTTCCAAAATTATATGGAAACCTACTACAATAGAAGCTTCCTAGCATAAGACATATATATTTATATAGAATAGATAAAAACAGTAAAAATGGAGTTACCCTAATGGGCCACACTGCCCGTAGTTGATACCATAGGTTAACAAACAAAAAACTCAGTGCCAGGAATGAGCTACCTCTTTGGCCTGTGAGGTCCACAGATCCCAGGAGGAGAATTCACTACTGTTATTCTTCTAAAAGGATGTAATATTTCACTTATTTCCAATGACTTACTGTTCTACTCATAGGTTACTATATCTCCGACTTCCCATCAGAGAAGCTTGTACTTGCGATAGATGGCAGTTAACACGGAGATCCACCGCTGGTCAAGGTGCAGAGGGTAAGAAAACGTGCTATAAATGGGATGTCTTCACCATACCCTCTTCTCCCAAGGCTTAGGAGTCATGGAGAAAGGTGGTGTGGAAACAGTATAAGAGCCTAAGACAGTGGATGGATAGAGGGTAGAATGCTTTCTGACTCAGCCAAGACAGCACGTGTAAGCTCAAACCAGACCAAATCGCAAGGTGGATAAGGGGAGTAGGCACAGAGCCCCACCCACAGCTGAGGCACTATCCGCGATTGATAGTTACTGGGAGAGACAAAATCAGTTTTCCCTGATATCGTGGTCCCTGATAAACTGACCATGTTCCAACGGAAGGCCACACATCCAATACATGGGGAGCACAAATCAGAGGGGTTAAAAATAAAAATGAGACACAAAATTGGGCAGGTAGAGAAGGGGACAGATCTAAGAGGAGTTGGGTAGGATGTGAATATGACAAGAACATGCCGTACATGATTCTCAAAGAATTAATACAAATATAAAAGGAATGCTATACTGCTTTTCAGTAGGATAATGGGTCAAAGAGCCTTGATTTATTCCCACAATAGAATTCTATGCAGGAGTGAAAAGAAACGAAATAGGTCTGCATCTATCAAAACACTAATAAAAAGTTGGCAAAGAGAATAGTATGTTGTGGCGTTTAAATATACAAACGAGCACTGTATGTTTTAGGACTCCAGGGGTATTTTATTAAGAGTCTAAAGGACACATACTGGGTTTGGTGTTCATATCAACAAGGAGCGGGAAAGGGGATGGGTGGGGGCAGGTGTGCCGCCATCTGTTGAATCTGGGTGGTGGTAAATGGGCATCTGTTATGTCATAGTCTGTACTTCTGTACACTTTTGAAATAGTTAATAATTTAGGAAACATTTAATTATCCATCCCACTCTTGGTGTTTAGTTCCCCCGTGCCAGGGACAACTGCTATTATATGTTTCTTATATGCCCTTCTGGAGATAATATATATGTGCCATGGTGTGTAGCCATTTTTGTAATAAGCTTTTGTAACTGAAGAACATCCTGTAGTACATTTTTCTGTTTCTTTTTAAAAGATTTTGGTTTTACTTCTCCTTCTCCATCTATCTTCTTCCCTCCCTCTGTGTGTGTGTGTATTTAAGTGCACATGAGTGCAGGTATGTAGACAAGGGTGATAGCTCTCCTGGAGCTGGAGTACATGTGGATGTGAGCCACCTGATGTGGGTGTTGGGGACTGAACACCCAGCTGAGTACCGAGTCTTCTCTCCAGCCTTGTTATACATATATATATATATATATATGTATATATATATGGGAATATATGTAAATATATTTTATGGGAAATATAATATAAAAGAAATGTTATTTATTTTAAACCATCATGTAGAGAATGCTACAACACTGCCATATATCTCCTTTTCTGTCCCTTAATAAAGCCATGACAATAATTCCAACGTCACCCTTGTGAAGCTTTCTGTCTATAATTCTACAAAGTACTCCACCGTGTGGGTAGTTAGGCTGCATCCCACCACCTTTCCTGCCATTGCAGACCCAGAAACATTGTTGCTGCCAATATGCTGCCTGGTCTGTGTAGCTAAGCCATAGAGCCTTCTGTATATCTGAGCAGCAGCTGAAATACTGTGTGGTCTTAGAAACTTAGTGGTCTGCATCACTTTGCCTCGTTGTTGACTGGGTCCAGGTGGTTCTTTCTCTCATTCACCGGTGTCTTTCCATGCTTCAGTTCCCCTTTGACAGTAGGTGTCTAGATTTCCCCTTCCCAATCGTTGGCAGAACCCTTTCTTTCAGCACTTGGTTGATTGTTCAAAATGACCATTATTTAAAAGGAATGACTTCTTAAGTAACACTAATAAGAACAATGGGATAAAAACATAAAGTGCACCACATCATAATGAATTTGCTACATTTTACCATCATCTGTGCCCTGGAGGTTTTTTCCTCTGTTCACATCTAAGGGGTACAGGGCAGTGGTCGTGGTAAGCACATCTCTCTCCCTGTGACTCCATGGTCTCTTTTTTTTTTTTTTTGAGCTTATCACACAAAAAAGTTAAAGTTAACAAGGCCCAAGCAAAATGATGATGACTTAGGCGAGAATATCATTGTCAAATACATAAGCATCTTCTATCTAAATTGTAGCTTTTCGTGTGTGTGTGGGGCATGTACATGTGCACATGTTTTAGTGTATGTGTGTTTCTATGTGTGTATGTGTTTAATGTATGTGTGCGTGTGTGTATAAGCTCTCCACAGCTCTAACAGCCACAACTGGCAGGGCAGAGATTAGGCTGCATTGTCATGGATGGATCAAAGAAAGCACGTTTGTTTTGCTTTGTTTTCATAGACAGGGACTCCCTCTGTAGCCCAGGGTACTGTGGAACTCATTACATAGTCCACACTGGCGATGGCCTGGGGCTGACCTTCTTGCCTCTGCCTCCAGGTGTGTCGATCATAAGCATTCAAAACTTAGGAATGCTTTTCTTGAATGTGTCAAGTGTTCCTTCACAAACTGAGATCCTCTTGTAGGTGAGGACCAATGAGAAGTGACCAGCACAGGAAGAAGGTCTGCATCGGGCCTACCTTCACTCAGAGCCACTGAATGGAACACTCAGTGACCCCAAGAGAAAGAAGATGGATTGCATAATGGGGCTTTTCTTGGCATGACTTTAGGCAGCCATCCTCCTAACCTGAGCCTCTGATGCTGTCTACCAGCTTTGAGGGACGGATGAAGTAACATCTGACGATGCTTCCAGCATCTGAGCCTACAAGGCCATGTAGATCCCCAAGTGGTGCTGGGCTCTCTGTGAAGCTATGGGACTTCTCTGATGGAATTTGACGGGTCATAGAGCACAGGAAGAAAGCTAGCAGGAAACAGTGTTGAGAGGAGCTGGGGACAAGGGGTAGAGGTGTGTGGGGTGAGGGAGGAAGCAGTTTTGTGAGCAATGGAGGCCCAGCCCAGAAAGCTCAGAAGCTCCGTTAGCCTTTTAGGGGCTTACACCCCAGGGCTCCTTACCTTGCAGCATTGCCGATGTAGTATAGTAGTTGAAGGGCACATTTTTCACCACGTATTGCTCAGAGTCGAGGCTGGCCAGTTTTACTCCCACCAGCACAGACTTGCCTGAGCCTGCAGGGCCGACCAGCATAACGGGCCGCCGCCTCTCCATCAGCCTCTCCACGAAGTAGCACACACGGATTGTCTCACTTGTGTGTACCAAACAAGCCTGGAGTAGAACGGTATAGACAAGCTGTAGAGCACCGTGTTCTGGGACATTCCAGAAGAGAGTCTGCCAGAGGGAAGCTTGCCTCCGAAGGATAGGCCTGAGCATCTTTCCTCACTTCCACTGTCTGTCCATCTTGTAAACCCATTGTCATTGCACTCTTAAGTTCAACAGAGACCCAAACGGCCCTCTGACTTCCTGAGGTATCTCCAGAGGGACTTCAGGATCATCTGTCCTCACTGTCCTGTCCTCTGTCCCTAATGATGCTGACTGAATTCTCTGTCTGCTCCCTTTCCTGTAGGGGACCCCATGGCTTCCCTACAACCTATGATTTGAAAAACAACGCAGGCTAGGGACCAATTGATTTATACAAGGTCAAACACTCAAACACAATACCAACAGGGGGCACTGCTGAGCACCCTCGTGGGTACCTTGTCCCTGGTTGCTCAGTCCTACTTACCTGCAAAGGCATCTCAGGGTCAAATTCAAACTGGGGGATGAGCTTGGCCCAGGGCTCAAATCTCTTGGTTTCTGGGTCTATGTAGTAGTCAAAGACCGTTCCTTGGGAAGGAAACTTGATTGTTTTGAATTCGGTCAGCCACCATTTGCTGAACTCTGCACGGTAGTCTACAAGCTGCAGAGACAAGGCTGGTCAGGACACAGGTGCACTAGGGCCCGAGGGAGGCAGCTCTGGTCCTGGCAGAGGTTGGGGTAGGGACACAAAGAGCTCCTCCCTACATATGTCTATAGGAAGGAGCAGCTCCCAGGAATGACCGAGCTCTTAGAGCACCAGCCCTGTCAAGGACCTGACGGCAGGGGATGCCTGGGACAGATGTTGCCCTCTGGCACTTGCTAGGGTTTGGATGTGTCCTAGCATTCATAAACCGGAAAGTTAATGTCCAAAGTCATATGTGGAGGTACCTGAAGGTGGGGCCTTCATGGAGAGGGGAATTGGGATGAGGTCACATGGTGGCTTTCAAAGAAGAGAGACTTAAGCTAGCTCATTTCCTTTGTCACCCCTGAAAGCACTCTTCTCTGTTGTGATTCATAAGAAAGCAGGTGCAGTGCACAAAAGTCTGTCTTTCAGAACCAAGAGCTAAACAAATGTCTATTCCTTATAAATGGCCTAGCATGTAGTAGAAAGCAAATGCAATAAGATAACCACTTGCAAGCAGCCTGGCGTGACAATGTGGTTGCAACATTGGCACTGGAATACATCAAAGATGCCCAAGAGTAGAGAGGTGGAGGGAGAGAGGGTATGAGGACACAGAGAGTAAGGGTCCCTGGCTACTGGAAGGGCAAGTGTGGACCAAGAGCTGCTTACTACAAAGAGACACCATCTTCTACCCTCCCAGACATCTGAGACTGAGCAATTCCATGTCATAAATAAAGGTTGACAGCAAGGGACACAGGGCAGCTGAGCAAGAAGAGTCACAGAGACTAATCAGATCCTCCTGGGTCTCTCTTTTGTCATCTAAAGATGATGCTCTAGAACAGATGTCTAAGGTTGCTTCAAGACCTAATGTAACACCTAGAAGCAGCAGAGGAGATAAAGCTTACTGGCCCTTCTGACAGAAATAATAGGTTATGTGTACAATTTCCATGACTTCATTAAAGCACAAACCGCTTAGAGATAGAGTTGAACAGCTAGGTACTCCATTGTGTCTGAGTTGAAACCCAGCAACTCTCCAGCCCAGTAAAACCACACTGCAAACATCCACACATGGCAAACACTCCAGAAAAGACACAGACTGGCTGTTGTAGGAGACATTCAGGGAGGGCAGGGTACAGAAAACCTTCCAAGACTAAGGAACAGCAGAGCTGGTGTGGAGGAATGAATCTGTACCCTGAAAGAGGCAGGATGCTTCTCTGTTTACTGTCTTTTAAGTAAGTAGGATAGAATTATTTTGTTTTAAAACAAGGATGGAAGCTGATCTGGGGCACACCCATGTGATCCCATCAATCCAGAAGGGGAGGCGGGTGGATCAAGAGTTTGGGGCCAGCCTGGGACCCTATCTCAAAACAATAAGGACACCAACAGCAAATCAAAATAGAAAACCCAAAATAAAGAACAGGAAAAGAGAATGGAAAGAGCCTGAAGAGATGAACAGGTGTACATGCAGTTCTGATTCTGATTTCAGTTCAGATTAAGGAAGTAGTGTTGTCTTTTTCTCTCTAGTCACAATCCCAGAGAAAGCCTCCATTTTAACCCATGGATGAAGTTGTTGGAAAGCCTTTTGGTTTCTAGGGAGACCTCAAGTTGAGGCTACCTCTAGAGAATGTGGCTGTCCATCTCAACTCAGTTAATCCTTGCTCCACCTGCCTAGTCCTTGGCCAGGCTGGGGTCACACAGATTTGTCTCCCTGCCACCCCATAATCTGGTACTTGCTCTGAGCTTCCGCTCTGACTGGAGATAGGTGATTTCAGCTGGCTGAGCTTTGTATTCAGCTCTTTGTAGCAACTTATTTTAGTGAAATCCAGTCTCCCATGGCGTCATATTCTGTTATTGGCCTTTAACCTAGATGATACTAACACAGTACTGGCATCCAATGATAGAGTATGGGGTCTGATTCCACCACATCCGGTTATCACAATACTCTGAATTATCCTGGGTGGTTAGGGTGACCCCTGTTTTGTATACATAAACCCCTATCCCCCAGTCTTATGCTCTCTACCCTGTCTCTCTGGGAGATCAATTTCTGTCATTGTTACAAAGTATTCAACGAGGACTGTGTTGCTATTTTATTTTTAATTGGGCCTTCCTCACAGGCACAGGCTCCTTTCTGTTTGGTCTGTGGTCTTACTGACAGCTAGTTAAGTGATCCACTGCTGGTGGTGCTGATGCAAATATCTGGCCAAATTCCTACTCGCCAATTTACATCACTCTTAGGGGCTTCTATTTAATGTAGGTTGTGTGGGATTCTAGGCACTCCCCGCTGCTAAAAGCTTTCTCCCTCATCTTTCCCCATAGGCCAGCATGGCTGTCCATAGTTCCAAGAGTTTAAGGCACCTGGGAGGGTGCTTTCTTCCAGGCTTTTAGAAAGAGTGGAGTGGATTTAAATATCTCTACATAGATTAGAAAATTGATCAGGTTGTCTCCATCCTGACACCCTACTGCTAATATAAGTGAGAAGTCCAGGAATTGCTACAGGGTGTCTCAGCAGCTGGAAGGCCAGAGACTGTATTTGATGGAAAGGATAAACCTCTGCATTTGGGGATTTTTGTGCTTTCCAGCCATCCTGCACACTCTGCCCTCTAAGGGTGTCCTGGCTGGTTTTATGTGTCAATCTGACACAAGTTAGAGTCATCAGAGAAGGAGGAGCCTCAGTTGAGGAAATGGCCTTCATGAGGTCCAGCTGTAAGGAATTTTCTCAATTAGTGAGCAATGGGGAGGGCCCAGCACATGGTGGGTGGTGCCATCCCCAGGCTGATGATTCCTGGGTTTTATAAGAAAGCAGGCCGAGCAAGCCATGGGCAGCAAGCCAGTGAGCAGTACCCCTCCGTGGCCTCTGCATAGCTCCTGACTCCAGGTTTCTGCCCTACTTGAGTTCCTATATTGACTTGTTTCAATGAAGCATAAACCAAATAAATCCTTTCCTCTCTACTTGCTTTTAGGTCTTGGTGTTTCCTCACATTAATCAAAATCCTGACTAAGAGGGGGCTTGGAAGCAGCCTGAAGAGCAGCCCCCGAGGACTACAGAGCAGACACAGAACTTTCTAAATGCCAAACTCCCCGGCCTGCATGGCTTTCTCTTCCCACCTCAAGACATCTAACTCTGGGCTGGGGTGGGGAACGGCTCCTGGGGAGCCTGTGAGGGCTGCCCTGTGAAGTCTGGGCAACATGCCATAACGATGGGCCAGAACAAGGGCTGTTTCCTGAAAGAACAAAGCACTTATTCCTCTGGTCTCACTGCTTGCCTTTTCAGATTCTTCAAATACGGCTTTGTCCTGCAAGGCTGAAACTTTTTAGTTTTCTTGGGAAAAGAGCTCTAGAGGGCTTGGAAGAGGGGTTAGTCAGTCAGGTACTTGCCACCCAAGCATGAGGACCCGGCTCAAGCTCCCACAGCCCTGTGAAAGTGGAGCACAGCGGGGCATGCCTTTAATCTCAGTGCTGGGGGTGTCAGGCACATTGGCCAGCCAGTCTAAGGTAGTCACTGCGCCCCAGGTCACCGTAAGAGACTGTCTCAGGAAAAATTAGTCACAGAGCAATCGAGGAAGATATGTGACAGTGACTTTTGACCTTTACATGCATGTGCACACATGTGCATGCCCCCTTCACACACACACACACACACACACACACAACCAACCCAGATCAGAAGTCAATCATAACTCTCTAGCAATCCCAGACTGTCCAGCCTCCTGTTGTGAGACAGCACCAAATACTTTAGCTGAATATTTAGGTTAGAATATTGCGAGCAAATGTGTGTGCCGGCACTATTCTTAGTACCTCCCAAGCATCCTAATCACATCGAGTGATTAGAACAATATCCTCATCAACAGCTCAGGAGCTGTCATCATCCTCTGGACATGTGGGGAGAGTAAGGAAGAAACTGGCTGAATTTCTCACTCACAGTCTCCTAGGGAATAGTTGACAGTCACAGTTCAAACAAATCCTGTAAATGTTTTCTCTTTTCCTATCCTGCACCCCTTCCTTCCTTTTTCTTTTCATCTTCTTTCTTTTCTTTGTGCTTTATTTTTGAACCTTTTTTATTGATACATAAAGCTGCATATATTCAGTGTATACAGTTTAGAGAGCTTGGAGCTAAGTATACACTTGTGAGGTCATCACCATAGTCAATGTATAAACCTACCCAATGCCTCCCAATTGCCTTCCACTCATCTAATGTCTATTATTACTGTTGCATTTTGGGATAAGCATACCAAACATATAATCTCTTTATGACAATATGATTTTAACAGGGAGATATTGAAAGAAATAAGCCAGGCATAGAAGGACTAATTCTACGTAGATAGTGAATGTAGAACAGCAAACTCACAGAAGCAGAGGGTGGAATAATAATAGCCAGAGAATGTGGGGAGCAGAAAGTAGTAAGTCTTGGGAAAATGTTTCTTTCATACCAGGTGGACAAGTCTAAGATGAACAAATCTGTACAGAATTGAGCCCATAGTTAAAAACACTTTAATGTGGATTTAAAAATTTGCTCACATAGTCCCTGTTCTTGACATCTTTATAACACTGCATGATAGCTAGACCCAGTTGTAAAACACTGGCTTGTATAATCTTGACTATGTTATGTCTAGATAAAATATACTAAAATAAAGAAAGGGGCTGTGAATATAGTAAGGGTTAGGGAATCTAATACCGAGATATTCTGAGTCAATATTTATTGTTCAACAACATGAGGGCCACAGTGGTCAACACCAGGAGATAAATGCTACTTAGTTTCCCACTCACAGTTAACATTTGCCCAACCAACCTCTGCTTAAGGGATACAGAAACACCCTGGCCAACTCTGGCTTGCTACATAGTAGCACATCTTTCTGAAGCGCTCTAGAAGGCTGAAGATACTCCTCTCATTTAGGTTTCTACATTACAACACCCTCCAGCTCCTCTCTATAAAACACAAGCCACCTGGCAGAGTACCATATTCATACCCCAGCAGTTGTTAAGCCCCAAAACTACACTGCTGTCCGTGAAAGCAGAGATGTGCTCCGCAGCTCAGAAAGAACAGCTCCCCAGACACACCACATCCTCCTTTGTCTCAGCGCATGAGGCCTCTGCCTTTAGTGGAGCAGTGTGCAAGAACGTACTCTGATGCTTTCAAATGGCTCCAACGTTTAGTACCCCGCCTTCCAAATCTGTGAGAGGGTCAGTGTTTGCTGCTGTAGACTCCAACATGGTATTGCTCTCAGCATGTCACCTTACCTGATCTTGGACCATGGCACCACCAAACGCCCAGATGGCAGCAAACACAAAATAGAGTTCGTATATTTCCTTGGGGCAGTCTGCAGGGATGTCCTCCTTGGTCAGGAGGCACTCAAGGAGGTAGCACAGCAGCTGGATCATGCTCTGCTCTGGCACTGGGGTAATCTTCTTAAATCTACAGAGAGAGAGGGAGAGGGGAAGAAGAGGGAGGGGAGAGAGCAAAAGAGAAGGAGGGAGAAGGAGGGAGGGGAGGGAAGGAGAGAGAAGGGGAGAGAGATGGAGAAAGATGGAAAGAAAAAAAAAAGAGAGAGAGAGAGAGAGAGAGAGAGAGAGACTCCATGAATATTCTACTCTTGAAGTATGACTAAGCCATGGAAGCCCATTGGTTTCAGAGGGCTCATGGTCTTTCATGTTCCTTGGGAACACCAAGGACCATATTCAGTATCCATAGATTCTCTTGGGTCAGCTTCCTTTAAAAAAATTATTAGCCCAGAGCCTTATGAGATAAAATTTCCTGTCTCATCTGTCCTTTGATTCCCTCTTTTTGTTTATTCTCTGTTGTTTGCATTGAAATCTCCTCCACAGTATTTAGAGAATGCAGAAGGTCAGACAAAAACTGAGCCACTGTTCATGTTTTGACCCATCCTGCAATTTCTTCAAAGCCTCAAAGATGTAGCTTAGTGATGGAGAACTTGCCTGGTGTACACAGGTTCTGGGTCAATCTCCAGCACCACATGTACATGTATGCATACACACATACATGCACACACACTCATATGGTCACATACTTTCTCTCTCTCTCTCATATACACATGCACACACCTCTGTCCCTCAGCTTCTACAGACAGTTTACATTATGTAAACATGTACCCATCCCACATGGCATTCTATCCTTCTAGGCTGTGGGAGGCAGAGTCACTGTCATCCAGTGTTATCATATGACCAACACTATCAACGGCCACCTTAAAAGTCATTTACCTCCCTTGGGCCTCTGAGTTGCTCTGCATCTGCTTTCTACAGTTTTGCTGTTGTTGTTCACAGCTGCTCCTAATCTGTCTGTAGTCCTTATAACACCATGATTGTGTGGTCTATAGCAGACGTATCTTCCATGAGTAATGAGGAAGCCAATCCTTAATGAACCATCCATCATTTGTTCAATACACACTTGTGACAGAATAATAAAATGGCATTATCTCTGGCTTCATATTGGATAAGGCACCAGAATAAGAGATACCAGCTGCCCTTCCCACTCCAAACAGAGGTTCCAGACAATCCATGTGGGACCAACCTGCAAACTCTGACCTCTCGACCTCTTAGTGGTATGAGGATCAAAGAGAGATTGTAGTAAGAACCTTGGTTTTCAGCACACACCCTGCCTCCCATAGGAAAACAAGGGTTTGTCTTGAGGGAAAAGCAGGGAACAGACTTCAGTTGGATTATTCTGAACTGGGAATTCTGGCGCTTGAGAAACCCAAGGGGCTCATGGGTCTGAGAGCAGAGTGCAGAGGGGTTTCTTACAGAGGTATCAGGAGCTCCAGCTTGCCAAAGCAAGGGAGAGGAAAGGATTTTCTGGAATCCGGTGAGATCCATGTGCATGTGGGGTTGTTTGCAGGCTATGGATTGCCTTGTAGGATTTTGTGTGGTCAGTGGATAAAGGAATGGGACACATCACTGTCAAGAATTGTAGATGGGAAAAGCTAGCGATGCAGAGGGGTTCAAAGTGCTCCCACATCTCCCAAAGGAAGGAGTTTGAGATTTTTCTATAGTTACAGTAGCCATGGATACATAGTTTCCGCCAAGTGACACCATCCCTCTTGACCTTTGTGCTATCTTCTTTGAGCTTTGAGGGACAAGATACTTCTGAGGAAAAGAAAGAAGAGGGGAAGAACACTGCCATTCCTCATGAGAAGACTCTTAGATAGGATTAATACTTACATAAAAATTAATATACAAAATCATTATCCATACTAGGGCCAAGAACCTGTGGCTAGACAGGTCACAGGCGCCAGGGGAAAAACCTACTAATATTTTGCTAAGTGGACACAGTGTTCAAACAACTCCCATGACTCGTTGCTGTACCAGCAAATTAGTGTGTCTCTCAGTCCTCACCAGGGACACTCCTTGCAGTAGATCTCAATTAACACAGAGACTCAGTACTGTTCAACATGAAAGAATAAGAGACTGTGGAGTGTTGAACAATGAACTGCAAGTCTATACTTCTCCCTAAAAGACTAAGGGACCATAGCAGAAGAGTGGGTACAAAGATTGCAAGAGCCAGAGAGAGAGTGGAGAGCTATAAGAAAAGGAAACAGTGTTTTCTAGACATGGGGCAGTTACATGTATGAATTGAAAATAACTGTGACCACATGCACAAGACCAGTGTGAGCTCGGGGCAGCCAAAATCTCAGCATGGAGGAAGAGAGGTGGGAATGGAGTCTTATCCCTAGATGAGGAGCAGTTGGTATTTGATGGCTGGGACAGGGAGAGTTAGTCTTCATTAAGCATGTGACTCATGGTGGGTTGAAGACTCTCCAGGGAGGGCCTCACACTCAAGAGTATTTGGGCAACACAAATAGACTTGATGTATTTTTTTTCTAAAGAGAGAGAACAGGAAGTTGGATAGAGAGGGAGTTTGGGTGGGGAGACAGGTGAGTCTGGGAGGTGTTTGGGGAGGGAGAAGTAAATATGATTGAAATATATTATATGAAATTCTCAAATAAGAATAAAATACTACTAAAGTCAGTATCCTTCTTAAATATCCATAAGCAACATGCTAAAAACATATGGAAAACAATTGCATTCACAATTGCTTCACAAATAAACTTTGACACAACATAAGGAAGTGAAAGACCTCTACAATGAAAACTTAAAATACATAGAAAAGAAACTGAACAAGAACTTAGAAGCTGTAAAGATTGTCCATGCTTATGGATGGAAAGTTGTGAACATGTTACAAAAATAATCTATATATTCAGTGCAATATCTATACAAATTTTAAATGACATTTATCATAGAACAAAAAATAAGTTCATATCAAAACACAGAATGCCATGGATATCCAAAGCAATCTTAAGCAGAAGTAACACAGCTGAAGATATCACCTGATCTCAAATTATGCTACAAAGCCATAGTGACAAAGACAACAGGATATGGACAAAAGCAGGTATAGAGACCAACAGGATGATATACTAGACACCCGCTAGATTAAACTACACAGCTGCAGACATGTAATATTTTATGAAATTGCTAAAAGTACACACTGGAGGAAATACAGCTCCTCCAACAAACAGTGTGAGGAAGCTGGAGCTCTCCATGTGGAAAAACATAACTACAACCTTACTTGTCAACCTGAAAGACAATTAACTTCAAATGAATACCTGAAGCTTTGAAACTGTTATACAGAAAAGTGGGGAAATGCTTCAAGATACAGGCATAGGTAAGGAGTTTCGAATAAGATTCTAGTTGTTCAGAAAATGTCGAGGATTCACAAGTAGATCCTCATGAAATTACAAAGCTTCTGTGCAGAACTGGGAACAACCCAGTGAAAAGACAGTCAACAGAAAGAGAGAAAACCTTTTAAAGTTATATATCTGATATAGGATTACTATCTAGAACACATGAAGAACTCAAAAGCATTAGACAAAAAAACCCCAAACAACTCAATGAAAAGAAAAACCACCAATAATATGAACAGAGTTCTAAAAGGAACAACGGTCAGTACACATGTGAAAAAAAACGTTCATCATATTAGTCATCAGCGAAGTGAAAATCAAAACAACCCTGAGAGTCCATTCCAGTCAGCATGGCAGTCCCCTGTGACTTCGTTGTCTGTTGGAATTCTCCCTCCTCACTGCCTGTCTTTGTGAACAACTGGAATTACAAAAGTATTTGCCAGGCCAGTGACTAAGAAACTAGATGCTGAGTGGTGAGCCTTATCAGTATTTCTGATGGCTATTCTTGTCCAAATTATGGTGATGTTTCCCAGGGTCTCAGAATAATGCATCAAACGGAGCATAAATACACATACTGGCCAATAAATTATGAGTGAATGAGAGAGAAGTAGGCTTAAGCCTGAGAGCTTCTCTGTTGACCCATATGCTATTCTTGCTATAATAGTTCTTTGCGTAGTCGAGCATATTAGCCTTTTATTTAGGTGACAGGTAGTGCCATAGTTTGAATCTTAAGGACCTCCTAACACCAACGTGTTAATAACTTGGTCTCTATTTTAGTGCAATTGGGAGGGGTGAAGCCTTTAAGAGGAAGGGAGTGGTGGGGTCTTTAGGTTAATGCGGATGTGATTTTGCAAGATATGGTAATCTGATTTTTTCCTTCTTTCTTTACGTTCCAGATGTGAGATGAATGCTTAGGCTCTGACACACACACACACACACACACACCCTGCCTGTGTGTCTCTACAGACACCCTCAAAACAGGGTCAAGTGATTATGGACTAATGCTGCAGATCTTGAGCCAAGACAAATCTTTCTTCTTTGCGAATTAATTATCTAGGGTGTTTGTTTCTCTTTTGCTGAGGTGGAAACCTGACTAAGGCAGGTAAAAGCATGATCACAGAATCTAGTGTTGGCAGGATTGGTCAAATGACATATCACATTTGATCCCACGTTATTTCACACAGTCAGGAGCAGTAAGTAGGTCTCATACCCTTGAAAAGTGTATCCTTTACCCCTGGTCCAGTTGGAACGCCAGCTGTCTGCTCTGAAAACCAAGGGCTCTGAGCCTCAGGACTGCCGCCAGCTGTTATAGACAGTTGCCTCTTTTAGACATAACCACATAGCTCTTAGAAAGAACACTTCAGGCCACGCCCCCTCCCTCTCCCCGGGCAGGCCCTTCTGGTTGACAACAGGCATCCTATGGGCACCCTAATGTGTGTTTCTCTCTGGCAGCTGCTGAGTCTGCAGGGCTCCAGTTACGAGGACAAGACAGAACATCAGCAGGGCTTTAGCTATGAGTCAGCAGGTTCTTCACAGATGCATTGATGCATTGATGGACTTTCTTCCTGTTTCTTGGCCTACCTGGTTCTGAGGGTGTCCAAGCAGGTAGGAAGGTATTTGTCAAACAAGATGGTCAGGTTGGCTCTCTCAGTCTGGACCTCCCTCTGATCAATCCAGCTGCTCACTGGAGGGTTCCATCCTAGGTCTGCAGGGTTTATGTACAGGATCCCTGAGTGCACAGGGAATGTGAGTAAGTGAGCATTACACTCATGTCAGTAGAGTCTTCTCAGGAAGTCAGTTTCTCCATTTAAAAATGTGTACAAGACTGAACATAGAGCTGGGTCCTCGCCTAGGTCAGGGAAGCACATGGATTTGCTGCTGAAGGCAAGTAATGGACGAAGGGAGAGTAGTGTAGGAAAGAACCTGGGGCTAGGTCTAAATAGGGGAGAGAAAGCTGGGATTGACCAGCAGTGATTGTCAGCACGTGGGAATGCAGAGTGAGTGAAATGAAGGTCCTGTAAGGGTATGTCCATGTCTTAATTGCTGGACACTCTCAATTTGGCATTATTTTCCAGAGGCTTGAGAGGAGATTGTCATGGATTATCTAGATGGGCCATTTGCCAGTATCATTACAAGAGTGAGAGAGAGAGAGAGAGAGAGAGAGAGAGAGAGAGAGAGAGAGAGAGAGAGAGAGAGAGAGAACAGTAAATCCACATGAAGAAGAGACTGGACAGGTCCATAGGTTGAGGGCATCCTAAGCTCAGAGACACAGGGGCTATTGCTCCCAAGGACCTTTAGCATAGTCTTGCTGACCTTAGTTTTGGACGTCTGACTTATGGAAACATGGGTAAATGCACTTCTGCTGTTTCAAAACCTACCAGGTGTATTTAACATGTTATACCTGTCACAGCCACCTGGAAAATGAAGAGAAAGGAGAGGCAGCCAGCTCACCAATCTCACTGAGGCCATTTAGAGAACATCTGCTACTGTGTCTGAGATCATAAAGTTTCTCATCTTTGTTATTTATGTTTATATTATTTTTTGAATATGCTTTGGGTAGTGTTGGTGAGATATCAATGATATATAAGGCACCACACATTTAATAAACACTCATTTAATATACACATTTAATGAACCCATCTGTGAAACTATCACCATGATGGCGACCATCAATACACCCATACCATCAGAGGATCTCCATGGCTCTTACGCTCTGTTATGTTTTTCAGTAAGAACCTGGCAACCACGGCATCTTACCCTCAGCTTGATCATCTCATCAGAAAGGCACCTTTCGTGCCCTTGTGTCTACTAATCAATTGAGTGGGCAGAGACAGGAAAGTGGCAACTCCCACTTGCCACTGGAGGTAACGAGAACGGGTGATGCTTGATTGTCTCCACTGACAAGGAGGCTAGACCTGGCCTGAATGTTACCCAGTTCAAGCCATTCCCATGCAGCAGACAGTTGTCCAGATCAGGGGCTATTTCCCCATCCACAGACACAGCATTTTTTCTGAAGGTACAAAGTCACATGGCCTGGCCCTCATGGCGCCTGCTTGCCTTTGTAGGCATGGTTTAAGAGCTGAGAACTTGGCCAGAGTTTTGAAGGGTCAGGTTCATAGCTCCTGCCTGGAGCTTCCTTCAGCACTTGCGAAAGCAAACATATACACATAAGCACCTGCCTCAAGTGGGCAACATGACACAAAGGCTCAGTCATACCTGCTCTGGAGACCGTTGCTGGCGTGGCTGTTCGCAGGTGGCTGATCTCGAAAAGGAGATGCATTGTGGGGTTAAGGGGAATCCTCTCATTGCTTGCTAGGGTCAGTACCTAGAAACCACAGGATGGGTAATCACTTAGGACAGAGCTGTGATGCTGTCATGGTTTGAGGGTGAAATGGCCCACAGGTTCAGGGAAACACTTTGCCCTCAGCTGATGGTGCTGTTGGGAGGTTGTGGAACACTTGGAGTCTGCCTGGGTCACTGATGGCTAGCCTATGAAGCTTACAGTGGGGTGCTATTTCCAGTCCCGTGCTCTGCATCCCATCATCCAAGATGTGAAGACCCATCTCTGTGTATTTGCTCTTGCTGCATCTTCCCACCATGATGAAACTGATGGAGGTTGATCCTTTCTCTGTGAAGTGTGTTCTGTCAGGTGTTTACTCACAGTGAAAAAATAGGCAGCTCATAAGATGCGTTGGTAGCTAGTGGGGTTTGGTGGGTTCTTGTCAGGTGGAGACGTGGCTACATTATGCTTTGAGGGTGTTCCCCAAACAGCATGAAGAGTAGAATGTTTTAGAGGTGACAAGGCACTGAGGCTTCGACCCCCATACAGGGATTAATGTTGAACACAAAAGGGCTTGCATCTGAATTCCACCCTTTGATTTCTCTTGACCTTCGCCCTCTACCATGGGGTCACACAGCTAGAAAGCCTCTGTTGGATATGGCCCCTTGATCTTAGACTTCCTGCCTCTAGAACTGTGAGCCAAATAAATGTCTTATCTGGTCTCCAGTATTCTGGCACAGAAGCACAAAAGATGGACAGGACTGATTCTCACCACCCCTCCACCCTGAGCAGCTCTTACTACGTAGCCCAGGCTGGCCTCCAACTCACCATATAGACCAAGGTGCCCTTGAACTCAAGAACCTCCCGCTTCTGCCTCTTGAGTGCTGGGGTTACAAGTGTGTACCATCACACCCAGCAATCCTTTCCCTATTTTCTCCAGCAATCCTTTCCCTTCGTTCCTTTGTTCCCCTCCTGCTTTCACCCTTGTACCCCAGTGAATCTGGAAAAACGTTCTTTAAACACTTCAAATTGATGTTGATAATTTGAACGAAACAGACCAGAAAAAGAAAGGGATTTCTGTATTATATTTCTGCTCTTCCTGGCCCTGCTGGGAAACTATGCATTTATTCTAATGATTCTGTGAATACTGGAGCCATCTGAACATTTCCAATCTGGACATGGTTTCTAAACAGCATAGAAGCAGCTACCAGCATAACTGCCATTTTACGGAGGTGCAGTTAGTCTCCACTGTAAGAAATAGCATTTTTTCTCCGGAGATAGGCATTTATCATCCCAGAGGATATCTGACAGACTCAGGGATGTTTCTGATACTTAGTTTCCTTATTTATTAAAGGGAAATGAATTATAAAAAATGATTTAAATAGATGACTAAGGTTCTTCTCAGCCTTAAATAGTAAATGAATCCACAGACAGGAGATTCTAGGGGTGGGCAACGGTAAGGCCTCTTAAGTAGGTCAGAGTGGGGACAGGTAAGTCCTCAGGTGAAGACACTAGTAAGGGCTGCTTATGCTAGGCTGGACATCATGTGGAATCAGGATATCCAGGTATATTGTCACACTGGAAATCTGGCTTTCTAAATGAACATTGCGTGGAGCCAGCCCCCTACCCCCATGAACATGGATGACACACACAGATGAACAGGGATGATGTGGGGCACCCCAGCATGATACCTTGTTATCATCCATGACAGTGTTCAGAGACTCAATCCACATGGGGTCTATATCGCCATCCAGTAAGATCCACTTGGGCCCATCATGGGAGATGTTGGCAAGGTCCCTCATGATGGAGGAGAACAGCCCTGTAGGGAATCACGGAGAGCTTCTTTCCCATTCCAGAACTGACCCCTCTTTCTCTAGCCTCTCTGAGCTGCCTACAACTCAGGATGTACAAACAGGTAAGAGAAGGTGGAGCCAGCTTTGCAGCTCTTGCTCTACCTGGAACTTGATGCACATTTCCAAGGTACATTCTGTGTACTAGACTAATATCGGAGCATCAGTAAGAACAAAAAAGTAGTAGCAGTTCTTGACAGTTCAGATTTAGAATCATTTCAGCAAGTGACTGTCTCTCAAGAGAATTACACGAAGGTTTTCAAGGTGAAGTTTCTGCACTTTGTAATCACAGTCTTAGTAAATGTTTATGGTTGGCTTTGGGAGGCAAAGTCCTTTTTTCTCACTGTCATTACCTGGGAATTTCTATTTTTCTCTGTTTTTTTTTTAAGCATTTATTCATTTTATATCCCGATTGTAGTCCCCTCCCTCATCTCTTCCTGGTCCCACCCTTCCTCCTTCTTTCCCCTATCCCTTTTCCCTAGTCCACTGAAAGGGGGGGGGTCCTCCTCCCCTATCATCTAACCCTAGCTTATGAAGTCTCATCAGGACAGCCTGGATCCTTTCCCTCTGTGGCCTGGCAAGGCTAGTGAAGTAGGGAAGTGATCAAAGAGCAGGCAGCCACGTTCATGACAGAGGCAGCCCCTGCTCCCCTTACTCAGGAACCCACATGGAGACTGAGCTGCCTATCTGCTGCATCTGTACTAAACCCTCCTACTAAACAAGAGGGTCCATCTTAAAAAAAAAGATTTATTCACATATTGTTTTATGCCAATGCTAGAATTATATAGCTTTAAAAACATATTTCATTGGACAAAATGGTCTTGAGTATTTCAGTTTTTGCTGTTGATTTGAATGGGATTTTCTCCTTTTGTGTTTTCACTTTTTTGCTGGCTATTGCTAGCAGAGAGGAAAAGCTACCAGTTTTTTTAAAAAAATATATCTTATGTTCAATTATCCTTAATAACTTATCTCATTAATTCCAGTGATTTTGCAATAATGTCTTCTGGATTTTTCCTATGGTAAAGTTTCAGAATTTGAAATAAAACCACTTTTCCTTCTTTTTCTTCAGTTTATACCACATGCTCCATTTTCCTTGCCGTATTGTGTTCTATAAGCCACCAGAGCAGGGCTGAATAACAATGTTGACAAGAAGCTTCCCTGACTTGTCCCCCTTCTTTTTTTTTTTAAATGTAATTTATTTATTTTTATATTAATCACAGGTTAGGTGCTTTGCATCCCAGGCGTAGCCCCCTCCCTTAGTCCCTCCCACTCTCCCCATCCCTCCCTCATCTCCTCCCCGCCCCCTCCAAGTCCACCTACGGGGGAGGATCTCCTCCCCTTCCATCCAACCCCAGATCATCTTGTCTCCTCAGATGTCCCCCTTCTTAATGGAGAGGGTTTATGCATAACTATTCAGAGAGGGTCAATTTTACTTAAAGTTCTAGGTACGTTTAAGTCTTTATCAAATCTCCCCCCCCCCCCAACTGGATCCCATTTTACTTAAATTTTTCTGCTAGAAGTAGTTATTGAACTTTTATTATTTATTTATCAATAAAATTATTTTCTCTTTTAATTTGTCAATGCTTTTTGTAACTGTTTTATAAAAACAATTGTCTGGCCTGTACTCTAAGAGTACATTATACCTGATACTCAACTATTCTTTTAGACCGTTGCACTCTATTTATTGTTATTTGATTTAGGATTTTTGCATCTATGACAATAAGATCATGATTTTCCTTTGGTTCTACATAAAAGCAGATATTGAAATTATTCTGGATCTACGATTTCTGAGCCCCCCTTTTATGGTTTGAAATAGTTTTTGTCTCTATTACCTGTACATTGTCATTTTCATTAGTTTATAAAGTTCCTTGCTCTGGAATGACTGTTGCTAATTTACATTTTGCTAGGGGTCATCCATTTCAGATACCATGCCATCTGCTTAAACTTTCTGTTTAAATGTCATATATCTACTGCTGTGTAGTCATTTTAGGAAAAATTATTTGAGTGTGTCTCTACATGTGCATATGTGTGTGGAGAACACGGGATAGCCTCAGATGCTCTTCTTAGGTACCATCCACTTGCTTTTCCTTGAGACAGGTCCCTCACTGGCCTGGAGCTCATTCGGTAAGCTAGGTCAGATGACTAGTGAGGCCCAGGGCATTCTCCCCACTGTGCAACACTGCAGTTACAGGCATGTCCCGCTGCCAGGCTTTTAATATGTGGATACTGAGGATGTAGCTCAGGTCTTGGTGTTCACAAGCCAAGTGCTTTAATAACTGAGCCATCTCTCCAGGCTTGTCCTGTCTCTTTGTATACATGCATACACATATGCTCATACAAGATATACTGTTTCCCCACCAAGAATGCTCACAATAAACTTATTGATGTTCACAAGGAACCAATATTCAGTGTTACATGCCCTATGTTTGTTTCAGTTTGTTGGTTTGTTTCCTTCTGCCCAACTTCAGACTTTATCTTGGTTAGTTTCATTTCCCTCAGGTTTGGTTTAATTGCTCAATATGGATACCAACTTCCTTTATTTCTAGTTTACTTTCTTGATAGAGTTTAACATCATTATAGGCTTTGGATCTGCGGTTTCAAAAGATTTTATGGATTCTGTGTGAATCATCCTGTTCACTGGTTCTTTGATGGGTTTCACTTTGATTTTCCTTCTGATTTAGGTACAGAGAACATTTCTTGATTTTCAGGTAGGAGATTGTTTGGAGTTATTTTCGTGCTAGTTAATTCTAATTCTCTTGCATTATCAGAGAATATGCCCCATAACATGAGACTCTGGAATTTAATACATCTTTCTCTGAAGTCAACTGAGTTTTAAACTTTTGAAACTATTCTACAAATCAAGCAATAAGATTTTTTTCTATTTATGGAATGCAAAGTTTAATAACTATGTACCATTTTGAATTCAATTATATATAATCTATACACATATATAAATGAGGATTCTCCTGTGTGTACTCCTCCTATTCTCTCTATTGGATCAATATGATCTTGAAAAGGGGTATAGAAAAAAAATAACACACTACATTTTTAGCAAATTCTAAAAATTTCTAAAAGGCTATATTCCACTTGCTTTGAAATTGTTCTATTTGCTGAATAAAAATTCTTGATTACTATATTGTTTCTGCCAGTTTTCCCCAAACATAATGTAAAAATTAAATATAGTTTTAATTAAAGTTACAGCAAAGTTTAAAATGATGAATTATAATATCAAACTCTAATTTAATATGGAAGAAACAAGTGCCTGAGGGTAGCCAAGAAAATTACAAAAGAGTTGTGAGGGGCAACGTGCCCCATCAGATTGTAAAATATGCTTCAAAATGATTGGGCTGACACAAATGGAAACTAGTTTAGGAATAGGAAAATATGAGTGTGGGACAGACTGGAAAGCCTGCAGTCAGTGCTCAGCGTGCATAGGGCTCAATACATGACAAGCTGGGGTTTAGGCTCAGATGGAAAAAATAGTTTATTTAATAAACAGTACTGGCTTAATCAGTTGCCCATCTGGAAGGAAATAAAGCTGATTTTTCTATGCTGTCTCATACTAAGCTCCCAAATAAGTTCCAGATGGGTTAAAAAAATGTTAATGTAGAAGAATCCTTATTGACCAAATTTATGATCTTCTATCTGCAGCTGAAAATCAGACAGAGTTATAAATGAACAGGAATCCCAGCTGCTAAAAAAGACACTTAATTTCCTTTTAAAAAATGCATAGTAAGATGCAGCATGAAGTTCTATAGACCCAAGATAGGAGACAGCATCAGCAACACACATAACATCACAAACAGTTGTCTTTGGGGCTTATGTACTTATACATGAACACTTACACACTGATACAAAGTAACAAGGCGAAGCAAAACACAGGAGGCAGAACACTAATAGCAGTAAGAAGGAAAGCATCATGAGGAGGGAAATAAAACTCAGAGATGCAGCTCATTAACTTCCCTTGTTCTGGGCTTCTAGCTGAAACTCTTAAACTTAAGAAGTTCAGACACTTTGTCTCTGAGGAAATCAGATGCTGAACCATTAGGAGAGGCTGACATCTTCTCTCCCAGACCACAGGGTTTGTGGGTTCAGAGTCTTCTGCATCACGATGGAAGGTAGCAGGAGCCTACAAGTCCCTCTAGGGTAGAGAGTCATCTCATGCACCCCCGGGGCCCTAGGTCCAGACTGTTTTATAGCAGGCATCCTTCCCATCACTGCTAGGGCAGCACCTGTAGTGACAGAGCCCCTCTATGGGATGTTGGCAGGTACCACTTTTTAAGAACAAACGATGAGCTTCCCTTCCTTGCAGATCCCTTGACTCCATATGAGGCAATGCAGCCACTCTGGGGTACTTTGAGGACCCTTACAAAAGGGGGGGCTATAAGAGTTCTTTGAGGAGGGACATTTGGAAAGCTAGGATTCTCCTCCCAGCCCGAAGCGGCTTCCTCCTTTCTAATGCTCCTCTAATCTTCTTTCGTGGTCCCCACAAACAGCTCAGCATCCTCTTCTTATAGCTCACCTCTTGACCTTTAAGCCTGACAGGAAACTCACTCTATGGATAGAAAAGACGTTTTTATTGGAGCATCTCATTCTTACCGTCCTTCCATTCTCGAGTAGCTGGATTGATGATGCCGAAGAGTTCATCGTTTGTGACAGCTTTGGGGTTGAGGTCAGTCCATACAGGGCGACGTCTCATGAGCTGATAGGTCTTATGTAAAGACCTCAGGACCTGTGACTTGCCAGTACCGGCATCACCCACCACGAACACAGAGTGCCTCACGGCTAGCAGCTCCTCCAGCTGGATCACCTGGGAGGAAGGAGGGCCCCTGGGACAGGTCATCGTGCATAGCCGCGTGCTTTTCTGTGAGCAAAACTGGTGTGTGAAGTGAGGCTGGAGGTCAACAATGGGAGAGTGTTTAGTCATGAGTGTGGTAGGGTCTAAGATGCAGGAGCATCGCAGTTCTCACTCACCCGTGTGAGGATCAGTGGTCAACCAAGTCCTAAGATGGTACGGGTTGAGGGGCATTCCGATTGCTGCTATGGTCTGACAGGGAAGAACTTCATGTTGGAAACCACAGTATGAAGTGAAAAGTAACATAGGCATCTACAGAGTGTTGTGGGAATCACTGATCTTGAGGACAAGAATAGGGAAAGCTTTCCAGAGAGGAGGGCATCTGAAACCAGGACCTACAGGTGAATAGGCGTTTGTCCAGAGGATGCACAGGAAAGATGTTTTGGGAGACATGAGGACGGCAGGATGGCAGCCTAAACAAAGGTTTGTGGTATGATGGCTGGGTGGTTTGGGAATGATGGAGACAGAGAGCACCATTAGAGGCAGCGGTAGCATCTGTGCAGATAGTCACTAAATCAATGCTCAAAAGAACAAACAGACTTGACTTCTTTTGCCCCTTCAGTGGCTATGTATATTGGAGATGAAGTCCTAAATCCTTAGACAGACTTAAAAATCCCTTTGGCAGTCTGGCCCAAAACAGACTCCATTCTCATTTCTCATCCCCAATATGCATATTTCCACCCAACAATGACATGCATGCATCTTCTTAGAGGTGCCCGTCCTGTATCCTGGCACTTGACAACACTGGAGTAGCTAGTTTTCAGTCTCACTCTTTGTCAGCTCACCAAAGGAAGCCAGGACTTCAAGGGGTAGGGTCTAGTGAGCAGTGCTGAGGTAACTTGGGGACATCCTATCACAAGGGACTAGGGTTTCTTGTGGGACCCTGGTTCATTCTCATGAGAAGACACTTGCAAGAGACTCCTGGGCCCTGCCATACCCAGCTCTCTCCAGCTTTGTGCCGAGGTGTGGTTGCTTGTTTGAAAATATATTTCCGATCAACAATCAATAAGTGGGACCTCATGAAGCTGAAAAGCTTCTGTAAAGCAAAGGACACTGTCATCCGAACGAAACGACAGCCAACAGATTGGGAAAGGATCATTACCAATCCCACTTCTGACAGAGGGCTAATATCCAGTATATACAAAGAACTCAAGAAGTTAAAAAGCAAGAAACCAAATAATCCAATTAAAAAATGGGGTATGGCGCTAAAAGGAGAACTGACCGTAGAGGATTATAGAATGGCAGAAAAACACTTAAAGAAATGCTCAACGTCCTTAGCCATCAGAGAGATGCAAATCAAAACGACTCTGAGATTTCACCTTACACCCTCCAGAATAGCTAAGATCAAAAA
>CM053757.1:51436509-51459757 GCA_028658305.1 Pachyuromys duprasi
CTATTCAGGGAAACAGGGACTGTTTCAGTCATGATCTTGATGGCTGACTCTTTGACCCTCCCCCATACAAGCCGGGGAGTGACAGACTGGCTAGATCCCAGGGGAGGACATTGCAGCCAGCCCTGAGGAGACAGGATGAGCTGGGGTTGGATGGAAGGGAAGGAGGTCCTCCCCTGTTGGTGGACTTGGAGGGGGCAGGAGGAGGGAGATGAGGGAGGGAGTGGGAGGGTAGGAGGGAATGAGGGAGGGGGCTATGCCTGGGATTCAAAGTACCTAACCTGTGATTGAGATAAAAATAAATAAATTAAAAAAAAAAGAAAATATATTTCCGCCACTGCTGCTCACCCCACAGGAGCCCTCACCAGGGCTGGGTCAGTGTAAGTGTTACACTCTTGAACTTTAGAGTCTTAAAATCAGGGCAGGCCATGTCTTTCCAGACTCTCTGGGGTCTGGCCAGGGAATCTAGCACCCCATGCCTGCCGTGTTCTTCAACCTTTTCCTCCTGTCTTTCTTTTGGTCAGATGTTTAGCACTCTGCTCTTTTCTTTGTTTCCCCCTCTCCTTTCACAGCTGCTTGTGAGAAGATGGAGGCTCTGTGCTAAAGGTTCTTAAAGCAGAAGACAACATTCCCTCCCTACTTCACATTTGCACTTCCACTTCAGCTTCTAAAAAATAATTCCCCCAAAACTGTCTCATGGAGCCCTTGTCACATACTATCATTACTGGGCTTCCTGTTGTTGACCGTATAACCTCCATGTTTCCTGGACACACCCCTCTGTTGGCCCGTTTTAGGCTTCCTTTATTTCAAAGGTCAGTCTGTCCATTGAACTTTGAAGGCAGGAGTTAGGGAGTGGGGGTGGACCGACTGGCTGCAAAGGGCAGGCCATGCTTTCCTTTCTTCTCTAAAATGAAATTTCACCAATGAAAACTCACAACTTATTGCAACGGGAAGGGCATGTGCCCATTCACTCTTGAAGCGGTCCTTATACAGCTGGGGATTGTCCTCTACCAATGAGCATTCTGCGTGTTGGAAATTCCTCTTGGAAGATCATTGCTATGCTTCCCTTTCTGGGTTACATGTTCTCCCCTATAAATGGCCTCCCTGCACTATCTGGTAGAGGATCACTTTTCCACCTGGGAAGTGCCTCTGTACCGTCCACCTCAGGTTGCCTGGGGGTCAAATGTGAGACAGAATATGAAACCCATGTGGGAACTCTACAATGATGGTCGTGTGTTTCTCACACTTACAGCAGAAAAAATAATGTGTCTTCGTATTTGGACACCTAGGCTGTTCCTTGTGGCAGCTCTCTTCTGTTGCCAGCTAAGCCTGTTTCCATGCAATGGAGTCATTTCTAGCATTTCTACTTCATACATACCCTAGGGCTGTTACATTATACAAACTCACATGTGAAAATAACGAAGTCACAGAAAACCAGGGTTGGTGTATGCTGTAAGAAATGAAGAAAACTTTGTGCTCCAAGCCCTAAAAAACTCAGCAGAGTATCCCATCCCTAATGTAATCCTGCAGTTCATTTCTATGCATTAAAAAAAAACTGCCTCATTGTCAGTCTGTGCTTTGCAGGTTTAAACTGGGCATTGGGCTTCCTCATTGGAGATGCAGGACTTGTTCTGTGGGAGACTACTTGAACTTCAATTAAAGATCAGATCCAGATGGAACTTTCCTTTCACTAAGCCACTGTTTGAGTGTGAGGGAGATGGTTTCCCAGGCCTAAATTGATCTTAAAGACACCAGCAAGCTGTACTATAGTAGAGTTTCAGCTTTTCCTCTTAAGGTCTTTAGCACAATGGTTCATTTTCCGTTGATGCAAATGGCAGGGGTCTCCTTTTTCCTCTTATTTTCCCCACTATCATTGCACATTGTGGCCTCCCAGTGAAGAACTCTAAATAAATTGAGTTGTTCCCAGCTGGATATGTATCTACACAGCTAAAATTCTACTTAAGTGAAGTATAACTTGTGGTCCAAGGGAAGAATTCAGGGGCAGAGGAGGCTTATAAGGGAAAGCCTCATGTACCTTGAGCACAAAGTTGTCCTCAGCCTGGAGCTTAAGCTCCAAGATTGCTTTCCGAACCACAGCTTCAAAGTTTGGGTCCCTCCTCCGGGGAACATCCAGAGAAGGAAAGAGGTCACCGATCAGTCCCATGAACACTGGCATGTCGTCCGTCACAATCTTGGGAATATTGAAGTCTCTCAGGGAGCGCATCAGGACTTGGTCCTCTGGCCGGTCAGGGTCTCCTCGTTTCAGGGATCCTGCTACCACGAGGACGGACTTGATGGCCCGCAGTCCCCAGTCATAGTGATCCTGTGGGAAGACAGCCGGTGCAGTGAGGCCAGAGCTGCTTGGGCATGGAGCATCATATGCGCAGGCTGCACAGTCACACACGGAACATGTTACAAGTCACTACTGAAGCTGGGGCAGAGGGTGGGTGAAGAGGTCTCTGAAGGTTATGTTCCTGGTCTGGCATGCTTGTGTTTTCCTAGCTATGATAACAAAGCAGACAGAACACTCAGGGGGATAGGGCTCTGGGGGATGAATGAGAGCCATCGATTTTCAAATCGATGTGGTCGTTCCTAACATATTCAGATGGTAGGAGGGCTGTCAAGAAGAGAGCATCTTTGCTGTTAGAAGAGGTGCAGGCTGCCCTTGAGCATTTCCTTGGAGGCCTCTAAACTTACTGAGAATAGTTTTGAAAGGAAGAGTTCCTGAGGCCAGGGGCCTAGTTAATGGCAGAAATCTTGCCTACAATATACAAGCTCCTAGGTTTGATTCCCAACACTACAAAAAACAAAAAACAAACAAACAAACAAAAATACTGTGAGCGTTCAACAGTATCACCTGTGTTGATAGTAGATTCTGAGGCAAATGGATCATAAAACTGACACCAGAGCTCCACGGGGTGGTAAGGGGAGAAGGTGGTTCAGAATATAGAGTTTGAACTCATATAGGTCTGGGTTCAAGTCCATGTGCTTGGCTTCGTACCACATTGGAACATAATTAGAGCTGTGATAAATTCTACCAAGAAAAAAATTATCCTTATGTGCAGTGAAGACAAAAGATGCAGTGGCTGCCCCTGGGGGCTGTGGACTAGAGACAGTCTCCTGAAGAAAAGGCACTAAAGAATATGGGAAGAACTAGAGATCAGCAAGGGAGCAGCACGGCAACGGTCCAGGAAAACAGGTCTCTACAGGCTCAGGATAAGAGGATGCTTTATCTTAGGAAACTCCATGGTGACTTAGGCAGAGAGAAGGTAGCACAAGAGTCCTGGGCATCAGCCACTGAGGAAGGCAGAGCACGGAGCACCTACAGCATTCAGCAGAGGGACCAGAAGTTTGTCTTGAAGCTAAGAATAGGGAGGAACATTTGAAAGCAATTGTTTTAGTTTAGCTGGTATCTCAAGTTTGGGTTGAGGAAGCTGAATCACCAACAGCTAAATTATTCTAGATGCAGGTGTTTAACAGAGATACATGGGTAGAGCAGCGATGAGTAGGGGAAGCATGGCTGTTCTAGCCAGTGCTAGTTAGTGTTCTGCTGCTTCAATAAACATGATGAGAAGAAGTAGCTTGGGGAGAAAGAGTTATTTTAGCTTACAGATTACAATTCATCACTGAGAGAAGCCAAGAGGGGAACTCAAGGGAGGATCCTGAAGCAGAAGCCACCAGGATGGGAGTGGGAAGAGCAGCTTTGAGGGTGCTGGGAGGAGGTGCTGGCTTGACACAGGGAGAGTGGTGGGTAAACACTTGGCAATGTGTGCTTGTGACGGGATGTGAGGGGCATGAGAGTCTGTGCTGATAGAGAACCCACCCAGAGGACACAGTGAAAGAGCATGGAGGAACCAGGATTCCTCTCTTCTGTACCAGGGCTGACAGAGTCCATGGCAGCACAGGTGGTCAGAGCGGGTATAAAACTCAGTGGGAACAGTCTGGGAAGCTTTTTGTTGTTGTTGTCCTTGACGCCCAGCAATTCTCCATGGGGAGTACTGACCTTGTAGGCACTGGGTTAGTTTTGGTTATGGTGCTGGTTCCTGGGTCTGCCTTCGGTGGAAGGAATTTTAAAATCACACCACTCAGGAAAAGCACAGAGCTGTTATCCTAAGGAACTTCCAGCACCCAGCCCATCTCATGTCACTTCAGGAAGAGATCATTCCCTCCAGGGATTGTCACTTGCCACTGCCATGTTTCTCGTGGGTCACTTGCCTGAGAAAGACTGTTAAGAACTCTATTTAAAAGCAGGCAACAGACTCCAAGTCAGAGAAAGCCCTTGTTCTACTTGCTAGGGAACCATAGGCTACATGTGTCAGGGCCCTAGGTACAGTCCATGCACGCTCTTTGTTTGGTGCTTCCATTCCTATGAGTGCCCATGTGACCAAAAAAGACTCTGTTGGTCTTCTTGTGGAGTTCTTGTCCCCTATGGGTCCTTCTATCCTTCCATCTCACTCTTGCCCAAGACTCTTCAAGCTCTGCCTAATGTTGGCTGTGGGTCTCAGCATCTGCCTGTGTTTGGATCACTTTCCCCTAGCTCAGCTGCCTTGTCTGGCCTCAGTGGAAGAGGATGTGCTTAGTCTTGATGGAACTTGATGTTCCTGGGTGGGTTGGTACAGGTGGGCTCCCCTTTTCTGAGGAGAAGGGGAGAGGAGAAAAGGGGAAGAGAGTGGGACCAGGAGGAGAGGGGGAAGAGAGCTGAGTTTAGGATATAAAGTGAATAAATAATTAAATTTTAAAAAGAGTTCTATTTAAAAATAGCTCAGTGCCCAAAGATTTTGAAAGGGTGCTGAGTTGAGAACTAAATACAAACTTTTATCTTACAGGTACTTAGAGCCTTTATTATCGCATATCAGTGTAGACATCTGTAAGAAAGCTCTAGGTTTAGAGTTGAGCCACGGCATGGTGATTGTTTATCAGCCTCCTTAGGGATCTCACCTGTTTGGAGAGAAGTTCTTTACACAGCTGGTAAAGGGTGATGAACTTCCTGGCCAACACCCGGGCTTCAATGAATCCTTCTGCTACCAGCATAATCTCACAGATCAGCTCAAAGTCTGGAACCACCATTGCACAAGGCCTGAATGTAGGAAGAAAGGCAGAGAAACTGAGTTGAAGGAGAGACTGCAGGAAAGAGATGCTTGCTGTGATCACACAGAGAGCTTTCTTCAAGGGCAAAATCTCACAGAAGGACATTTGTAATCACTTCATCTCATACTTTGAAATCTGAGCTGAGTTAGCGAAGGATGAAGGGAGTGACCCTCCTACACAGAGTATGGATAATATTAGCAGGAGGGGGCAGAGTCGGAGCTGCAGCTCAGGTCTTGTATCTTGAGGTCAATTTCCTCATGCAAAGGCAAGGATTAACCACAGCAAGCTGTCTGAAATAGGCCAGGAGCTAAGATCAGAGAACGGAGCCTCACCCTGGGTGTCTGCTGGGCTCAGAGCTTTCTCGGCTCCCTCTCCTCAAGGTGGGGATGTCCTCCAGATAGCCATGGCTTAGTTTGCACTTATTTGCAAAAGATTTACTTAAGTTTCCAATGCTAAGGGACAGGTAGGACCAAGTAGCACCATCTTGACACAAGGTAGCATATATAGGAGCACTTTCAACTCTAGATAAGAATTTACTGTGGATTTCTTCACTCTGATACTAGTGATTATATATAATTTTTAAATGACTTGTTAAAGCTATTAATTTATTTGGTATGTTATGGGAAGTTACTGTCATCGTTAAATTGCATGTGCACATGTGTGTTGTGCATGGTTCTGAACATATATGTGGAGGCCAGAAGTCAAGCTTGCATACTGTTCCTTAGAAACCACACACCCGGTTCAGACAGTGCATCTTGCTACGCACTGATTCAGACACTGCTGGCTGGTCAGCACACCCCAGGGAGATACCTGTGTTTTCCTCCCCAGCACCGGAATGACAGACACCACACCCAGCTTTTAACAAGTAGATGGAACTCCCAACCATGTGTCTTTAAAACAAGTACTTTACTGGCCGAGCTACCTCCCCAGCCTGTTACACCGTCTTCACTGCATCTTCCCTGTACTGATGACAATTACTTTTCAGAATAACTCAAGTACACGTTGTCCTTTGAAATGTTTTATCCTGCAGTCAGAACTGGAGGAGCCACCAAATATTTAGATTCTTGAAATTATTTGGCCGTCTGAACATGTGAACATCAATAAAATTTAATGTGGTTGTATAAAAATTATGCTGCAGAAGGAAGATTAGTAAGTAGCATGGGAAAATATTAATTAAGAAAAGCAACATATTAAACAACATGGTCGGGTCCTAGCTTTGAAAAAATAAATGCAGACACAGTATAGGAAGAAAAATGCCTAGAGGTTTACAGGGATGCCCCTAGGTAGCAGGACTGGGCTGGCAGGAGCCCAGGTTCTAGGTTCAAAGCCCAGGTCTGCTGGTTACTAACCAGGGAATCCATCTGTTTTCTCCCAGTGCTAATAGTACCCATGCTGCAGGGCCTTTGTGAGAACTTAGTGTAAAATAGATGCTCATCTTAAAATTTTAAAAATATTTCTCTCAGGGTGAGAGAGATGGGTCTGTGCTTAATATGGTTTGGTAGTCTGCCAGAGGACCTGGGTTTCGTTTCAAGCTCTCACATGGCCACTAACAACCACCTATAACTCTAGTCCCAGAAGATACAATGTCCTTTTCTGTCCTCCAAGAGTGTCAGGATGCATGTGGAACCATACATACATACACACAAGAGACCATACACTTCAAATGAAAATAAATAGCTCAAAAATATTGTCATTCTTTCCTATCTTTCCTCTATGAATATATGATGCACTGCCAGAGTCTGAATGTTTGTGTCTCCCTGAAATTGTTATGGAAACACATGGTATGATGGGATTGGGATGCAGAGGTCATGAGAATGAGGCCTCAGAAATAGGGTGAGGTCAGAGAGCAGGCTTGCTGGTTCCCTGCCGCAGAAGAATGCCGTGAGGTGACTGAGTCCAGCCATCTCAGGGACAACTTCTCCATCTTTGCTGGCAGGGTCTCAGTTTGTGCTCCCAGGCCCAGGAACCAACTCCTGTCCTGATCGGTGGGGAAATGTAAGAATAACTTGGACAGATGTTTATGATTTGCAAGCTTGAATTCTCTGTGATACTCTGAACTTAATTGTAGTTCAGCTCCCAAGTGTGTTCTGTGGCCCTGATCAATCAGGAGCATCCTGATTATAATAAATTTTTGTCACCTGCAGTGACCCCATGTTGGGGTTATGCTGGTTTTAAATGGACGCATAACCATGACCATCCCTTACAACTTGAAAGTGAGCCATCTCAGAACTTGACCACCTTACCCTCTGAGACCTTGCACTTCTGGCTTCAAGCACCCTAAGAAGTATCTGCTGTTTAGGTCAGTTGGTCTACAGCAGTTTGTTATTGCTGATGGCCTAGACTGAGATTACCTTAAACTGGAGAAGAAAACACGAGGAATAGTTCTACTTGGGTGATGAACTTACCTGTATCATTGTCTGTCACACTCGCCTTACTTAACAGCCTGAGTACACCAGCAGCCAGCAGTGTGATGTTCCGTGGCAGTGAATACAGCCTGCTAATATTTCAATGCTTTTGTTTCAGTAGGGATTGCTTGGGTGAGGACACCCCCACATTGGTGTGACACAGAGAATTGCTACAACAGGAGTAAGGGAGAGGCTGAGCAAGATGTGTGGTGACACACAGCCACAGTCCCAGCACTCAGGAAGCTGAAGCAGGATCACAGGTCCCAGGCCAGCCAGTCCCACTGGACTACACAGTGGGACTCTGTTTTAAAGCAAGCAAGCAAACAAACAAACAAATAAAAATTCCAAGATCTGGGAGAGACTGGGCAGCCAGGGAGACACTTGGCAGCCTCACCAGCCACCATAATGTTGACTCCATCTCCCCTGGAGAGGGCACTGTCCCCCAGCTGCCAAGTGAGACAAACAGTATTGTCACACTTCTCTCTCTCTCTCTCTCTCTCTCTCCTAGAAAAAAAGTTTATAAACAGAAGCTCTGAAAGCAGGAAACAACCTTCGGCCTTTTCTTTGTTGGGCCAACTTTACTTGTCTGAAAAAGAGAATGCAAACTCTAGCTTGTGCTAGGAAAGATGTTTGTATTTTCTTATCAAAATTAAAAACATTGCCATATGCACGGGTGGCAAGGGTGAAATAAAAGAGGTGTCTCTATGCGTCTTTACCAGGATGTAATTCGACACTGAGCTTTTTAGAAAGTAATTTGGCAATGTGTATCAAAAGCCTTAAAAATGTTCCTGCTCGTTAACTCCGTAATTCTACTCTGGGAAGCTAGCCAAACAAAATAATCATGCATACAGAAAAAAAGATTTATATACAAAAAGTACATTACAGAATTATGTATAAATTTATTTTAAATGCTAAAAACACTCCTAATATTCAGCCATGAGGGGCTAGTTAATTACACCATGGTCCATGTACTTGATAGAAAAAATATGTAGCCATAGAATGAGATTTATTAAAAATACCCAATAGGAGAAAATATTTATGATAGGCTAGGGGATAAAAATAAATAATAAAACTGTACACAAGTCACAAATGTACCTTGCAAGTATATAAGATAAAATTAATACATACATAACCAAATGAGCTACAATCAACCAAAAATGATTTTAGCAATGGTGTCATTATAATAAATAGATCTTAAAAAACTACTTTTGTTTTTTCAATTAATTTTTTTCATACAATATATTTGATCATGTTTCTCCTACCCCAACACAAAAGGTCTTATGGACACATGAACTCAGAGACAGTGGCAGAGCACACAGGGCTTGCACAGGTTCAAGCCAGTCTGGGGCCCAGCACAGAGAGAGGGAAGGGGACACAGGGTTCCGCTCTTAACCATGAGGCTATTTGCAACTGATACTTGATGGCAAAGGGAAAATGTTTTCTCCAATGAAGTGTCAATAGGTTTAAAAAAATGTACTACCTAAATGTTTCAAATATTCTCTAATACTTAAACTACATTTTTAATGGGAAGATAAAAAACAAAAAACAAAACAAACAAACAAACAAACAAAACCCTCCTCTTTTTGTCGTCCATGCATGGAGACATACTGTCACCCACCTGAAGAGGGCCTTGAGGTTCTCTGGAAGTTCTGTGCGGCCGGCATAGCCTGGGTTCATGGTGATGAAGATGCCCACGGAAGGGTCCAGGCTAATCTCCTCCCCAAGGAAGCTAAATCTCTGCTTCCTGTCTCTGATTGCATCCTGGATGCTCTTCACCTGGTTGGGGGATCAGGAGATTATGACTCAGTGGTGGGCGGTGGCCAGTAACTGAAGCTGGAAATCCAGGCACACAGCACAGGAAGGTGTGCCCCTATGTCCCCCCGCCCCCCTGCCTTGAAGAACAAACATGGTGCTCACACCCTGGAGTCTTTGCTGATGAGTATGGGTCTGGAAGGTTTGTTACATTGTGGCTGAGCCTTTGCTGATGGGCATTTAGTATCAGTCTGGAAGTTTTGTTATATTGTGGCTACTTGGATGGGCGTGGTCGGGAAGCAGGTGTTTGTTTTGCTTGGAATCTGGGCTTCTTGTAGTAGTACCTAAAGTGCCCATAGTGCCGAGCACTTTTGTGTGCGTGAGAGAGAGGGGTGGGGGCAGGAGGGAGAGGGGTGCTGGGGAATCAGACTCAGGGGTTTGCACATGGTGGTCTTGGTCCTTTCTAGTCCTGAGTACTTTTTATGCACAGAAAAGCCATTCAAGCGTCATCAAGATAGTTGAAGGGGACACGTCAACCCATTGCCTCTGCTTCATTGTCATCAGGGGCACGGAGAGGTGCCATGGTCTGCCCATAGTCCCAGACCCCCTCTCTGGGGCAGCAGGATTTGGGTCTATGCCAGGGATTTCTTGAACGTGTTCTTGACCCCTGCACCATGGTGAGAATGCCAGTACCTGGTGCACAGGCATGTTCTAAGGGTAATGAAAGCCGTGTCGAGAAAACCAGCACCGTGCTTGAACTTTGGAATGTGAACACTGTCCCCGCAACTGTGTTTACTGTCTCAACCCCCATCTCTCTCCAGATTGCCTGTCCAGGGTGACGTTATGGGTGGGTAGGGTCTGAATGATGTTTGCTTCTCAGACTGGAGAATCCAGAGTCTGGAGAGAGGTGGCTTGAGCCAGAATGGCACAGGTAAGCTGAGACGAGAGAGAAAGGGGGCCTTTCTAAGGGATTCCACCTCCCAAACGCCTCTGATGAAGCTGGAGGACTATGCCAGCAGAAGCATTGAAGGGCTGATAACCACAAATCTTCAGGTGAACAGATAAACTCTGGGCAGGAAGATGGACACACTGCTGACTGCCCCACAGGCTTTGTAGGAGGGCAGGATTAGGGATGCTCCTGAAAGAAGGGTAATGGGCCAGCCTGTTGGTATTTACAACTTTGAGGCTGCAGGGGATCCCACCTGCACATGGAATCTTCCACCCCTAGAAGTTTCCTTTTGCCCTATAAAACCCTTAAGGCCCCCAGCCCCCACTCCGACCCCCATGCTTCAGCACACAGTCGGACTACCGCCCTTCATTGTTCTGATTAAAGGTCAGCCTGCTTCTTTAAGTTACTCTCCTCTTTCTTTTTCTTCTTTTTAAATTTTTTTTTAAAAATTACTTTATACACTGATTGTAGCCCCTTCCCTTATCTCCACCAGGACCATCCTCCTTCCCTCTTTCCACCACATCTCCTCTCCTAGTCCTCAGAAAGGGGAAGCCCTCCTCCCCTACCAATTGACCCCAGCCTATCAAGTCTCATCAGGACTGCCTGCATCATCTTCCTCTATGGCCTGGCAAGGCTGCCCAGCCAGAAGAAAATGATCAAAGAGTGGGCAACAGAGTCCATGTCGGAGACAGCACCTGCTCCCCTTACTAGGGAACCCACATGAAGACTGAGCTGCCTATGGGCTACATCTGAGCAGAGGGCCTAGGTCCTCTCCATGCATGGTTCTTGGTTGGTGCATTAGTCTCCTCTGGCCCCTCTGGGCCCAGATTTTTTGGCTCTGTTGGTCCTGTGGAGCTCCTGTCTTCTTTCTTTGATTGCTTTTATCAGTCCTGATCTAACATGTGAGACCTGGTCAGAGCTCCATTGTGGGTTGTTCTTACAGTGAGAAGAGAGACAAATAGAGTCCAGCTGTGTGTGTTTTTCACACTCTGCTTATCAACTCTAGGAGGAAACAAAAGGCGCACACCAGCAGTTGGCTTTGCTCAGCAAGGCTCCACAGTGTCTCTGGAAATTTTTAGCCTCAAGTGGGTCTTGGATGCAAAACACTTGAAGCTAAAGGCAGGGCAGGATTTCAAATGAACCTCTAGCATGTCTGTAAAGTATGGATGCTAGAAAGGCCAAGGATAGCCTAGTTCTGTAGAAGGCTAAAAAGTGTGTGTGTGTGTGTGTGTATGAAGGTGGGAGAGAAAGGGAAGGGGACAACATTGCCAGGATATGTGACAGTTCAGCAATTAGGATTCAGCACTTCTTCTGCAGTAAAGTTCTAATGACTGAATGTATTTGAGCTCACAGCAATTAGTGCGAACCTGAGATTGGTCTCCCTGCAGAATACCAATGCCATTCAGGCAGAGCCAGCCTCTAGCACCCTGCCTGTGGGCCACCCAGGTGAAACTCTCCTTTTTCATGGGCTCACAGCCCGGCCCTGCTCTGCCTAGGAGCTCCTTGCTACCCTCCAGCTGGATATTAGGTGGTAGGCGAAGACTGCTTCCTTCCTTCCTAGCCCTGCTACCTATAAAATATACAGAACACTTTCTTGGCCAGGGACAGGGAGGCAAGTTTAATTAGCGTTTACAAGATGTTGTGCTACCTTTGGGCCAAAGCCAAGGCTAGAGCCCAGGACCCTCCTGCTGTTTGTTCTGACTCAGCACTCTCTACCCAAACACCGAAGCCCAGAAAGCCCACACTCAGCAGAAATTTACGACGTACTTTGGATTGGAGGCATCTGTGCTTTTGTGTAAAGTTCTGTAGGGGTCTCTTCAGGGAGGTGACTGCACAGGCTGTGGGTGTGGGGGGCCTCTGTGCTGACAGGTGTTTCTCTTAGCCTGCCCTGTGCCAGACAGGAGGCCACTGGCTGTGACTCTTCCTCACTGCCTCTGCAGCAACTGAGGTTCTTGGGACAAACCACAGAGATGTGATGGCAAGCAGGATCCAAGGGGCCTGGATAAAGTTCGGAGGGTTGGGATATGGGTCACAGGGAAAATGAGTATTAAAGGCAAGTCTTGCTTGGTGGAAGATGCCAAGTGAACTCTGCACATACATCTCTAAAGTTGCATCACTTCTGGGGACTTTAAAGCCATCAGGAATAGTAATGATGATGATGATAATAAATTTGATGTCTTCAAATCACTTGACCAGTAGCAAGCACTACTCTGAACCTCCTACAGAAAGCATCCCGCTCAGTTCTCTGGAGCCTGAGATGGGTGGTCTTAGACCCATTTATAGAGGTGGAAGTGAGGCAGAAAGTGGTTAAGAAACCATTCTGCTTATAAGTTAGCATCAGGGGGACAAAAAAAATTGTACTATTCTTGAAACTTTTTTGTGAATTTAAAATTGGCTCAAAATAAAAAAGTTAACAGGAGAACAAAAGTGTGGCTAATAACAAACAGTTGCCAAATAGGGCAGATCAAGTCTTAAAACCAAGCCAGGTGGTTTTGGCCTCCTTCATCCAGAAGGGACATGACGCCTTGACACCAGTTGAATGTGACCTCAGCAGCCTCAGGCTGACATCAACTAGCTGAAAACATGTCCCTACATATTCTGAGAACCAAACAGGCAGTTTGGTAGTTACATGACTACCACAGAGAGTACCTAATAGGATCCTATGGTATCGTATAGGTGGCAGACTCTTCCTGCAAGGTTTATTTTTATTTATGTATACACCATTTGTCTTACTCTGAAAATAATGTTTGGTATAAACTAGAAACATTTCCTATAAACAAGGAAGACATTCATATTACCCATTGAAGACGCAGAAGTGGAAAGCATAAGGGTTCTATGGTTCCCAACTAAGGATTATGTTCACCCGGTCCCCATGGGTATGTTGGACTTCTGGAGACATTTTCTCAGCATGGAGAGAAGGATGCTGCAGGCATCCACTGGGTGGATAGTCTACACTGAACAGAACAGACCTTTGCAACAGACTTCTCCTGGAAGCTGGCATTCTCAGAAGGTTCTGTCCAGTGTCCTCCTACTAAGGCCTTGAATCTGTCATAGAGGGTGCCATATGCAAATTGTCCTTTTTGCATGTGGTACAATTTAGGGAGGTCTCAGGCTAACCTAATCTGTGTGAATGTTCTCAGCTTTTTCTCCCCAGCCCTTCACCATACTCCTTCTAGTCTAGGGATGTAGCCCATCTCTGGTCATTCCCTTATGAAGCCTTTGTCCAAATTCCATGTATCACTAAAAGCCTGCCTGGATTCTACAGTAATCATTGGGTGGAGTCTGCTGCCTTCAGGAAGAACAACCCAGTCACCACCTTGTACATTTTGTCACAGTTCTGTGTTCTTTTATAGTATGCTCCTCCAGAAAAGGTGCAACTTGGGACATTCTCTTGGCTCTGAGACTGGAGCATTTGTTCCATGCCTGGAATCCTTGAGTCTAAGTCCCTTGCTAGTAAATCTTCTAACTTTTTTTGAGGGGGGAGGTAGGGCCTCACAGGCTGGCCTTGGACTCACAGTCTTAGCTGGGATTTTAGGTGTTTGCCCCCATGCCTGGTTGGGATCGGCTGCTCAGCTGCTTCATCCTGCAGTCCAGCTCCCTATCAGTACCCATACCACAAGTAGTAGGGACACCAGACAATATGGGGGCAGGTCAGTTGTTACAGGTACCAAGGTGATGCGTTGTACTTTGGTGGAATATTTCCCGAGACTAAGATAATGCAAGGTCTAGAGAACCAACTGAGCCAGCAATGAGGAGATTCTGAAAAGAATTAAACAGTAAACTGCTTTTTAAAAATAGCGAGTGATTTCTCTCGCAATTGCCACACTGAGGATTTTCCCAAATGGGTATGCAATTCTGCTTGACCAACCTGACAGAGACATGAAAATATCCAGCAATGTAAACATTGGAACATAATCACTTCTGCGGAAGTGCCTGGGATGAGGGGCACAGAAGGGTGAGTGGAGAAGTGGGGGAGGGAGGCGGCAGAGAACTCTCGGCAGCTGCTGCAGCTCCCGAACCAATATGCCAGCCAGGATTACTGTGTGAATAATTAAGCACAATTTTCTCCTTGGATGGTTATATGATTTTAACTGTTACCAACTCCAGTTCTGCCTGAGCTATTGTCAGACCGCTTCCTCCTGACTGTCTTGTACGAGTGTGTCCCTAGACTGGATTGTGGCAGTATCAGAGTTCCAAGTTGAACATATTTTACTTAATTCTAGGAACAAAAGAGAAGCCCTGTACTCACCTTTCCATGTAAAATCATTCCATTTTCTGGCTCCCGGGCAGAGCAGTGGACAGCAGCTGTTGGGTACTCTCAACAGCTAGTAAGTGGTTAGGGTTGGTAAGACAACCTGGGGAATGGCCCAGCTAAGGATAAGTGAGGGTGTAGGTAGCACAGGTCTGTTCACGACAGGTGTGGATCATTCCCCTACCCGTGGATCACAACCATCTATTTCTAACTCATTTCCTGTCATGTTAAAATGACTAGGCTACTAATCATCCTTACCATCCCACCCTCACCATCACTGCCATTGTAATCATTATGCCCTCCTCATCACCATTGTTACCATTACCATAGTCCTCACCATCACCACCATCTTCATCATCACTAGCATTGTAATCACATGCCTTCACAACTGTCACCGTTATCGCCATGTCATAGTAATCGTATTATCACCATCGGTACACTACCCTCATCATTGCTACCGCCATTGTGCTTATCATGCCCTCCTCCTCACCTCCTTCATCACAGTCATTATCACCACATTACACTCAACATCATCACCACCTCCACCCTCCTCCTCATCACTATCACCAGCGCCATAAGCTCTACCACTTTCATTATCATTACCACCATCACCATCATTCACCTCCTCTTCATCATTGCTAACACTACCACCTCAAACATCATCAACATCATTGCCAGCCTCAGGCTTATCTCCTCATGGATATCACCACCACCATCACTTTCATTATATGAGCATCACCACTACTATTATCTCCAAAATCATCACCAGGCCCATTATTACCTTCATCCCTACTGCTGCAGACACCACTACCATCATGATCATACCACTTCTGCTGCCATCACTACCATCATGACTATTAACGGTATCATTACCCTAGCACTTGAACACTTATGACCTATACATATTTGATTAAGATGTTTTAGACATCATCAACTCATTGAAGATTTGTTACAGTGAAAGAACTGAGATTAGCTCAGTGAGCTCTCTGTGGGGCGTGCTGAAAAGAATTCCTTGGAAAACACATGGTGACAGCCTGTGGCAAACCCCTAGACTGACCCTCACCCTGAGACACCCAGAAGTGGTTCTGCCCTTAAATGGAATCATGGACAGTGATGCCCGACTGGTGAGAGCAAGAGATGTCCTCCAAACACTGTGGCAAGCAGCCAGAGGAGAGGACACAGAAATAGTGAATGCAGAGATGAGAGGAAGACATGAAGGTGAGGGGAAAGAGTAGGAGAGTGGACAGGGGAATACGAGGACGGTCGCCCGCAATGGAGACGTGGGAAGAACAAGTACAAGGTACAACAGAAGGAAATGGAGCATTTCCGGTGGCTGCTACAAGAAAAAGACAGTCTCCCAGGTTTTCAGAGCCACTCACAAGCTATAACCAGTGTCCTGAGAAAGGTTTCTTTACTCTACACCAGGCACTCAGGAAGGGGTTAGTCCCCCACAGTTCACAGAGGCATTCTATGGCACTGTTCCTGGTTCCAAGTTGTGATATGACCACACAAGATTGGAACCAGGCAAAGTATACAATTTTGGTTTCGGTTTGTCACCAGGGATTCATGTATTGGAAATCTTCATTATGAAACCCCGAGAAGGTGGGAACTTGATCCAGCTATGTTGTCTAGAGATTCAACTTTTGGGAAGTGGTTATGGTCACACAAGGCCATTGGGTTAGGGCTCATGATTGAATTCTGTGGTTTTGACAGCTAGAAGTCATTGCCAGATGTGTGTCTTTGAAAGTCCAGGAATGTGAGCCAAATAAAGCCATTGTCTTTATATGCTGCCCAACTTCAGGTATTTCATTATAATCACAGAAAAAGACTAATATAATCTCTTGTAAAATATAAATATTCAGTTTCAGTTTAGGTAACACCATGCTTCCATCTGTAAAACACAGAGGTGCTGATAAATGGTTAACCACTGACTCTCCATAAAAACTGGCCTATAGCTGTATGGTTTGGAAGGAACAGTTATGGCGATTAAACTTGGGATCCATACCTCTTAGGCAAGCACCTTTCACCCACATCCACAGCTCCAGTGTCTTGGTGCCAATACTTTCTCCCTAGGCCCCATCAAGTCCAGCCAAAGTGAGACCACAGAAACTTGCATAGTAGATTCACCCAGGCAAGACAGAACGGTGCTGATGCAGGAGGGATTTTAGGTTGCCACTTGGGCCTTGCTTCCCCATGTTCACTAACTCCGAGTGAGAAGAGCAAATCTAGGGAAGGGTAAACTGCACCTTGCTCTAGGAGGGGCTGTGCTAAGGGACAGTTAGGACAAGGGTCAGTGTCTGTTGAGTAGCCTCTGTCAGACAGAAGAGCCGAAAGGACTGACTGCTACAGAGCAGGCAGGTGAAGGGCCTCTGAGAGCCCCTGATGACCCACGGCTGAATGCCAGGGGTGGGTTGTTGTGAAACAGCAGCCAAGGTGCGGTCTACCGCTCTCCAGCCCTGCAGCTGCTTCAGCTCTCTGCTCAAAGCTCCACACTTAGCCTCCAGGGACAGGGGCAGCGTGCTGGATGGAGGGGCGGCCAGCTGGAGGTTGTGGAGCAGAGGCTGGCTCCTGCCAGGGCGCATGGTGCAGTGAAGGGGCTGACCCTGCCTCAGCCAGTTCCTCCCACATGCTTGACCTGCCTGATATTCTGTCCCACCCTCATTCTGCTACCACTTCTTCCCCACTCCATGCTCTTGCCAAAACCAAAACCAAAACAAAACAAAACAGACAAAAACAAAAAACCCAACAAAACAAAAAACCCACCTCAGCCCAGCTGAGTGTTTTCCATATTCCTTTTTGGGCCTGAGAGAACTGTACCAGGAACCAGATCTGAGAATCTCTCGTGGCTACAGACTCCCTCTCCTCCCTTTCACTCTCCTCTCCCACCATCTCTTTTCCCCTCCCCCCTTGTTCCCTTCCCTTCCTCCCTTCCGTTTCCTTTCTTTTCTCTTCTTTCTCCACTCCCGCTTTTTCTCTCCCCTTCTCCTCCTTATCCATCCTCTCCTCTTGAATAATGCTATCTGCATGGTGCTCTGGAGATAAACCAAAAGGGAGAGAACCTCAACTGTGTTTGTCTGTAGGATATGTGGGCACAAACTCAGAGCAGTAGGCACACCATTGTGCCCACACTTCAGTGCATATAGTTCTCTACAGAGGCTGAACCTTAGTGAAGGGGGGTGGGAGAGGAACCCTGAAACCAACCACCCCTTAGTGGAAAATGGGGGTGCTTAGCTTACAGGGAAAGGCACGGGGGACAGTGGCTGGCAAAGGAGCTGGGGAGGTGCAGGGTACTGGAGCCTCTGCAGCTCAGTGAGGATGCCTGGGAAAGTCCCTCGCCTTGACCGTCCCTCTGTCCAGCTCTTTAAAACTACCACCAACCGCAGGCTAACTCTCCTTTGGAATTCCCAGCTACTTGCCTCATTCCCTTCTACCTGCTCCAGCATCTCATTTACATCCATCTTTTATTTGGTTTTAAATTGCTTCTCTAGCCATTCCTATGTGTGAATTGATGATGTGGATGGCGGAAGGGGGTTCAAATCTTCCCCTTGTCACTTTGCAACAGTGTGTGTCCCTTTTCTTCCTTGTTATGTTTTCTCCATATAAAGTAGAAGTTACACTAAAAGAACCAGTGGAGCATGGGGGTGATATATGAAGAGTGTCTGGGAAAGGAGGGAATCCACTCTCTGCTTTTTCTCCTTCTGTTATCCTCTTGTCCTTGGGTCCCTGACCCAAACTCAAACCCTCTCCAGCCAGCTTTTAGGGATTGACTTTAAAAAACACATTTCAGAATCTTATTCTATAGTATGGATATTCAGGTAAGTTTTAGAACTCTGAAAGTGCTCAATCTGTCTCAAAAACTCGAGACACTCTTGAAGTTAGGAATTGTTTCTTCTCAGCAGGGCACCTGCGCTCCCTCAAGCCCAGTGACTCCAGAGTCATATATGAGTGAGCGAGTTAGGCTGAGCGATGTGGGGCAACTTTCTTACAGACTTCTAGAGCAAACGGAAGAGCTACAGCTGGAGGCCTGGTTGACAGCCAACATGCATGATGTTCTCAAGCAGCTAGGATCCGCCTTCTTGGCTGACCCTTTGTGCTCCGCCTCAAAGAAGGTGGGATAGATCATTTATGTCCCCATTTGACACACAGAGAAGGAGATTCTCCTAGATAGAAATGGTAACTTATCATAAGGATGGAGAAAGGGGAACACCTAGGCAAGTAGGAGATGGAAATAGTGCTGAGGAAGAATGAAGACAACAGGCAGTAGACGTGCAAAGGGCCAGCCGTGAAGACTGCGAGGCCCCCATGCCCTGGTAACCCATACCTGTACAGCCACCACCGACAGCACCTCCACAGAGATTCGGTTGAACTCATCAAAACAGCCCCAGGCGCCAGTCTGAGCCAGGCCTTTGTAGATGTTGCCACAGGACTGCAAGGAAACATACAGGGATTGAATGGTGACGGTGTCTTAGAAGAGTCTTGTCGTTTTCCAGCCTCTTTATTATAGACACATCTGGTCCCCTGAAAGTGGCACTGTAATGTCAAGAACAATTAAGTTTTTCAAGTTGATGGGTGACAACATAAGTCATGGAATCCAACAAGCTTTCCAAGATGCTGTAACAAAAAATCCCTTTAAGATGTCACCAGGGTTTATTCCTGAGCATTCTGTAGCTTTCAAAGTCTCAGGAAATGACTGAAAGATAGCTTTTCCTAAAACATATAAACAAATAACCTTCTCTTCAGGCTTTAGCATACCCTAATGGGAATCCAGTGCCTGTATCTTTGAGCCATGCCCAACCACACTGGTTTCCCAGCTAATGTGGAGCTGGGCAACTGATAACAGTCACAGAAGCAAACTATGGGCAAATCTTGCCAAAAGAGAGCAAGAAGAGAATTTCAAAGGGAAGAATGTATTTCTGACCTAAAATGAGAAGGAACTCTGGCATTAAAGGGGAGCTGGTGAGCTATGCATCTGTGGTAAGGAGCAGGGACTGACCATCATTGGGTAAGTGATGCTTCTAATATTCTGGGGAGATGCAGTTGTGGGGGTCCTGACATTTAGCCAGAGTTCCATTTTTAAATGATCAAGTGTGTGTACAGGACCCAGCCATAGGTATGGCCCCTTTTAGGTAGGAACTTTTAGGAAAATGCGGGCAATATGGTATACAAATACCAGAGAGTTGCTACAGAAGTATTGGTTCCAGTGCAAACTGCAGACCACACTCTCATAGAGACCAGAGAGGAATGAATCAGAGTTCTTCAGTGGAGATGAGGTGGCAGAATGATAGCACATTTAAAGATGTGCTTTGTGAACACCAGCTGTGCCTTGAAAAAAGGATTTTGTTAACAATGTTGGGGAAACACTACATTCCATAACCCACCTTTGCCAAATTCTAAATATATACTAGTGAGCTGTGAGGGTACATCAGTAGTAGAGCATGCATTAGTTGAATATATAAAATAGTATATCTCTCAGTCTCTGTTTGTTTCTCTCTCTCCCCCTTCTTTCTCTCAACACACAAATATGCACATATATGCATACACCCATATGCATAAAACCACTTTAAATTTCTGAAACAAGATTAATTTGTTACATGGCTGGTATTCTATTCCCTTTTCCTCCTGTGAATTTTCTCAGAATACACTCCAACAAACAGGCATAATAAAAAAAGAAAAGGAGACAGACAGAAGCCTGCGTACGTAGATCCCAGAGCAAGGTGCTTCACAATACATTCTGCATCTATGTGGCAAGGAGAAGGGAAGGCTTTCTAGGAGGATGAAAGATTATGGAAGAAAAAATGAGCAAAATAATGATGTGCCCAGAGAAAAGTAAAGGTGCCATTTGGGATGGAAAATTGATTACTAAAGACAGTCTTAGTAACAGAAAGCCTTGAATTATTACAAGGAGTCTTTAGAGGTTTGCAGGAGAGATGATGATTAAGGCAACATTTTGTCAGAATCAGTCAGACATCTACCTAGGCAAGGTTGGTTGTAGGGCAGAGTTTTAAAAGGAAGGGAAAATATAGCCCACATCCTATCAAACCCCAGAATGCTCAGACTCAGGAGGAAAAGCTGAACAAAGGAGAAACAAAGAGATGAGTAGTTGCCAGGACTTTTGAGGGAAGGATGGGGGAAGAAGAGATTGAAACCCAGGTGGAGCAGCGGTCATGCCAGGGTGCAGAAACTGCTGCACCTGGTTCGGGGACACTGGGTGATGCATTACACACTTTCCTAAACCTGTAGAACCATATATTCAACTGCTCTACCAAACTGGAAACCCCAACACAGTCTTGGATTTTAGTTTTGAAGAGCATAATGACACTCTAAGAGGGGACCCTAAAGGGAAATTATGCTGATGGCTGATTTGCAATGGGGAATTATGGGTGCAAACAATCAGGATGCCCAAGATTCCAACCTTAGAGATAGGTAAAGGATGGGGGAGAATGTCAGGGTTCTCCCAAGGTGGAGGAAGAACCTCTATTCCAGATACCTTGTGTGTAATTAGAGCCAGGACTGGACTATGCGTGAAGATGGGGACAGATGTGGAGTCATCGGAATACACGCTGAAATGGAAACTCTGGAAGAGGATCAGCACATGAGGCAGGGTGGCCAGAAGATGAGAGGTGGGAGAACTGGAAGAGAGAAACTTGGAAGGCTGAGGGAGTCGAAGTCTTGAGATACATTCATGATTGCTACGGGAGCCTGAGCCTCCTGAGGTCCGGAACGCACTCCAAATGCTCTCAAGCTCCAAAGCCATTGGATGTTTCTACAGTAGCCTCAAAGTTAAGGTCAAGGAGAAGGTATTGCTGCTGTGACATGAGGTATGGATGCCATTCTGCAGTAAATGGCTGAGCTGAGCCAGCCTCGCAACAAAGCTGCTTTTGCCTCTGAGCAGGCTAGGCTTGCGAGGTCACTTCTGCCTCCAAACAGGACCATTAGCTCATCAGAGAGTGCTCATTTTAAGTCCTAGCTGCAGACTAGCAGTGCCGAAGGCGGACAGGTAGCTGTGCTGAGCCATTTCTGACTCAGGGCAGGACCAACATTGGCTCAGGGCCAGGCTGTTGCTAACCACGATAAATCTGAACTACAATTATTCCAGGACACCGTGTCATTGAAACATTGCCTGACAGTCCATGTGCAAACCTTTCACATAAAAGCAACCCTTAAATGACTCTGTGAACACAGTTTCTCTTTGCTGTTTCACCCATTTCTGCTCTAGGCAGCATTCTAATAAGCTCTATGGCTTTATTCTGATGTTAGTGGATTCGTTTATGGTCCATATGTCACAACTTGTCAAATCCCATCCCTGGCAAGAGCAGTAGGACTCTTCAGTGTTAATTGGCTGTGTCTAGGGACATTGGCTAGCTTTGTAAGTTTTCTACTTTCCCTTTCTTCCACATTTCCATGCTGTACTAGGAGCACCGGGCTCTGCACCTGTGTTCACGGAGCTGAGTGGGCTGTGTGTCCTGATGGAATTCCTGGGACAGACATGCACCAGCATGCCACCTACAGCCCTAGCCCTCCCGTTTGTTCCGTCAACCCACTACTTCCTAGATCGACATTTGGCTTTGCTTCCCTTAGGCCTGTTGTTATTTCTTTCCCTCTTTTGCTATCTTGGTGCTTGGATTTTCTCTCTTCCTGTCTCCTCTCCAGCTGCTTCTGCTTACAGGGCTCCCCACAATAGCCTCCCAGCATGATCAGGCTTTGCTGCTGTTCTAAAGTCTGCAGGTCTTTCTGTAGTCCACCACTTGAGGGGCCTATGGCCGTTGGTATCTGTACTCTATTCCTATCACCCTCCTTACTTTCGCCACTGCTCTCTAAGGCTGCCTGGCCAACATACTATGCTCAACTCTAGTCTCTACTCTGGAGAACTGCAAACAGAATCTATTGTTGTTAGAGTTATAACAGACACATCAAAACACATGACAGCTGTGCCTGGCTCTCCATCCTTTCTTTCCTCCCCCTAGCCAGGCTCTAGAAGAAAAGCTCAGAGGCGAAGCTGATGAGTTCTGGGGGGCAGACGCCAGCTGTTTGGAACTGGATCCAAGAGTTTCCATAAACATCTTGTCCTTCCTGGGCTGTATTTGATCATTGTACCCTCTTTCAACTTTTGATCTTCCTGCTCTACCTGCTATGTCATCATAGGGGACCCCAGGGCCCTCCTGCTTTCCTTCTGTGTCCTCACTGAAACCATGCAGCACCCTGACCACTTTTTTTTAATTTATTTATTTTTATATCAATCACAGGTTAGGTACTTTGCATCCCAGGTGTAGCCCCCTCCCTCATTCCCTCCCACCCTCCCCGTCCCCTCCAAGTCCACCAACAGGGGAGGACCTCCTCCCCTTCCATCCAACCCCAGCTCATCTTGTCTCCTCAGGGCTGGCTGCCATGTCCTCCCCTGGGATCTTGCCAGGCTGTTACTCCCTGGCATGTATGGGGGAGGGTCAAAGAGCCAGCCATCAAGTTCATGACAGAAACAGTCCCTGTTTCTCTTACTAGGGTTTTCAGTTGGATACCGAGCTACCATGGGCCATATCTGAGCGGGGGTTCTAGGCTATATCCATATATGGTCCTTGGTTGGAGAAACTGTCTCATACAAGACCCCTGTGCCCTGCTCAGTTTGGTCTTTGTGGAGCTCTTGTTCTCCCCAAGTCTTACTAACTTCCCCTATTTTTATTATTACTTCCTGCCCTCTGCCAAGGGCTTGATTGTGAGTCTTAATATCTGCTTTGATACATTGCTATATTGATTCTTTCAGAGGTCCTTTTTGGTATGCTCCTGTCCTGTTGCTTGTTTTCTCCTCCATTC
>CM053757.1:51460257-51474792 GCA_028658305.1 Pachyuromys duprasi
GTCTCCCTCCCTCTATCCCTTTTTTCCCTCCACTTCCTGGTCTCCTTTGGTTCTAGAGATCAAACCCAGAGCCCTGGTAGATTTCTGCATAGGTAAGCATTCTCCCACTGAGTGACACGTTAGCTTTTTGTGTTTCTTTGGAGTCCTAACCAGTCCCATCTTGGGATGGCCAAGGACACACTCCAGTGGAAACTTCCTTGTGGCTACTTTTGGAGCCTCTCGAGCTGTAGTTCTGAAAGATGAAACATCATTTACTTTGGTATCTTCCCAAATGTCCCACATATTCTGAACAATAAACCAACCCACTTTGTCTCTGGGGTGTTCTATGTTAAAGTATCGTTTCCAAACAGCTGGGCAGACAGGCTTGCAGAAGCAGTTTAGTGAAGCTGCCTGGTTACAGTGATTTTTGCTGCTTAGGAAGTAAGAGCCTTCACTCTGTGGTGTTATTAGAATCCTCCTTTTGATATTGCTCTAGTCTGTGTCTGGCCTGGGCTCAAATACTGAAACTTTACTGGCAGCCCAGGTGAGCCAAAGATAAACACTCCTTTACTCTGTCCTTTCAGGGGAATAGGCAGAGTTAGGGTCAACTGATTAACTTTGAAAGGATTGTGATAAATGACCTTTATAATCCCTGGCCTGGAGTCAACCTCTGTCTTTCTGTTTGTGGTGCTTGATTTGACTTTGAGGAAATCTGCTGATTTTCTGCCATGAAGACACATGTGTTCTACTTCAAATGAGGGTGTCTTCCAGAATATTCCTTTTGGGAGGCTTACTTATTTCAGCAAGGCTGCCAATAACTAGCTATGGAAGAATCTAGAGGCTCAAAATAATCCTGAAGGCTGAGTTTATTTCTTTAAAGAGGGGAAGAAAAAAAACCTTCTTCCTGCATTGAAAAGAAACATTATCTTAAAGTATTCATCAACAAAAACAGCTGTCCTCAAATTTAGAGGCAACTGCCTCGGGAAGGATGGGATTCAGGTCTGGATGCCCCTTCTGTTCATTTGCCATGAGGAAACATGGCTTCCCAGGACTCTATAACCTGTGCACGGTAGGTTTCTGCTAAGCTAAACCATCCCAATTCAAGAAAAGGAGTGTCCTCTAGAAAAATCATGGTTCCATAGCTTCAGCCTCTAAAATTATTTCTACATTAAATGTATCTTCAAACATGAAATTTTCTTTGATGTAGTTCATGAATTTTTTTTCTACTTTGAAACTTTCACATTATCTGTTTATTCTGCTTATAAGAGAAACAAGAAGGCACCTTATTAAAAACATATGCAATGAGAAAACACCATCGTAGAGGCAGCAGGGCAAGCTGTTATTTCACATCTCTAAAACCGAGGCTTTATTCATTTGTGAGCAGAATGACTGTAGCAGAGAGTGACCTCGTCGGTCTTTTGTTTCTCCAGCTTTTCTCCAGGACACAGCCTGGAGCACATTGTTTGAATGGTGCTAGGGTCTGGAATGAAGTGTGTGGTCTCTGCCCTGCCTGTTGGTGGGCGTCTTGCAATGGTGGTGGTGGTTGTGTTTACAGGAGTCTCTCCTGTCCTTATATAACATCCTATGGGGAACGCGCCCCCCCCCCCTTTACAGAGGAAAATAAAGCTGTCACCTGGAGACATGTTCTCATCATAGCTACTTGTGAGCCTTTCTGCCCTTCCACCCATCAGTAAATTTAGGATTTGGGGGGTTTGTTTGGCTTCATTATTTTACAGGTGACGGGAGAAAGGCCCCCATGTCAAATGATCCATTTGTTCACACATTAGTGGAGTCAGAATGTATGGGGCTCTGCCTCTTGGTACATAAGAGGTGGCCAGGAGGCCAACAAAGATGAAAGGAACCTGGAGGTTCCTGTGAAAGAATAAGGAGAGGCCTCCTATCTGGACTCTGTATCTCTTCGGGGAGTGGGACCAGCGGAGTATGGCTAAACCATGTATCTGAGCTGCCACCAGAGTCCAAGGCTCCTGCGGACGAGTGGACTCTTACCTTGTAGTCCATCTGCTCGGAGCAGTTGAATACATAGACCATAATGCCCAGTGCTCGGCCCAGGTCCTTGGTGGTCTCCGTCTTGCCTGTGCCTGCGGGTCCTGCTGGAGCCCCACTCATGGTCAGGTGCAGGGACTGGGTGAGAGTGATGTAGCACCTACCAAACACAGGAGGGCAAATGCCGTTACCCTCGCCTCAGATGGCCCACTGGGTGCTGGGGAGACAGAAGCTCGAGGACAGATGGGCCTCACTTAGCATCTACAAAGGAAAGAGAACCTGTAACAGCCCCCATGTCTGTTCCCCGCAGAGCCTGAATTCCCAGAGGACAGCCTAATCATGACCATCTCCACATAGGGCACTGTGCCTCCTTGTTGGCCCATTTTAATCTTGGCCACACCTTCTCCTGTAGTTCCACTTCCCAGTGCTTTGATGATGCCCCATGGCTCTCCTGAAGCACATTATCAGCAAGATCTACAGAGCAACACTCGTTCTCCAGGTTCTCTGAGACTGTGTTGGCTCTTCCTCCTCCCCATCCAAGCAACCCCATTTGAGCCTATCTTTTCCATTTGTCTAGGAAGTGGCCAGTAGCTCCTGGCCAGGAACTGGCATTAGTCCTGCACTAAGGATCGGGATGAGTGAGGAGAAGCGTTGGTCCACGCTAACTCCCACCATGTATATCACACAGATCTCTCCCACGTACTTTTGTAAGAGTTAGGATGCATAACCTTCTTGTTCATTGTTTTACCCTCAGAACCCAGAACACTTCCAGGAGCATATAAGACCCCCAAACCTCTTTAAAGGCATATGAGTGACTCCATGAGCAAACTAATAATCATTTAATCTAATATTTCTTTTACTATCTTCATTGGTGACATTGAAAAAAGTCGCCTTTATTGGTGCAGCTGAGGAGATAACTCAGCGTTTGTAAAGTGCTTGCAGTGCTCAAGCATGAGGACCCAAGTCCAGATCCTCAGCTCCCATGTAAAATATGGGTGCTAGTGATATCTGCCTGTAATACCAGCACTGGGTAGTATGTGTTTTGGGTATAGAGGTGGACAAAGAGGATCCTCTAAACTCACTGGCCAGCCAGTGTGGCTGAAATGGTAGACTCCAGGTTCAATCAGTAAGAGAGACCCAGTCACAAAACACAAAATAAGGGGACAGTGTCCACCCAATGGCATACACACTACACATACACACACACTATATATATATTACACATACACACAATACATACATATATACACTATACATGCACACACATACTACACATATACACACATAATATACATGTACAAACAATACAAACACACACACACAAAACCACCCCACCATCCCCTACAGCCCCACCAAACACACAATTATTTAAGTTATTCAAAAGGATTCATAATTCCATTTAATTGTGCTCATTGGATAATAAGCACATAAAATATGCTTAAGATTGTCACTGAGAGAAACTCACTGTGGGTGAAATGCCATTACCCAGGACGGTGATGATCTTGAGTATGTCCCTAATAAACGATGGCAAAGATTCAAGAGAAGGGGGAGCTTCATATGTTGCTAGTGGAAATGTGACATGGTGCAGTCATGAAAGACAGGTTAAAAGTTTCTTCAAAAGAAGGAGAAGGGCTTTTCATACAATTCAGAAATCCCCTTCTTTAGAGTTTTCCCAAGAAAAATAAATTCACTCATCTACAGCACTCAATCATGGTGGCAATAAAACTAGATGAAACACAAATGTCCCATACATGGTGAATAGATTAAACAAAATGTAGCAACCATGCAACAGAACACGCCTTAGCAATATGAAGTAATGAAGACATGAACATGGCAGATGAAACATATCAGCATCATGCCCTGTGAGTGAAAAAAAGACAGATGAAAAGATTATATGAAACATCCAGAAACGACCAAGAGAAAAAGACAACCCCAGGCAGATCAGTAGCTGCTAAGGTGTGGCCAGGAATTTACCACAACCACCACAAAGGACATGTTCAATTGAATTGCACCCTTGTCATAAGTGAACTTTAAGACACTAAAAATATACTTCAATAAATCTGTTAGGTTGCCCCAATGGTCTAACTGTTTCATACCCAGTGATTCAAAACAGACTCTACTCATGAAATCAGCCTGATAGAAGCAGTGTGCAGAATTATCTGCCTGGTTTGGGATCTGATGCTTCAGGCTGACCAACAACTGAGTCAGTACCCCTTCTGCCAGATGATGATGGCCTTTATTGGTTTGATGGAGCCCAGAACCAACATGGTGCTGAAGGGGCTAAAATTTAAGTTTCTGTAATCTGCACTAATCAATTTCCCATTCCTGTTTCCACCTCTGAGTGGAACCCAAGAGGACAGTTTCTCTGGGCAGAGGGAAGAAATGAGTTGGAACTATTCCACCTCTAGTTTGTTTGTGAATTGCATGACACTGATTTAGCTGAGCACAGGGAATTGGGCTGCATTCAGCTTTAGCCTCTGGCCATGACACTTCATTGGGTTACCTTACTTTCCCTGGACATTGACTATGAAACTGGGACATTGACTATGAAACCGGCATGACTAGGGACTCTGAGCATCAGACAGGCCATGAGACAAAATGAAGGGAGTGAGGGTTAAGGTATAAAGCTAGATGGACCTCTGATCATCTTTCCTGGCCGCTATTTTCATTTGGCATCTCCAGGCAGACCTTCACAGAACCTTACATGAGCCTCCGCAGTCTGGGTTTCTGATTCCAGACTGATCCCATACCTGCTAATTCTCACAGTCACTGAAGCCCAAGCCTCTGAACCCTGGAAGAAAGCACTTGCCTGAGCTTGCATAAGTCTAACCTGGATACACTCCACTACTTTCTCCCTTATACCTCCCTTTGTATAGCTGAAGAGCAGGCTGGGCCTTTCAGGTCTGGAGCTGGAGGACTCACACAGGATGTGGAAGTCTATAAAGGCAATGTTACACAAAGTACAATTCCCATTAAAAAAGAAAAACACAAGACTCCATTTGAATGAGACCTTTGGAACTAGGTGCCACTTTTGTTGTAAGGACATGCTGAGTTTCTGAGCACTTGTCAAAATATTGTCATTTTCCATCTATAATAATAGAACTCAGAACCAAGAGAGATTTCCAAAGTCAACTAATTCCAGTGTCTCTCTTTTACAAAAGGGTAGACTTGGGCTCAGTGAAGAAAAAATGGACCATCTGATGGGATCTAATAACTGAAAATGCATCAGTGGGGACTTTAGAATGGGCAACAAGAAAAGCCCAAAGCAAAGCATCTGCTGCAGGAGGACTACCAAGATGCTCAGGGGACTGTGAGTCGCATGATTTCTGTGCCTCACATATGAAAAGAAATGTTAGAGGTGCCTTAGAACACCCAGAATACTTGCAAGTAAAATGTCTTGAATTTGTAATTCAGGGCATTAAGTGGGCAAAATAAAAAAAATAAATATGTAAACATTTCCATACTCAGAAAATAAAAAAATTAAGATACACTAAATCAAGAAAAAAATGTAATGCCCAAAGCAGTAAATGTTGAAAAACTGATATATTAGACTGCATTAAAATTGAAAACATTTGAACTTCAAAAAATGCCATGAAGTAAATGAAAAGATAGACCATGTCTGCAAACACATATGTAATATAGGAGTGCATACGAAGAATCTCTACAACTCCATAAGAACACAAACAGATGTCATTATACCAAAGAAGAAACCTGAATAGCACAAGACACTTGATAAAAGTTGGTTGACATTATCAAGCAATTGGAAGATGAAGACTACAACCTGGATGAGATAGCCCTTCACCTTGACCAAAATGGCTGCAAGAAGTAAGTCAACAATGACCATCACCATCAAGGATACAGAGAAATGGGAATGCTCACACATTGCTTGTACAAGCATAAAATAGTACAGCCATTTTAGAAAACATTTTGGACATTTCTCAAAGTCCAGTGTGAAAGAGCCTAAGACCCGAAATTTCTCCATCCAAGCAAAAAACACATCCACCTAAGGACTTGAATGAAAACGTTTTTATCAGTACTATGATAATGGCCCCAGCTAGAAGCATCCCAAGTGTCTTCCAACGACCAAATGCACAGACAAAATATGGTGCCAAGCCGTGAGGTCTCCCATGTTTCCGGCTGACAGCCACCTATGCTCCAGCCAGATGGACACAGGTCTGTGCAATATTTCCTCTTTGGTTTAAAAGTTGGCTTATTTTGGACTGCTATCACTTGTCATTAAAAATGTTTTGATAGAAAAATATTTTTGACCCACTGTCCTCAATAGTCAAAACATTTCCCAAAGAACTCAAAGAGGTTAAATATACAGCAAAATAAAACAAGCTATAAAAAATATAGGAAAATGGTGCATTATTCTTTGGACATAGACTTTCTAAGCCTAAGAGTAATATTTATACAGAACCAGAATGGTGATAGCATAACTCTCAGGAGAAGAAAATTCAATCACCAATAAATGTATTTCTCTGAAGCCTGTGAGTAATTAAGGCCCAAACCCAAAGGTATGCCTAACAGAATGAATTGGGACATTTAAAACAATACATAAAGCCATTTAAGGTATCCTGCACTGAACACTTTCAGAAACCAGTGAGAGCAGGGACAACATTAATTTTCAACAAATAAAGCCAACAGGGGACTGGATAAATGGCTCAGTGGTTAGGATAACTTGCTGCTCTTCTAGGGGACAGGAGTTAGGATTCCAGGCCGTGTCACACCACATGACTTATAGCCATTTGTAACTCCAGCTCCAGGCCATCTGATACCCTCTTTGGGCCTCCATGGGCACTCATGCATACATGTTTGTATGCACGCACATGCAAAGACAACAATGTGCAACTTTGTGCCAGTTGGTTGTTTTCCTCATTAGTATCCCAGAGGAAATGCTAAGAACCTTCGGGGAACATTCAGAAGAGTTCCTGAGGCTTTTTTAAATGGTGCAGCTCAGTTGTAATGTGAATACCCCCATGGTTACAGGAAATAAACTGTGGGGCACTTGAACTGTTTTAGAAGAACACCCAGAGGATATACATGTGATTATTACATGATGTTCACTTGGGGAGATGGGAACAAATGTCTACTCACCCCAGAGAAGGCTCCAATGACTGACCACGTACAATGTCACTGACATGCCACTTGACAGACCAATGTATTTACTGGGCCTACTTAGCGTGGGTGAGGCGTTACTTACAGGAGTAAATTAGCCTAGCAACTTGAGAGTCTCACCCCGACATGAATGGCAACTTCTGGCAGCTTCATAGAGGGAGTCTCCCCCTTAAGCTAACTTTTCACAAACTGTATGCTCCATCACCTCCAGGGGGTAGATGCAGATAGCTGGAACAGAGGCAGAGCAAGGAGGCAACAGAGCAGAGCCCGAGGGTCTCCTGCAGGTGGTTAAACTGCTCTGATAAAGATGGTCATGGCTGCCATGTTCAGACAAGAGCTTTCAACAAGCGTTAAGTTTCTGAGAAATCCCCCATCTCTCATAATAGATCATACTATCATCTCAGTTTCTGTCTTCAGGACCCCCACACAGAAGGAAGCAGGTGAACACTGACAGGTCGCCTCGGGTCACTTGGCTTTTTTTTTTTCTTTAGTGACTGAGGTTTTCAGCTTTTCTCTAACAGAAGCACTAAAGAAAAACTTCCAGTCACGTGCTGGCTCTGTCCTTGTCCAGCACACCGCCTTCAAAGACTCTTGCATCAATTATATCTCACCTACTTTCAGTTTTTTCCAGAGAAATTAAGAGGTGCTCAAAATTGATAAGCAGTTGATTAAAACTACTTAATATAGCACAGGGCAGATAGGGGCATTTGTGTGTGAAGGGGAGGGGAGGAGACAGGAGAGAAGGGGATGGAAAGCGCTCAGCCAAGGCCAAAGGACAACCTAGAAGAATTGCTTTTGTTCAGCCTGAGAAAACATTTCCATTTGATTCTTCAATTTAGCGCTGTACCTAAGTCCCGTGACAGCGACAGAGCCTACTTACATATTCAAATCCCATCCAGGCACTGGGAAATTCCAAAGACATGGGCACAATCGGTCGGATGTACTGTACACGGACGTGTTTTTAATGAATGTGCAGAGGTTGTATGGATCGATTGTTCATTTGATTAATTCTTCTGACAGGAGCGAATTAAGTGCCCTGATGCTGCGCACAAGTGAAGGCTGAATGCCTTCTAAAATACGACTTTGTAGGTAGAGATCAATTTTATTTCTTCTCTTTTTTTTTTCTGAGTAAAACATTTCTTGAGATAATAATGGAAGGCAATGAGAAAAGGGGACTTATGTAAATATTCAACTGTACACGCTCTGTCAGAAAGGCATCAAATGTGCAAAACAAGGTCAAGGTTTATATCACATTCACCAATATTTGCAGCAAATCCTCCTTTCAAGTTGCTATTTTCAATACCCCACAAAAGGGGGGACAAATCCCTATTTTAGAAACAATTCACTGTCAAACTGCTCTCCCTAGTCTCTGAAAGGCATTTCGCTTGAGGGTACCAGATTAGAGGCACCTCTAAATCTAAAAGTACTAGTTATCTTCTTCAGCTTTCAGGCAAATGTCAGGGTCCAAGGAGAGAAGAGTCTCATACTTCCTATGACTGGGAATGATAATGTCTGGTGGGTCAGCAGAAAGGAAGGAAAGCAATGCTCTGAAGGCTATGGAGAACAGCATCCATACCCCAGGCCTCAGAGCTCATTTCCCTGCATGGACTCAGTGTCTAACCTGGGCCCCTGTTACAGCTGAACACAGTGTCAGCTCCTGAGAGCAGAGCAGGGAAAACCAAAGTCAAGAATATCACAGGACAGTCTAGATTTGGAGACAGACATTAATCAAATTGCTCAAACATGTAATGACTTCATTATACTGTTTCAAGTGATAACATTTCCTTAACTATTAGCTCATATTCCATGGCAAGCCAGAAAACTCACAGTAAAAAGAAATGTGCTGCCAGATAGCTTTCTAATGATGGATGACTTACTGAGAGTCACAACTGTAAAAGACGTTTGGTAAAACCCAGTCTTCATGTGCCTTGAATTGGGAAAATCTTCCTTCATCTTATACTGGAGAGGCCCCCTCAGGTAACTGAGTCCAAGTAAGAATCCAAGTCAACTTCTCCTTGATGATGCCTCTTCTTATGATTGGCAGCTTTCTACTTTTAACCATCATTAATTCGTCCATTCACTCATTCATTCATTCATTTAGCAAATGCTACTAGGCACTTCTGATTTTGCACACAAGGTAGACACAAGTCCCCATATCATAGGGAGAATGCAATCAGACAAGTAGATCATTTCAGAAGGTGGGGAAAATTAGGAAGAGACTGTAAGGGGTTCGAAAGGGCTGTCTGATATATTTGCACATCAAATGAAAGAGGCCGCTTCTTAGAAATAACTGTCAGATAAGAAGCCTACACATAGGGAGCTGAGCAGCCAGGAAGAACTGCCACCAAGTCCTCATGGAGATGCCAGAGTAAAAAGTCTGTACCATGAAGCTCATCTCTACGCTGACTCGTTTGCATATAAACAAATGTCCTTTTTTTTTTTTAATGTAAAGCTATCTATAACACAGAAGGCCAAAGCATGCCTGAGTAGTTACTGAGCATACACTCTGCAAACTTAAGAATGGATATATTTGCTTAGGATCTGTCATTATTTCAATTTAAAATTAAACTTTTCAATTAAAAAACTAAAAAAAAAAAATGACTGTCAGGGTAGGATGAGGGGCCATGGTAGAATAAAGAGCCTAGAGGAAGAAACTCCAAACATGAGACTCTGAGTTGTATTGAACCTCTGGTGATAAGTAGAAAAAAAACTTTGGGGACAGTACAGGGAGAGGGGATTAGGGGAACCGGCAGGGATTACTATGTCCTGCAAGGACCTTGGATTTTAGTTGAAGCCAAAGTCAGTGGGAGCCAAAGACACAGAAAAGGAATCATGAGAATAAAATGGGAATGACTTGAGTGGGATTTGGAGTGTAAGAGGCCTTTATTATTATTATTTTTTTCTGAGACTGGGTTTCTCTGTGTTGCGTTGGCTGTCCTGAACTTGCTTTGTATACCTGGTTGGCCTTGAACTCACAAAGATCTGCCAAGTGCTGGTATTACTGGGCCCAGCTCTAAGAGACCTTTGAAAGTGGGCAGGAAATTAAATGAAGGATGTGGAAAACCTGGAGACAAAGAAGCCAAGGAGTCTTCAGCCACAGGGGATGCTGGGTGTCCATACTTTCTCAACTCCATGAGTGGTGGTTAAAGTTCAGGTCACTTGAAAATGTTCACCAGATATTTGGAAATGTGTTTGAGGAAACATGTTCGAGGATTTGATTTTAAGACTGCAAGACAAATGGTAACCAGAGGGCTGGTGGGTTGGCTCAGTTGGTAAAGTCCTTACCTGGCAAGCATAAGGACCTGAGTTCAATTCCAGAATCCATATGAAAAACCCAGGGATAGTAGTATGTACTTATAATTCTAGCGCTAGGGAGGCTGAGGCAGCTGGATTAGCCAGATTAGCCTACTTGGAAAGTGTCTAGGCCAGTGAGAGACCCTGTCCCAAAACAAAACAAACAAACAAAGGAAAAACCCAAAATCTAAAATAACAACAACAAAAAAGTTGAAAGGGCCCGAAGCATAATATTGTCAAGGTTGTCTTCTGATTTCTACATGTGTGAACACATGTGAGCATGCCCATAAGCTCCAGATCAGGCACTTTTGTGGCTGCTCAAACCCTGCTAGCCCTCATTCTCTTCCTGCTGTGCTGGACTCTCCGAATTCAGAAGGCATACTCTATGTCCTGTCTTTGGAAATTCACAGCAAATGGCTTTGAGCCTTCCTTGAGTCTAAGGTCTGGTACTTTTTCCATCTTGTGCTATTTAAAGTTTTATGTGCAAGTGGTGCTTTACTTTCCCCGTTATGATTGGTATTTAAGGGTAGGAAATATTTTAGTCATCAGGAAATGCCAGTGACTAGCTCAGTGTGTGGCCTGAGTTTATTCATGTACGAGATAGGGCGAGGGATGGAGAATATGGAAAACACCTTAATGGGTGTAAGTATGTTCCGTACAGTTTTCTATTCTGAGGGTGAGCTGGAATGGATCAGTGTGCTGGTTGAGAATACATACAGCTTTCTAAACATGAGAGCCGGGCACTGAACTCATGGCCTCCTGCTTGCAGGGTAAGCACTCCACCAACAGAGACACTTCCCTGCCTCAAAACTTTTCAGTAGGATTGCTGTCTTACCCACAGAAAAAGAAAGTCGTGTAAGGTAGCAATGGCCACCTCCACAGGACAGCTCAGAAGACCAAATGTGAGGTCACTCTGTCATAGGTAAGCCATTGGATGAATTAGATCTGGTGCTGGAATGCAGGTGTGTGCCACTGCCTCAAGGGAGTCACAGCTCATTGATTTGTTCCGGGGCTCATTCCAAGAAGACAAGGCCACCTTATATCCTTTCAATTTTAGTTTTACAACTACTGTGTTGAGTCTAGTTTCTCCCCCTGAAGCCATGTGAACAAATAGGAAATTATGGTGGCCTTGATTCTGGATGACCATTGGTTAACTTTACCAGAAGTAAAGAGACCTATTAGTAGCTAGCACCAGCACTTACCTATCAGTCAAAGGCGTGATCACTAGACGAGGTGTATTCCCCAGGTACTCATAGGAGTATAGAAACTGGGCATCACAGATGTTGGCAAAGCAGTGTTTGGCCTCATCATCCCAACGATGGCGCAGCTGTGACAGCCAGATGAAGGCCTGGGCATTGTCAACCTAGAGGAGGGATGGCAGATCAGGTGGGTGAATTATGTTGCTTCACAGATAGGTGGCCCTCTATTTACAGGGCATAGAAGCTTCTGGGTGGCTTGGATGCTATCTGACACTTTCGAGTGCAGGGTACGCTGCCCATAGCATAGAGAACATAGGCAGGTCTGATTACAGATGCTTCCCAGCTTACATTGGGGCTACATCCAATAATAAACCCATGACATATTGAAAATGTTTTAAATGAAAAATTAATTTAATCCACTTATCCTAGTAAGCATAATAACTACCCCACACAGTGAAAGTATTTTCATTATTCTACAGTTGGATAAAACCATTTTACCTAATGTCCATTACATGATTGCGTTGAGTGGCTAATGTTATTAATTACAAACTACAATGAAGGTAGAGTTCCTGATAAATACATATTACTTTTCTACCTCCATCAAGTCAAAACACCATAAGCTGAGGCATCATAAATCAAGGACTGCCCCTATCCTGTTGTGTTGGAAGTTTTGAAAGGCAGCGGGAACTACCATGTTCCCATTCAATTGCTGTGCTGACCAGGGATATACTGGAGCTATCCTGGTGGAACGTCTACTTACAAGAAAAACATACTTGAATATACAGCGCCTACCTTTTGAGCAATCATCTTGGCTACCACATCCCGGGCATGTACATCAATGGTGCATATGGTCATGATCTTCTGCCTGTCCCCCTTGGAGAGCTGCCCGATTAGCATGGTGATGAGGGTTTTGAGTTGGGCCACTTGCTTCTTGTAATAGTCCTTCATGGCATTCTCGTAGCCTTCCTCCAGCCTGGCAAATGCCATGCCCACCTCTGTCGTCCACCAGATCTGAGTGCAGGTCAGAGCCACCTGTGGCACCAAGAACTGCTTAGTAAAGCTGTTGCCAGGGCTGTTTCCAAGCAACCCACTTGCAGTGCCGCAGCAAGAGTTCAGGATGTGACTGTGTGGGTGACAGGCCCTTTCCCTCCCTCTTTTCTGATCATTGACTAAGGCAACCATATGCTCCAAGTCCTTGGAGATGTGAACTAATTATGACACAAATGAGAAGAGCACATTCTGCTCTTGAAAGATGGATCGTGGTTGAGAACAGCCAAACGCTGGCTCTGGCTGATGCTGCGGTTTCTAGGAATAGCTACAGGCATCGTTCCCCTCTCATTTCCCAGAGATGGCACCTCCACCACATGGGAGGATAACACACTGACTGAGCATCTCAACGACACTCAGCCTTTGACGCTTTAGTGGCCCAAGTATTCTAATTCAGTATCAAACACTTGCTTGTTCTTTATATTTTCACTGCATCTTACATTTCTCAAATCATACAAACTGAAAGTGACTCCTTTTGAAGGTCAGGAGAATAATACCAAGATTCATTGTGGTCATTATGCTTGTATTTTTCAGAGATTACCCATAAACTTGGAAAGAGGGATGTAAATCAATATTTCTTCATTTGACTGTGAACTTGTACATGACAAGTATATCCTTCTGAATATTTTTTAATTGAGGATTTAGATGCCTTGTTCATCTGTAGTTCCGTTGGATTTTGGAGACATTGTTCTAGATGCTATGTATTTGCTAGCAGGCGGCATTATTATTATTATTTTTTGCTCAAAATTCTAATACAGGACATATGCTGTGAGGGACCCTGGTGGTAATTATTCCTTTCATGACACAGGAATAGTTGTAAGCAGTCCCATCCATTGGACTGTCTCTGTTTTTTGTTTGTTTGTTTTGTTTTGTTTTTTGAGATTGCATCCTACTGGAATTTGTTAGAAAGCCCCTCTGCATCGGCACTTTATCAGATGGTCTTCTGGGGCTCATTTCTCTCTACAGCCCTATGTCTCCATGCTCTCTATACTCACTCAGTCCTTTCTGCTTTCTTCAGCCCCTTCTACCCACTTCCATGTGGCCTGTCCCATTGCACTCTGCTGAAATGGCCTCATTAAGTCATCCTGGGACAGAAAGACTTTGTCCTTGTTTTGCTTGATCTTATAGAAGTAACTGGAAATTTGTTACTGTTCTTCTGCTACCAACAGCTTGTTTTTCATTTCATGGCTGTGGCCTGGACCTTCCTTCTAAGAAGACTCCTTGCTCCTTTTCTTTATTGGCTTCTCCTACCTGCTCAGGCTCTTGGTAGTGCTCAGGGATCCATGCTACCCTCTCTCCTCATTCTACCAAACTCCCCACTGTCACTCTAATTTAATCTCATGCTTTAGATTACTGTTGTTTGTCTACAAACCCCAGCTTAATCAGCACCAGCACTACCGTATTACTAAGATACAGGAAGAAGAGTGCTATACTGTAGCCAGACTCATTAAAAACCTTTGTTTGTCTTTTTTAAAATAAATTTATTTATTTTTATATCAATCACAGGTTAGGTACTTTGCATCCCATGCATAGCCCCCTCCCTCATTCCCTCCCACCCTCCCCAACCCTCCCTCATCTCCTCCCCGCCCCCTCCAAGTCCACCAATGGGGGAGGATCTCCTCCCCTTCCATCTGATCATCTTGTCTCCTCAGGGCTGGCTGCCATGTCCTCCCCTGGGATCTAGCCAGGCTGTTACTCCCTGGCGTGTATGTGGGAGAGTCAAAGAGCCAGCCATCAAGTTCAAGACTGAAACAGTCCCTGTTTCCCTTACTAGGGTCTTCAGTTCGACAATGAGTTATCATGGGCCACATCTGAGCAGGGGTTCTAGGCCATATCCATATATGGTCCTTGGTTGGAGAAACTGTCTCATACAAGACCCCTGTGCCCTGCTCAG
>CM053757.1:51474892-51648882 GCA_028658305.1 Pachyuromys duprasi
TCATGTGGTCCAGAAGGACTGGCTTCCAGTTTCCCAGACCGACTCCATCGGCTGCTTCCTGTTCCCTTCCCTCTTAGCCCTGCTTCAGTCATACCCAGCTCTTCTACATTCCTCAGACACACAGTGTTCTTTTGCTTCTGAACACCTGCTTATGCTCTTCCCTATATGGGGTGCTATTTCCCTCCATTATCGAGCTCCCTAACTTCTACTTTGGATCCTGGCTTAACTATATCCTTAGGAAGACAGCCTCAGATCCCCCTAGCCAGTTGTAGCTGCCCAGGGAGTCCTGTGCCTGCCCTGTGATCATCCTAGCCACAGTCACCAGTGACTGGGTTCTTCAGGAGCCTGTGAACTCTAGCAGGGCTGGTTGCCTCATCTTGTCTCCTGTTTGCCCCCCCCCCCCATAGTCAGCACAAAGCTGGCACTGTTACCATGTAAGGGGATTCAAAGACTTTAACTGTTCACATCTTCTTCCACAAACAATGATACAGATTTATATTTTCTAATGCAACGATTGAATCCAGTCATCACTGCCAAAGCCTCTGCTCTGTCTTCTGGCCCTCAAAATGGTCTAGGATTCAAGCCTTTCCTATTGGGAATCACAGGGTGGTTAGTTTGAAGCCCTTCAGCCTCAGGAGGCCCACAGAGGCTGTTGAAGGAGAAAGGTAGATGAGGATAGAAACCCAGGAAGGTCCAGCTGGGAGAATACCTGAGCTGGGTAATCAAAGAGCCACTGTTCCCTGGACTTTTCCTCGTAGGCAGTTACTGCCTCTGTCATCTCATGCCTCACAGTGGCTTTCATGTGACGAAGTACACGGTTCAGCCATATTTCAACCTGTAAGGAGAGCTCTATGTTACACTTCACAGGCTGAGAGGGATTGATTGATGCTATCTGCTTTCTTTCACCCAGCCTGAGAGAGTGAAGCTCAAAGGCCAGGACAGACATTTTGCATTTATAATCTTGGATGTGACTGAGTGGGAGCTAGGCTCAGGCACTAATGTGGAACACAGAAAAAATCACAACAGGTGAAGGGGTGGTAGAATGCTAATTAGAGATAATACAAAGAACCCCAAATTTGGATTGAGGCAGATTTAATCAAGATATTTTCTTGGACTTGTCTATACAGTGTAGAGATGTTATCTGGGTTTGAGTTTCTCACTTGAATGTTTCCTGGTCTCGGTTTACCAAAAGAGCATATTCAGAGTTAAAACTCAGATTTTCCAGCCACCTCCATCTAGCTGAGTGTAAGGATGGAAAATTTTAACTTAGTCCTAACCATGGGAACTGAGACTTATGAGCTTTAATCATTACCAAACCCGGATCTGATACAAAATGTTTCTAAGAGACACCCTTCTGTAACTATGGATACAATCTCTAACCGTCCCCTAGTCAGCACGCCTGAGCGCAGCCAATCACAGACTGCCCCGTTAGAAAAGTCCCTTACCCCTAGACCCCCTCCCGTTTTGTGGTTTTTGCCTTTATAAACTCTGTGATTCCGTTGCTGGGCGCTCTGTACCACCCCCTTGCGTGGGAGCTGTGTGCAGAGCCCTGGCATGCCAGCTACTAATTAAACCTCTTGCTGATTGCATCGAGTTCTTGACTTTGTGGGTTATTGAGGTCTGGCGTCTATCCCGAGGAACGGAGGGTCTCTCCACCTTGGGAGTCCAACACTGAGAACTTTGGATTGTTTTCTGATAGGAAGATTTCTCTCAGTAGAAACTTTTGAAACACCTTCTTGTTCTTCATGGGAATTGAGCCCTGAGGGACCATGGTTGGCTATGTCACTATGAATAGTGAGCAGGGCAGGACTTTGCTTTAATGCTGCTGAAGAGCAGGGTGGGGGTAAGTAAAGAATTGTCCTATGGTTCATGTGTCTGCAGTTGGAGGTGAGAGGTCTGGGGGTGCAGTGGAAGTTCCTAAAAAGGGGGTGTATAGTTGCCTCTCTGAGGAAAATAACTATGGGAGGAAGCAACTCTGAGATATATTTGGAAAGAGGAGACATCTCAGAAAAGGACATTTCTTCCTGAGGAAGGTGTCTGAGCTCCAGATTCCCCCATGAAGTACTCCAGGGGGGAATACTGTAACCTCATCTGTGCTGTCAATCATCTTAAAATCCCCTCGGAGCTGACTGCAGTAACTGTTCATGTGCATCTTATTTCTCCCAGCACTGGTCTCTGCTGAGTGAAGAAATATTTATGTTGACATGTGTTTTTCTCAGACAGAGGAAGACACCAAAGGCAGCTCCAGTGTGGACCATAGGCAAAGAAAACTCCTCTTCTAGGTCATAAGCTCTGACCTGAGGAAAACTGAATTTTGTTTGAGTGGGATGGGGTGGGCGGGGTGTGAGGAGGGGAGAGGTTTGTCACTCACCTGTCCACTACAGTCACAGGGCTCACTGAAGGCCACATATTCCTCTTCTTTGCTATACATGCCCAGACTTGTCTTGGTTGGGTTCTGAGTGGCATCTAATTGGAACTGCATCTTGGCCATGTTGTCAAAGAGCTTGGAAAGATGACGTTGAATCTGGAAAAGGAAGCCATGGTGAAGAATTTGAAAGGATATGTGGAAAGTTAATCATAGTTGTCTAGGGCCTGCTGGGGGACAACTCTAGCATACACCAGAAGGGTGAGTGCCAAGCATGTGGGAGGAAGGTTACAGCAATGATGGAGACATGTCAGCTGGACAGACATGACCAAAGGGATAGTAAACAGTTGGGAACAGTTGTGGTTCCATCATGATGGCCAGTGTCCTCTCCTGACACCAAAGAGGAACAAGGAGGAATGAGGCAAGTGAAAACACTGATGTGTTTTAGGTTTTAACAAGAGAAATAACTTTCACTTGGTTTTGCTTTCATTTAAACAACAAGAACAAAATCCATGAGCTCTGTCAATTACAATATAAAAGATGGGCTGGTAAAGAAACAAAGGGAGCAAACTAAAAAACATTTTTTAACAGAATTAAGAGCACTCAAGAGTTCAACTGACACTAACGACTAAATGAAGCAAAGTTCTGAAGAACAGTGAGGAAGTGAACCAAGAGCTAAGTCTATGCTCAAAGGAAAGAGGGTTTCTGCAGCTCAAGGCAACAGACCTCAATTTACAGATGTGTGATGAACCGGAAGCGGACAGGGGGCTAGAAATGTTCTAACATATAGTGGAAGAAAACTGTCAAGATGAAGACAGAAGCCATGGTTTCCAGACAGGGGGAAAACCCCATCTACTGTCACAGGAAAGTAACAAAGTAACACAAATACAAATTTTGATTTCTACAGACATCTAGATTAAAAAGAAATTACTGTCACTACAACTTCTTAATCAATCCATTCAGTCACTCACACAGAGGAGGGGTTAGGAAGTATCTTTACTGTGTTTCATCTCTTAGGGTGTGGGTGGGGTGGGCTATTTAAAGATTTAATAGAACCAAGTGAGAAGTAAATACTGAAGAATGAGTACCATCTATACCTTCTACACATGGAATGAGTACAACTGTAAACAGAATGCTGATAAGACATGTCGTTCAACTCCACTGTGCCTGGGCTGGTGGAGAAATAATTCAAGCTGCAGGATAAAAACAGAAGAACCGCAAATGAAAGCTGAAGTCTTTTTAATGCTTGCTGCTTGCTAACAAGTACACTTGGAGCTGCTGGAACTACTTGCAGGCTCTGTTGGGGAAGTAATGCCAGCCCATGGCTGGCAGTAATGCCAAAGGGACAGTTCCTGTGCAGCAAAGCACTGCAGCATTAACAAGGATGCTATGGTTTATGGTTTCAGCCAGCAATCTCTAAATCTAGAAGCCAGGTCTCCAGAGCACAAGGTTATCTAATGCTACGTCACTTGAGATTGGAAAATAATAGTCACCTTATGGCATGACTATAATAGACCAGCATAGAGTGTTATGCAAATGCTGAAATGGAGAAAGAGACAGACAGAGAAAGAGACAGAGACAGAGAGAGAGAGAGAGAGAGAGAGAGAGAGAGAGAACACTCAGATTTAGTATGGAATAATTTCTAAGGTACATAACTAAGTAAAAAAAGAAAAAGAACAAGGTACAAAACTAATACCTCATGCCTGCAATCTCAGTAGGCAGGGGGAGGAGGATCACAAGTTTGAGGTCAGCTTGGTCTACAGAGTGACACTCTGCCCGGCCTCCTCAAAGACAAAGTACAATCAGGTATGTGAAACATGCTTCCTTCAGTGTGAGGAAGAAAGGGTGATGGGGAAACATATCTGAGTGGGTACAAATGTGAACCTGCCTATTTGTGCAGAGTTGAATATAGGGAAGATGGACCAGGACTCAATGAAACTGACCAGCTATGGGCACAATGAAGGGCAGACAGTTATGGTGGGAGATAAACAGAGGAAGAAGGGACATTTCTCAGAGATACTCATCTTTTGACATGAATTGGCTCTTGGAATGAAAAATAAATAAGATAAACTGTGTAGATGATTAAAGAACAAAAACTCTAAATCAGAAAAAAAGGAGAGAAAAAAACCCTTCATACCTCAAATGAATGACAAAGCCACACAGAAGGGTGGAAAGGAATTCAGACAGGTGTGAGTAGAGGGAGCACTCCATCATTTAGGGGAAGATATAGACTGCATGGCCATTAGTATTGGCTCTGATAGTGTGGTCTCACCTGGAAAGCCTTCAAAGGGTAAGGCCTACAGACTCATCTAGACCCAGGAAATCAGTTCTGGGGAGAGGTGCTGAGACTGTTTGGAACACAGGGTCCTGCTGTTTCTTTAAGCTGGAGAACCAGTGTCTACTGATGCAAACACCAATGGTAACATGGTTGAGCTGCTTGTCTCCCCACTGAGAGGAGGCTCCTGAGGGAAGCACCCCAGCCCCTTGGATGATCTTGAAGCTCCTGCTGAGCTTACCTGTTGTGGGGCTGTGCCATTGGAAAGGATGTCTAGCAGGTCAGAGGAGGACAGGAAGTAAAACCGAGGGAAGGCGAGCCTCTTGGTGTCTAGGTACTCAGCTAGGGCTTTCTCACACAGGCACAACCTGAGGGCACAGACCACAGGTTCTCACAGGGTGGTGTTCTTGACCCCAGGCTATACACGCATTACCTAACTGCTGACACAGTCAGACCTCAGTGTGGGAATTCCTCATCTGAGGGTCCAACCACCTATAGATTGAAAATACTTGGGAAGATTTTCACGTGTTTGGAATGCATACAAATATTTTTGCTCATCAGTCTCCAGATAATACAATATAACCCGATGCAAGGTGTACATATTGGGTTAGGTGTTGTAAATAAGCTAGAGGAATTGTGCAAACAATGGAAGGGTTACCTAGGTTACATGCAACTATATTTTGCATAAGGAACTCAAGTGACTGCAAACTATGCCCTACATCACCTAAAACTATAGGCAAGGCGAGGGCAAAGCCTGCTCTCATCTGCAGGCAGTTGATAAAGGTCAGCGACAGAGAAGGAAAGTTTGCTTCCTCCCCACCTACCTGCTCTGAATATCCTCCAGCTTTTCATAGAGACCGGATTTATTTGTGGCTTCCACCACATTTGGAGTTTTCTCAGCATCGTACGCCAACTCTCTGAAGTCAGAGTCAATGCCTTCAAATCTCTTAGAGTCCTACAGATGAAACACACAGAAAATAATCATCGACTTGTGTCAGATTGACTTTTGCAGTCATCTGGAGGCAGAAATCAGTCCATAAGCAGATCCACCAGAAAGCCTCCTCCCTGAGGACTATTCTTCATGGTACCAGAAAGTACCACACAAGCTCCAAGGAAGAGAAAAATAATTAACATTCCTACCCAGCTCTGACACACATGAGCCACAACAGCGACCAGGATGGCACCGAGACCCTAAGAGAGCAGTAGTACCAAGAATACCTTGGCAGTAACCAATAGCTCCCTAATTGGACTTCAGACCCATTCACCAAGAGGGAAATCATGCCTGGTACTAGAGACCTAGCCAACTACTCAGGGCTAGTAAAGTCGAGGGTCATAGGGGAAAAGCTACAACCACTGCTTTGCTAAACCATCATAATCCATCACTCCATTCTAAATGAATATCCTTACTCTACTGATAAGTATAGTTTTCACCCTCAAGGGAACTTTTCTTTGCAATAGACATTATAGAAAACCACAACTGAGCAAATGCAAAGTTGTGGAGCCCAGGCCCAGTGGACACATCTTCAGCACAGCTTAGCCTTGTGCCTGAGGCTCTAGGGTTATTGCGATGGAGGAGGGTAGAAAGAACCAGAGAAACAAGGAGTTTGCTGTGAGATTTCGAAATAAAAAATTAAAATGTAATAACAAATCTATCAGTTTAGCATAATATCATGTTTTTGTCTAAAAATCATAATAAAAAACCCCAAACTGCTACAATGAAAACACAAGTTGCGTCCTTCTGATTTACTTTGCTCTCACAGCATCACCGAAGCTCATGTGTGCTCATGGAAGAACAAAGGTCAAAAGCCAAACAGCACACGTGATCGCTAAGGCAGTGTGGACCTTGTAGACCCCTAACAAAGTCTCAGGGACACTCCAGTCTTTAATTGTCCAATAAATTATTCCTAAGTCAAGTAGGCAGTAGATTGGATGTTTTTTTTCTCCCATGGAAGTATTTATATGGCCAAAGTTTTTTCTTAAATTTATCACTATGCTGGCAAAATCATTTAATGTCACCATTCTTACTGTGCTGCTAAAATGATGAAGAAACTAATACATACAAAGTATTTTCACCTAAAACTATTTCACCTGGGAAGAACCTCTGGTGTTATTACAGCCGGATGCAATCATATTGTTATATGCTGGCACATTGGTTTAATGGACTTCCCAAAGTAGGTGGCAGAGCCTGTCTCAATTTACATATGAGGAAGCCAAGGCATGGAGACATTAGGTAACGTGCACAGCATGGGAGAGTTAGGGCTGGAGCCTAGGCCTACTGTCCTGCCCTCTGCATTCATCACCCAAGAAGATCCAGAGACAAGAGGCATAGGTAAAGTACATTACAACCCCCTGTCAATGAAGTATTTTGCTTTGACTGAGAGTGAAATGGTATCAAGGCGACAGAAGTACGGAAAAATGCTTGGCATGAAAGTTCAAATGAAACGAGCCAATCAGAAAACTGTAATTACTCAGGAGGCAATTACCTAAAAATTACATGTATACATGCACAAAAGTTGGGAAATAGTCATAATAGATGAAAACAGTTACTAGTTAGGATGTAATGTGACTGAATTCATTTCTGTTGTTTTTAATAGGAAGGCAAGGTAGGCATTTACATGCTGTGTGCACAAACCTGTGACACCATCCAGAGACCAAATTCTTTAATGTTTTCCCATAAGAGATTCTCAAAAATCCTCTGAAAGTCTCTCTCAAGGTCTGCCCCTATGTCCTGGCCCCTTCTAATTAAGCCTATTCTTCTTCAATTGCTGGTGTTAGGATAAAGTCAGGAGTTGGCTTCATTACAACTACCCTACAGACCTGTTCCCTTTTAGTTTTTGTTGTGTCAGCCTTTCAGCCAGCTCCTCGCACCAGGCTGTGTCTGCAGGATGTGCAGGAGAACCGCAGTGCTGGGCAGCATGTGCTTTAAGTTCTTAATAAGGCCTGGACAACTGGTGACATTTTAGAGTCAAACTAATCTGTCAGCAAAGAACTGGCTGTACTGAACAGATACAGAAGAAGTCTAGGGCATTAAAGGAAGGGATATTGTAGTCCACCAAGATGGTGGGGGGTTGGTTAATGACACATTAATTAGGGCTAATTAGGAGGACAGACATGGGGAAGGTAATAATGTGTGGATATATTTTAGGGAAATCTGCTCTTAGTCTTTAGCATAGAACTGGTATCTGGCACGCTAGTGCCAATTAACAGTTTGCAGGATGGTTCACTGCCTGGGGGAATGACTTTGGACTTCCCTGGCAACAAGACTCTGTTTCTTTGAGTACTTGTGCTATAGAATCTGTGAGATGGCCCTTAAGGAACCATTCCCAAGGCACAGCAGCTGGTATGTTTTCTTTTCTCTCTTTCCCATGTAAAGGCAACTGTTTGCAACCATGTTTTACTACATATATATATATATATATATATGTAGTGGGTCAGGTCAGTGTTTGTAGGAAGTACCCTGGGGTGCAAAGAACCCCAACACTGTTGGGATGGGATGGCCTTCCCTTCACCTGGACCAGAGACTTAAGTAGCATAGGATTTCCTGAGCAGGTACCTGGGGTAGCTGAGCCCGGATGTCTTCTGAGCCAATGAATATGCTCTCCAGGTGAGACCAGGTACGCTGCACCTCAAACCAGATAGAGATGACCGAGTCAGCTGTGGAGAGCTTCCTCTGCCAGGCTGACACTTCTTCCAGGAAGAAAGCAATGTACTTGGACAACATCAGGTTCTGAAGTTGCAGCTGATTGTCCTCCAGAACCTCAATGAGGTCCTCGTCAGACTGCAGCAAGGGGATGTGGGTTCGTGGGTGGGGCTCATACTGGAATTGCATGCTGGTCCAGGTAGTCTGCAGTTCCGTTAAGGTCTTCTCCATACCCATCTCCCTGACGGCTCTGTCCACTATGCCCCGGACTTCGTCCTCGAAGTGGTGCAGCTGGAGCTGCAGGAGGTGGGCCAGGGTGGTGTCCTGATCCATGGTGAAACTCACACCAGTGGCCTGCATCAGCTGCCTCCAGTGCCGATCCCGGATGGCGGGATTTTGCAGCTCAGCCACAGCCCTCAGGGAGGTCAGAGTGTTCAACACTGTGCTCTCTAGGCCTGTGAACGCATCCCAGGCTCTCAGCTCCTTGTCTAGGTTCCGGATATGCCGGGAGAACTGCTTGCACTCTGAGTCCATGGCTTCCACACTGATGTTCTTCCAGCTGGTGGCCTCCCAGGCATGGATACTGGAGGTCACCATTCCAATGGTGTCCCAGAGCTCCTTTAGCTGGCAGGCCTCCTTCCTGCACTGCCTCAGCTGCTTGAATTCAGGAACACTGACTTCAAACAAAGCAGATGACTCGGAGATGGTAGCCATGGTGGATTCCATGCGTTGGATCTCCAAGTGCCAGGCATCCAGCATTTGGTGTGGATCGATGCTATCAAACCTAGAAAGCACAACATATTCCCTTGATAAGCACATAGGGCTCCACACTGAGAGCCACTAAGTCAGCATGAAAGGCTCCTAACATAGATTCCCATCCTGGGCTGAGTGGGGTGTGTGCAACCATTAGAAGGAAGAGCTATTTAAGAACGTGCAGCTATTTAAGGGACGGTTCAGCGTGTGGTGGCACACGTCTATAATCCTCACATTTAGAAGACTGAGGCATGAAGGTCCTGAGCACAAGGTCAGTGTGGGCTCTAGAGTGAGACTTTGTCTCAAAATCCAAAACACAACAATCAGAAAAGAGCAACGTTATGCTTAGATCTTTTACCAAACCCAAGAAGATAAAAATAGACCTGCCATCTTGTGCTTTTTCAAAATTAATCTCAGAGCCCTTATGCAGGTCCCGTTAGACTGCTCTGCCTTTGCCCTCTATGGGTTCAGTGCTCTCAGCTTTAGCTGAATGTTAAGATTTTCAGAAAGCTGTGATTTTCCTATGCACAAACACCTCCCAGGTCACTTAAATCAGTGTCCTGGCTAGGGTTACTAACCATGACCAAAAGCAAGTCAGGGAGGAAAGGGTGAATCGGGCTTACACTGCCACATCATGGCCCGTCACTGGAGGAGGCCAGAACAGGAACTCAAGCAGGGCAGGAACCTGGAGGCAGGAATTGATGCAGAGGCCGTGGAGGGGTGCTGCTTACTGGCTTGCTCCTGCTGGCTTGCTCAGCTACTTTCTTACAAAACCCAAGAACAACAACTCAGGGGTGATACCACCCACAGTGGGCTGGGCCCTCTCCCATCAATCACTAATTAAGAAAATGCTATACATCCCTGTCTACAGCCCAATCTTCAAGAGACATTTTCTCAATTGAGGCTCCCTCCTCTCTGATGATGTTAGCTTGTGTCAAGCTGATATAAATCACAAAACAGCTGAATCCTTGCCAACTTGACACACAAGCACATCACCATTAAACCACCTTTTCTTTATTGCTTATCTCCAAGATCACACATAATCACAATATAAAACATTTTACAAAATTAAAAAGTCCCATATTCTTACAAATTCAAACTTTAAAAGTTGCCTTTTAAAAATATCTAGTCTCTTTCAAAATCCAAAGTCTCTGCAAAACTCTGAAATATTTTTGAAAGTTCAACATCAACTGTGGGCTCCAGTAAAATTGAAAATAAATCAAATACGTTCTTACTTCAAGAGAGAGGGAAGAACGACAGCATAGTCACAATCAAACCTTCATGCCTTCGGAGCCAGCACCACCTGGGCGACTCTTACATTACCAGTTCAGCTGCCAGCAGGAGCTACAACGATGGCTACTTATGGAACACAGCTTCTGTGTGCTGACCTGACCTTGAGGAAACACTTTCAGGAGATTTCACTTCAGTGATGCTAGGTGTTTTTTTTTCTTTTGTAAGTAAAAATTACTTTCTTCCTTTTAAAATTATTTTTATTTTTTTACAATTTATTCACTTTATGTCCTGATTGTAGCCCTCTCCCTCATCTCCTCCTGGTGCTATCCTCCCACCCTCTTTCTCTCTATCCCTCTTCCCTAGTCCTGAAAGAGACTCCCCTACTATCTGACCCTAGCCTATCAAGACTCACCACGAGTATAAACAACTGAGTTCATAACAGAGCCTCTGCTCCCCTTACTAGGAGACCCACATGGAGACTGAGCTGTCTAAGGGCCACTTCCACTGTTCCAGCAAAACAAATGATTTATGTTAGTGGTTCTGGTCTCTTGTCAATCACAGCCGATTCTTCAGCCTCAGCTGAACAGACACCACAGGTTCTTTACCCTAAAGGCCCAGTAGAGTCTCTGCTTCCCTCTGAAACTTCACAAGCCAGGCCTCCATCATCTGCATTGCTCTCAACATTCTTATGTTCTATGCTCCTACAGATAAGCTCACTGAGCTTTCAAACTCAATGACTTTTTAGCCTAAAGTTCTAAAGTCCTTCCACAACCCCCTCAAAAACAACATGGTTGGACCTGTAACAGCAATCCTTCATTATCCTGGTACTAACTTCTGTCCTAGTTAGGGTTACTATTGCTCTGATGAAACACCATGACCAAAAGCAAGTTGTAGAGGAAAGGGTTTATTTGACTTATGCTTCCATGTAGTCACCCATCACTGAAGTAAGCCAGACAAAACTCAACATGGCAGGAGCTGAGGTAGAAGCCATGGAGGGATGCTGCTTACTGGTTTGCTCACCATAACTTGCTCACCTTGCTTTCTTACAGAACCCAGGAACAATCTCCCAGAGATGGTACCACCCACAATAGGATGGACCCTCCCCCATCAATTCCTAATTAAGAAAATGCTCTACATGTTCGCCAAAGCCAGATCTTATGAAGGCATTCTCTCAACTGAGCTTTCCTCCTCACAGATGACTATAGCTTGTGTCAAGTTGACATAAATCTAGACAGTATGATCAGAGTCATCAAGGGACCCAGGAAGCAGCAGCCTTCAAGCTTTCCCAGTATTCTGATGTGCTAAGGTAGTGTCCATATCTCCAGGGGAGCACCTACCTGTAGCCTTCACCAGCATCAGCATCAACATCAGCTTCAGCATCAGCATCAGCATTAGCTTCAGCTTCAGTAGTGATGGCCCAAATTAATAGGAACCACTCTTATTAACTCTAATACTTAGTGAAAACCCCTAAATGGTTTGACCTTTCCCAGGGCCTGGAGAGATGGCTCAGAGGTTAAGAGCACTAGCTGCCTTTCCAAAGATCCTGAGTTCAGTTCCCAGCAACCACACGATGGCTTACAACCATCTATAATGAGATTTGGTGCCTTCTTCTGCCGGGCAGGTGTACAGGCAGGCAGAACATTGTGTACATAATCAATAAATAAAACTTAAATTTTTTTTGACCTTTTCCTTCACTCAGTCTAGGTTCCTTATCTTCTCAAGCCCTTCCTCTTAGCTATCCCCTCATCTGTAAACATTCTCCATTCTCTGGCCTGCTCTCTCCTGGCAGCCTCTAATTCTGCATTTGACTTCCTTAAGCCTAATACCTAGTTTTATCTCTTTATCTCATTTTCTTTTCCCTTTTTGTCAAATGCTGAAAGCACACACCCAACACTTTGCACTGCTACCCCACAAGGCATGCTTCAGGCCCCTCCTCAACAAAACAGCTTCATGTATAAAGAAGCTCACAAGACAGTCATATGGTTAGGGGCATGGGTGACCAGAGTTCCAGGGGGCTCTGCTTTCCCTTCTTCCATCTCCTGATATCTTTCCTCTCCACCCCAAGCTAAGGCTTTGTTTCTGCGTGCTTGAGAAGGTCGATATTTGTGGTCTAATGACTTAATGGAGAATGAATACATTCTTCTGCCCTCTGGACAAGGCCTCAGAGATTCCTCAGGGGACTGATGGACAGCTACAAGAGACTAGAGAACCAACCGCTATTTCCTTCTACGTACTGGTTATGAGTGTTTACTGACAGGATATGGCAGGGAGGAAGGAAGAGGATGACTGTAGACTCCCTTTCATGAGCTGTCCCTTCTTTCAGTTGTCCCTAGAAACATCTGCCATAACAGTTGGAAAGAAATCCTAAGTGAAGCTATTCACTTGAACTGTTTACCATTTACTGCCCATTACTATGCAGCACAGCAACAGCCACATACACACACACACACACACACACACACACAGGCAAACACACACACACACACCACTTCATTAGTGTCTAATTGGTTTGGATGCACATTCTGCCTGCTGCCCACCTGATCCTTCTGTATTGGTTTTAGCTTGTGGGTTGTGGCCACCAAGACCTGTGGCTGAATGTCATACACAGGTCAGGGATAGTCTTTAGCAAAGAATACTGGGGTGGTTTTCAGAGTGAAACCAGTATCCTCTCTACTTTTTTTTCCTGCCTCCTCTACAACAAGCAGTAGATAATGGACTAAGTGGAAGAAACAGAATTGTCTTTGTGACAAGTATTTCAGCAAGAAATATCACCAACGCATAAAGGATTCTTCTGGTTCTTTTCTTCTTTCTTTCAGAGATGAACTGTTGGTTTGTGTGTGAATTGTACTTTCTCTCTAGTCTACAGTAAATGTAGAATGTGAAATTGACTATTTCATGTTAGAACAAGAGGTATAAGATTCAGAGAAACTTTAAAAACCCCAAATCCCATTTTAATCACTTGATGTACAGTTCAGGAAGAAGTTACCGGATAAGGTGTGAGTTAAGTGGTATATGCAGTACACAGAAAGTAGTAATATGTGCTATTTTTTCCTTATCACATAAACACCCAGAAATTGATAGTGGTTTCTTAAATGTGCTTTTTGGCATAATTTTGTTTGTTGTTTAAATTTGTGGAAGACCTTTCCTATGTGTGATCATGGATGGACACTAGTTTTGAGTAAGTTTGAAAGGAATCTCTACACATGAGAGCAGGTAGCAGTTTCAAACATTTAGAATAAATTAGGCATGGTGGCACATGCCTATAATCCCACCACTCAGAAGACTGAGGCAGGAGGATCATGCAGTCCAGCCTATACTATATAATGAGACTTGGTCTCAAAAACATGCCTTTATAATGACTTGTCAAGATATTCATATACTTTATGCTAACAATGAAGCATTTTTCCAAACCAGGGAAAGAAGAGAGTTTAAGGACAATAAAGTCACAGAGTAGAAGCATAAAGTGGTCTTTGAAACAGAAATAAAGATACAATGAGTATCTTAAACTGAAGGAGAAATGTCTGTGTAAATAAAAATACAATTAAGTAATGGAAATATGTTGCTCAATTATGAGACCCTAGAGAGAGAGAGAGAGGAGGGAGAGCCTGTTGAAACACTTCGGAAGGAGCCACTGGGGAATGCTGACTGCAGCCTGGCGTCTGCATGGAGGAGGAAGAATGACACGTGCCCACACAATACCCTATCAGCACACAAAACTTAAGGTGTCCACCCTGACTGTGATCCCCAGTCCTGCGCACTCTGTGCTGGCCCATCTCAGTACCAATATCTGCCTATTTTTCCAAGCTAAAAGATGGAGAAGCATCCCATATTCTCTTCCCTCCATTCCTGTGGATTCTCTCCCCTCTTTCTCAAACCCAGTCTTGGCCTCTGCTTCAATTCAGGCCTTACCACTTTGAGTCATGGTTGTTCTAACCTCTCCTTTGAGACCTGGTCTTCAGTCTTTCCTGCTCCATGAGAAAGAGGGAGTTATATTACAGACAAATTTCCAATATCCAATGCTTTAATGTATGTCTTTTATTCCATAGTGCTAAAAAAAGCAATACTAATTTAGTAGCACTATAATTTGGAATGTGAATTTTATTTTTCCTTCTGGGTTAGCAATAGGCTTTCAGTTCAGTCCTCCTTTATGATTCCAGAGAGTAGGTACCAGAAACTAGGCATGAGATTGTAAGAGATACAACTGACCTTCTGTGTCCTACTATGGGATTTGATAGGTTGGGCACATCAACTATTGTTGGAACAAAGCCCATTGTACATCTCAAAAGCTGTGCTTCCATGTGCTGACTTCTCAAGCTGGGTCTGGACTGCTCTGTCTACCCTCAGGTCCTAGTTCTTGCATCTCAGCTGTATTCACCCTGTGCCTTATATTTTGTGCCTTTTTGTCCATGATTATTTTCTGTGGAAGATACTTGCTTTCCACTTTGATTATTAATCCCAAGTGGAACTTACTTTGCATTGGCTCAGTCACTACCTCTTCCAGGATGTGTGAGCAGCTCTAGTTAAAGATGGCACCAAGAATATGTCTTACTACTCATTTTTTAAATTATCCCTAAGGCTAAAATTGATTGATATCAGGACATGTATATTTCTGAAAAATTCTAGTACTGTTATAATTCTTAGCTAACTATATTGTTGAAGCCAAGTCTCGTCAACACTATACAAGCCTAAATCAAACAAATGATTCAGGATAATTGGTAAGTCAGGCAAGTGAACCAATAATATATCTTTATGTTAGGGTGTTTCTATGCCCTGGTATTAATATAATGACAAATATGGTTCTTCTCTCTGGCTTTGGAAATGACAGCAGGTACTTACTTTATAAGCAGAACACATGGCCCTCTTTTCCCTCGTGCTCCTGTATCAGGCCATTAAGAAAACCCATTTCTTCCTGTTGCTTTTATGCACAGAGTCTAATGGAAGGCATCTTCAGGTAGGCTTTGCCCACTGTTCACAGAATCTAGTGGCCAGTTGAAAATCCTAATAGTTTCTCTGCAAGTTGGAGCTCATAGGATAGACTATCTAGGGTATGAAAATCCTTGGATTGCCTTGGCCTTGTAAAGGTAGGAAGAGTACTTACCATCGTACCATTCTTTAAGGTCAGGGAACCTGTGCTCAAGGTCAAAGGCTTAACAAGAGAATGACAGAAGCATCGAGCATTCCTTTCAGTAGAATCACAGACTGAAAAAGCAGTAGATGGTCCTTGAATTTGAATATGACAGTTGAGTCAATTATTGTGAAGCATGGGAACTCAGCTAGGAAACTGCTGAGCTGTCTTCAAGTTAAGAACTAAAGGAACGAGGAACATTTGACTCGGGCACGAAGAAGGAATCTGAATCTCAGAAGCCTGACTTTGCACAGCACCTGTCAGATGGCAAGAGACTAACGAGACACCCATTTTCTTCCTCCTTCTTAAAGACAAGAATATTAGAAGCTGAGCATAGCCTGCTTTAGGGACAGGGACTTGTATTGTCAGAGCATGCTCTGGAGATCTATAAAGGATCGAAATGTAAAGGAGCAAGAGCACACTTGGCTGCATGTTTTACACACCCACACACACCAAAGTAAGAAACAGAACAACACATGAGTTGATGCCTGCAACTCATTTCAGCAACATTTGATTTCTCAGACTGTTGTGAGAGTCCTTTTGGAAGCATTCTCCCCTAAAGATTCATCTGCATGTGGAATTAACAGCTGTGAATTTAGGAAGCCAGCTAAGAGTACCATCATCATGGCAGCCACCAGGAAGGAGTGCTAAGAAGGAAAAACAGTCACAGACAAAGAAAATAACAGAGCCCACCAGCTGATCAACAGACACAAACTGCACATGAGCAACAGCTATCATAAGTCTGATAGACCTAGAGTAAGACACCATGGTTGGTTCCTGTCGAACAGTCGTTGTGGGAAGACATTTCTCTAAGCCTTTGTGGGATTCGCTTGAAGGATTTTATGTAGACAATTAACATGAAGGCTTGTCCTTGGCTGCCACTGACAGGGTTGTGATGAACACTGACCTCTTGAAAATCAGCCTCCCTCCCTCATTTGTGTTGTCTCTTCACAATCTGAGTCCAATTTACAACTTTCATTGTACACCCAATGGAGGACCCAAAAGATAAGCCTTGAACCCCGAAAGAATGGTCCCCTGGTGTGTTCCACAAACGTTCTTAGCAACAGACATTATTTTGGAACAAAGGTATGGCCCCCTAAAGTCACTGTTACTGTGCAGAGTCATTTGAAGTCCTGTGTGTTTGCTTCAAAGAAAACCAATTTCCTTCAGGGAGTGGTTCTCAAACTTGACTGCATAGGAATCACTGGGGGACCTCACTTGATAGTGATTCACAAGGCTCACCCCTGAAAGTCTAATGCAGTAGGTCTTCAGAAGAGCCTGGACATTGCAGTCTTTCAAAGCTCCGCATAGTGACTGTGGGACAGCATCCCATGGTAGAGCCACAAACTCTACATGTTCATATTGTATGTGGTTCAGAATCTTACTCTTGTTTGCCTCCTAGAAACTTAGTGTCTTGTACATCCAATGATGGTGTTCAGAATGTGGCTGCTGCTTAATAACATTAGATGACTGAGCAGTGAGAACAGGGTGAAAGATAAAGTGGGCACAGAGGTAGACTGACTAGCAGGGAAGCATACGGAGGTTCTTTACCCAGAAGGCTAGTTATAGGCACGATTGTATATGATTGTAAGATATGATTCAAAGCAACTGGAAGAGAGGTGTCAATTTTTTTCATAAGAAAGAAATGAAAAATGTTTGAAATGAGGGATATCCTCAATATTCCAAATTGATCTTTACACAGAGCATAAATGGGACAAAGCATTCTACTGTGTCTCAGAAGACACATGATTATTACCTGTTAACCAAAATAGATTTTTAAGAGATTAGGCCCAAACATGAGACTTGCTCTGCTAAAACTGGAACAGTGACCCAGCAGGACAGCTGGACACCAATGCACTGGGCCCAGTAGTAAACACATTTAGCAATAATCTTGTTAATTCCCACAACAGCCTGTGAGGTGACTACTGACTGTGTAGAGAACAAACAGTCTTAAACACCCTGACGTGGCCCTCGGAGCAGACCTGGGGAAATTGCTCAGTCCTCGTGTACTTCCTCCATTTGGAGATTTCCAAATCTGAAGCCACAGGAAAAAACAAAATAAAACAAAAATTACCTCAGCCCTGGGAAACAGACCACAACATAGGAGCCAACGGGAAGAGGGGTTCCCTGCTATTCAGACATGGCTTGGCCTTTGGGGTAAAGCCTGGAGGCTAAGCAGTGTATGGGAAGCTGAGGACCCACTGACCAGGTGTAAGCTACACGACACATGTCAATGGTGTTCTCTCTCCCAGGGTTGACCTCTTTATGCAGGACCTGTGGTCCAGCAGGGAAGATCTACAGAACTACCAACTGCAAAGAAATGTCCTCAGACATTTTTGCCAAAATCTTAAACCACTAAAATGCCTTCCAACATTATTTAAATATTCTAGCAACAGCCAGTTTTAAAACTGTGTGGGGGAGGATAGGATGTCCACAGGACACAAGCATTGATATGTGCCTGTGTTTCTTTCTAGCAACCGCTTCTTAAGCCCAGACAAAGTCTGAGAATTTAGAATTCTAACTGAGGAAATATTAATCAGTTTACCACAATGCCTTCAAGAACCCCTAAGATTCCCTCATTAATCCAGGGGCATAAGAAGCTTCTAAATCTTTCTTAAAGGGAGGATAGTTGTCCAACCCTTGGTCATTCACACAAGTGGAATAAGACTCTGCCCACCTCCTGAATGCACTGTATCTAAAGGACGCACACGGGAAGACTGTTAAAAAGCCTTGGTCTGCTGCAAGAGCCAAAGCATAAAATCAAGAGGAAGATGATCACTCTGGTCCACACCTGAAAGGGGCTTCTTTGTGGAATCTCTCCTGGAATTGCTGCTGCTCGGCCTCAAAGGCTGAGCACCGCTGGCGGAGGAGGGCCACTTCATTTGCCTGCAGAGGGGCTACCTGCTGCCTCACAGTGATGGCCATCTTCTTCACGCTCTTCCACTTCTCCGGAAGTTCCTAGAAAGAACAAGAGGGAGTGCTCATATCCACACTGCTCTCCCTTCCCCTCCAACCTGAGACCACACACCTCCACTCTGCTTCCATCCCTGCTGTAGGGCATATTGGATGTCTGTCCATCTATCTGTTTGTCTGTCTATCTGTCTGTCTGTCTGTTTATTTTGGTGTTTGAGACAGGGTCTCTCTGTGTAGCCTTGGCTATCCTAGACTCACTTTGTATACCAGGCTGTCCTCACACTCACAGCGATCCACCTGCCCCTGCCTCCCTGAGTGCTGGGATTAAAGGCATGTGCCACCAGCGCCTGACTGTGTTGCCGTTTTTTAACTCTGCGCTATTACCCCTCTATTTCCCTACTTACCTCTCTAGTTATCTTTTCTCTCTACAGTCATCTGCTTTCGACTCTGCATTACCCTCATCCCTTCAACCTGTCACCTAGTAACCCTTGTCTTTTTCTACAGTCCTCAAGGACGTTCAGTTTTTCTTTGAGTTTTTTCTTTCTTAGACCTTATTAAAATACTAAGAGCTGATTGTTTTCCTCAAATCAAACGTTTGGCTCAACCTTTGTCAGAGAGTGGGGCAAGGCAGGGGTGATATCCTCGCTAGATGGTTTTTGTTAACTTGATATGGGCCAGCATCATATGGAAAGAGGAAACCTCAGCTGGGAAATTCTCCCATTGGACTGACTGGCTTATAGGCAAGTCTGTGAGGCATTTTCTTGATTAATTATTGATATGGGATAGCCCTCTGCGGGATGTGCAAATGATACTGTATGATATTTAAAAAAAAGGCGCTCAGAGTAAGCCAGGCAACAAGCAGAACTCTTCCATGGCACCCATTCCAGTTTCTGCCTCCAGGTTCCTGCCTTGAGTTGTTATCCTGAATTCCCTCCAAGATGGATTGTGACCTGAGAGATGTAAGATGAAATAAACCCTAGTCTAAGCTACTTAGCAAAATCCAGTTGCATAAAAGAGTTGGCTTATCTTTAAATCTGGGGTAAAACTGTTTTACCTATGAATTCTGCTACAGTTTTCAGTATTTAGTGATTTTCACCAAATGCTAGCCATTACCCATGCATTATACGTTAATGCTCTGAGACATGGACCTTGGGTCTGGAGTCACCATGGAGCCATTCTTCATTTACTTTGATGCAACCTCCCACTCTCCTCTGAAATCCTAAGACTCTCCTTCTGTGTCTTGTAAGGAGAGGTCAAATGCACTGACCTCCAGGAGCTTAAACACGGCTTCTGGCAGCTCTTGTTCATACGACTTCAGCAGCTCAATCGTTTGCTTCAGCGGCTCAAACATGTCATCAGTGCTGCTCTGCCGCTCTTTAAGGGTGACAAGGTGTCCCATGATCTCAACTAGGCCTTGGAAATCTCCTTTCTCCACCTCCTTGAGCAAACCACTCTCAGTGCTCTTTATGAATACGTCAAGGTCAGCCAGGCTGGATGAACACAAAACACCACCGGGCCAATTTCCTTGCATTCCTCTAGAGGAAGGCTACCGATATCTCTAACAGGAACTATTGTCACAGGAAGCTCACCATGGGCCTGGCCCTTGGAGGGACCAGCCTTCTGATTAATGTGGCTTTCTTCACCACTGTACAGGTTGTGAAAGATGAGGGCAGCCCTGGCCCTCTGGGAGATATGACACACGAATGGAATGTGTGCTTCTAGGTAGGATCTCGAACCAGAAAAAGTATGTGAGTGGGGGAACTTAGGTTGTCATGATGGGTCTATGGATTACTTACTACTTCTACATCAATTAAAACTCCTGGTGTTTGATCATGTACCATGGCTAGACAAAATGGTATCATCTAAGAAACCCAAGTAAGCATAAACAGAAACTTTCAATGCTGCTTTTGTAACTTTTGCTAAGGCTGAAATGATTTTAAATCAACTTTTTAGAGGGAAACACAAGGGCTGGGCATGGTGGTGCACACCTTTAATGCTAGGGTCTCTGTGAGCTTGAAGCCATCCTGGTCCATATAGTAAAATCCAGGACAGCCAGGGCTACACAGAGAAATCCTGTCTCAAAACAAAACAAGCAAACAAATACATATAAAATGTTCTTGCTTCCAAAGTCTCTCTTATCTGTCTTTCTCTCTCTCTCTGTCTGTTTCTCTCTCTCCCTCACACACACACACATACACATTTGAATTTGATTTTGACCGTTATTAAACATGTCACTATGGCCAAGACACTTAACATCTCAGGCCCTTGTTTTCCTTGCCTACAATTTTGGAAGGCTCATCTTCTCTCACTAGCTGTTATGAGAGTTAAGTGAGACACATTTTCGGTAATTCATCAAGTGTTTGGTGAGCATCCCCATTAGGAGCCCTACCAAGTTTCTAGGAACTGAGAGTAGAAAAATAGAAAAGATGAGCAAAGTCCCTGCACTTATGAAGCTTACATAAAAGCAAGACAAGGAAGGAGGAAGAAAACAGATGGCATATACTGTACAGCTTCACACAGAGATGAATGGCACTGGAGACAATCAGGGTGAAAGGGTGGAGACTCAAGCCAAGACTTGATGTGATGGGGATGAGTAAAGCCTTTTCTGTGAAGGGCATTTTGGAGCAGAAGATTGGATGGATAGTGAGGGGTGCCACAGAAGGGCATGAGAGAGGGGACCCCACTGGCCAGAAGGACATGAGCAAAGGCAGTAAGGGTTGGCTAAATTTGGTGTGTTTGTGGAGGGCAAAGCCAAGGTGACAGGGTCATAAGAAGAGAAAGAAGCATGAGAGAAGGAAAATGTGGTGAACAGGGCTCTAGCTGACCTCAGTAAGCTCAAGACACTAAGTGAAAGAACTCTGAAGACAATACTTTGGTTTCATTCATGCCTGCAGACAACTCTGCAGCTGGACAATAGATTTTGGTTGGAGGTCTGCTCCTAGGGATGGTGGCCTTGGTGGTGGGGAGACAAGAATGGAAACCAAGGGGAGTATCTGTTAGAGGCTAGCACTGTCTGTCTGACAGATGGTGCTGTCCCTGACCTGGATGGTACACAAAAGAATTGATCAGATTATGGATAATTCTGCACATAGAATATAGGACCAGTCAATAGGTTGGATAAGAGGTATAAGGAGATGAGGGAAATTCCTAGTACCTTTTAGCAGGGAGTCAAATGATAACAACATTTTTAGAGGTGAGGGAAAACTGCATAAGGCTGAGTTATATTGTGGGAAATGGGAGAGGAGTGTCTTGAACATTTAGCAGACCCTAGCAACCTAAGGAAGGTGTCAGCCAGGTGTGGTGGTTAGAATTGATTGTGTGCTTGATAGGACCTAGAGTCATCCGAGAGACAAGCCTCCGAGCATGTCCATTAGAATGTTTCTAGATTGCGTTACCTGAATCAGGAGGATCTATCTTAAAGTAGGCAGTGCTATTGCATGCACTGGGGGCCGGGACTGAACAGAAAGGAGAGAGCCGGCTGAGTGCCAGCATTTGCCCTCCTCTCTCTGCTTCCTGGCTGCAGATGCCATGTGACCATCAGTCTCACAGCGACCACAGCTTTCTCCTTAACGATGCACTGGACCCCTTCTCAAAATGAAAACCAAAACAAAGCCTTTAAGTCAGTGTTTGTCAACATGTGGGTCAATGATCCCCCTGGAGCTCAAACGACCCTTTCAGAGGGTTCTCCTAAGACCACTGGAAATGTTGTACATCTACATTACAATTCATATCAGTAGCAAAATTATGCTTATGAAGTAGCAATAAAGGTAATTTTATGGTTGCGGTCGCCACAAGATGAGGAACTGTGTTAAAGGGTCTTAGCGTCGGGAGCACCGAGAACCACTGCCTTAAGCAGCTTCTTGTCAAGAACACGGTCACAGCACTGAGAAAAGTGTCTCGTGCACGCACTCACATATACTCCCGAAGGTTCTGAGAGAGGAGGCGTAAATCATAGACTGACTAGTTATTAACACTTCGTTTCTTTGCGCTGTTCTGGCACAAGGTTCAACATGTAGCCTTTATGGACTTGGAGTTTATGATTCTCTTGCCCCAGTTTCCCGAATGCTGAGATGACAGGCATTTGTCACTATGCATGGCACATAGTTATTGTCAATCAATCAATCAATTAATTAAGGTGGTGCTAGAGCTGAAACCCGGGGACTCACACATGCTAGGCAAGTGTTCTACACCTCACCACCATCAACAGTTCTACAGATATTTTTAAAGCATCCGAAATGCCCAAAACAGCAGAGGAAAAAAAGACTAAGATGAAGGCTTTAGGGATTTTAGTGCTTAGAGATCTCAGAGATGTGCTGAAGCCAGCAAAGGAGACCAGGGAACATGGCTAGTGAGGTGAAAGAAATCAAGAAGAGAAAGCAACTGTGCTAGTTTGAATGGAAATGGCTCCCATTGGCTCATAGGGAGTGGAGCTATTAGGAGGTGTGACCTTTGTCACTGGGGATGAGCTTTGAGGTCTCAGGTGCTCAAGCCAGGCCCAGGGGCTTACTTGCTCTTCCTGCTGCTTGCTGGTACAGACTCTCACTTACCTCTCAAGCACCATGTTTGCCTGCATGCTGCGATGCTCCTCACCATGATGACAATGGACTAATCACTGAACTGTAAGCCAGTACCCAATTAAATGTTTTCTTTATAAGCGTTGCCATACTTATGGTGCCTTTTTACAGCAATAGAACGCTGACTAAGGCAGCAAACATGAATGCCACATGAGGGCCTTAGGGAGATGGGACTCGCTGCTGGTAAGCAGAACAGGAACAAGGGTAGAAGTGATCTCAGGACTGGCTATCTGAGGGTTTCTGGTGGGTTTGACAAAAATGATCTCAGTGACATACCATAGTGAAACCAGGAGGGACAGCAAAGCAAAGAATCATGGGATTTTACTTCTCATGCAGTCCAAATGATGATATGAAAAACTGAGATACTCCAGGAGATATTTCAAATCAATTAGCAGTAAAGCCAAGTGTGATACCACAAGCCTGTAATCTCAGTGTTCAAGAGGCTGAGGTGGGAGGCTCTCTGTTATCTAAAGGCCAGCCTGGGCTACATAGTGAGTTCATTCAGGCCAGCCTAAGCTGCAGAATAAGACTCTCTCTCTCTCTCTCTGTGTGTATATATATATACATATATGTGTGTGTGTGTGTGTGTGTGTGTGTTCCCTCAATAATAAATTAAAACTGAAGGAGTCCAACTGCTCTATGATCTATGTGCTCAAATCTATGGAGAACATGAGGATCTTCTGAAACATGGTGGGCAGTTCAGAGGATGAACAAAAAGTAGTATCTGAGGAGAGCTTTCTCTAAAATTTTTCTTGAATTTCTGAAATTCACTAGACAGTATCAAGAAAGAAAGAAAAAACCCAGCTAGAATAAATATAAAGAAATCCTCCCCACAGGTGCTTCAGCAAAAGCTTCAGGTTAGCAGAAGAGGGAGAGGGGAGGGAGAGGAGGGCCAGCTACAGGAACAGCAGCCAGTTAGTAGCGAAAGCACAACAGATCTGAGGACCCTGTGGAGTAATATCTCAAACAGCTAAAAAAGTGACTTTCCAGAAATTTCTTTTACAATTTTATTAAATAGCAAGAGCAAAATAAACAGGCTCAGATGAAGAGCAGAGACCCATCAATTGACCCTTCTAAAGGAGATGACAATGGATATGCTATGGATGTCTGTGATATGGGTGGAGGTAGACAAGACAGAACAGGGCAGTGAGGTCCAGGGATCTGGCTCAGAAGCTTATCACTTGCATGTACAAGCCTGATCTGCTCCCCAGCACTACAGAAAAACCTATGTCCTACTTTAAATTCAAATTAAAGGGGTTAAAGAAATATTAAAGAGTGATCTACATGACCAGGAATGGAAGTATATGTTTTGGTGTATAAATAATAGTGTGAAATTCTTAGTGTGTGTTGCTTGGATGTGTTGCTTGTGATGCTGGAAATAGAACCCATGGAGTTGCACATGGGTAAGTAAGCAAGCACTCTATCCCTGAGATTCACTTCCCATCTTCTGCTCTGGTTTGGAGGAAAGTGACAATGCCGATGCATTTATCCACTTATCAGCACTGGTTAAAGCAGCCTTCAGAGCTGTACAATGTTATAACATTTAAGCTAGCAGAGGGGGGAAATTGAATATAGAAATGAAAAATAAAATGTTCAACCCAAAAAGCAGAGAAGAGAGGATTGTAAAAATAAAACAAATAGCACCCAATAAAATAAAATTAAACTGAATCACAGCCCAGTGAGTGTAGCGAACACTGTGGAAGGTGAGCATGCTAAAAGCTGTTTAAACATTCAGTGGATGCTGATCATTAAACCTTCTCCTAATGGAGCTGCATGGTGAGGTTGACAGCCAGAGGATAATGAGATGTGCCAGGCAAGCAGCACTCAGAGGAAAGTTGCTTTAGCTATGTTAACGTCCAATATAGCAGACTTTAACTACAGAGCCAGAGTGAAGGGGGGCTTTGATGTCTAGTTAAAGGTTTGGTTTGTAGGAAGATATAACAACTCAAGTGCTGTAGATTCACACAATATGGGACAAAGCAATTCCATGGACAGTGCATACAGTGTAGATATCCTCAAAATGGAAGACTTGAGGAGAGTGAGCTCAGCAATTGATATAATAAGCATAATAAAAAAGGCAACTAGGAGTCAGCAGATTTCACCAAAACACTTAACAAACTTGATCAAATAGCAGGGGCATAGAACATCAAGTCTGTTACAGGACTTCACCCATGCACACAACAGAAAGACTGACCGTAGCACATCTGACAGACATCAGCATGCTCCAGAAGCTAGTCATTGTACATATCACTGTGCAACTCAAAAGCAAATCACAGAGCAACTGGGACCAGCATCATTAGGATGAATGTTAAATATGCTTAGAAGTAGATTGTTATGAAATTACTGCCCAGTAAAGGCAGGACTCAAAATAAGTGAAGTAGCCATCTTAAGTCAGCAAAGAAATATAAAATAAACCTGAAGGGAACAATACTTACATGAAATAATAAATGGTTGACATCAATGTCAAACTATAACAACAGAATCGATGAATACGGAAGTAGTTCTTTGTAAGACAGATCAGGAAAGGAGCCAAAAGAAAGCAATCAGAAATCAATAGAAATGAAAGGGCCCAAAATGGATGAAATAAGATGAAGTTATACATTTCATGACAGTAATCTGATGACTAATGTGCAATGGGTGCGTTTATAGAAAGTATGACAGTAATGGCTGGAAAAATCTTCCTATCTTTATAATCATTAAAGAAACTGGTTTAAACTGTAGTTTAAGGTCTTCCCACAGAGATATTACAACCTCCAATGCCTTTATAAACGATTTAAATCAAACTTCCAAGGACCAAAGGATCCCAATACCACACGTCTCTCCCAGGGAATAAGCAAGGAGAATTTAATCCTAACTTGTTTCACGAAGCTGGCAAAATCTCAAAACCAAAGCCAGACAAAGACAGGATGAAAAGGCAGACAAGAGGCCAATGGTAGTGACAAGCACATGAGCAGCAATGCTAAAGGATGTGCAGATAGACTCAAGCCATGGACAGACTGGCACCTTCTTGATGGATTTACCCCAGCAACACTATATGAGAAATCGAACAGTGATGTTCAAGACGGAGCATTGTGAGGCAACACATAAAATTATCATGGTGCACTTAGAAAAAGGACTTGAAAAGATTAAACTTGCATTTACATTAAATACCCTTAATAAATTAGGAATGGGAGAGGATTTCTTAAGCATGAGAATTCACATGTGTGCACGCGTGTGTACGCACACACACATACACACACACACTCTCTCTCTCACATAAAAACACCTTCACAAAAGTACACCCACACCCATACATACACACAGCTCACATTCGCATAGCAAATATAACTTAACATTCTTTTCAGAGTCAAGATATGGGTGCCTGTTAACACACCTGTTTTAAACATTAGACAGGAAGTCCTAGCCAGTGTGGAAAAATTTAAAAACAAAACAAAACTGAGATATACACAATGACTGAAGAGGAAGAAGTGAAAATCATAAAATCTGTAGGTGTGGCTATGGACACATCATACCCCAAAACGTCAGCAAATCATTTATTAGGATTAATAAATTAATTTAGCAAGATAACTAGAAAAACAATTAATATATTTAAAACAATTATATTTTTACCTAGAACATGATTTTAAAATATTTTGAACTAGGAACAAAAAACAAACAAACAAACAACAATATACCTGAAGAATAATCTTAACAAAAACCCCTGTGAATTAACTTAAAGGTAACAGTCTGAAATTTTTCTTGGCAAACAAGAGTGACATGAGTGTGGGAAAAGTTACCACATCCTTACAAATGGACATCTAATGCTGTGTGGATAAGGATCCCCAAACTTACCTATGCTCAGTGCAAATTTAATGAGAAATCTCAGTGGCTACTTTTCTTTTGCAAAATGATGGATACAATTTATAAAAAAGAATGGCCCAGAACTGTTGAGACATTTTAAACGAAAGTGGATGACTTGCCCCACCAGATACCAAGACTTATCACAAAGCCACAGTGATGACAGTGTTTGTCATAGTCTTGAAGCTACGAACTATTTAATGTGGGAGAGGAAGTTCTAACACTTTTAGATGATAAGAGCACATTCTTGGGATCCGCAGGCAGGAAGAGAATTTATCCAACAAGAAAAAAGACACATGTTTTTGGCTAGGCTGAATCTAGGAATTGTTCACTAAAGGCAATCCTCCTTCTGTCCACCTGTGGACCAAATTCCCTAGATATCCAAATCCCACCTGTAAAATAGGGTGGAATTTTCCTCTTCCTAAACATCTTCCCATGTACTTCAATTCATCCCTACCTGAGTTATTTATGATTACCCCACACAATGTCAGTGCTGTGTACATGACTGTCACACTGCAATGTTTAAGGGACAATGACAAAGTCCATAAATGTTCAGATGTAGTTTTTAAAATATATTTTTGACGTGTGGTTGTTTGGATCTATAATGCAGACCATGTGAATACAGATGGCTGCCTGTAAATGGAAGGGAAATAGAGACATATGACTAGAGACTATATTGGGTAGTTGTATATTGGTGATTTATATAAAACTAGCAAAATATCACACATAGAATATATAAGTAACTTTAAAAATGTTTTATTTTTAATGTATGTGTTATGAGTTTTGCTATGAGTGCCATGTATATACACACAGTAGAGGCCAGAGAGGACATCACATTTCCTGGAACTAGAGTTACAGGTGATTATGAGCCAAGCCACAATTTGTGTTCTGGAAACCAACCCTGGTCTTCTACAAGAGCTCCAAATGTGCCATCGCTCCAGCTCAAATATGTAAGCGTCCTTAAATAGCAACAAATACAAAATAAAGTCCAACAGAAATAGGAAGATAAGACTAGCACAGAAAGAAAACAGTCACCAAAGGCATGAACATATGAGCCACCTTATCCATGATCAAAATGAAGTGCTCAGCTCAGTGAAATGCTATGACCTTCCAGCAGAAGAGGCCAGGATGAAACAGACCAAAAGGTGCTGAGAATGTTGGGACACGGAGACTCTCACACAAGGCCGTTCTCTACCTGGAGATAGGGTCACCACAGCTGACCTGCTCTTAACGCAGCAACTCTGCCCATATGTAAGCAGCCTGAACGAATGCCTGCCTGCCTGGGAATATAACGATGTGTATGTGACACTGCCTACAGCAGCTTTGTCGATAGTGGCTAAACCCTTAGCATCTGTGGAGAACAGAAACAAGGAAGTCCGGGAGAGATGGAAGCATCAAGAACATATGAAGGTGGAGGCACTTCTTCAAGCAGGTACTTGACATGTCTAAATATGGGGCTGGCCAGAAGACTATTTCACTTTGGCTTCAGCCAAGATAAATGGCTCAGGTACAGATGTGGAGATTTAAATAGAGTCAGGATTACTCAGGGTGGGAGTGAGAAGCTATGGTGAACTGACAGATACTGAGAAGTTGGTGGAATCAATGGGTTGGAAATTCCGACTGGTCTGAAGAATTCTGCACTGTGGGGCTGCCAAGTAAGTGAGGCAGAAAGATGCCAGGTGTGGTCAGAAAATGGAGTGCTTACACCTGAGCTTTTGAATAGAGAACAATTAATTCCCTACCCCATGGAGAGAAAAGCATACAATCAGGTCTAGAAGTACAGCAGAGAAATGGGGTGTGCAAGAGGCCACAAAATATATCAGGTATTATGGAAACTTAAGGGGTATGCTAGGTCACTAGGGTGATGGGAAAGAATGTGAGCCCAACGGTAAGGACAAGTAAGTCAGAGCTCAGTAGGCAGCTTCAGCAAAGATGAGTGGCAGTTGGCCCAGGGCTCGGAAGGATGCAGAAGCATCATCCTCCTTCTGGAAGGGCTATAGTGACATCAGTTTCCTAACAGGACAACCAGGTTCCAGGTAGGGATGGAGAGACAAGGGAATGGGAGGGTTTTATTGTTTGTTTGCTTGCTGAAGACTTAGGTCTAGTGAAAGACACAGGGAGGGTAGGGTGGACCTCTTCAAGACTGAGCCAGATTAGAGTCAGCCCAGCTGAGCAGGGTGAGAGTTTAGGTGATAACAGAGGGCTGGACTTTGGACAGCGAGGGACATGCTTAACACGTAAGGCAAGTTTTAGTCCATCCAGGCCACTAAGAGAACAGATGCTCCAGGGTAATGGCTTTTTACTTTTCTTATTATTTCTATTTTCATCTGGTCTCCAGTAACACAATAATATATTCTCCTTAAGGCTTACAGAGTAGGCAGAATCACCATCTTGCCATTTAAGCTGAAGCCACCTTGTATTGTCTATTTCCAGAAATAAGGAACTAGGGTTAAGGGCAAGGCCTCCTTACTGTTCTGCTGTGGTTTTATCCTGTTAAATCTATGTGATGGCTGGCCATGGTGGCTGAATCGCTGTGCTTCGCAGCCATTGTTTTTTATTCTGTCGCACAGATAGTCTTACAGCCTGCAGTCTTATGCTGCAGGAAAAGCCTTCTCGACTGACAAACTCACCTTTCATACATAAATCGACCTCACGGTCTATTCTAGGATCCTATATTCTGGCCACGTTCCTCTCTACCTATTCTAGGCTCCTATATTCTGGCCATGTTCCTCCATCTCTGTCATCCCTGGGGCAACCCTGGGCTCCAGAGCCCACTAAAAATTACTCACACTCACCAGTCCTAGGTGAACTCCATGTCTTACCTTTCCTTCCTATGGAAAGGTACTGCAATCTCCCTCTCCTTGCCCAACATACATGTACCCTTCATGGACTCATGTATCATGGCAGCTGTCTTCTTGCTTGGAAACTACAACAAACATATGCTGTAATACGCTGCTCTAGCCCTAATTAAAAAAAAAAACCCTACGCATTCTAAAACGTGTGCGCGCCGTGTTTATAAGGTATTAGGCCTACCAATGGAGGACCTTAAAGCCTTCCCTTTGTGGTGCTTCTTCCAAGGGTACCCACCAGCAATTCTTCCTCTTGCCTTCAGCTCCTCAGTGAGCAAAAGCTTTACCTAGTATACTGAAACCAGCTGCTGCTTCCGAAGGAACCCTGGTAACCTGTGCAGACCATCTCCACTGTGCTCCACAGAGTCTCTGTAGGGTGCTGGTACACCACCCTACAGAGGTGGAAATCTCCTCGATTTCATTTTGGTAGGTGATGCCTCAGTCTTGCTGTCTCCTTTATGCTCACCGTTCTAGACCATGCATTGGAGCAGCTTCAGCCCTGAGTAGGGTCAGCTCAGAATGTGGGAGCAGGGCTCCCTTGCAAAGTCACATGACACACCAAGGGCAGTCATTAGACAGAGGGGCTGTGCCTTCCCTGCACATGGACACTCCTCAAGCTTTGGAGTGGAGACAGCTGCTGAGATTCTAGGGACCATGACTTGGACAGACCAGGGGACTGTCAATCAACTAGACCTTCCATGCAGAGGACAGTGCTCCAGATTAGGGGATACATTACTAGGCATTCTGGGTCTCTGGAGAGACAGACTTTCAGATTCCATGTGTGACATGGCTAAAATGGCACAGAGAGGCACACAGGAGCCTGTGGCTCAGATGACTTCCAAACTGCACAGCTAGAGCATCAAGAGCAAGGTTTAAATGGTAGGAAATAAACTCTAAAATGAAATTAGACCCCCTCTGCCTGCAAGGCTTAGATTTCACGGTCAGAATTGTGGAGGGAGTTAGATATGAGACGATGGTCTCTAACATTATTTACCACTTACGAGGTGCCTCTCACCCACTGAGCATCAAGTGAAAAATAACACAGACAATTATCTGGTGAGCAAAGGAAGGCACAGCACTGAAATTATCATGGCATCTGAAAGACTAGAAATGTCAACCTGCTGTTTTCATTTAATCAATGAATCAATAGGGAAAGATACAAAGAGCTTTCTGAGCATGGCATCCCTGCATCCTGGGATGATAGAAGGTGGCCAGGATGATGGCGTTACCTGTTAGTGACAAAGTCAACAAGATGTTGCTTGAACATGAGGCTCCACTTCTTTATTGTGTTCAGCAGAGATGCCTTGAAGGGTCTCACGTCAACTCGCATCCAGCCATCAAACACCTTCGTGGACTCTAGGCTGACCACCTCTTCAAAGAGCTTCTCGTAGGAGTCTATCTGGACTTTGAAGTGGTGGAGGAGGGGCGGACTCTCTGGGATGCCCTCTTCAGCATGGGCTTCTATTTCCTCAGGCGTCAGGACATGCCCATAGAGCAGAAACTGACCGAGAACCTCCCTCCTATCCTCTACGTACAGATACGAGTACTGGCTGAGGGTGTTCCGATAGTTACAGCACAGGCTCATCATACTCTGCACTCTCTCCATGAGCACGCTCCGCAGGCTGGCTAGGTCAGCCATGTCCTCTAGGTCACCCTGGGGGAGCGAGACAATGGCAGGGAGGTTATGCTGGTGCTTAATGGGATCGCCCAGATGTGGAGGAGGGCAGACATTTGCCACTCCCGTACCTGATAGTGAGAAGAGCCACTGTGTGGGGAAAGCCGGGGCACCAGGGATGGTACTGCAAAAATGCTGCTGATGAGATTTTGGACTATATCATATAAACCTCCCTTCACTCCAGAGTCCAGAGATGGGTGGAAAACTAATTCTGGGGTGACAAGGTTGAGCTGTGCTTCAAATATTGGGGTGAGTCCAGGCTTACATTCTGAAAAACAAAGCAACGGAATGGTGTTGAGTGCGGCAAGTGGTCAAGGCAGCATTTCCTAAAACCTGGACTCAAGCGTTTCTTTAGAGCCCAGAAAAATGCAAATGTTAATTTTGTCTGTGAAGGGGCAGGTGTGGCCCTATGGTGTCTCACCACAGGGAACTGCTGACATTCTGAATGAACCCGTTCTTTTGTGGGACTCTCCTGGGTATCACAGGACATTCACTCTCCTTGTCCTTGAAGAGCATGCTCCAGTGACCAACCAACACAAGCCAGAGAGCAGAAAGCTCCTGTCTATATTCTCAACTGCCTCCCTGGGGTGAGGCTGCTTCTCCTGCAGAAGAGAGCTCTCAACCACACAATCCCACCAGTATCCATTTCGTGAGTGGGGTCTGCCCACCCACATTCGCACAAGAATGAACACCAGAGAGTCACAATCCTGATTTTTCTGTCCCTTTTCTATGCACATAGGGCTTACTTTAATTCTGTAGTCATGCAGTGATAAAAATTTTAAAAATGGAATAAATAATTCACAGATTCCTGATTGCTTGCTACACAGAGTTGCCTCACTAGATTTAAGTCAAAATATAACATGGAGCAGTGTTCCATGTATAAGAGAAATACGTAAAATTTTATCCATAACCACTGATCACTGTGCATCTTTTGAGAGTAGAAATAAATGGGAGAGATTCTGGGTTGGGCAGTGTGGGCAAAGGAGTCTCCTGACAGAACCACGGCTCTCTTATTTCCTAGAACAAGAGCTAAAAAATGGTGTGTGAACAAATTCCTCAGCTCTACATAGGATTACACGTAGTAATGTGATTCCCACTCAGGGAAGATGGGAAGGGACCCCAGAAGGGCAGGTGATCCTTTGCGATAAAGTCCTTCTTCCTGTCTCATAGACCGCAGCTTGGATGTGACATGGCTCTCTCAACCACAGAATAAGGCCAAGGCCCTAGAGAATGGCAGAGCTCCAGATGACAGCAACCTGCCACAAAAGGGCACTGGTCATGGACTATTATTTGGGGTGGGGTGGGTTTCTTTATCCCATTAGCCTCGTTTTAGATGGAGCCTTCGTTACCCTACCTTGGTCATTCATTTTAAAAACAATAAGATCCTCAAAGATCCTATATAAGACTAAGATCTTACTTTCAAAATTACAGGGATCAAATAATGAATATGTATTGTGGGACTCAGGAGGGTCTCAACAAGTATATTTTAGCCTAAGGGAGATGAGTTTACCAATAGCCTTGATGGTCTAGTCTCTGAGGAGAGCTGAAAAAGCAAAATAAAACAACAAAAACAAAACCAATACAAAGAGCAATAAAAATCCTGTGGAATCCATTGTTAAAAAGGTTGGACATCACTTGTCTGAAATGCTTGGGACTAGGAGGGCTTCAGGTGAGTTAGACTAGCAGCACAGGCCACAGATGGAGCACTCCTTAACCAAAGTGGCAAGTGGCCTGAAACCCAAAACTTTTAGAGCTTGGTTAGTATGTCAGAGCATTTTGGATTTCAGATCTTCTTCAGTCAGTGAGCAGTCATAGCACGTTGAACATTTCTGCAAACTATCATGTTAGATAAAGCTGCGTGCGGCTTACAGCACGATTTGAAAAAATATTTGAAGGCTATGGGACTTTTTGCCACATGTACAGTCCTGAGGACTGAATCCCTATATTGGATAAAATGCAGACATCATTATTAAAGGGAGAACACTGCCCCGCTTTCTCAACAGAGGCACAAGCCAGTCCTTTTGGAGGTAAAGGGTGTCTGGGGGGTATTTTTTGGTAGGGTAGGTAACATATAACCTGCTATTTATGCAAGATTTGATCAGATATGACAAAAAAGTCAGCCAAGAACATAGACTTGATCCTACACAGGGAGGTAAAAATGATAAAATGGACTTTAGAAAAATCTAGTGTGTCTGTTTGCCACTTTATTCCCCTTAACTAGTATCTATAAAACATGGGTTTTGTTTGCTTGTTTTTTTGCATACAGGGTCCCTCCATGTAGCCCAGCTGTCCTGAAACTTTCTATGTTGCTTCTGCTGGCTCCAAAGTTGCATTTCTCCTGCCTTTGCTGCCTAGAAGCTGGGATTACAGGTGTGTGCCCCCACAACTGGGCTTAGATTTTACCTGCAATGCTTCAGCTCAAGAAGCTGTAAAGACCACGTGGTGCTACAAAATATTTACCACTCAAAGAATTTGGAAGGGCTATATTTTGAAGAAAAGGCACTCCTCTGTTTTCTGGTCTCCTTGGAGGGAATATGACATTGGTGATCTTGGAAAAACACTCTCAGCTCATCTCTATCCTTCTGTTTCCAATCTTACCTTCCATCAGAGGGCAACTGGCATATCGGGACATTTCATATAAAAGTCAGATAGCCACTAAGCAAGGAGCAGGTTGCTAACTTGAGATGCCATCTGTAGACACTGCCTGTAAAGTGTCTTTGTCTTTACCCTAGGTCTAGGCCAGGGCTGAGTGGGAGGCTTGCCCAAACTTCCAACACCAGAGAAGTCTGTTCAGTTCGGTAAGGAGAGGGCTTCCACGCTGGTAGCTAAGAGCTAGTTCTTGGGTTTTAGCATCTGTGTTCCATTCCCCAGGCTCTAGAAACTAACCTCCCAGAGTGCTTTGCCCTACTTCATTCATTCTCTGCCTACTCCCTGTAGGTAGAGACCACACTTCACACCCCAGTCTTTCCAGCTACCAATACTATGGTGTATTTTTTTTTTTCCAGACTCTCTTTCACAGGCTAGGTATCAGGACTCATGTTGTCTATGGATATTATGTCTGTACTCTTTCTGCACCTGGTTGGACCTGACATTAAATGCCCATCACACTTTGGTCTTCTGCCTTCAAAATATTCCTTTGCTGGTGTAATTTGACTCATTCTTCAACATGACCCTTGCTAGACAACCTAGAATCTACCAGACTGTGAAGGTCTAATTTAACTTTTAGTTTTGAACTCTTTTGCCCTTTCTAGCAAACTTCAGCTGTTATGAGATTTTTGACTCTGTGCACCTTACCCCAGTTTGTCCACCCTAATTCAAAGTCCTTACCTATTTCTAATAGCTTCAGAGACAGCTCGTGACCTTCTTAACATTTCTCTACCTTCTGAGAGCTCTCTTCTCCCTTGCTTCTTGTCTCCTTTTTTTTTTACACATAATTCCATTTTTTCCCACTTTACTTGGCAATTTCAACCCTTCCATGTTCCCCAAAGGCCACAGAGATAGAGCATGTAGAGTCTGAAGGCTCTTCTCTCCTATCTGCCTATGAGTCAAGTGCTGAGGAAGCTGTCCTTAGCGACCACTTCCCTTTGCTCGCTTTAGCCACTCCTCTTCTGGACTTTGATTTTGGTGCCATTTTAATTTCTCTTTTGCTGCTGGGCCTTGTGATGTTACAGCCTGCTGTGTCGTGTAATGTTCAGAGTCATGAGCTCTTTTTCTTTGAACCATCCTTTGGTAGTTTATTCTGCATCGCTCATAAAATACCCCAACATTTTGGCAAACCTCAACCATACTTCACTCTAATACAGCAGAGAATGCTTCTGCTATCTGCCCAGTCATAGACCATAGCCATCAGCTGGTAGCTACCAGTGTTTTCCAGGAGATATTTGAGAGAACACTCGATGGCAAGAAAGAATCCATCCAACAACATAGAATCAATGTAGTTAACATAAGTCTTCCAGATGCTAGATTCTGGGTCTGCTGCAAACAGAACCTGGTTTTCCTACAGAAGAAAAAAGACAGGGTATAAGCCATGTTGAACAACACAGAAAAACTGGCAAAATCATTACCAATAGGAGTAAAAACACACAAAAAGCTCTCTGCAAAGACTTTGCTATTACATGTCCTTGCAGCCTGCTCTGTCAGGCGGAGATAGCCATCAATTGAAAGGAACATAAATCCCATGAAGGAAATGTGGGCTCCTGTCTGTCCCTGAAGATGGAGGACAGGGTCTGGCTGGCTTCTCAGGGGGAATGCTGAGGAATGCAGCACACATGTGTGCTTTGCCAACTCTCACTTCTCAGACTGCTGAGGGAGGCATATCAGAGCAGGGGGGAGAGTAGGCAGGATGACCAGGATGCAGGGATGTACAATATTTCCTGGATAATCCTTGGAAATGGGCTGTGCTCTGTGGTTGGCATGTGATATTAATTAAAGGCCTCTCATTACACTGAGTTATTCAGAAAACAAACCATATAAGAAATCCCCCTCTCTCTTCAACAACAACCTGGGGATTTGGATATCAAGGAGAGGGAACTTAAGTGCTCAATGATTCTCAACACAGACTTCCATCTGCTTTTCATTATTTTCATCATGAAGACTTGAGAGCTTCTTTCTAGGGAGCTGATGTTTTCAGCAAAGGCAGTAGGTAACCCGGAGAGGTGACGCTCTTAAGTGACTCACACTCACCCCTTGAGGAAACACTCCTGTGTGATAGATCCTGCTGGGCTTAATGACTTCACGCTCCTGCTTTTAAGTGACACAATCCTAAAATTTTTAAGATGTATTACCAACATCTTTCCATCCTAAGTAGATTTAAGGTTTCCTTAATGACTTTAAGGCCATCATTATGCAAATTGTAACACGCCATGATGTGCTGTGGATCGCAGGTGTTAAGATGTATGTTTCTACACTAAGTAACTGTTAGGCTTATTTTATGTGACAAACTTCTGTTTCTCTAAAAAAAAGAGTCAGACTTAGAAAATAGAGCAGATTTTGGAATTATTAGATAAGACCATTGTAGCTATAAAATGAACAGTGAACAAGTAAGCCAAGCTTCTATTGCACACATCTACAATCCTAAGTGTAGGCTGAGACAGGAGAATCATGATTCCAAAGACAGTCTGGGTTAAAGAGGGAGATTCCATCTCTAAAACCAAAACAACAACAAACTAAACAACTAAGGAACTTGAAATATATTCTCAAATTTGGTAAAGAGAAGATCCAAAGAGCTTGCAGACTCCAAGTGGGCTGAGTGCAATGAATATCCGCCTAGGCACATGCAATGAAAACTGAGAAAAGATTAAGCATCTCTCAAAAGCAACTTGAGAAGAGGGAGTATATCACAGAGAAGCAAAGACATAGTTACGGCTTGCTTCTTCGGGGACACAGTGTGAGGATAGAGAGCAAGCAACAGCATCGCAAACTGCACAGGGTTCTCTGTCCAGGGAAACTGCCCTTCCTAAGTCAGGTGAAGTCAGAACATGCTCCACTCAAAGCTGAGCCAATATATCAACCTTAGGCCTCAACTCTAGGAGACAAAAGAAGATTCCTTAGGTCTAAGAGAAACAAATGCAGACAAAAGCACAGATCTACAGGAAAGAATTAAAAACATGACTATGGTATAGGTGTGGGTAAAAAAGAGAACACTATCAATATTTTCAAGCTATTTTTACAAATAAGATAGATGAGTCACTTATAATATAGTCATTAATGCATTTCTCTGTTGTTTTCTTTAAATTTGCATTTACTTTTGAAAATTTCATAAATGTGCATGATGTATTTGAATATACCCGCTTCTCATTGACCTCTCTCATCTCTGCCCTGCTCCTTTGACACCTTCTCCTTCTCCAGAAGTCTTCCTCCTACTTTAATTTCTTTTTCTCTTAAAGTTTTAATGAAAAAAGTCTAGCAGTATTTAATATATTAATGACTGACATGCTACTATTTTACTATATTTCAGATATTGATATGACATAGATGCCATATGATGAGAGTATCTTAGTTTTGTTTTCTATTCCTGCGATGGAATATCCTACCCCCCAAAACTCCTCAAACAATCCCCCCAAAATCCCAGCAACAAAAGACAACCCCCCACATACACCACCCACGCCCTCCAATCCCCTAAAACAAAATAAACTTAAGGGACAAAGATGTGTTTTTTTAATCTCATAATTCTAGTCCATCATTGTGTGGAAGTCCAGGCAGCAGGAACAAGACACTCACAGTCAAGTACTGAGAGCCGTGAGTCAGTGCTTCCTTGCTCTCTTAAGATGCATGCCATCCAGAACCCAGGCTGTGCAACTTGAGCCAACCACATTCAGGGTGGGCCTTCCCACCTCCGATAACCCCATTAACACACTTCCTCACAGGCTTGCTCACAGACCGTCCTAACTGAGATCATTTCTCTTTGAAAGTCCCTCCCTAGGTGAATGAACATTGTGTTGAATGGACCGTCCAAGCTCACCGGGTGTGGGGTGGGGCAGTTAAGTGGTCTTGCACTGTCCAAGGTCTCTACATCTCAGGATAAAACTGAGCTGAAACCTAGATCAGCCTCTAGAAATGAAAAGCTGATACAGCAACTGAGCTGTCAAAAGAATGCTGGAAATTACATGTGATCCCACAGGGACATCGGCACAGAAAAGCAGAGAGGAAGAAAAAAAAGTGGGAAAAGAGCAGAATTAAACTCCATTATATCCATATTGCACAAAACACTGTAATTAGAAGGCGTAATTGTTGGTGACAAAAACACTTTTCTTGGCCCACAGAGATAACCCAACAGTCAAGAGCACAGACTTTTCTCACAGAAGACCTGAGTTGGGTTCTGAGCATCTACTTCAGGTGGCTCACAACCACCTGTAACTCCAGCATCTTGGGATCCAACTCCAGCATCTGGGAATCCAGTACCATCTCTAGACTCCCTAGACACCTGCACTGATAGATGCACACACCTACACACAGACATATGCACACACACATTTTTAAATATAAAAAAGTTATGTTTTTACTATATAGTGATTACAAAGGGAAATTTTTGACTGTAGAGAAATAAATAGGGTGAAGGTAAAAGCGTGGGGAGCTGAACAACTGCAATACTAGGAATAATGAATCAGGAGGGAAAAGTTACATTATTATCATGAAAAGGCAGACATCAAGATGAAGGAGTATTATTGGATATCAAAAAGGACTTTCACAATGATGGTACAGCCAGTTCATCAGGGAGTTATGATCACTGTAAATTATAAGTGTACATGTGCCAACAGAGTTCACATCCATGATGAAAAACTTTGACAGAACTAAAAGATTAGATAGACAAATCTAAAATCACAGAGATTTAAATATTCTACCTACAACAGTTGATAGAAAAACTAGATAAACAAGAGCAGAAAGCATCCTAAAGATCCTAACAGCACCATCACATTGATTCAAAGGATACCACATCCAAAATAGAAGCACAGACATTGTTGTCAATGCCCAAGAAATCCTCTCCAAGATGGGCTATTGTCGAGGATGTAAAGAAAGTTTCAGTTAATTACAAGTATCTCTCTAACCATAAAGTTAAATTAGATATTAATTCCATTAAGATATGCAGAGATGGCCCAAATGTGAAGAAATTAGAAAACACATTCCTAAATGACCATTGACTTAACAAAGTGATGGAAGGGAAACATTTGAAGCCAATGGTGAGATGAGGCAGGTCAAGACTGAGGCATGAAGACAACACACTGACAAAGAGGTATCATCAAAGGAGGAAGGAAAGGCCTAATGTCAAGACACCAGTTTCTATCCTGTGAGTCTAGAAAAAAACAAAACAAAACATAAACAGTACATCCTAAAATTACTGAATCTAGGACCAGACCATGTTTAAACAATCAAGTAAAAGAGTTTCAAAGGAAAAAATTAGGAAATTCTCCTGCATTTAATTGGTCATCATTAACATTTATGACTTGACATCTTAATTGTGTTGAAGCCCATATAGGACAGTGATTTATTCCTGAGTTCTGGCATAGGTCAAGCTGTCAGAAAAGTGTCTATGGCTTCTTCAGTAGTGTTGGGGCCAGTGGGCATTTATATCCTTCCCCGTGTTCATAGGAAAGCTTTGCTATTGATGCTGGGACATGAGGCTGCCCAGACCATAGTACAGGGCAAAAAGCCTTGCTGTGTTAACTGTGACACTGTGAATTCTTTCTTCTTCTGATCAAAGCCAGGGATGCCATGACACACTCTCATCTCTCTGGGCTCTTCAGAGGTAGGTCATCAGGATAATGCTATAGAGCCCTACCAGGCTGTGTGGGCCAGGGAGGTGTTAGGGCTAGTGCAGTGGATGATTTAGGATTCTTCTTTGTCATCCACTTCTAGTTTGGAGAGTTAGCCATGAGACTAGTTAATTTTGACAGTGTTTATACCAACACCTTGATTTGGGACCCCTATCATCTATTAGCTTTAGCTATTTTACTATTAGTGTAAAGAAGACTGAGCATCTATTGATTATTCTAATGCAGATTCCTCTTTAGAACTCAAATACAGTGACTAAGAGGCCGGCTATTACCTGAACAAGAGTGTGAATCTTAAGGCCAGATTCCCTGATGAGACTGTAATATTTTTCCATGCGATCCTGCTGGTCATCCAGAGAAAGGGGACATTCTTTTTTCCCATCTTTTCTCTTGAATATGGGAGACACCCATGTTTTCATGATGTTTTGGATCTCTTCCACATTGTCTTTTGTCTTCTGAATTCTTTGTTCCAGGTCGTGAATGCTATCGGTTATTTGCATGGCATAATCCCAAATGCCTATTCTCCAAAAGAAATAGAATTAACTGAAATGATATATGGTAGTGGCAAATCTTGAAGGGCTGTGTGCTATGAATGATAGGAATTTATGCCAAGAGGCTTTAGGAGACTTTTCTGCACAGGTTGCTTTGTTATCAACACAGTCCAGTCCTTCCTGGTTGTATTAAAAAAGCCAGCCCTTCCCAGAATTCTAATTATATAGGAAGGCAAACAAGAAGATACTTAGCTACCAAGCACACAGGAATTACCATAGTTGCTAGGGAATACCAGATTAATTTGATAATTTTATTTGAATTAATCATGTTAACTTTAGAACATCTTGCAATGTATTGTATGTTGAAACTGTTAACCTCTTTCATATACTGGGTAAAGTCCTAACATGTTTGATGGAATATTCTGGGACTTTCATGGGTTGACCATGATCTTCTTTTAGAACTCTACAGTTTTCTATGGACCTTAATGTTAATTGTCTTCCATACTCCATAATTCTTCACACTTTATTTTAAACTTTATAATGGATTTTAAAAAATCACAGCAGTCTTACATGATTTGAGTTATACATATGTCTTCTACCCCCACAAAACTGAACTCTTTGATGATAGAGAGCATGTGTTATATACTGCATGTTCCTCCTTGTCCCCCAGAGCAGTGATTGCGTTGTTTTCTTCTTTACTGTACTTATACCCTCGCTTAACAAACTAAACAGCAATGATAGCAATCAGAGTCCCCATTTATGAAGTGCCCAGCAAAGGCAGGAGAACTTGGGGCCACCATAGCAACCTCTGGGCCCCTCAAGGTACAGGATATAGAGGTTTCTAAACTGACAAATCAAATCCTGAGAGAAGGAGGAGGAAAAGCAGCTCTCCATGGTTCCCAGCTTGGGCAGGTGTGTGACAGGAAGCTGGCTTTTTGTTTCCAACCCAGACCAGGTCACAGGTGGATAATGAGGGGTCTTTCAGCATCACTGGGTCTGTTCTTGCTAAAGCTGTTCTCCCTTACCTTCTGTTTTCCAGCTCAGAGTCTCCTCAGCAGCTCTCAGGCGGAGATCAATATCCAGCAGTTCTTCCTCCACCAGCGGAAATTCCACCTCCAGCAGGGTTTTTATAACCTTGTTATACCAACTTGCCATCAACTCCAAGTTGGCCACAAGCTGCCGATAGAATTCCCTGGAGGAGAATATGGCTGCTGCTGTCTCGGGGACGGGTTTCACCTCAGTGGGCTGAAGATAGCTCATTTCTTTCAACACTGAAGTCAGCTGAGGAAAGAGGCAAAGATAGGTGGCATTTGCTCAGGATCAGTAAGAATGCACTTGTGTCCAGGAAGGATCCAAGAGTCTCAGAGACCTGAAGGTCTTGGGCCTCCTATTGACCTCTGTCCCCATCAGTTCCTTGCATGCAGCATCGGGGAAGGAAGAGTAAGTGTTCCAAAGAGAGAGGATAACTTGGAGGGCAGCAAGATGAGCAGAAGTATAAGGTGTAAGAGCAAGAAGAGGAGATATGGAGGAAGAAGCCACTGGCCCCTAAGTTCATATTCTCTAGTGGTGTCACAGCTGTTTTACCTTGTATACACACAGTTTATGATGGCAAAGTCATTTAACAATGTGTTTCTGAGGGAGTGTCCCTGTCATTATGCAACTCATGTCTTATTCCCCTTTGTGCAAGATCAAATACATTGGTCAATCTTAGAAAGAGGCGATGAACATGAATAATTTAAGTAAATATTCCAACTTAAACTCCATCCCTTCAGAAGAAAGTGCAGGATTTAAGTTCTTTCAAGTAGTTTTTGGAAAATCTTTTAAAAAGCTGCTTGGCCCTTGAAATCACTGAAGTTAAGTGACTGATCCTGGAACCCCAGAGGATGTGACTGTCACCCAGCTAACCTGTGGGTTAAAGTTGACAGAGAGCTGCTTTGTGTTGGGGTCCCGATGCAGGAGCGGTAGGGACAGATTGTGCCGTGACTTCTCGGACACTGTCTGACACCAGTCCTCATACAGCCTTCTCTCATACCTGCAGCAAGCAGAGACAACAGCCACCTCCTACACATGCCGGGAGGCCCCAGTTTCTAGTCCTGCTCTCTGGTATGAACTGGAGAAGAAACTAGCGCCTGAGCCAGCGCCTTCAGGTGCCCACCGGTCTTTAGATGTGGTACTACTGTAATCAGAGGAGAATAGCAAGATTTCAGTGATCTTTGTGGTGAGATGCAAAGTCATGGTGAGCTCCAGAGACATACAGAGAAAATATTGGTCACAACTGTTCTCACACTAACCTTCGGGTAGCTCAAGGAATTCATTATTCAGTCATCACACATTGACTTGGGGGCATGCCATGTGCTGAGCTTGGAGAATAAATCAATGAAGTAATAACTCATGTTAAATACAGCTAAAGGGGCGGGGACCAGAGGAAGATCACTATAACACAGTATGGCAAATTCAGTCTTGGAGACTTGTCATGGGTGTCAGGCCTGTGATGACAGAGGCAAAGAACTGGAGTAACACAAGGAGAAGAAAGCCCCATAGGGGAGATGATGGAGCCCTTCTTGACTCAGTGTCGTGGCTGAGCAGAGGTGAAGTGATGATTCCCATCAGAAGATGTGGAAGTGAGGGACAGCCTGACCAACTGGGAGTGAAGCATGGAAGGCACCTCTGAGGCTGGAGGGAAGCAAGGCTTGGGGAACAATGGGAACTCGGAGAGGTTTTCAGTTGTTGACGTTATTGGTTTTGCCTAGTATGTGCATCAAGGGACACAAGCAAGGAGGCGGGAAGGGCTTTTAGGAAGCCACTGCAGTAGTTCAGGCTGCAGTGGATCTAGTTTTTTGAGAAGAGTCCACCGATGGAGATTAGGAAGAAAAGATACACTTGAGATATTTACAGGATAAAGGGGTAGCTGTGGGGTAGATCCTGGCAGGTAGAGGGGCCACCAGTTCATTTGTCTAAAGCAATGGCAAGCAGTATTGCGATCTGAGCTTTTATGCCTATACCCTACTCTCTAGAAGCAGGAGAAAAAGCAGTGGCAGAGGCGGAAGTCAGGTCATGTCGGAAGAGGTATCTGTGGACCCTGATCCTCTAAAAGATTCCCTGGGCTCCAGAGCAGGAATAACTATGGGCCTGTGCATGAATCTCATTCTTACGCATCCTCTCTAAAAGGATGGAGGCCGTATTTTGAGACTTAGTTTCACTCCCTGCCGTATAAACTATTGCTCTCTGTTCACTGAGCAGCGACTGCAATTTCAGACCTCTCAGAGCACCATGTCTGTCTGACATCACACTCCTCTCTACAAGGTTTACAGACCCAGAAAAGTGACACAGTGAACATATTTGTACTGGAGTAGAGCCAGACTCCCCCAAAGACTTGCTCTCAGAGTCCTGGAATACTGTACTCACAAATACCTGGGCTACATCATAAACCACACAGTGAGGTTCCAGAGAGGTACAGAATCTGCCCTATGGACAGCAAAAGGCTCTGAGAGTGGGGTGTGGGAATGTGGCCTGTGGAGGCCTGGGGTTGTGGGGTTGTGTTGGGGGTGGGGAGCTGGGGAATGTGGATGTATGTGGGGTGGGGCAATCTGCAGGACGATGCCATCCCAGAAGCTCCTTACTCTTCTAGCAGGGAGAGCAAATCTTCGTATTTTTGCACCATTCGCTTTCCTTCAGCAGATTGCAAGCACCTATCAGTTCACAAGAAAGGGGAAGAAAAAGACATACAATTAGAAGACAACATTACCATCTAATGAATACACTGCAGGCTACAGAGAAGATACTCAGGAGACCGAAGCAGGAGAATCATGTGTCCCAGCCCTGTCTGCGTATAGGGATCCTAAGCATCTCAAGGAATAAAACAACAATAACAAAACCCAAGCAAACCAGGGATGGAACAATTTCTTGGGCTTGTTTTCAAAGGCCCTTGAAAGAGATTGAATTCTCTCACTTGAACATCCTCCACAGGCCACTAGGGGGCATCTGAACTTCCTAAAATTCTGGGCACAGTACCTCAGATGACAGGGACAGCGTGCTCTTTGTTGCCTGTGTTTCCAGCAACTGCTTTCCTGGCTAAGATGGTCATATATACACCAGATAGATGAGGCTTCCCAAAATATTAATAATAAGAAAGTTGAGGAAGTAAAGAAAAATTCTAGGTGATACCGTTTTCCCTGTGCAAAGAAAATAATTACTCATATAACATTAATAATATTACATGTATGTATATGTGCATATATCAATGTTTTATATAATAATATATATGTAATAGATGATGATAGATAGATAGTAGACAGATGGACAAAGAGACAGGCTCCCTTTTGCTAGATAGGTACAAACAGAGAGGTTTCTAAAATTTGTCTACAACACTTTAGTGTTTAGAAACACTAAAACTCCTTAACATGTTTGTATGAGACCCCACCCACATGCAATGCAACATATACATGTGCACCTACACACAGAAATGCACCCACAAATGCTGTATTCTCTCTCTCACACACACACATGCAGAGGCTTCTGCCAGGATGCTGAGGACCACAGGAGAGCAAAGGAGAGTCTACCCCGTGGTACCCACAATTCTTGCTCCTGCTCTTGACACCGGCTGTAACAGTAACTAAACACCCGGCTCCTGGGAAAAGAGGTGAACTCTCTTTAATTTTCAAATATCTTCACACTAACTGCATAGAGTCTGTTTCTGCTCGTCCTGCTAACAAAACGAGGCAGCTTATTGTGAAATCTTTAACATCCGCTTTTTCCTTAGGCCAGCACAGGTTTCTTCACAGGCTCCCTGGAGCCTTCCACAAACCCTCACTCCTGCAGAAAAAGCACTGGATCGAGTTGTTCCTGTTTGTGCTGAATGAGCAGCCATATGGCAGAGAGCTCCAGACCAGGCAGGTGGTTCATATTTCCTAATTCCCTCACATGTAGCAAGATGTCTACAGGCCTCACAGTGATCATCTCAGATTCAGATCTGGAGAGACTAGGGCAGAGGTGCGTAAGGTTTACTTCGCAAGATGTCTGTCAGGCTATGCTGCCCAGAGGGTTTGGGAGGCCAGAAAAAGCAATGCAATGACTCTTCTGTTTCACTTATTTTATTTATGCATAGGAGTGTTCCAAATGTATAAGTGTCTGTGCACTGGTATCCATCGAGCCAGAAGAGGGCACTGGATTTCTTGAACTGAGCTAAGAACTGGCTGCGGTGGGGACTCCCAGCCTGGGTGCCTCTCAGGAGCTGTGCTCCTTGCAGGATCCAGGGAAGCCTCTGATACAGTCAGTTGGGTATTCATCTCATCCACTAACCATCCGGCCCTGTTCCCTGGGCCCTTTAGCTTCTGTTGCTGAGAGCATCTTTTGTAGTCTCTGCACGCATCTCAGAGTTTGCTTCCTGGGAACCAGACCTATGACAGCTATGTAGCTCCCATACCTGGAAGCAGCGTTGACTCCCTCTTGCATGTTTTTTTTTTTTCTCTTTAAGGCAGTAGTTCTCAATCTTGCTAGTGCTGCAACCCTTTAACACAGTTCCTCATGTTGTGCTGATGCCCCCAACCACAAAATTCTTTTCACTGCTACTTTGCAATTATAATTTTGCTACTGTTATGAATCATAGTGTAAGTGTTCGATAGATATCTGATATGCAACCCTTGTGAAAGGGTCATTTGACATCCCCCCACCCCGAGGGGGTCACGACCAACAGGTTGAGAACCACTGCTTTAAGGGCTATGTGTATGAGGCCTGGGGTCCCAGCCCTACTCCTGGCCAAATTCTCTACAGCTGGAGAACATTGAAAGGCACTCTGGGCTGGAAGCTGAAAGCCCACATGCCTCTCTTATGTCTCAGCTATTTCTTGGCTGTCTCTGGGACCAGAGGGGAGTCACCTCCCTTCTCTCTGCCTGGTTTCTCCACTGGCAGCATGAAAAACTTACCCACAGCAGAGCAGAGTGTCTCCTTTCCAAAGGGAGACTGCTCACGTTGGCACTGCGTGTCTGGCTGGTGACACTGGGGTGAGGTAGTGACTGATCCCTACAGACGCCTCTGTCTCACATCTTAAAAGACATTTGATCTTGCTACCTGAGCCCAGGGTCTCTGTGGGCAGTCCTGACTCCAAGAAAAGCTGTTATGCCAATGGCCAGCTTTCAGAGCCTTTGCCTTTGTTGCCCTTGCCAATGCCAAGTGCTTTGAACAGGATCGAGTCTTCTATAGAGAGGGATCAGAGGAAGACTGCTTGTCCTCGGATAAGAAGCATCCTAAGTACAATGTGTCTCCTCACACACTGCTAGCAGCTGAGAGCCTTGGAAAAGGCTCAGCTTTCTGACCCAGTCATGAAGTAGGCTCACACCCCTAACCTGGCTACCATCAGTCACCAAGGGAGGTTGCCAGAGACAGAGACCCAGTGCTCCTTATTTCCTAGCTGCTCCAGAGAGTTCTTTTCCAAGGAAATAATGTCGAAGGGGGAGAAGGGGAAGAGGAGTTCCCTGGAGTGTGAAGCTCCTGGTTAGCTTTCCTCTGGACCCATGGGGTTGGGGCAGCCTATTAAGGGCTGAGCTTCAGTTAACCCTGAAGGACCCACATCTCAGCCCCTCCCCGCCCCCTTGTACTAATAGTATCATTATTTGAGTGATAGAACTTAGACCAGCTTCATCTGGAGTTGAAATGATGGGCAGATGGTTCCTGTGTGTGTGTGTGTGTGTGTGTGTGTGTGTGTGTGTGTGTGTGTGTGTGTGAGGTGACTCTCAAGAATCAGATACTCACGGGTATGGGATGTGTGTGAAGTTGCTGAAGGGACTCTCGATGCGCTGCCTCAGCTCCTGTGCCCAGCGGATGCCCCCGGCCATAGTGGGCATGTTCTTGTGTACCAGAGAGAATCCTGGAGACGTGAACAACTATCTTGAAGATAGGGTACAGCCCACAGCTCCCTCTACCCCATAAGAGCCTTCTCCAGTTATCCCTACATTGCTGCACCTATTTCTAGTCTGAAGCCACCTACTGACTTCTAATGCCCACAACTGAGTCAAACTCCTTGCTAAAGAGACCTCTTAGAGACCACAACAGCTCAGAAAACATGGGTCCCCAGCCCAGTCAACTTGGTTGAATTTGCCTAGCAGCTGGTCATAATTATCTTTAGGACATTTCAAGAAAGTTTTACTTGAACACTGAGGGTTGAGCAGCTGCCTTAAACACATAATTTCATTTCTCCGGGACTCACTTTTCTTATTTGTAAAATAGGGGTGGCATCTCTCTTGCTTAATAAGAGTCAAAAGTTTCTTTGAGAATTCAGTCAGGTTATGAATAGACAAGCCATATGGATTATGAAGTATGTCAGCAGCCTGTGTTTTATTATCTTAGTCTATACATTGAATTTACTTTTATATAAACAGTTCTCACAATTTAAGGTGAGATTTCATCCATAGGTAAAACCATTCAGCTTCTCTCATAAAATTAAAACTGCCTACTATCTGCTGCCATTTCTAACTCTCAATGGGAGCTGAGAGGGGACAGTCCCTTCACCTCACCGTGAACTCCGTTGCAGAGATGTGACATCTCCAGTCATTATTAGCTTCATACTCTATCTTACATGTTTGAAAGTGAAACATGATTTTACTTCCACTTTAGACATGTTTCTTGAGCCCTCACTATGTGAAAGTTATGTATGTGGGGTCTGGGTGAGAGGTAAAAATAATTAACATCGAAAGGCTGTTGGTCACAGCATGTGAGTCACACACCACCGCAGATGAAAAGAATGGTCACTAGAGGACTGTGGCCAGTAGGTCCAAGGGTGGGTTGATGGAGAGATGGTGGTGAGTCATATATCTGCAAAATAATTGACACTTCTCAGGCTCCTGCCAGCCCTTTCCTCTAGAGGCATAGTGGCTATGGCACTGCAGGGGACAGGACATTTCTTTTCAGGTACGTAAAATGTACATTGAGTTATGAAGACCATCACCCAGCATGGCAACAGGGATCCATCAACTCACTCATTATGCCATAGCCACAGCTGACTATTGATGGTCAAGACCTAGCATGGGTCTAGGTCACCCTGGCAATCTCAGCTTCCCACACTGACAAGCGTAAGGTTCAGTGAACTCTAAAGTCACCCAAGATGATCTGGAATTCCCATCCAAAGGACTCTGCTTGTGGCTCTCGGAGGACATCATAGATCCATGTGTGGATAGTTACACAGAAGATGAGTGCATTCAACCCACCCCAGTAACAGAACATGGCCCTCCCACCTGGCAACCACCCTACCATGTTCTGCCTCCTCCTGGATGTGCTGACTGTAGATGGCCCTCACGGCATCCAGCTCTGCGCTGAACATTCGGATGAGGGACAGATATTTATGTGACACATCCTGGGCTACTAGGGGTCTTTCAAGGAGGGTTCCTGCGATGTCTAGCAGCTGTAGAGAGGGCAGAGGATAAGGACATGAATGTGACCTTTTCAGGGTTGCAAAAATTCTGCTTCCTGTTGGATGACTCAGCACAGGAGGGATACATATATGTTATAGTAGAACTAAAACAGTGCCACCAGAGTGTGGGTATCTGGAATTTTGCCCCTCTCCTTTCTTGGCTTCTTAGTCATTTGAGGGGAAGGGCAGGAGTATTGGTTTTATGAGAGAAGTTCTCCCTGTGTGGCTCAGGCTTGGCCTGGAACTCATGATCCTCCTGCCTCAGCATCTACAGTACTGGGGTTACTCATCTGTTCCACTAAACCTAGTCTTTCCTTTGTCCTGATGGGTATCTGCCAAGTTTTCTTCTGTTGTAGGGATCTAAATTAAAGGAAAACCAAAGACACCAGCAAGGTAAACTGAACGGCACATAGAAAATACGACACAGGACGGAGGTGGTGATGGTAAAAGACAGAAGAGGAAAGTTTCAGGAGTCAGCTGTCCTGTCAATCACTGGCATAATGTGGACAATCTGAGGTATTTTCCTATACATTAAGCCCAGCCCTATGCCACCTAAATCAACAGAAAAGAGAACTTCTTTGATTACACCTGGATTGTGAGTCCTTAACTCTGACACTGCCCAAGGCTAGGCCACATAGGGATTCAGCTATACTGGGAAACACGCTTCTGTTCTAAATCTGCATTCTGGTGTAACAGTGGTTCTCAACCTTTCCAATCCTGCAACCCCACAATATAGTTCCTCATGTTGTGGTTACCCCACAGTCATAAAAATTATTTTCATTGCTACTTTATAGCTGCAATTTTGTTACTGTTATGTCATAATGTAAATATTTTTAAAGATAGCAGTTTGCCAAGGGGATCATGACCCACAGTTTGAGAGCCACTGAATTATCAGCTCTCATCTTTACAATAGATAGCAGTGCATAGACAAACTTGGCCCATGACCTTGTTAAATGGTATACTTTTCAAAAGCTTTTCCAAAGAAAGAAAGAGAAAAGAAGGAAAGAAGGAAGAGAAGGAGGGAGGGATGCAGGTCCTTACCTTTGTAAAGGAAATGCTTTTCTCAGGCCTCCCATTGATGTATGAAGACAAGGAGCTGAGAAACCATGGCCGTGGCCATCTCTGACTTGAGGGCTTTGACCTGCACCCTGGCTGTGACTTCCAAACTACATGTTAGATGATTGTGTAGTGGTAACAGGGGAGAGTAAGTGGAGTTAGGTCATCTCTCTGGCCAGCTCCCCAAATCTGAAAAACTACTTCTTTGTATTAAGTTATTTACACCGAAGCATTTGTACTGGGTGGAAGAGGAGGAAAATGTTTCAGTTTCTTATTTGTGAGATGCTTGAAAAGAGAGAAACAGATCAGGCAGAGGGACTGGCTGGCTGTGGTTCCCCCAGAAGTTTCCAAGAGCTGTTAAGATGAGTTAGGGCTAGATAAGGAATCTGTTTTTATCAGAACACTTTGAGAGTCTGGCTACAAACAGGGATGTTTTGGGACCAAGGCCAAAGCTGTAAAGGTTCCTTTTTCTTTTGTCTAGAACCATTATCCCATGTGTTTTCAAGAACTGTACATTCAAAAACCTTTAGATAAGATATTTTCTCCTTGGATAAATATAGATATTTTTATAATGGGAGCATCCAAATGGCAATAGAAAGACCCAAACACCTTCCTGGGTAAAGGAATTTCTAAAGACACCTATAGATATAGAGCAGTATCATGCAACAATGCCATAGGTAGAGTGGCAGGGATGAGCACAGTGTGTCACATGAACACCATCAGAATGGCAGGTGCAGACTCCTAGGGTGGGAGAGAGCAGTTTCTATACATGAGTAGCACTACACCTGCACAACGTATCTGGATGTTTAGTCCCACTAAATCACAATAGTTAATAGTATATAGGATCATTCTGTGAATAAGTGAACTATTTCTTATGTTTGAAGAGAGATTTCTGAAGTCTTGGCAAGTGAGTTACTAAATACCACCCCCCCACACACACACCAGCAAATGGAGCATTTGGGTTATTAAACATTCTAGAATAGCATAGTTTTACCTCTTTGACAGCTGTCCCACAAATCATTCAGTTTCTGTTTGGACATTTTCAGTGACTAGAAATGTAACTTCTCTAGAAAGTTCAGTTTATCTTTAACAACACTGATGGAAATGTGTTTTCTCTTATGAACCAAAATGCCCCTCCCTGTGACTTTCTAAACCAAGTCCTTGAGGCATCAGGCCTCCACCCAGTTTACAGGAAACCTATCATACCCTACTTACGTCAGCATTGTGATTGTGTAGGTACTAATGCCCTCACCACCCTAAACCTTCTCTCTGTTCTTCTTACCATCTGATATGGGGTGGGGGTGGGGGGAATAGGACCAGGGCAAGAGCTATTCCAGCTACTGGTGCCTGGATCCTGTAAGCCCCTTCTTGGTAAATACTCTGCTCAAGGCTGAGTCAACCTTGCCTTGGTGGTTAAGCAGACTCCATACTTCTGAGCCACCATTGATAGTCACCACACTGGACCATTTCACTCCTAATGGTGACCTTACTGAGAGAAGCATGTCGTCTAAAAAGAGCAATGTCATATTCAAAGCTTTTCACTGCCCTGACCCCCTGGAGGCAATATTTGCAGGAAGAAATTAGAAGATCAGACCTATTGTCTGATGAGTGCTGACAGGGGCACACTACGGAGATGTCTCCTGCACTTGTACCAACCTTAAAGGCATGCTCCACATCAGGTGTGTCATCAAGAGCTTGAATTAAGACAGTCCCCAATCTCCGGTCAAGATCTTCCACTCTCTTGTTAAATTCACAGACATCATTTTCAAATTCCTGACAGGACATCACATGTATGTAAGAAAAGCATGTTTTTCTGAAAGCCAATCTCAACCAGTCTTGGCTGCTAACCTCTGTGCTGAGATCAGTCATACCAAAGATTTATTTTAATTCTTTAACCCTTACCACGTGCCCTAGTTTGAGCCTTTGTTGTGTGATATAAAACACTGACCAAAACCAACATGGGGGAGGAAAAGGTTTATTTGACTTACACTTCTACATCATAGTCCATCATTAAAGGCAGTTGGAGCAGGGACTTCAAGCAGACACTTAGAGGCAGGGACTGAGGTAGAAGCCTTGAAGGAGAGCTGCTCACTGGTTTGGTTTTCTGGCTTGCTTAGATTTATTATACAGAAAAAGACCTACTTTCTTAGGGATGGTACCACCCACTGTGGACTGGGCCCTCCCACACCAAGCAACAATCAAGAAAATGCCCATAGACATGTCCAGGGACCAATATAATGGAAGCAATTCTCCAGCTGAGTTTTCTTCTTCCTAGGATTGTCTAGTGTTTGTCAAGTTGACAAAACCTAACTATGATGCCATGGGGACACGACACTTTGGTCAAAGTGACAGAGTTGAATAAAACACAAATTTGGCCTCCACTTGCCTTCCTTACTGTGCCCGTCTGTCTTCTACTTCCTGAGCACCCTTCACTTCTGCCCACAGTGTCAACTTACACTACCCTAAAGATTATCGCAGCAGCAACAGCCCCGGCGTCAGCACCTTCCTGCCTTCCTCCCTTCCAGTCAAAATGCATTTCTGTTTCAGAGTAACCAAATTAATATAATCCTTAGAAAGAAAGCAAACTAATTAAATGAATACACACTATTCCTTCCAAATACACCTTAATTGGCTAAGATGGCAATTAGCCGTTGCTCTTAGGTTTCTTAATTTAGCAAATAAAAATGCAGGGTACACAGTTAAATCTGAGTTGCAGATAAACAATCATATTTTTTATGTAAGTCTCTCTTAATTTTTGTTCTTCATCTGGCAGCCTTAAGTGTACCTCACTTCTTAGGCTGTAGCAATTTTCAAGAAAACTTTGATGGCTCAACTCTGTTATTACCATTGTTTTACAATAGGAATGTGCATTGTTACTGTGTATTTTAAAGATTTGTTTATTTTCATTTATGTGTGAGAGTCTGTCTGTGTGCTGTGACACACGCCCAGGTGCCTGCAGAGGCCAGCAGAAGGTGCGAGGCCCTTACAGCTGAAGCTGCAAGTGGCTGTGAACTGTCCAGAGTGGCTGTGGACTGTCCCGAGTGGCTGTGGACTGTCCAGAGTGGCTGTGAACTGTCCTGAGTGGCTGTGGACTGTCCAGTGTGGCTGTGGGCAACTGAGCTCAGCTCTGCATGACAGCTAGCACTCCTAAGTACTGACCCATCCCTTCAGCTCCCACGTTCGTATCTTTAGAAGAAAGGAAAAAAATAAAACCAAGAAAAGTAGAAAAACCAGTACATTTCTACTTTTGAAGTACATTGTGCTGTGGTGTTACAGTATGCTTTCATGTATGTATTTGTATACATACAGAAGTGTATGTGTGTGTATAATATATAGGCACATATAATACATATGTATATAAAGTATATAAAATAAGCGGGATAGGTGAGATTTTTACAGTTTTAAACATACCATATATGTAATATATGTATAATGTATTATATACTGCATATACATTATTTTTTGTAATACATCTTTGTTTCTCTTTTATACTTCCAACTCATGGAATTTTTCTTAAGTCCTGTCCCCTGATCTGGCCAACAAGGATCCCTGGAAGCAGAATGAGCTCAGAACAGATTCCTGCCCTACTTTCTGCTTTTTTCTCCCTGGATTACAATTTCTTTTTCTGTAATCCTGCCTTTCTTTGGGGAGAATCATGTTCTCTTTCCCCATAGTAGCAAGTTCTCTATTTTCCTCTAAAGCCTGACTTTGCAGGGACTGTGGGTGAGGTCTGGATTCTGTGCCCAGCCTTAGAAAACTCATTCTTGCCTTTGCTTGATTGTTCTTCTTCTGCCCAATGCTGAAGCATGGATAAACTTCTACCAACATGCCAGACCTTTGCCTAGTAGTTTGTACTTAAAGCTTAGAGTTTATTTGCAGTTTTATAATTGGTATAACAGTGTGTATAATTGGCAAAACGGTGTGTTTAAGGTTTGCAGTGATGATACCTGTACACACTGTGAAATGATCAAAGCAGTGGAGGGAATGGGCCTATCATGATTGGTAGGCTCAGCATGAATTTTTATTTAAAATCCATGAGAATTCATCATCTCACATAACTAACACCTGTGTGTGTTTGCCCTTATAAGAAACCTCTCAGCAGATTTTCAATGCACAATATAGTGCTATTAACTACGATCACTACATTGTACCTTACACCTGTAGAAACCACTCATCCTGCATCAAGGACACTTTGTAGTCACTGACCAGCTCTTCCCATTTCCTTCCCTTTCAGCCCAGTGTCAGGATCCATCCTAGTCAGCTCTGTAGACCTGACAATTTGACCGTCTTAGATTCAAGGTTTAAGTGAGCTCATGAAGTATTTGTCCCTTTGCAACTGGTCTATCTTGCTCAGCTTAAGCCTTTGAAGTCAAAAAGTAGCCACTACTGCCCCTGTCTTCCCATGCCAATAACCCTAGGGTAGCGTTAGTCTGGAACAGTCAGTGGTTGGGAGAGGCCCTTTCTGATTCATCTCACTGCACACAGAATAATTAGTGTCTTTCTAATGACACAGGAGTGACAATTTCTCTTGTCACCAATAATAGATAACAAAACCACTAGGACCACACAGCCAAAGGAGGTTCTTGAGAAAAAAAAGTACATAAATACTTAGGTGCTTCTGCTAGAGGCAGCTGAGAAGGAGTCAAGGCAGGTGATTTAGCCCATCCAAATCCTACCATGCCCTGGGGGTCCAGACAGTCATAGGAGCACTCCAAGAAGACATTATACATCTCCTCAAATTCCTTGTGCATTTGCTGTACTTGTTGACTCAGGGTGTTTCCTCTGATGCCACTGAATTCAAGCTTCTCCAGCTTGTTGAAATCCAAAGCTGTCGTCAGAAGATCCTGTCAGGACAGTTCAAAACACAGTTAAAGGAATCGTCACCACCCTCATCCTCACCACCAGACGGAGGAGAGATGGAAGCTACAGGGGTGGTGGTTGCTTAGAAAAATGCAACGACTGGTTAGATTTTTAGCCTTGTAAGATCAGATTGCTTAAACTCCATAACAAACTGAAGAGAGAAAAACAGAAAAAGTGGATTCACAGAAACCAGAATAAACAAGGAAATCATGGAATGTATGCGTCAGCACCTCTGTGTTCTCCTCCAATCACAAAAGATAACAGTAACTGGTGTAGTTTGGTGTGGATTTTAATTCAGAAAGTCAATGTCAAGTGAGACGTGGTAACGCACTCCTGTACTCCGGGCACCATGGAGATGGAAGCAGGAGGATCAAAGCCAGCCTTAATAATAGTGGATTCAAAGCCCCATGTTTGAGAAGATATTGATAGAAAGTAATCCTGCAAACAGCCTCGATGACCAATTCAGAGGGCAGCACTGACCTTCTTGCAAATCCCTCTACCAAATAGCAACCCCCCCCTCCAACACACACACATACAAGGTTTTTTGGTTTTGGGGGTTTTTTGTTTTGTTTTTTTGGCACACCAAACCACATTGCCATCTCGGTGACAGAGGTGGCTACTTACCATCCCTTTGCTGGGTTTCTCCATCTCCTGCAGGGTAATGGTAACACTCCATGATGATTTGGTGGGAACTAACTTGAGTTACTGCAGGCCTGGGATTGAAGTGGTTGCCAGGACACCGTATATATCACTGTCACCTTTGATACACAACATCCCAGATGTGTTCAGAATTAAATGGCAGATGGTTGACACAGCCCAAGAGCCTTGGGGAGGAATCCTTCCCATGCCTATGGAAGCCACATCACATCTAATAGTAGGAATGCCTTCTGAGCATGTTGAATAAAGAAGATTAGATTTATTCCTTGTGAGGACATGTCTAAAAATCACAAAACCTCTAAAGGAAGACTTGTTTGCTGTCAGAGCTCTCAGAAAGAGAGAACAAACTGAAGGTAACTTCTGCAAACCGTTTGTGAGGAGCCCTGCAAGAAGCCCTCCAATATGAAGGGATTAGAAGGGCAAGAACATAGTACCATCCTGGAGCTGAACGACATCAGGTCCTACCTCTGCTCCACAGCTTTCCAGGGGCAGTGGCCATTGCTCCTACTAGCACCAAGTCCAGGAGCACTGACAGAGGAATAGCAGTGAAGAGGGGTCACCAATTTCCCACACTGCCAGGGGGCCACCATGCCGCCTCTTGGCAACCGTTCTTGTAGCCAGGATGAGGCATGGTCAGCAGAAATCAGCAAGAGGGGCAGGGCAGACACAGCAGCAAGGAAGAGACAGGATCACCAGGATCAGAGCTCCTGCCTCCTTAGGGGTGGTGAGGTGAGGGAGCCATGGGATGGGGGAAGCAGCTCAGAAAAAAGGTGTGGTTGAAGCATGTCCAAACCTGGACATATCATCCTGAGATAGGCAGGAATAGGACTCCTCCCCCCTGCATGTCCCAGTACACATAGCCCTGTGCCACCACCCTTGCCCCCTGGAGGAGGTCATATAGCCTGGTAGCCAGGTTGAACTCCTCTCCCCTTATAAGGTCAGTCTAAAAGCACCTGGCATTCCTCCTCATGCAAATGAGACAACCCCAGCACCCTGCCCCAGCCAATAATGTACACTTATCCCAAAAGCCCCTACCTACCCCACAAAGGTTTAAATAACCTTTGTTTCCCCCCCCCCAATTAAATGAGCTGTCTTACTGAAGCTGTCTTCTGAGAAGTCTGTTTCTCTGTGCACTTAGAGCCACACCCTTGCTGTTCCTGTTCCTGCCTCCCATCTCAGCATCCACTGGCTGGGAGAGGGAATCATTACTCTAAAATACTAGAATTTATTAGAGGGAGTGCACCTCTCTAGCATGGTGAAGCCTCCAGTTCTATCTTCAGTGTATTAGAAAGGGGGGAAGAGAAGGAAGAGAAGGAGAGAAGAAAGAAAATGCTAGAAGAAAACATGGAAACACTTCAACACATCAGTATAAACAACACATTTTTGGATAAAACCTCCAAGGCAGAGGACACAGAGCGAGAGCAGATCAGTAGGAATGGTGAGATTGCAGGGCTTCAATACAGAGCCTGAAACAAGCAACAGAGCAAGGAGACAGCTGTGAACCCAGATTATTTACAAAAGATTCACCTGATGGAAAATGAATATCCAGAATACATAAGGAACTTTGAAAAAGCTTAGTAACCAAAAGCCAAATAATCCAGTTAGAAATTGGATAAAGGACATGGATTAGGCACTTCCTGTAAAGACAAATTGTACAAAAAAGTGGAGTAAGCATTAGAGTGACCAGTGACATCTCAGCATCAGCTGTAAAGGCTGTGCATAATGCAGTAGAATTTTTTAAAATGATGTCTTTTGTGTGCTGAAAGAATCCACCCATGAGCCCAGAACATGGTAGGAAGACAGTATGTGCAGCTTTTGATAAGTGAATATTCACACTGTGATTTCTTGCATAATCACTAAAGGAGTCAGGGTAGCACACGCAATTCAAACACCACACAGCCAGCCTAATGCATTCACTGAAGGGGAGGAGAAAGTTTGAATCATAGAGGAACACAGAAAAGCATCTGTATGCTGGCAATGTTTTATTGTTTGCCCTCAGTGATTTGTAGGGCTGTAGTAGTTTGTGTGATTATTACTCATTAAAAGTATATATATATATATATATAGTTTAAAAAAATCTAAATATATATATATATATATATATATATAGTTTAAAAAAATCAGGGAGCTTCCAGATTGATAAAAAAATGTTCAACTTCACTAGCTGTTAAGGAAATGCAAGTTAAAATCACAATGAGCTAACTCACCACAGTTAAGGTAGCTGGAATCCAAAAAGACATGAGCTAAGCAATGCTGGTGAAGAATTTAATAAGCCCACTAGTGAGAACAGCATGGAGGGTCACCAATCAACTGAAGATGGATCTACCATACGACCCCTCAGTCCCTTCCACATAAGTATCCAAAGGAAATCATTTCAGCATGTTAAAGAGACACCACCATGTCCATATTTGTTGCTGTGCTGCCCATGACTGATGAAATATGGGATAACCTTCATGTCCATCAGCTGGTGAATGGGTGAAATTTGCTATAAATAATGACACTCTATCATATGTACCCAAGTCCATGGAACTGAAGGACATATGTGAAGAGAAATAACTCAGATTCAAGAAGACAAATAAGTCCCACTCTCTCACACGAGGATGCTAAAAACAGCTCAATCAAAAAGGGCGGTGGTGACTCCTGGGGCCAGAGAAGGCCACAGCAAGGGCAATGGTGGGAGTTTCATAATACTCAGATAGGAGTCGGGTCTACTACTCCCACAGAATAGTGGGGAGTAGCACTTCATCATAACCCACTACACATTTGATAAATAATAGACAGGAGGAACTCAAGGGCCCCACAGAGAATCGGGAACATAAAATTACTGATCACTCTCACTTGAGAATATGTATTGCACAATGCATTGAAATACCACAGTGTACTCTATAACACTTACAGTGATCACGTGCTAATCAGGAAAAAAGCTTTTATGTATGGGCCATGTCAACTAAACTGGTTTGATACATGAGACATTATCACAACTATATTCCATAAATATGCACAATTCAGATAATCATAGGATACTGGCTAGAAATCCTGGAACATGTGTAATCCTACTACTAGGGAGACTGAAATAGGAGAATTATGATTTCTAGGTCAGCCTGGGCTACACAGAGAGGCCCTGACTCAAAGAAACAACATTGTCCAACTTTATATGTTTAAAAAAAAAACAAATGGATCCTACTGAAATGAAATTTACTTTGATGGTAATTCATATCTCTTACTAGATGCCTCATTTTATGGGAGGAAAATATTTGTGCCTTGGAATATTTCCTTAGTAGTCATTCTTCACAATCATGTGGATGTCAATTTTAATTTGTAACAAATCCTCTCCAATCATTTTTAAAAGACAGATGAGTCTTGATACATTTCGTTATAGCAGAAAATGAGATGATAATTTCATTATACATTTTATTTCTCAAGAAGGCTTGAAGCATACTCCTAGGTTGTCAGTAAGAGGCATTCTATTGATAATATAAGCAGGAGACCACAGATATCAGCATGGTACTTAATCACTGTATTTTCAGAGAAAGTCTAGTGACTTTCTCCATCCTAAAAAATGGGCCACACTTTCACTGCAGGAACTACAGACATTACAACAGGCTGTGGGTCTCTGCTGCCCACTCCTACATCAAACCTCGAAAATGGTACTGGTTCCTGAAAGCCAGCTGAAACCTCCTATTGGGGTATCTTGTTATCAGGAAATGATAGATATTTATAGTATTGTATCTAACGTAAATATATAGTGGATGAGCATCTGTTTGGGATTCATGTAAAGGTTTGGGGTTCTTTCCTTCAACCCCCTTTCCCTCTCCCAGAACCACTCTTCTTCTTTTTCTCTTTTAGCTTTCTTCTGGACTCTCACTGTACTCAGACATGATATTGTATTATGTTATTGCTAGCCACCTTTCCCAGGAGGTTACAAATATTCCAAAAGTATCCTAGATTCCCTTGTGCCCAAAAGAGTGATTAACTCCGAATCAATATTTTTTGAATGAAGGCATGTTCTTTCTGCTTTAACTTAGCTACTGCACATCTAGCTGAGAGTGAAAGAGTAACAGAAAACTTAGCAACCATAACTGCTGAGTGAGAAGAGGGAAAGTTAGGTGGAGAAGGCAAAGGCAGTCACCTCACTGTTAAAAGGGACTTTGACAAGTACAGGGTGGATACTTTTGTGGTCCTGTTTTGAGGAAAGATTCAAACGACCGAATGAGCACAGGAGCAGACCATGTAGGTTGAACTTAGAATTTGCTGATGTGTAATCACTTTAATTTACAAAAAGTGAGCAGTTCCTGGGAAACTATCAAACAAAGCATCTAATTTTCAGACAGTCCATCAGACTGGGTTGCTCAGACAGGCAGTGAGCTCTTTCTTGCAGGGAAACTCTAATACAAGGCACAGTGGACAGTGCTGTAGAAATGATCTCTGTAGCTGCAGACACAGACTTTTGCATACTGACCGCAACCCATCATGAATTTTTAATTTACACGTAGGCTGTTTTCACAGCTCATTTAAAAGTCCTCAGTGATAGACCAATAAGGTTAAACATTAAAAAAAATGTCAATGTCTATTAATCCCAGTACTAAAAGCATAAAGTGTGTTATGCTGTGTACAGAACATGCATATGAGCTTCGGAGCTAGGATGCATATCATAGAAAGTGGTGGCATGCTCTGTACAGGATAAGCATATGAGCTTTGGAACAAGGGTGCATATCATAAAATATCTGTGACCCTCATGTTCCCACAGCCCTGGTCCTGCTCTTTGCTGGCTTTGTGGCTTGGAGCAAATTACTGAGATTCTAAGGCTCATTTGCCTAACCTATAGATGGCAACGGTGCTATTTAACATACCATAGGATTGGGGACAGAGATATTTAACATTCTGTGGGGTTCTGCAGAACGGGCCAGCGTAGGGCGTCAGTGGAGTGACACCATTATGATTAATTATGGCCATGCTGATGTCATTAGATAAGGAACGGTTTCTCCAGGAGACACTCTGCTGTTCCTTTGTAGGCAGGGATCACAAAGCACCTCAGGGTCCCAGAAGACTTACTGGGCTGATTGGGACCTACTGTTATGAAAAATGATGCAACATTTAATGGTGGTGGCAGGTGGAGAGATGGGGTTCAATTTGTGCTCTGGCCCATGAGATGAAGAATCAAAACCAGACGTAATGGCAAGCTTCACCAACGGCTACTCTATCCCCGAAGGAGAGGTCATGCCGCCAGTCTTAAAAGAAATGTCTTCGGAATTCATTAAGGAAGAGCACAAAGCAGATACTCACAGATGAAAACCTCGAAAGGTCATTTGAAAAAAAAAAAGGCTGTTTCCTTTACCTTTCAACTGCCACCAACCTTATGCAGCTAATGGTTTCACATCTGACCACTTGTTCAAGCTGGGCTGAAAAGAAAGCCAGCCCAATTAGGCTAGGAATGAAAAGAGGCTGGGCAAAGAGGCTGGAGATGGCAGAAGGACCACAAGGAAATGCGGTATGTATCAGGTCAGCTTATTACCTCTCTCCCTGCTAATCCCTTCGCATAAAGCCCCAGCAGGAAATCATTTTGTCTCCAAGTGAATCACAGCGATTTTATAATGAAAGAAATGAGGGCTCTCTCCACGCAGCTCCCCACATCATTTGCAGGGAAGAGGCTGCAGGCAAAACATAAACAAAAATGTTCATATTCTACAATATTGTCAGAAAAAAAATGAACTGTGAGCATGCTTGTGTGCCCATGCTGGAGTACAGAGCTGGGAAATAGGATGAGTCAAGGAATCCAGAGGCATGAGGAGATGACTTTTCTTCAGTTCCTTGACTGTTCAAACTGCAAAGATTTTGTATACTTTGAATATACTTTTAGGTCGGTGTCTCTCAAACTGTTAGTTGTGACCTCTTTGAGAGTGTCAAACAATCCTTCCACAGGGATTGTCTAAGGTCACTGGAAAACACATGTATTTATTTACATGATGATCCATAACAGCAAAATTACAGTTATGAAGTAGCAATGAAAAGAATTTTATGGTTAGGGGTCACCACATGAGGAACTATATTAAAGGGTCACAACTTTAGGGAGGTTGGGAGCCATTGCCTTAAGTAGAGCCATAAAGTTAAGCCCTTTCCTGGAATGGGAGTGAGAACTTTACCTGAGTGCTTAACTCAGTTAAAAAGACCTAGAGACTATATTATTAAAAACAGGATATGAGCCGGGCACGGTGGCGCACACTTGCAATGCAGCACCTAGGGAGGCAGAGACAGGCAGATCTCTGTGAGTTTGAGGTCAGCCTGGTCTACAAAGTGAGTCCACGGCAGCCAAGGTTACACAGAGAAACTCTGTCTTGAAAAACACCAAACCAAAAACCAGGATATGCAAAGATAGAAAAGAATGTGTAAGGACAGAAATAAAACCACAAAGCCAGTCTGAGCCCTGCACAATGGAAAGGCAGGGATGGAAGGAACGATGGAGGAAGAGAAGAGAAGAGAAGAAAGAAAAAGAAAGTGAGTGGGGAAAGGAGATGTTTCTAACTCCCTGGAGGGTATCAAAGTTTAGTGAGAAGATTACGTGCTCCTGGGAACATGTAATTGGAAACTGATTGATGTTTTGGATTATTGAACTGTTTATTAAAGATGGGTATTATCATTAGCGTTTCTAATGACACATACCCTAACATGAGAAAAATTCTTGCATGTGCCATTTCTCTGTGTTTGTAGTATTCCGTTTTCACAACAAGAGTAGATTGTGTGGTGATGACCATGAAGAAGAAGGTTGGCATCTTGCTGTCCTGGGGAGCTTCTGCTTAACATACTGCACACTATTCAACAGCACACACCCACCTTGTTGCACACCACCTCCGCCTCCCACCTTCTTTTAGCAAGCACCCAGAACGGAAGTGTGGACCTGTACAACAAAATTCTCTTGTGCAAAACAAGCAAAAGGGTCAACAGTACCACAGAAGAGGGCATAGAAGGCTGGGAGAACTGTGGAGAATATAAAGCAGCACCTTGCAGTCTGGCGTTCAGCGCGAAAGCACTGATGACATTCTGTTCATTTTGCTTCTATTTATTAATCGCAGGTACCAGGATCATCGAGGTCAGACATTGCATTAGGAGAGAAGATGAAGAAGGTTAAGTTCATGCTAATTCTTGGCAGAGAGAAGCAGGTTAATCCCATTTCAAACAGGCATTGATCACTGTGATACTCAGAATGTTAACGAAAGGGCTACATGAAATATGGTGGAACACAATCAATAGTCCCCTGTCCTGCTGCACTGAGCTGAGCAGAGAAGAAACGCGGGAGGAAGAACACAGCAGAGGGCAAGGGTGTTGAATCTGAGCCAATAGTGAAGAGATTTAAAAAGAAAAGAAGAAGAAAAACGAAAGAGGAGCTTTTTCCCAGGAGCAAAAAAAACAAACAAAATGAAAACAAAAAACAAAAAACAAACCCCACAAAAACAAAAAACAACTAGGTAGCCCAGAGCACAAGACATACAACAAGAGGGGCAGAGGCAAAGGAACAGAGCGCAGAGGGCTTCTGAGCTCTCTCCAGTCAAACCAGGGCAGCTGCTTTTTATGCATCTGGGCCTTTGATTCAGAAAAAGAAGTCCCAAGTCTGAGAAGGGACCACTGTGAGATAATGAGTCTTGGGAGGCTGTAGCCAGCTATGCTAATATTTACTGATACCCCTTGCAGGTTAGGTGTCCTTATGTTAGAATAGCTGTCTATATGCAAAGCCATACCATTTTCATGTGTGTACAAGGTTGAAGTCCCCTCCTGAACAGCCACTGGAATCTTGTTTCCAGGCACAGAGCCTGCAGACATGACTGCTGCAATTCTACGGAGTTAATTATTCAATGGCCAGCCCAGAGGCCAGGGTATCCATCACCTTGGCTAAACAGCAGCGAGGAATTGATGTGGGAGATGAGAAGAATAATGGGGGGAGGGGAGTAGTGGCTGAGCAGCCAGAGATGTGCTGGAAACAGCTGAGAGAAAATGAGGCATTTAGGACGATGCTAGGTATCAATTATTAATACTCCCCTGATTCTGATGGAGAGTTTTTAACGTATGCCTTTCATAAAATCTAGCTTCTGGCTTTCTCTCATATGTTTTCTGCCTTTATGCCTTTCCCCAGTGAATTCTTTTTCCAGTTCAAAATTGATTTCCTCTTGTGCTCTTTGCCATCTTTCAAAGCTCTCCTGGGTTAGGGCCCCCCCTCTCTCTTTTGCTCCCAGTAACCCATATGTGCTTTTATTATGACATTCAATTCACCTTAGCAAAGTTTAGCAACTCTACTTCTTTTCTACCCTGGATATTCCCTGCTAATTTATCTCTCTTCTCTTTCTGGACTATACGTCCAGAAAGTTCTTTAGGCAAAACTATATTGTATTCATCTTTGGTGCTTGGAGATTTAGCCCGGTGCCAGGAGATTTTTTTAAATGTGCATTTATTAAAAAATTGACCTGAACAGATTTAGTCTATTATTCTTTTATCTTCATCATCTAATAGTTTGTTAGGTTCATTATTGCATTTCCACAAAATGTCTTTCTTCCCCCCCCAAATCTCTGCTACTAATAGCCAGGAGGATGAGTCTAATTCCCTTCTCCATTCCCTTGGCTGTTGGTCTAATATTGGACATGACCCTGATGTCCTCAAGTCACTGTTAAGCATATATTTCATATTGTGACCCTTATCCTTTTCGAAAAAGTTTAATCAGGTTTCATGAGCTACCTTTGCTGGATAGATGTAGCTTCTAGCCCTCGGGAGGTGGGGGTAGGAGTGAAAGCCTTTCCTTACAACAAATGGAGACCATCACAGAAAACCACAACTGGACACAATACAGAGGCCAGTGAATTGGGAGGAGTCCATCCCTAGTGAATACATGTATGTCACAGATTCTGCTCAGTGAAGATGAAGGAAGAGGGATTGGGGAGACTGTAAGAGCCAGAATAGCAGGACTTATGCTGTGAAGCGTCTCTCCTAGAAATGACTGCATTAAAAGGCCAGAACACTGGCAATATCAATGGATATGTAAATGTGGAACCATGGAAATTTAACCATGGATCTCTCAACTAGACAAAGAATTATAGGCACCTAATGATTTCTGGGACTAGGAGAATCAGCTTCTCCCAGGGATAAGCCTCCTTATTAGTCGTCCAATGCAAAGGGGTCAGTCCTAATACCATATACACATAAAGAGCGAATAAAATGGACACACACACATATCTATCTTTGTGTACACACGTACACACATACACACCTAACAACAATAATAAAAATATGCTAAGAGCTGGGGGTGACTGGACAGAGATAAGAGGAGAAATAAAGTGATAAAAATATTTTTTAAAAAAAACCAAACTGCAATAAGTAAGCCCATAGCTGTAAGACACTAAATTCTGAGGTTTAAAAGCAAAAGGAAAAGTCTCTTGTTTGTTTCCCCATAGCGCTTAAACAAAAATTTGCATTAATTTTTAAATATTTGCAGGGGGAGACAACTATGAATCAGGTGTGTTTCTTGTGCCCATGCATCCACAGGTGTTAGGGATTTAGAGCCTTTGGTCAGTCTAGGAGTGAAAGGTGTGTTCCAAGCAGCTGGTCTGTGAGAATGAACAGCTGTAGGTAGACCTGTTTTATTTCAGTTTCACACACTAGGCTTTCCAGCCCGCATTTATTTGAATATAAGCTAAGTTAGCACTGATTTCTGGAGATTTCTCCCTAAGTGCTTATGATCAGAGTCTCTGACTTCTGATAGAACCATCGCTCGCTTGATGGTCAATCCCAGTGACAGCTATTTACTGAAGCTTTCTGTGATCCTTCCAGTCAACCGAGGGTGACTAAATCTAAAATGTTGCCCATAGGCTCTTATGTTTGGATGCTTGATCCCAGTGGGTGGGGCTGTGCTGGGAGGCAGGGAAACCTTTAAGAGGTAGAGCCTGGCTGACAGAAGTGCAGCACCTGGGGCAGGCCTTTGAAGCAGACAGTTTAGCCCCTGGTCCCAGCCTTACTCTCTGCCTTCTGTTCCATCACTCCATGAACAACCACTGCCAAGTGTTGCTGCTCTCACAGTTGGAGCATGTTTCCTCCCTGACCTTGCCTCCATGACAGACTAAAACCCTCTGTTACCGTGAACCATATAAATCTTTCTGGCCACCTGGTAGCATTTGTGCTCTTGCACGTACTTCTGTGTCGGAGCCTGGGGTAAATGAATACACTCACCTCCACCATGCACAGTTGGCCCAGGAAGCCATCCAGTCGCGCAAAGACCAGAGACGCCTGGAAATCCCATCCTCTGACTTGCGAGTCCCCTTTGAAGTAAGTGTGGAGATGTTCCCTTCTGTCCTGAAATGCCTGTTTGAAGAATCTTAGGGTGTCGGAGACCACCTGCAGTTTTCTCTGGCTTTCTTCCACTTCACTTCTCAAGAGATCTTCTGGGCTGAGGTAATTAGAGGCCTGGGAGGTAGATAAGTTAGCATCCGTGGGCATGGTGCCAGGCACAGGATATCCCATAACTCGGTCAACACTGTCTTAGAACCAAAGAACTGCCTGTGTAATGTTTTTCACAAGTGCAACATAGAAAACTTCCGACATGTTTTCATTTCCACAGGTGATCTTGGATTGGGCCAGTGTTTAAGTCCAACAGTCTCTATGTTCCCTCAGGCACAGTGTGTGGCTTAACCACACTGTGATCAGACAAGCGCCCGTCAGATCCCAGAAGGCACCATGGGACTTGGCTGGGCCAGCTGTACTGAGGCAGATGTTAATCCCAACATGTTGTGCTGTGACTTAACAGCTTTGGCAGCAAAATTCTTTTAATGCAAGAGTTCTTTGGGCCATGCCTATTTCTCTCTCTTCAAAAGACTTGAACCTGGGAACTGAGAAGCTAAGCTATTAGATGGTCCCTGTCACCAGCACAGGGAGCCGCAGAGAGTACCGGGTTCGGGTGGCATCCCCTGAAACCACAGTGCAACTCAGCCTTGCCTCAGATTGTCAAAGCACGGGAGCTAATAAGTGCTTTCTGTGGATGCAGCATTTTGTCCCCTTATGCTTTCACCTAAAAGTCCCTCAGTAGTGATGGTAGCATGCAGATATGTGAGACATTTTGTCTCAAAATAAAATTTAAAAATGTGTAGCTGAGGGATAGAGTGCTTATCGCTCTGCGTGCTGCTTTGGTATGCTTGGGAAGAAAATGTCCTGAACCTTGACCAACATCTTTAAATACGTAATAAATTCTAAGATCCCTCTTGTCCCCTCATCTGGCGGCTGACCAGGATTATGAATGTAACCGCATTTTGTAGCCTCAAGATACTCTAAGCGCTCCAGTTCCTGGGTGCCATTCTTTGAGCTTGCTCATTGCTTTCTTAGAATCAACTGTCCTCAGGTGCCAAAAGAAGCCAATATGGAGGAAAGCTCACCCAAACCAAGGCTCCTAGTTCTACCTACACACACTCTCTGAGATTTGTACTGCCTTAGTACTACAGGAACCCTGAGAGCAAGTAGAAAAGCCAGTATGATGGCACGTAGCTGCACCCCCATCTTCATGGGAAGAGGAGGCAGGGGGATTGCAAGTTTAAGTTTAAGGCTAGGCTGGGAAATATAACAAAGTCTGGTCTCAAAATGAAATTAAAAATATGTAGCTCAGTGATAGAGTGCTTATTGAACATGTGAAGGGCCTTGGTTCAACCATCAAAAAAGCACCACCGGCAATGAAAAGTGCAAGAATGATCTGTGTAATCCAAGCAGCATCTTGAAAGCTCACGGGTAAGGAGCTTTGAGCATGCATGGAATGGAGACATCCTTGGCATCGTTACTCTGAAGCCTCTCAATGATGCCTGTGAGACAGCTGCACCATCTGAGCAGGACAGTGAGACACAAAGCAGGTAAGTGACTTGCCCTAAAACACACAGCTCACACGAAGGAAGCCAGGAACAGAATCCGTTGACCTCAGAAGCTTAATTACTAGCCTCTGCTGGTAACATAAAACCTCCCTCACATGAAGGAGGTTGCAATTTACCAGCTCTGCTCTTGGCATCACTAGGGGCTTAGGCAGAAAGTAAGGAGAGACTAGTCCACCCCAGGATTAGCAGCACCAAAAACTTATTTACGAATTGCTGCCTTGTGAAAACACAAAATTCAAGGGAGAGCATTCTTTGGGCCGTAATTACTTCTGTACCTAGGGATACACACACACATTTTACTCTTCCACGTGCCTTTGCGCCAGCCAGCCCCGGGGGGAAAATTCGCTTGGGAGGCTGGAATGCACAGATCAGCTCACCTGCTGGATGAGGAGGTTGCAGATTTCCTGGAGCAGAACTGTAAGCCTCCCTGGGGAGCGGTACCATTCGCAAGTGGCCCAAATCAGACAGACAACATGGAGCAGAGGCCGCAACCTGCCCTTCACCTCAGGAAGCTCCGTGCTTTCCAGGATGTCCAGGTGTCTCTGGAGTGGTAACAGGTGCACATGGATGTCCTGGGCCTCTGTCAGGGCTGGAAGAAATTACAGATGTTCAGCTATCCCTGCTGGGCTCCACCTACTTCATAGAGCCCCGGTGTCTGGAGATCGAAGAGTTGGCAAAACCAAGGCTGCACTTTCTTCCTGACATGAGAAGACAGCCAGAAGATGATTATAGAAAGCTTCTTGGCTCTCCTGTAGATAGACTGAAATATGGAGCACTCTGAAAAATCTAGAGTGATGTACTTAGAGGTTCTCTCAGGACTTCTTCCTGGCTTTCCCAGCCCATCTTAGTTAGGGTTACTATTGCTCTGATGAAACACTATGACCAAAGAAACTTGGGGAGGAAATAGTTAATTCAGGTTATGCTTCCATATCACAGTTTATCAGCAGAGGAAGTCAGGACAAGAACTTGAGCATGGCAGGAACCTGGAGGCAGCAGCTGATGCAGAGCCCACGGAGGTATGTTGCTTACTGACCTGCTCTTCCTGGCTTCCTCATCCTGCTTTCTTATAGAATCTGGACCACCAGTCCAGGAATGGCTCCACCCACCATGGAATGGGCCTTCCCCCATCAATCACTAATTAAGAAAATGCCATATAGGCTTGTCTGAAGCCCTATCTCGTGGAAGCATTTCCTCAATTGAAGCTCCCTCCTCTCTGATGACTCACGCTGTGTCAAGGTGACATAAAACCACCCAGCAAACAGCCCCAGTCTGTGACTCTGCTTTAGCAGATCTCCCTCCACAAATGTTTGCTAATGGCTTTGATGCTGAAATCACAAAGATAGCATAAAGATAGCTGATGGGACAAGCATAAAATCCGGAAGAGTGTGCCTTCAAATGCTGACCAGGCACCTCCCAATTGTATGACTTTGGACACATGAACCCAGAGGAAACGGAAGCCAGTCTGAAGGTAGATGTTTCCCTCCTGGGCAGATAGTTGGTGGTGGCTATGAGAACAGGTGGTCTTGGGTCATATTATATGGATGAGGCTGTTTATCTGCCTTAAAGGGAACTCAAAATATCCCTAATTTAGCTGCAACCTCCAATATATCAGGAATTCTTCTACCACTAGACATACAGCATCCTAGAATGCCTAAGTAACTCACTAGGCTTACTATGCAACCTAACCAGCCCTGTTTGCCTGAGCAAGAGGAGTGCTACCTCTGCTAATTCTTCTGAACCTCTGGTTTGATTACCATGAGGCTCAAGGCACACAGGATATACGGATATGGGCACTTGTACTTTATATCCTACGTGGGGTGAGTCAGTCCGATGGCATGGCACTTCGAAAAGAGCAGTAATTCTGTGTGGGAGGCTCGCAGCGAGTATTAGAGCCACTGAGTGGGGGCAGAGGACTTCAATATCTAACAGCCACTCTAAAGAACACAAGCCCTGGCTTCACACATGCTGCTGAGAGATGAGGTTGAGACACACACAGGGGAGAGGAGGCTGAGGAGTATGCATGGGAGCCTTCGCTTTATGTCGCCCTGCCTGGAGGTCCTTTAAAACTCAGATCTTTCTTCAGGCAACTGGGCATTAATTTGCTTGTTTTAAGACTGTAACATTTGAGAAAGCACGGGCAGCTTCCTAGTTCAAGCAGAAAGCAATCTCCTTGATGTAAAAAGAGAAGGTGATAACAAATAGAGCTAGAATTTTGCTTGTGTTTTTTGTTGTTGTTTGTTTTGTTTTAAGATATCTATTCCTCAATTTCTGAGGGGTACTGGTTGTTAGCCTCACCTGAATCCCCAAATACAAGGATTCTCAAGTCTCATATAAAAAGGCACAGTGTTGACATTTAAGCTGCACAAACCTCTTATGAGTATTCAGTCCTCTCTCTGTCACTTATAACATCGAATGCATGCCAATGCTGAGTAGCTGTTAAACTGCGTTTTATGTGGACTTTGGGCTGTGGTGGAGCCTAAAGCTTCATGCATGTCAGGCACTCACATTACCACTGAGCTTCACTTAGCCCATTAAGTACAGTTTTTATTTAATGTTTTTGAGAAATTTATATATAAGTACCGTATATTTATATTACCTCTACCCTTCCCTCTTCCTCCTCCAACTCCTGCCATACCCCTTCACTCCCACTCAAATTCATGACCTTTTCTTCTCCATTTTAGGTACATATATACTTGTGTGTATTGTGCTTTTATATATAATTCACACATATCATATATATTATGTACATATACACATATATAATATACATATATTGACTCATATATATGTGTCTATATATACATCTATATTATATATATATATATATATATATATAGTGTTATTCCCATATGTATGTTTAGGACAGCCCATTTGGGATTAGATAACCTATCACGGACCTTGTACCCAGAGAAGATACAAGGTTCTTCCTCTTTAAGCAGCTACTCATTGCCTATAGGTCTTCTAGGGGTGGGACCTTGTAAAATTTCACCCATCTATGTTGGCATGTTACTTTGTGTCATTATGCAGATTTGCTTTAGGTAACCATATTGTTGAGATGTCATGGGTAAAAGCTCGCTGGTATCTAGAAGATACTAGGTAGCAGCAGGCATCATGAACTGTTGGCACTTACAAGCTTTCCGTCCACTACCACCCCTTTGCAGTTTTAGGGGTTGTCACATGTAGCAGTTGGGGCTGAACATCCTACAGTCACTTACACAGTGATTTTTGACCAGTTATGACTCTGCAATAGTCCCCCTTTGCTGCAAAGAGAGAACTGTTTGATGAGGCTGGGAGAGCTGATCTGTGTGTGGAAGGATACATATTTAGAACAGAGTTAGAAACAATACTAGTTTAGGGAGATGGCAGTAATAGGTCACCTCTAGAGTCTGTGACTTCTCCAGTCATACGCAGCTGGCTAGATTTGCAGAGCCAGGTACGAATTCCTGTCCATTGAACAGGCCTTACATTCAGTTACACAGCTATCAGTACCCCCTAAACAAAGGTACCATTTTTTTTTGCACCATTTGGGGATATCTTGTGGGGCCAGTCATTGCTGTGGTTAGTAGCCTTTCTAGGCGGATAGATTTGTTATTGATTGCTCTTCTCCCTTTGCAGCTTCCATAGTGCCTTAAGATGTCTACTCCTCAGGGAGAAGGCTTTCAGGTTGGCTCTAGCTGGATTCCTTTAAGTCCTCTGTCCAAACTGTGTGCTGCCTTCAACAACAGGGCCTTCAAGTTTTGGGAGGCAACCAAAGGTAACAGTAATGGCTTATATTTGTGGTGGGGGTGAGGGTGAGGTCTCTTGAACCCAATTAACAACTCATGCCTATTACATATGTATGCTTTTATGTGGAGAATTATCACTCTGCATGGTATAAAAAAATACATATGTAGATATAATCATATATAAAATATAAAAATGTTTATTTATGGCTTTTTCAAACAACTTTCATATCTATGTCATCTTTCCTCTTCAGTTTTATCCTTTCCTTGTTTCTTTAGTTGCATCAGGTCATATATTTACATCTAAGGATTCAGTACAAAGAACCACAACATGAGAGAAAATGCTGAGTTTGGTTTTTTGGGGTCTGGGTCACCTCACTCAGTATATTTTTTTCAGTTCTGAGCATTACCTGCAAATTTTACAAGTTAATTTTCTTTATAGATGAAAAGGATCACACAGTGTGTGTATCCCACATTTCCACCAGTTGAAGGACATTTAGGCTGCTTCCACTTCCTAACTACTGTGAATAGAGCAGCAGTAAACACGGCACTTATCTGTGGAGTAGGACGTCAAGTCTTTTGAGCATGTGCCAAGGACCGTATAACTGGGCCATATGGTCTATTTATTTTTAGCTGTTTAAAGAGTTCCCCGCACTGATTTCTGAGTGGCTGCAACCGTTTGCAATAAAGGTCCTCCTTTCTCCACACCCTCTTCCGCATTTGTCATTTTGTTAATCTTCACTACTCTGACTGGGGTGAGAAAGGCTTTCTAAGCAGTTTTGTTTTTCATTTCCCTAATGGTTAAAGATGTTGAACACTTTCAAAGATATTTCTTATCCATTCTCTTCTCTCTCTCTCTCTCTCTATCTCTCTCTCTCTCTCTTTTTCTTTTTTGAGGAGTCTCTGTTCAGATATAGAGCCCATTGTTCATAGGGCTGTTTGTTTTCTAGATCCTTTGTTTTTTGAGTTCTCTGCATATTATGAAAATTATTCCTCTATTGGATGTATAGTTGAAAAAGACTATCCTACCCTGTGGCTTTTCTTATTACTTAATTGTTTTCTCTGCTGTACAGAAGCTTTTCAATTAACGAGGTCCTCTTTGTTAACTGGTCATTTTAATTCCCTCGTGAATGGAGACCCACTCTGAAAGTCCTTTCCCACACCTCCGTCCAGTACGGTGCAGCTTCTGTCTTCTCTTGGCAGGCTCAGTGTTTCCAGCTTTACACTGAGGTCTCTAATCCATCTGCAGTTCATGTTTGTGCAGAGGAACAGACACGGGTCTACTCTCATCCTATGTGTGGGCACCCAGCTTTCCCAGCACCATTTGTTAACAATGTTTTCTTTCCTTCAGTATGTGTTTTGGCCACCTATGTCCATGTGTGATGGCTGTAATTATGTGCACTCATGTTTGTATTTTCTGTTTTGTTTTGTTGTTCTACATGTATGTTTTTTATGCCAGTCCCCATGCTGTGTTTCTTACTATAGTTTGAATCTGTTATGACATATTGTTCTTAGTGTGTGCTAGTGAATGTATGATTGTGTGTGAGCATGAGTGTGTGTGTGTGTTTCATGCATGTGAGTGTGAGTATGGTGCAGGAACAGGTAAATGTAAGAAAGAGCAGATGTCATTCCTACATGTACATTCCTGTATGAATATCTACCTTTCCCCCTTGAGACAGGTATTTCACTGGACTGAAAGTTTTCCTTTCAACGAGAATGGCTGCCCAGAAGGCTCTTGGGCGCTTCATTCTCTGCCCCCAATGTTGTGTTTATAGGTATTCACATTCATGGCCAGCCACAGAGCCATCTTTCCACCTGCCCATTGTAGGATTTGTATAGATACCCTTTTTTATACTATATTTATTTATTTAAACATTGGTAGGCATTTGCAGTAATTTGCAGGTAAACTTTTAATAACAAACTATAAAGGAAAATGTGTCCATTTGCTATTTTTTGGTATAAATATAATTTTGGTATAAATAAATATAAATGTCCAGTTTCAAGCTATTGGCTTACCTTATCTGAGTGCTTCTTGGGGAGTAGGACTGGGCAATTAAGAGAGATGTATAGAAGAATGGGCAACGTCTCCAGTCCTCCATGGCTCCAGGGCAGCACAGGGCTATGCCTTCTCTCCCAGGTACTCTACCTTCAAACATCTCTGTTTGGGGCTGTGGCTTCATTGTATCCCTCCCTCCCCAAAATACCAGCTGTTGAAAATCAATGGTCAATAGGAGGAGTTACTAGAGGAGCTGGTAACAGTGGTTGGGCAATGGGGGCTCTTCCCTTGTGACTAAGATTGAAGCTTCTTGTAGCATTCTGGTAGCCTTCCACTTTCATGGGTGAAGACTCAGCACTAGCTCACACAGGACGCAGCCACCAAGTGCCATCTTGCAGGAGGAGAGCAACCCTCATCACACAATTCAGCTCCTCGGCCACAGTCTTGATCTTCTTAGCCTCCAAAATGGTGATGGCTAAATGACCCAGTCTATGGTGGCTGTTAGGGCAATACAAATACACCAAGACAACTGGAAACCAAGCTATTCTGTGTCAATCAGACAGGAATGACCAGGCAGAGAACTGCCTAGCTAGACATTCTTGCATCCAAGGGGACAGTCAATTCTACTTCCTGTCTTCCAAGTATCTTCAACTTCTAATCAATTCAATTTCTAATCATATTTGTTGCCATATTTCATGCTTAGTTCTCTATCTGTGCTCATACCCACAGATATTCCTTTTCCTCCATCTCTCTTTGTACAGACAAAGCCAGCGAAATGGCCAACTATAACTAATAAGAATAATACAGCCACTGTATCTACTCAGGATAAAGAAAGCCAGGTGTTCTGAAATGAGATTAGAAATGATAAAAACCAGTAAATAGCCTTTAAAAATCTTTTTAGTCTTGTAGACTTTGCCAAATTCCTGACCAAGGCTCTCCCTAACACCTTTAATCTAATTTTCTTTTTCTCTTATCATGGGAATTGAATCACATATTTAAAGAACTTCTGCTGTTGCCAAACTGTATGCTTGGTACTATCGTATTGCTGGTGTTTTCAAATTTCACTTCCAGCATACATTCAATTGGGGTAAAAAAAAAATAAAAAAGCATTTTTAAAGCTGGCTCAAATAAACAAATCCTTTCCAACCACTGATAAGCGTGAAGAGTGAGTTTCCTAATCTACTAGTGTAAAAGATACACATGGGTATGGAATGACCAATGCACAGAACACTCTTCCTTTATGCTATGTTGGCTGAGTTCTAAACAGTGGGCATTTGCACACGTTGTGTGTGTCACGCATGTCTGTGTACACTGTAGCTTTGCCTCCCCAGGAGTTCTCCAAAAGCTCCCACACTAACAGAGACGAAAATACAGTAGCTCCTTGGTGTCCATGTGGGGATCTATTTTGGGACCTCTTGCCAATCCACAGAGCCTTAAATGCTCAATCCTCTTGTATGAAAGGGTTTGTGTTTGTGTACAACCTGAACACACAATGATGTAGATTGTTACTGTGTTTTGGGTTTTTTTTTTTTTTTGGTTTGTTTTTTTGAGACAAGAGTCTCATTGGCCTCAAACTTGAGATCTTTCTGCCTCAGCCTCCTAGGCACTGGGATTTACAGGCATGCACCACCATACCTGGTCTTCCTGCATTCTTGAAATTCTGTTTATAGTAACTAGTAGAATACAAATCCTATGTAGAAAGTTGTACGCTGTGTTGTTTAGGAAATAATGACAAGAAATAAACCTGTGTGTTTTCAGTATGGACAAAAGTAAAAGCACTCAGTTGAATCCATGAAGACCAACCCACAGATGTGGAAAGCTGATTATATATAAAATGAAAGCATATTTCAACCCCAAGTAGAAAACTGCTATCATTTGCTGAAACAGTGTACTTCAACTAAGAGTACGCATAGTACCCTGGGACACAGTGCCTCTGGAGAAAGAGCAAACTGAAGTTTCAACAGACATCTTGTTCAAAGCAGCTGTATTTTCTGGCTCAGGAGCCACTGCAGTGGCTTGTGGGGCCAGGTAAACCTTGGAAGTTTGATGTTAGTTGCATTGCTTCTCTGTTGTATTGCTCCCTTCAGAAACCCCAGCACTCAAGCTGGGTGTGTTAACTCAGGCCTATAATTCCAACACTTAGGAGTCTGCAGCAATAGAATCTTGAGTTTGAAGCCAGCCTGGGTTACATACTAAGTTCAAGGCCAGCCTGAGCTACATAGCAAGATGCTATCTTAAAAAACAACAAAGACACACAGAAAGAAAAGACATAAGAGAAAAATACCCTATCACTAACTCTTATTCCTCAGGGCAAAAGAAGAGAGTACTATGACAGACAGGTCAGCTGGTGGGCTCTTGTGTTAAGCCACTGCCCTTGTTGACAGAACAAATGGACACTGATTACATTTACATATTTGGACATACATGGGGCAGAGTATTTAAAGAAAGTTCAGGAGAAGAGAGTACTTGAAAATCACTACCTAGATTAAGTTTAATCATACAAAATTGAAAATACCTTTAAGAGCACATTTTGACCTACAGTACTAAGAAAATGGGGCGGGGGGCTAGCTAGAAAATGAGGGTAGAGGAGGGCAAATAGGACCAACGAGGGAAAAGGGAGCCCTGGGAAAAACACCTATGTCTCATCATACTCCTTGCCAGCTATGCAATTTTGACAAAGGCTGATCTTGTCTGCCACTCAGAGGGACAGGAAATTGCAGTCCCGTCTGAACAGAAAAGGCAGAATGATGTTAGAAGCAGAATGAAGATTTCTCAAGACGCCAAGGGCGCAGAGGGACATGAACTCCAGGGGTGAGGCATCACCTCTGTCACGGTGTGTGCCCATAGTGCGGTGCAGCTAACAACATTCTTCCATCTACATTATCTCTCAAGGGCTTAACGAGGCAAGAAAGCAGGCACACCAGAGCCAGAGTGCCAGCCACAGAGGCTACAGGTTTATCTAAAGCCACAAGGGAGCTGACCCGCAAACACAGCTCCTTCCGGATTTGCCAGTCCTGTTACAGTACTGTCTTGTGCCAGATAAGAAGGTAATAGGATGTAAGGATGCTGGCATCCCTGAGAGCAGACACAGTGCTAAAGAAAACTTTGAGTCAGATAGATTTGTGGAAACACTTGGCAGTCCTCACCTGCTTCAACGTCTCTGAACATGGCTTTGAAAGCTGGCAAGTAGCTGCTCTGAAGTTTGTCCAAGAGTCCAGCCACGCCCCTCACCTTAATCGTCATCAGTTGATTATAAACGTGTTCCAAGTCCTCACACCTGCAATGCCACGGAGGAGGGGAGTGCAAGTGAGCACCTGGAAATGCTGTCACGCTGTGATGCCCCACTGTCCTGCAGGCAGACAGGAGCCCTGCCTCAGGTGCCTCCAAAGAGACTGAGCTCCAGCCCCAAGAGCCTGGACATCTGTTAGAGAACAGTGCAGGTGAAAGCCTGAGTCAGGAACCAAGGCTCAGAGGAGAAGCTCCAGAGAACATTGCTGTGACCAGCTGGCGGCCCCAAAGCTTGGCAGCTGGAGGCCATTGCTTCTTGCAGCAAGGTTGGGAAACAAAAGCGTTGTCAAAGGGGGACTTCTAGAGAAGGGCCTCATCGTAGGTCAGGAAATGGTCAGAAATGGGGTGATGAGGGGCTTCTCAGCATGGCAGTGCATAAAGAGCTGGAGCCCGACAGGACAGCTGGGCCTATGACACAGACACTCTGTTTTATGTAGGGTCAGCGACATCTGCCTCTAACATCTGCCCATCTCATCCAGAAAAAAGATTCACCAGTGCAATGATAAGTAGGAAGGAAGGCATGGAGGGTAGGAAGGGAAGCAGTCGGGAGCAATAGTTAGGCATTTCTGGTAACTCCACGAGATGGAGACGCAGTGGACGCAAAGGGTAAGCTGAGCCCTCCTAGGGCAGACAGTTCTGCAGCCAATGTCCAAAATTCCTTCTTATTCTTTTTCTTTTCTCAGATCCTTACAGAGGTCTATACTTCTAATATTAGGTGTTCAAGAAAAGGGGAAGAGGTTAGAATAAAAATAGTAAGAATCAGGGCTGGAGAGATGGCTCAGAGGATGAGTACTAGCTGTCTTTACAGAGGGTCCAGGCTTGGTTGCCAGAATCCACACAGTAATTCACAACCATCTTTAACTCCAGCTTCAGGGGACTGGACAACTGTGGCACACACACATACATGCAAATAAAACATTCACACACAATTTTTTTAATTCTTTAAAAAGAGAACAAAATGATGTTTTAATTCTTAATTCAGTTATATACACATTGTTGGAATATTCCCAAGACAGTGCCCCAAGAAAGGAAGGGTGGCTACTGAGCCTCAGAGAAAGAATGTGTCTCCCACTGTACAGGGGGAAAAGAAACTGTGCTGATCCAAAGGCACCCAGTTGTCAGCCCTAGAGAAGATGGGAAACACTTGGAGATGGGACCAGATGCACTGGTGGCTCCCCCAGGCCAGCCCTGGCTTTCTCCTCTCCCAGCATCCGAGCACGCAGCTCCCTACCTACCTGCTCTTCCAGAACTCCAGCTCCACCTTGGGGGTGGGATTTCCCCCTTGTAAAAGTGGCTGAGAGGACTCTCTCTTGAGTACCACCTGGACTTGGTGGCTCCATCTGATCACTGCAGACTCAATGGCATAGATAGTTGACTTGTCTATGGAATCCAAGCTGCAAAAGACAAGAGAAATCCTCCAGTCTGCAAGAAAAGAATTTAAGCCTGGTGCACTCACCCACTCTTTGTTGCTGCAACAAAATTCCCTAGGGTGGGAAATGTATGAAAACGTTCATTCAGCTCATGATTTGTAAGGCCTGAAATCCACGATCAAGTGTCAGGACACACTCTGGATCATGCCGTGGTGGTAATGCATGAAGGTTCACATGGCAACACAGAAATTAAAAAGCAGACAGGGGCTAGCTTCACAGGTTTAATCTGAGGAAAGCTGAGGTCCTCTAGGATTTGCTTTAGCCCTCTCTGAGGGCAGTGCTCGCAATGATCTCATTGACCTGCACTAAACTCCAAGTCTTAAGGATCCTAACGCCTTTCCACAGAGCAACACTGAAGAACAAAATGCCCCAAACCAAACCCTTTGGGAACAAATTTAAGCCAATTCAAGCTATATCCTTGGGCGTTCTCTAAAATAGAACATCAAGTCCTTTAAAATAGATGGAAAATTCCACCTAACCTATGAATGCTTTTGTTTTTAAATTGTGGATGAGTGTGTGTGAGTGCCTGCATGTATGAGTGTGTGTGTGTGTGTGTACATATTTAGGTAGGTGTGTGCATGTTGGTGCCTTGCCTGTACCCGTGAATATGGAGGCCAGAGGTCAATGTTTAATGTCTCTGTGGTATCTTTCCACCTTACTTTTTCATATAGGAATTCTCGCTGAACTTGGAGTTCATTGGTTTGGCTGGACTGGCTGGTCAAGGAGCTCCAGGGATCCACTTGTCTGCAATTCACCTATCCCCCACTGCTGAGGTTACAGGTACAGAATGTCATGCACAATGTTTGGTGGATGCTAGGGATTTGGACTCTGGCCCCCAAGCTTGTGTGCCAGGCATTTTAGGCATTTTACCCACAGAGCCCTCTTCAGGGCCTATCAATTCTAAACTACCTTCCCCCACCCTCCCTGTAATAAACTCCTTTAAGCAAGTCAACAAACTGTCCAAATCCTTTTCTGGAGAAACATGCTTACTCTAGTGTGCATTCAACATTATTCATACAGTCAGGGGTCCATCAACATTCTAAAGACTAATTTAAAAACCTTAAATGGCATAAAATCTTGTCAGTGCATGAAGCATTAAGAAGCCAATGTCCCTGCTTGAATCCCACCAGAGGACCAGCTCTCTGTGTAAGAAAACAGCTTATCCGTCATCCAGACAGCTCTTCCAGGAGACAATGCACCTCACCAGGACGTACCAGCACAATTCCATTCTGTGTTACGATTTCTAACAAAGATTAAAATTCCCAAGCATTCCCCTTCAAACCAGTTTTGTTTTAAGTAACAGGTACAATGACAAGAGATTAAAATTAGAATAGGACAGCAAGATAGCTTTGTGTTAAAAAATACCTGTCACACACACTTGCTGATTTGTGTTCCATCACTAGGACACAGGTCATGGAGGAGAGGGCTTACTCCTGAAAGTTGTCCTCTGACTTCCACATGTATACATCACACACACACACACACACAAACACACACACACCCTCCATACACATACCCAGATACCACAATAATAGTAAATACATTTTAAATAAAGTAAAACAAAAAATTTTTTTGGCTGTTCAGTCTTAACTGAAAACCGTATATGTCAGGTAACAGGGGCACAGTGATAGAGAGAGGAAATGTATAGGTGACATTTTCACATCAGGAAATCACATGCACTTAATGTGAAATTCATATTTGCTTAGAAATGATGCAGCACAAGTGATTATGAAAGACATTAAAAGAGAATGCTCTCCTCCCTCAAATGATTCAGCCTTTGGGGAAATTATCAAGCTTGAACAAAAGAAGACAAACTGAGCAAGGACTTATATACATGAGCTGAGTGTTATTAAGGTATGGTATAAAGGAGCTCAGAAAAAAGGGAGATATTAATTGTATTTATTTTTAAAATTGGATATTTTTATTAAGGTACAGTAAGTTTTCCAGTTAACTGTAATGCTCCTTCAAATATATATATGTTTATATATGAATGATTATATATAATATATTATATTATAAATGATTATATATGTATAATTATTTCCCACATAAAACTACTAAGAAGTATGCTGCAGTTGCATGCATTACTTACTCTTCATATATAATGAATATAATGACAGACACATGTTGAGAGAATCATGACAGAGCTACACTCATGCAGGATGATGACCTGTTGCCACAAATGTACTGAAATGCTGGGTAAAGACATGAGAAAACATGTATTTACATACATAGCTTGGATTGGAAGGGAAAACATATTCCTGGATTCAAAGACAAAGAAAACTCAAAGCTGAACAGTTGAGAGGAAATAGATGGAAGACATGTTGTAAAGCAGAGGATCTGGGGTATTGACATGACTGTTACACTACCCTTAGGTAAGTTGAGGCAGGAGACTCTTGAGTCTAAGGCCAGCTTGTGTTACACAGAAAATTCTAGGATGGCTTAGGCCACAGAATGAGAGCTTATCTCAAATGAGTAGGCAAAACCAGCATAATCAAAGGAGGCTGGAGTTTTAATGCTGACTCAGGCAAGAGGCATCAAGTCCCCAGCAGAGCCAGATATGTCTGGATTTGAGGTTAAAAAAAAAAGTCTCCAGGGTATGAAAAGTCTACAGCTGCTGAAGAATGGAGGATGGACCAACAGCAAGAGCCTGAAAGCTAGGTCCATGTCACTGCACACTGGAGGCTGCAGGTAAGAGCTGTTTCCCCCCTGGATTGACTGTCAGTCAGGCATCAACCATATCTCAAAAACACTGGAAATGCCATGCTTGATCTGAGCCCTGAAACGATTTGGGGAGAAAAAAAGGCTACATTGCTGAGAGAACCTCAGGAGACCTCAAGCAGTAAGACTGGGCAAGGGCATAGTCAGTGTGAATACACAGTCCAAGGACAGTGGCAGGCAGGGTCAACAGTGGGCCTGTGTGTGAACTGGGACGTGCAAAGTCAGCAGCAGGGAAGGCCCTGGGAAAACGCTCTGATAAACCAGCTTCTCTCTCATTGCCAAGGCCTGTGGACTGGCGGTACTTACAGCGGCTCGCCGAAGCCATCCACAAACTCCACGTTTTCTGAGCCGGCTGGAAGAGGCAGCAAGGTCCTCCCCTTCACTTGCTCAAGGATCACCAGGAGGTCACACTGCAGGGAGTGGGCATGACGCTGGACATCTTGACATACCATGTGGGGCCAGTCTAGGTGGTTCTTTTCATTGGATAGGACAGGGATAATGACCTGAAATGGAGACACACCAAGAAAGCAAGAGGCCTGCAAGTTTAAGTCAGCCTATGCTACACAGTGAGACCTTGTCTCAACAGCGGGGGTGGGGTGGGGAGAGGAAGAACTCGGATGGAATTACCCTGCATGGGTGGATAATGCTGCTTCCAGAAGTTATGGGTTATTTAAACCAAAAATCCTAGTGAACAGGATACCTCACTATAAGTTACTGGCCAAGGAAGCCCCTAAGGCTCTCAAAATAACACAGGCTATTGCCACAGATTTGGGCTGCTCACCAGAACTAAACAGTAAGATAATATTGTTGAAGATAACACACTCTTCAGGGATAGGACATAGAGAAATCAAACCAGAACTGGGCCACACAGTGCTGGGAGGTACTGTGCAAGCATGTGGGGAAGAAAAGTTACCAGTAATTTGACCCAGATGTAGACGCTGCGGAGCACAAAATTGATCTGCCAGAGGAAACATTCCACTGGCGGAACGGTGGTGTGACTGTTGTGGTGCAAGCAACTGCTTCTTCACTGGCTCTTAGGCCCACTCCATAGGTGGGAATACGTGTGCGGGATTGTGAACCTGGTGTAAAGCAGGCAGCTGCTGAGGTTGTCAGCCCTATGGGAGAACCTACTACTGGTGTGTTCTGATCAACGTACATGCTGTTATGTTGCCTTTCATAGTGGGGTCTGAAGGAGAAGGGACCCCATAGGCTCATGTTTGAATACTTGGTCCCCTGCTGGCAGAACTGTTTGGGAAGATTGAAAGGTGTGTCCTTGTTGGAGGAGGTGTGTCACTGGAGGTGGGCTCTTAGGTTCCAAAAGACCTGTGACTTTCCCAGTGTGCTGTTTCTGCCATCTCTTTGCAGATAAGGAGAGAAGCTCTTGGCTGCTGCTCAGCACCATGTGTGGCTGCTGCCATGCTGCCCACCAGGATGGTCACGGACTAACCTTTTGGAACTGTGAGACCCAATAAGCTCTTATTTTTATAAGTTTTGTTGCCCATGGTGTCTCTGCGCAGGAGTAGAAAAGTAACTAGGACGCCTTCTAAACACCCACAGGCTAGTGTAGCTGTCACCATCAGCCTGAGTCAGAGAGTCATAACCCATCAAGGTACCGAGAATAAGGGACTGCTGAGAACATCTCCATCACCGAATCCAAGGCAGGGGGTGGGGGTGGGGATGCCACACAGTGCAAAGCAGGACTGTGAGTACCATAGGGCGAGGCAGAGGAGCTATAAAATGTTGTCTTCTGGGTATGGCATGGCAATAGCAATAATGAACACACAGGAGCTGTGACCACTTGAACAAGATAGGCATACACACACAGATATACATACACACAGAGAAAGAGAGAGACAGGGAGAGAGAAACAGAGAGAGGGAGAAGAGGAAGAAGAGGAGGAGGAGGACTGGTTAGGAAGAAGGGGTCAACAGGAGTGAAAGAAGAACAAGAGACGGTAATGGGGTGTATGCTAATAACATGTTACATATAATATCAGGAATTTAAATGAAAAGAAAAAAGAGTAAAAAAGGAGTTGTAGGGAGAGAAGGAAGGAAGAAAGGAGGGAGGGAGGGAAGAGATGTGAGAAACCATTTTCAGAGCCCCAGGCACATCCTTCTACATGTCACTGCACTGCAAGGCCTAAGATTAGGGTCCAATGTTACATGCTGCCTTAACCTCCTGGGGAAATCAGGGAAGCCTCTAACAGTCTTCTTACCGTTTTTTTTTTTCCTCATCTGCTCCTTGGAGTACGCTGCCCAGCCAAACAGTCCTCCTCACCAAGAGGGGCCAGGCACAGGGGCAGCTTTACTTGCTAACCCCAGGGGTTATTCATCGTAGTCAATCACCTCCTCCCACAGGAACCCGGAGCACACCTCCATTTTGATACTGTACAGTATGCCCCCCGCAGCCTCTGGTTCACTCCGTTCCCAAAGTCAGCTCCACGTGGTCCTGTGTGGTGCAATGATCCGCTCATCTCACTGGCAGACATGACAAATAAACACTGTACGTGTCATCTGCTGTGCTGGGAGTCATATGTCACTGACTGATATGGTCACAAAAAACAAAAGGAAAAGATTTTCTTTTCTTCAAAACTTTAGCCATTGTTTTTCTATACCTCAGATCCCTACAGAGTTCCATCCAAACCTCCCATCCCCCTCTGGTACTATCTACTTGCCTGCCTCTAAAGGATACACCAATATGCCAGACCCTAGGGAAGAATATGAATACTTGAGGATCAATTAAGATTTGGGCTCTGCCTTTGAGATTCTAGGAATATGCTTTTCCTGCTCAGCTGTCTGCCCCTAGTCCAACATAAAGGTGACTGAACTTAGGATGCGATCTTTTTTGATGTTTTTGAGCACTCTGTTCAAATGATTATCTCTGCTCAGTACATGTTTTCATAAAGACAGGGCAAGAACTATCTATTTTGTAGCCACCAGGACTTAGTCATCAGCTGTGGATCTATGTTTTCTTTCTATGACTTCTCAGACCTGCCCACCACACCCATTGTCTATCCGCCATGTCCATCATATTACATTAGTTATTGTATTGTAATAGAAAGTAGCACCTAGTAAGCTGTGCTTTTCAAGCTACTAGTGACAGAAACTCAGTTTAAAACAGCCCTGCAACTTCAAGAGCAGCCTGGTCTAGGAGCTCAAATGGCCACTTAGTCTTTCTTCCCTGTAAATTCTCTCTTCCCTAAATTACTTTGTTCTAAGGCTCCCTCTGAGTATGAGGTGATTCCCCCTCCAAAGCACAAGAGATGCTTTCTCTTCCAAGAGAAGTTGGGACAAACGCTGAGCCTCATCCCCATTGTCTCAAATGAGCTGTGTCCATCTCTCAATATGGGAAAGCCTCCCACAAAGACAAACTGTGCTGGGTGGCCCCTCAGCTCATTTTTACCCTAAAGATGGAGTCAAGATTCTCAACTTGGCTACTCTTTTAAAATGCCTACTCACACACCCATGGTCATCTTTATCTACCTTGTTTTGTTGTTGTTGTTTTGTTTGTCTTTTGTGATCATTTCAGTACGCTCATATTCACCTTGATAATGACGGAGCTATTGATGAGGGTGGAGTGATGGAGATAGCAAAACATATGACTGCCAACCCTGGGGAAATGCCCCCCACTGGAGGGGGCATTTAATTTCCTGTTGAACTAATCGTGTGTTAGAGTGGAAGCAATATCGGGAGAGTCACAATGAACCAGAAGCCAAATGAGGGCAATGTCATCAGCACAGGGCAGAACCATAAAGGGGGATATCAGATGATGGGGAATCACCCAAGCTACATTGCCATTCGTGGAGTAGCCTCAAGGAGGAGTGAGGAAGTCACTTGTCCCCACGGCCCAGGTAGGAGGACTGTGGGGGAAAATACAGGTGAATCCTGGACAGGAACCAATGTTGGTTACACAAAAGTAAGAAGAACCAATCAGAAAAGTATGGATGGACTGCTGGTGTATATGGGACACTCTGTTACAGGATTCTTAGTATTTTATTTAGGAAGGTAGTTCATAAGGCAGGCATGCCTATAATCCCAGCACTTGCAAAACAGAGGTAGCTGGATTGCAGAAAGTCTAAGGTCAGCCTGGGCTGTGATCATGTAACCCTGTCTCTAAAACAAAAACAAAAATGAATTAGATTTCATAACACCACCATCAGAGCACATGAGCCTGACAGAGTGAGTCCAAGACGCTCACCTACCCCTGCTGAATATGACAGAAACTGCAGAAACTGGGACCGAACACAAGCTAAGTGTCACTCCAAACCCCTATCACCATCCAGAGTACAAATAAGCAGCTGGCTACTGGAGTGGTAGGAAGAATGAGCTGGTAGCACTGAGGGGAAAAGTTAGGAGGAAGTAAAAAATCCACATACTAAATCCTGGGAATACCTCCTTCAAATGTCTCTCCCATATTTCACCTTGAACTAGTAAACTGGGACAGAGAAGATGCTAAAATCATAGCCTTTCCTCTCACTAATGCCCTCTTCTCTGCACATGCACACTCAAAGGTAGAAAGGCTGAGTGTGAAATACAGGTAAGTCCCAGACAGGAACCAGCGCGGGCTACAGGAGGGTAAGAAGAACCACACACACACACATGTGTGGGACAGAAGATAGCTTTCTGACTTAAATGGTGTGTGATGTAGGGGGGAGGTGTGTGTGTGGGAAGAACAGGAGAGGGGTCAGAAGCTGAGTCCTACATATACTAAGAAGGAAGGAGAGCAAAGGCAGAGAGGCCAGATTTACAGGGATGCTAGATCAGCTATAGGGTTCGTAAGAAAAATTAGAGGGGCAGTCCTAAGGATTCCTGGTACAGGCTTTTCGAAAAGCCTTTGTGAGTAAAGACTCTGGGGTGTTTTTAAATTATTTCATTTAAAATTTAAATAGATAAAATATTTAAATAGTACAAGTATGACAAATTGTCTACCCACCCCTGTACCTCAACCATTCAGCCTCCGGCTTTGGATTAGTTTTCTCCCTGTTCCTTCATCCTGCTCACTTCCTCCTCTAGTTCTTCTTTCACCCCGTTTCTCTATTCAGAATCTTTTATATACCTCAGGATGTCCTGGTAGTCACTATACAGTTATGGCTGTTTGGAAACTCACAACAACGCCCCTACCTCAGTCTTTCAAGTACTTGAATTACAGGTCTGAACAGCAATTTCCAGTTTTCTATTCTCTTTAAAAATATTTTTTGTTGTTATTTTTATTTTATGTGTATGGTTACTTTGCCTGTACATGTCTGTGCATCACATGCATGTAATGCCCACAGAGGCCAAAAGATGGTGGTGGATCTCCTGGAACTGGAGTTAGACCTGGTTGTTAGCAGCCATGTCAGTGCTGAGAATCAAACCCAGATCCTCGGGAAGAGCTGCCAGTGCTCTTAACCAGTGAGCCATCTCTCCACTCACTCATTTCTCTTTTTAACACAAATAGTTACATACTATATATAAATTTTGAACTTGAAAATAATCCATATTACCACATTATTTACAATAGCCTAGAGCTGGAATCAACCTTTATCTTAGTTTGTTTTCTATTCCTGTCACAAAGAAACTTGGGAAAGGAAAGGTTTATTTCATCTTACACTTCTTCGTCACCATCCTTTATTGAGAAACTCAGTAATCCAAGGAATAATCTGGAGCCGGAATTAAAGCTGCCATGGAAAGGGGACACTTACTGGCTTGCTTTGTTGTTGTTGTCTTGTTTTGTTTTTGAGACAGGGTTTCTCTGTGTAGCCTTGGCTGTCCTGGAACTCACTCTGTAGACCAAGCCAACCTTAAACTCACAGACATCCACTTGCTTCTAAATGCTTGGATTAAAAGTGTGCGCCCTTACTGCCAGGCTTACTGGCTTGTTCTTAATGACTTGTTCAATCTGCTCTTTTATGGTTGTGAGCCTAGCCTTTCACGGCTGAGCCATCTCTCCAGCCCCAGCCTGCTCTTTTGATATAACCCAGGACCACCTGCCCAGAAGTGGTATCATCCATAGTGACTGGACCCTCCCACATCAACTAGCAATCAAGAAAATTCCACATTGTCACGCCCACAGGCCAATATGATGGAGATAACTGGCAAAATGTGTTAGACAGTACAGTATTGTTTGGTTTTAGCAAAAGAGAAAAAAAAAGTGTCTGTTGTACGTGACAACGGGAAGAACCATGAGGACCTTGGCTGAGTGAAGTGATCCACTGGAGTGATAACACCAATGCTGGGACTGCCTCTCGTGCTGGCCGTGGAACAACTGCACTGCTTTGGCCGAGGGGCATTGGAAAAACAGTGGACTGAGGCCCCAGCACAGTGCAGAGACTGCTATGGTCAGGGTATGGTGGAGCGAGCTGAAAAAGCAGAAACCCTGGTCAGAGAGAGAGAAGGGGTACTCTGGATCACAAAGTGGCAGGGACTGGAACAGAAAGACGGGAACCCAGAGACCCTATGATTGGAGGATCTTTTAATTGTTAAAATAATTAGGTGTTAAGTCAGGAGAAACACTGAAAGCCACAGAGAGACAAATGCTACATTACTCCATTTAGGCAGGTGCCTAGAACAGTGGAATCCACAAGACAAGTAGGAAAAGGCAGTCTGACTGATGTGAGCACAGGGATGTGGGGGTTGATTGGTGAGTGCAGTTTCAGTCTCTTTTGGTGGACGAGATCAGGAGAGGTGTCGTACAAGGCATTTGTGCCTGACAACATTGTACTGTACAATTTAAAACATTTTCAGGGAGGGGATGAATTTTATGTTGTTGGGGTTTATTTTTTTTAAATAAAAATAATACTTTAAAGAGTATTCTGCATTAGCAATTCTTTTGAACAACGTTATAGTATTTCACTACATAAATGCTCCATAATTCATTCATTCTTCGATGATTAACTTTTATCTCCAATCTAAAAATGAAAACAACTCAGGCGGACTTGGTGCTGCACGCCTGTACTCTCGGTCCTTGGGAGGCAGGAGGAGAGGAGTTAAAGGTCATCCTTAGCCATAGAGCAAGTCAGACAGCCTAGGCTGCATAAGACTCTGTCTCAGAAATAAAAATAAATAAATAAAGAAATAAAATCTTTACAAAGAAAATTGTGGTTTTATTTACTTCATGTGCATATGTGTGGTATATGTGCATGTATCCCACACGTATGTAGGTGCCCATGAAGCACAGAAGGTGTCTGATCTCCTGGCTGCTGTGAACTTCCTGACTTAGGTGTAGGGAAGCAAACTGTGGTCCTCTGGACGTGTGTTTTTGTAGTTCTAAGTCATCTCTGCAGCCCCCAGAATTACTTCTGCTTGCTGGATTGCATTTCCTTAGCAGTTGTGCGCTCCTGAATTGTGCTCCAAGCCCTCTAACATATACCAGTTTGTGTCTCATCTCTAAGCCTTTAAAACTTAGCCTTATTTTATTTTTTAAGATTGCATATCTGCGGGTGTCTATGTGAGTGTAGATGCACGCATGACTTCAGATATCCATAGAGGTTAGAAGAGGGCATCTGGTCTCCCAGAGCTGGAGTCACAGGTGGTTGTGAGCTTCCTGGCATGTGTTCTTAACTGCCTCTCCCTGCTCAGAAGTCACTGGAACACTAAGATCAAGGCAACATCTTAGACTATGGGTCTTTCCTCTGAAGCCAAGGACACTTTCTGTCATCCTTCACTAGGGGTATGACCCACAAGTGGACTTCTATACAGATGGTGTTCAAACATAATACAGTGATAAGACCATTCAATTTAAAAGTATGAAGAACTTTTTTGCTAGGCTAGCTTTCCTAGAACTCCAGAGCTTGCCCATCCATCAGATTCCTCCTTGGAATTTCCCCTTCTACAGCAACTAGGCAGCTAACATGAGATGCAGCAAGGAACACTCAGGGCGTGTCTTTACCACTAGGGTCAAGTTTTAGGTAAGTGCTTACCCTTGATGTCTTCTGTTTCAAATATTTTCAATGTATAGTGGGATGTATGAGTTTGGGCTTTTAAGGGAGCATTTCATGGATGAGAACTTATTTTCTGTTTCTGTGTAACTTCCAGGGAACCAATCACACAAAACGTCACACATCTAGTATCTGTACACACTGATTTCACAATTGGCGAGGACCAGCCTCCACCTCCAGAGGCACACGTGCCTAACTAGCAGGAAAGTTTTCTTCCACTTGGGAAGATCTAAGAGGTCCAAGAATCTCTCCTGAGAACCCTTGTGTCCGAGGCTCCACCCACGCCCCTTTTCTCAGGGTTGGCCATTTTCAAAAGGATGCTCAACTGTTGCTCACACAAGGCTGACCTTTGGTAAATGGTTACATGGTAAATAAATGACCTAGAAATCAAAACCAAACCGTCTCCCTCTAAACTCCCAAGGCAAATACTGTTTAAAGCAGCGCAGCAACTTCCTACCCACCTGACCCACTGGAAATACTTCCCAATTCACCACTTTCCTGTCCTCAGTCCTTGCCTGATACTTACAAAGCTGCCAGGACTCAGGCACTCTTCACAACCTGGCTTCTCCTCCAGCGAAGACCCTGACCCAAGGCTGGTTCTTACTGTGGCCTGGCTTTCACCCAGACTTGCCCCTAGCCGGAACCTTACAACTCAGTAGGGTTTTGGTTTCTGTGCAGTTCTCCCCTTCCACTCCCTCCTAGGCTGGGCTCCAACCTTGAACCTCCAGACTCTTCTCCAGGTCTCTGCTCTCCGCCTGAGACCCCGCCCCCTGCCGCGTCGCCCCGCCTCTTTGGCTCTGACCCCGCCCCTCATGTACACGCCCCCTCCTCCCCCTTAGGCTTCAGCCTCTGCTGGCCAGGGCCCACCCACCACTCACCCATCCTCACCTCGGAGAGCAGCGGGGCCAGGTGCTCCAGAGGCATCGCGGGCAGGTCCCCGCAGAGCACCGCGCCGCGGAGGCTGTGACTTCCCGGAGGTTCGGACCTGGTCCGCAAGAAAAAAAGCCCTTTGGCGCGAGCTGGGCCAGTCTCCGGTCCTGCGTCCAGACCGGGTCTCACCGCCAGGCCCCCGGGCCCCGGCTGCACCACCAGCAGCGGCCGTGGCTCCGTGGTACCACTGTGATCCAGGAAGGCCTGCAGCAGCTGCCCCACCTCCGCTGTGCCCGCGCAGCGCTCCCAGGCGCCCGCGGCCGGACGCAGGCTCCGAGCCACGAAAGCCCCCAGGAGCTGCAGCCTCGGGTCCCGGGACTCCTCGTCCGCAGTCTCCGCCAGCGCGGATGGGTCCTCCGCTCCCGGCATCGCAAGCGGCTTGCAGCAGCGTCCGTTTCCCTAGCGACGGGGATGCCAGGCCCTCCCGACTGTGCTCTCCTTATATTGGGCACTGGACTCTAGCTCCGCCCTGTCTAAGTTAATAAGGTAGGCGGGGGCTGGGAAGGGGCGGGGTCGCGTCGCTGTTGCCGGGAAACTGGTGCAGGCTGGTCAGGTAGACTGGAGGCTTTCAGAAGACTGCAAAGCAAAGGCTTGCGTGGGAATTCTTTGTCCAAAGTAAAATTAAAGTCTTCAGACGCCTCCGCACACGTTTTCTTACCCTATCCTAAATATATAATTTAAAAAGTTACCCCCAATGCCAAATCATAACATCATAATGCAAGGAAGTTGAATACAATATAAACTTCTTTTTCCAAAGTGACAACTTAAAGGCTTTAGGAAAGTGCTATCCGATAGAATTTGTTTGATTGTTTGTTTTCAAATTATGGGCTTACGGAGACATGAAATCTGTTGGTGACACTCAGTTTTAATTTACAACTAAATCAGTGCACGTTGCTAGTAAACACTTCGGATGTCTCCACTTCAAAGTTTTATAATGAATTATTGTAAAAATATTCTCCAGTACCTTGCTTCCACCACCATCTGCCAAGAGGGCGACTGTGCTGGGTGATGAGATTCTGTGGGAGTGGCAGGTCAACTCTTAAATGTACTGTTCGTGCTTCTAGATATGCAGCGTGCTCTCCTCTCTGACCAGGAGGTATCACAGGCTGGACCCTTCTCCATGATCGGGATCAACAGCTTGAGTTTTTGTATGCACATGTGAATGAAAGGGAAGGGCGGGTGCCAAGGAAATGAGCCCTCAGCACGAGGCCTGCCGCCCTGCAAGAATCTCCTCTCTGCCCATCCACTCTGATTGTATTACCTCCCAGGGACTGCTGGGTTTCTTGGTAAAGTGAATGCTTACAACAGGCTTCAAAGGAATATTAACAGAGGGGGCCCTTATCAAACGCAGCTTGGCTTAACAAGACTCCCTCAGGACAACACCACTGCCCGGAAGCTAAAATGATTGATTTCTCAATAACTGGGACCCGGGGGTTCTGTGATGAAAATGTTTACATTAGGAAATGGATCTTTGCGTCTATAGTGAGTGTGTTTTATCATTGTTGCATTAAACAATTAGCGGAGCAATTATGAAGAAAGGGGACAAATGAATTCGATAACTGATATTTTCCAAAAGACATTGGGGAAAATAGTAATATCAGAGGCTTCTTACATATGTCACGATTCCTTCCTTCCACACTTCTACCCTCCCTTGCTTTCTCTCTCCTTCTCATCTCTTCTTCCCATAAGAAGTCATCATGGACATTTTGGATGGCAGGTGTCTCCAATGTCTCAATCTGCTTATGTCTTACCTACAGAGTGAACTCAGGACCACCCACTTCCTATAAGCCCTTCAAATAAATGTGTGCCACCGAAGTCTGGCTTTGTCTGCCCTTTATGTCATTAGCCCTCATGCCCAACATAAAACTGGATGAATGATATGATGGGACATGAAAATGTGTTAATGGGTAGGAGAGCTTGCTCTGCAAGGATGAGGACCCAAGTTCAACATCCCTAGGACCTACAGTAGAAGTTGTGCAGAACTGTAACCCCCAAACTGGGGGTCATAGACAGGTGGATCCGAAAAGCTCACTGGCTAGAGAGCCTAGCATTGAACTTCTGATCCAGTGAGATAAATAGCACAGAAAGCCATAGAGAAAGATGCCTCATACCATGCTCTGACTGGTATGGGGTACGCCTGCACATGTGAACATGCATGTGCACACATGTACACACACAGAGAGAATGAATGAGTCCCTAAAGAGGTGTGTCAGAAGGTAAAGTCTCCCAAACATTGACACCAATTTTTCTGTTTCTCTGTAATACACCTTCTGTTCATTCTGGGAGTCAAGTTGTTTTTTTTTTTAATTCTCTATAGGCTTTAATTTTCAAATGATACTTTTATATATTGAATAGTTACAATAAGAAATTACCCACAAACCTATCAGTTTAAAAATATCAGTGAACACTTATCTGAACATCTTTTTTCAGTGGGTGAGGATTTGGGAACATCTTGTCTCAATGGTTGTGCATTAGGGTCTTTAGTAGTGATGGCCCCATCGATCATCTGAAGGCTTGAGCACGCTTGGTGTGTCACCTGCAAGATGGCACACTCCAAACTGCCAGGTCAGGATTGAATGCTGGTAGGAGGCACTTTTTCAAATTCATGGCCTCTTTGTCTTTAATTAATTACTGTTGTGTGTGTGTATTTATTCCTAGGTACACAATTTCAACCTGCTCAGACTATACATCACCTGCCTGTATCTATTTTTAGGGCTGACCACTTGGTATTAGATAAGCTATTAGTATGCTCTTCCCTGGGAAAGAAAGTTTCTCCTGCTCTCAAGACTTCTTATTTGCCTATAGTCCTTTGTCTAGGGTCGAGGCCTTGTGAGCTTTCCATATGAGCATGTTTATTTGTGGTGCCCTTGTTCAGGCCTGGGTTTTCATTTTTAGCATTCTTCTTCAACTCATACTTCTTAACTTCCTCATATATACCTATATAATACACAATAAAAATAAATAAATAAGCCTAGCATAGTTGCTCATGCCTGCAATCTCAGCACACGGGAGACTAAGGTAAAGTAATCACAGGCAAGGCCAGGACTAACCCGGGCTACATAGTAAGAGCCTGTCTCAAATAAAAACAAATAAGTAAGTACGCCAAGTATGGGGAGTGTGCTTATAACCTCAACACTTAGAGAGAGAGACCAGAGAATTAATAACTCAGTATTTTGCTTGGCTACATAGAGAGTTTCAACCAAATCATACTACATGAGACTCTATCTCAAAAGATTGGAAACTTCATTCCACTTAATGGAAATGCTCATAGTTGGCATTCATAAAACTATAATCACATGTCTTAGAAATTAAACCTCTTCATCAAGTGAGTTATTGGTGGCATCTTTGTTATCCAGTATAGTAGGCACTGCTCACCTTGCCTCTTTGGGACTGTGAGTTAGGGAGCAGTTGAATATCCTGTCCTGCTCAATTGACTCTATTCAACCCAGTTGTTTTTTGTTTTTTCTTTTCCAATTTTATTTGATATGCATTGGTGTTTAGCCTGTTTGTATGTCTGTGTGAGGGTGTCAGATCTCGGAGTTACAGACAGTTGTGAGCTGCCATGTGGGTGCTAAGAATTGAACCTGGGTCCTCTGAAAGAGCAGTCAGTGCTCTTAGCCACTGATCCATCTCCCCAGTTGAGTCTTGATTTGTGGGTTGGGAAGCATTTTATCCTTTGGCTTTATGACAAGTACTTTTCTTTTTTCTCCTTCCTGTGTAACCACTTCCTCCTGTTCTCCCTGACTCTTTCCCCTGTTCCTGTCCCTTTAACATTAGTATTATAGTCATCCATCTCACTTCCTCTGTCCTAACTTCCACCCTCTCTTTGCATGAACTTTGGGTAACCAAAGCAACTGTTCTTTCCTTTATGCAAGTGTCGCGGGCGCGCGCGCGCGCGGGCGCACACACACACAAAGAGAGAGACCAGCACACCCTTATGTCCAGACCAGATTTAGCTAAGTTATTCTCTTTTGGAGTAATATATCTTATCCCCTCAAACTGAGGCAAGGTAGAAAGGGAGAATTAACTGAATGTAGGAAGAGAAAAGGAGCTGTTTATATCAGAGATCTGGTTTAAGTCTCTCACAAAAATTGTCCCAACCATCAGCAAAGGAATATGAACTCCTTTCTAAGAAAATATCACCAATGAGATACTAAACCATCTTTATTGTAAAAATATTTTTCAAATTCTTTTAATTTTTTTACCTATTTTTATTTTATCAGCCTATACAGCTATGCTATGAGTTTCATAAGCCGCCTCCTAATATCATTTATTAAAATTGCTTAGATGAAAATAAGTGTGGCAGTTTGAAGAAAAATGGCCCCCCATAGGCTCATGTGTTTGAGTGCTTGCTCCCCAGTTGATGGGACTGTTTGGGAAAGATTAGGAGGTGTGGCCTTGTTGGAGTAGGTATGGCTTGTTGGAGGAGGTCTGTAACTGGGGGTAGGCTTTGAAGTTTCAAAGCCTATGCGAGGCCCAGTCTCTCTCTCTGCCTGCCTGTGGATCAGGATGTAAGCTGAGTCCCAAGATTGCCTTCCTGCTGCCATGTTTCCTGCCATGATAATAATGAACTAACCTCTAAAACTGTAAGTGAGCCCCTAATTAAATGCTTTATTTTATAAGTGTTACCTTGGTCATGGTGTCTCTTCACATCAATAGAACAGTAACTAAGACAGAAGTTGGTACCAGGGACTAATACTGCCGAGGTTGTTTGGAGGAATATGGAAGACTTTGGGACTGTGAGTTAGGGAGCAGTTGAATATTCAGTTGAATAAGCAGTTGAAACAGGGCTTAATAGGCCATCCTAGTAGGAGCATAGAAGACAGCAGTGTTGAAAGAGCAAAGTGGATTGTGGAGGTCCAACTCAAGAAGTTTCAGAGGGGAAGAATAGTAGCAAGTGGCCTAGAGACCCTAGAGACCATTCTTACAATATTTTGGCAAAGAATGTGGATTTGGAAAAGAATATTCCCTTGTCCTAAAAATCTGCTTGAGGCTAAATTGAAGAGTCTGGGATTGAAGTCATTCCCAGAGGAGATTTCAAGACAACTTAGCACTATTCTGTCACGTGGTCATTAGTAATCACTATTATGCAGACTTACTTATCTTGTGCATGTAGCATGCAGGTAAGCACAACTGCAATGAACCCTTGAATCCATCTGTTATATAATGCTCCAAGTCAACACTCCTCTCCAACTTCTGGTTCTTATATGCATTCATTCATTTTTCTTCTCCTCCTCCTCCTGTGTTTTGGGAAAGAGGTAAAGTAGATGTGGTTTTTAGGGCTGAGAAACCAACAGTCACTTATTCTCAGCATTTTGACCAGTACAGAGTCTGTGCTTTAGCCATCATCTACTGCAGACAGAAACTTCTCTGACCAATGCTGAGATCAATACTAAGCTAAGTATAAGCAGACATTTAGATGGTAGCTTGACATCATGTCCTTTTTGGAAAACGTGAGTACTAGTTTCTCCACTAGGGTCTCTAACCTCACAGCCACGGACTTTTGATTAGATGTTTAGTACCAGGAGTTAATTCCTTCCAGTGGAGCAGGCCTCAAATCCAATAAAAAGTGGTTGGTTATTCCCATAACAATCATTGTACTATTGTACCAGTGGACCCCTCATTCCTGGTCGGTTGATATTGTAGTTCACAGGGTTCACTGATGAGTAAGACAATTGACAGCTTTTCTTCGCAGCATCTTGGAGCATTATGACAGAAAGCTGGCAGGGAGAAAGCTTGGTCCCAATGTCATTTCTCTAATGCATACAACCATAGCATGTGTTTTATTCATCTAGTGATAAGGAATGACAGGAACCTGTCTTGCTTTAGGGGCCTCTGGGAGCCCCCCTAACCAGCAACTTAGGGAAGTATTACACGCCTGGAACTGAAATTTTATTTACAAACATATGACTTGTGGGAACAGTATTATACAACCATACAGTATATCCCATTAAAACTTTTTAAAAATTATATTTTAATCGGCTTTAAAATACTTTGTACATCTTTTCCACGTATCTTTAGTTTCAGTTAATCCTCTCTCTTAACCAAAGTATGCCCCTATTGTCCACCCTTGTCCCTTCTTAAACCTTTCCAACCCCAACTCTACTTTCACATCATTAATGTTCTACTACGCTTTCCCCAGTAAGGTCTGTTTATTTTATCCCTTCCTCTAGTGACCCATGTCTAGCTTCATAGCTTTTACCTGCACAACAAAATAAACATGCAAACCTAATGTGTGAAGCTAGGATCCACATATGAGCTGACATGCAGTATTTTTCTTTCTGGGTTAATTAACTTAGCCTATTGTTCTACAGCTCCATTCATTGTCCTGAAAACTTCACTTCACTTTTACTGTAGCTAAATAAAATTTCATCCGTGGCCATGCACCTCATAGTCCTGCTTCCCTTTCCTTACTGTGGAGCAGCAGTGAACAGGGAAGTGCAAGTAGCTCTGTAGCAGGATGCAGAAAGAATTGGGTATGTGTCCAGTAGCGATGTAGCTGAGTCACATGGCCATTCTTTGCCATTTGAGAAACACGTGCAACACAGTGGCTGCACTATTTTACAGTTCGGCATCAAGCACACATTGTCCTTTCTCCACATCTTCACCAGCACTTATATTTCTGATGATGGACATTATGCCTGGGGTGAGGTAAAATCCAAAAATAATTTTAACTTGTATTTCTCTGATAGTTAATAATGCTGAATAGTTTTAAAATGCTTATTATTATTTATCTTTTAATTTATTATAATTTATATGTTAACATTAGTTATTTGTATTCTTTTGCAAACTCTGCCCATTTCTGTAGCCTATTTTGGGTTAGGTTATTTTATTGACGTTTATTATTTTTGGATGTCTTTGCATATTGTAGATATTAATCCTCTGTCAGATATATAGCTAGTGAAGATTTTCTTCCGTTCTGTAGGCTGCTTTTTCAGTTGATTGATGGTTTTCTTTGCTCTACAGACACTCTGTAATTTATTATATTGACACTGTAATTTCCTGAGGTTCTATTCCATCAGCTGTAGGTCTGATTCCTGAGCATCCAGAGTTGTATCCAGAACAGCCTTACCTGTGCCTATATCTTAAAGTATTTCCTCCTCTAGCAGTTTGTTATAGGTCTTACACTAAAGTCTTCCATCTCCTTGGAATTGATTTTTGTAGAGTGGGAGATAAATATCTACTTTCATTTTTCTACATCCAGATAACTACATTTCCCCAGTACCATCTGCTGAAGACACTATCTGTTCTCCAATGTGTATTTTTTGATTCTTTGCAAACAATCATCTGGCAGTAGCTTTGTGGATTTATATATGATTCCTTTGTTCCATCCCATTGACTTACATATCTGCCTTTGTGCAGTACCATGCTTTTTTTTATGACCATGGGTCTATAATATAACTTGAAAACTACAAGGCAATTATTACTCCTCAGACATACTTTGGTTATCCAAGGTTTTTTGTGCTTCCATATGAATTTTAAAGCTTTTTAAAAATTTATTCCTGTAAAGAATGATGTTGGAATTTGGAGGGAAATTGTACTGAATCTGTAGATTACTTTTGGTAGGACAACTATTTTCACAAAATTACTTTTAATCCATGAACAATGGAGGCCTTGCTATCTCTGTTTTCTTCTGTAACATTTGAAAGTTTGCTCTCTAGAGACCTTTCACTTCCTTGGTGAAGCTCATTCCAAGGTATTTATTTATTTTGAGTTATTGGGAATGGTGTAATTCTCCCTGATTCTTCCCCTGTGCTCACTGTGGAGAGTTGTGTCCTCCACAGGGTAGTGTATTTAGTCAGTGTGGAGTGCCCATCTTTGTCTCTCCTGACGAATTTTGTTTTGAAGCCTATGTTTGTCAGATACTAGAATAGCAACAGATGTTTTCTGCTTAGTTCTCTATGCCTGAAACACCTTTTCCATACTTTCCCTGCAAGATAATTGGTATTTGTCTTTGATGGTGAGGTGTGTTTCTTGGAAGCAGCAAACCAATGGATTCAACTTCTTTTTCTTTTGTATATTTATTTTTATTTAGGTTTAAGTACCTCCCCCCTCGTGTCTGTGCGTGTGATGCCACTTCAGTAGAAATCAGAAACTGTGTGTTGTTTCTGATCTGTTCGTTTCCATTGCCAGGGGAAGAGCCTTAGCATGTCCTTTACTGTCTGATCATGGGTTTTCAGCCTTCCCAGATTGTTCTCTGGAGACACTCACAGGCCATCCTTGAGTATTGTCTGACATCTTGAGTCCCCCTACTTATTGTTTTTCTTAAAGACTTTTTTTTGGGGGTCTCTATGTTAACCAATCACAATTTGCTGCAAAAAATCTCTGATTCTGGTTAAACCAATGTTCTAATCTATGAGCATAATGATAAGTTATTAGGAGTCAGTTTAATACTGTGTCCATTTGGTTAAACACAGAGACCCACAACTGATCAGGAAGAATAGTAGCTGCAGAATACTCAGCAGTAAATGTAGTGTCTATATCGTATCCCATTCTCTAATAGTTAATGATGGAAGAGGGTCAGAAAGAATGTAAGAGCCATAGATAGTGGGCAACTACAAGGAAACAGTAGTTATGACAACATGCACAAGACTTCTGCAAGCTCAGGCCAGACAAATTGCAGTATTGAGGGGGCTGGAGCGGGAACAAAGCCCCATCTTACTCCACTAGCTAAGGACCTACTGGACGTTGATAGCTTTTGGAAGAGGGGCAGTTAGTTCTCTTTAGGAGTGCAGTTCCAGTGAGTTGACAATCCTCTGGTAACAGGACCACATCCAAAAGTATGAAGGGCAACACAAACTAAACTTAATGAGCAGGGGTAAGGTTGGATGGGTCGGGAAGAGAGGATAGATTTAGGAAGAGTTGAGAAAAGGAGTGAATATAGTAAAATATGCATTGTATAAAATTCTCAAATAACTTAATAAAATGATAAAAATAATTTTCTTTGAAAAACAAATCAGGTAGTTTTATGAAATCACTGTTTTGATTTAGGGATGAGAGAAGGATGCCAAGATAGTAACATTCAATGGTAGAAGCATTGTGACCCTAAATAAGCAGGGTGTGCTTTTTTTAACATCCTTGTCTGAGATGTCTTTAAGAAAACACACATTATCTCTGTAGGCAGTTGAGATTTATCAGTTGTGAAGAAGTATACTCTATCTCAGTCAGCAGTAAAGATAAATCAGATTCCATGGTGAGGCCTCTGTCCTCATGTCTCATGTCTCTTTAGTTTTTTTTCTGTTTTTTTATCCTGCTTTATGGACAATTGCTTTGTTCATAAGTATCTCATTTTTATGATGGTAAGGGTCTGGGCAGGGTAATTCCCAGTTCTAGCCTTCTTATTCAAGGAATTGGAATAGAAGCCAACACATTTGTAAAAATAACAAAGTAAGTTTAAGAAAAAAGCAAGAGACAGAATACACTGAGAGGGAACACGTGAATAAGACACTCAAAGGCTCTAAGTCACAGCCTGGGGTCTAAAGGAAAGAATAGTTGGCTACTAAGCTGTGTAGTTTGGTTGGTTCTCTATTTTGACCTATAGGTTAGGTTTCTTCCCATGGTGCATCTGACTTTAATCATATGCATGCCCAGTTATGCATAGGCATAAGATGATAAATAGATTTTCTTTAAAAATTTAATTGAGGCAGAATTTGCCTTACTGCACATGCACCCAAAACCAGTTGAGATTGGGTCAACCTTTCTTGTTTTCATACCCAGATACTTTAGGGATAGATTCAAATAGAATGTAAGTTGGCTGTTGATAGGGACATAGAAGCACATACTATTGTTCATAGACTGGTGTCTATCAGGTCTGATGCAGAAATGGGTTTGAGGGAATTTGAGATAGCTAGGTGCATTGTTTTGGAGTAGTACATGTGTATAGTACATGCAGATAAAGAGTTAGGTTTCCAAAAGCATTGCTCCTGTACCCAATTAAAATGAGATAGCGCCCCAAGGTAATAAAACTGTCTTCTCAACTTATCTGCTTCAATTCTACCAGCTATTCAGGAAGCTCAAGGGGATGATCATGAGTTTAAGCCTAGCCTGGTCTACAAAATAAGCTAAATGTCAGCTTGCAGCTTAGTAAGACTCGTTCTTTAAATAAAAATGAAGGTTAGGGGTACAGCTCAGTGGCAGTATACTTAGCATGTAGGAGATCCTGAGTACAATCCCCAGTCCTACCCATGTATGTCTGGGGACAGAAGGTAGAGTTCCCTCTCGTCTCTCAACACTTAAATATGTAATGAATCCCTTTTCCTAATAAACTCCAAGTGTGAATCTTAACAACTGGCCCTGGGTTCTTTTCTTTGATGTAAGTTCAAGATCTTACTTGCACCTGAGGACAATTTCAGCTTCCTCCTAGACTAGCAGTTTATGTCTCTACCACTGGGGAAACCTCTATAAAGATGCTTCCACTGCTCTTCAGAACTTAGTTTGGAAAAGAAGTTGATATGATAGCCTGCTTGATGTTTGTCTCTTTGTAGGTAATGTTCTAAAATTACCTGAACATTTAAGTGCATGTGTGTGGTTTAATATGCTTTGGGTCAGAAATAAAGGCTGTTTGATGGGTTTTGACCCCAAATTTAAGAGCTTACTCAGTTCCCATCTGGCAGCGTTTCTTCACAGCTGGAAGAGTGTTGTAGGGATTGTTTTGTATTTTACATTTGAACTCCATGTTTTGGTTTTCTGGTAATATAAACTGATGGAATATGCTGGCAGTCATGAGTCATGAGGGTAGTGACTGGGGGTTTTCATGCGTCTCCATGCTGTCCTATGGCTCACCACCCAGTGAGTTAGCAACACTTTAGGCCTCAGGGGAGCACAGATTTCATCCTAAAGCCGCCCTTTGACTCTGAATCAATCTTAACACAAATCGGAGACAAAAGCTGTGACAGTCACGCTATTTGTTTTTTTATACTGTAGTAGCCAAACACATAGAGGAAAGAAAAGCTTTGCATTGTTGAGCGGGTATTTTTTTTTAATTCTAAAACTTGGCTTTGAATATGCAGGGCACAGTAGGCAGACTAAGATTATCTATCTAAGCCATAGACCTGGACAACAATAAGCAGATTTACTCACAAAGAAGATATACAAGCCTTTCCTAAGATACAGAAGGAGGTTGGGGAAGCAAAGTCGGGGGTATAATCCCAGTGGTAGGGAGGCTGGGGCAAGAAGGCATCAAGTTAAAGGTCTGTGTGGGCTATAGAGACAGTTCAATATCATCCCAACCAACCCAGTGAGAACAAACAACCTCCCCCCCCCCAAAAAAAACCCATATAATTAAAAAGGCACTTGGAATATTGCTCAGCGGTGAGACAATTGACTGGAATGCCCAGGCCTCTGGGTTTGATCCCCAAGTAAAGGAACAACAACAAAACACCACTTTTTCCAGGAAGGTCCAGGAGAAAGCGTGGGTGACAGTGACACCCAAAACACCCAGGTGTCCACAGTCATGGCAAATACCCAGATGTCCAGAAAAATGTGACACCTGAGCCGGGCTTCCCAGGAAAGTCAGGGAAAGCTCCAGGCTCTCGCGCAGCCGAAGCCTTGGTGAGGGCAGCAGGAGCAGGACCAAGGAGAGGGACTGGAAAGCATCTTGATGAAGCCGTATGCAATCATGGAGCAGGGACAGGAGCTGAGAGCTTTCACAAGCTTTGTAGACAGGAGGAGGAGAGCTAAAATTATGTAGAGGATAAGTTTGGGGCTGTGCTGAGAAGGAGACAGCATAAGTACCTATGATACTTAGAGATCTTCAGAGCTGAGAGTGTATGGTTATAAAGTCTACATAAGGCCAGACACCATTACACGTGCCTGTGACCCCAGGGCATGAGAGGATAAGGCAGGAGAATTATAGGTTACAGGCTAGCCTGGGCTACATAGTAAGATCCTCTGTCAAATGAATGAATAAGCAGATAATTAAGTCTATATAAAATGTCTTTTCAGCAAGAACGAAGGACAGTTGTACTCCAAGTGTACCTTTGCCTGATAGCTTGATCATGTATAAGTTGCCCTCCCAAACACACACACACACAGGCAGAGAGAGAGAGAGACATACAGAGAGAGAGAGAGAGAGACAGAGAGAGAGACAGAGACAGAGACAGAGAGACAGAGAGACAGAGAGAGACAGAGAGACAGAGAGACAGAGAGACAGAGAGACAGAGAGACAGAGAGACAGAGACAGAGAGCGCCTGAGTAGAAACAGAGATATGAGAGTGGCTACCTGGGCCTGATGAACTCTCTCCTGCAGCTGCTGGATACAGGTGGAAAGGGTCAGGGTGATGCTGCCTGTGGACACAGAGTTCAGCAGAGGAAGCTGAGTCTACAGTGTGCAGAAGGCTGTGAGGTGATGGCAGGAATGGTGCCTGGTCTGAACAGCAGTGCACTGACGTGGCATGGGTGGGGTAGCCTAAGTCTGTGAGAAGCCAGGACACCTGGGTCAGAGAACCAGCTCCCCATCAGAGCGATATTCAAAAGCATGTCTACCAGAAACATGAAGAGGAGCTCCTGGAAGTGATCACTCTGTCCCCAGAGAACATGAGCAGAAAAAGCAGAAGCTGGATTGGAGGTAAGCAATGAATAAAATTTTAATTTAATGTCCCAACTATTACATAAAGTGCAAAATGGAGAGCAGAGCAAAATGGAGGCACACTTAATCCAAAAATATCATTGTTGTTTTTTTCTTTTCTTTTTTCTTTAAGGTTGGTTTGTTGGCTTTTGGCAGCAAGGTTTCACTGGAAATTATGTATACTAGGCTGGCCTGGACCCCATGGCAATCCTGTCTCAGTCTCTCAAGTTCTGAGATTACAGGAATGAACCATTATGTCTGGCTTGCTTTTTTTTTTTTTTCTTAAGATAAAATTTTACTATATATCCTATACTGGCCTTGTTTTTTCTGCCTTGGCCTCTGAAGTAACTGGGATTATAGGTGTGTTCCACTACAGCTAGCCACAAACCCTATACTCTCCTCATAACTACTGGTCAGCTTTGTTTAAGAAACTCTCACCCCCTTAGCCTTTTCTTACACTAGCCCTACTCCATTATTTCCAGAAAAGTCAGCCCCCAGCTCTGCCTCAGGCAGGTGTCTTGGCTCCTATTTTATGTCTTGTTCACAATCAACAATGCTTGATGCTCATTCATTTCCATTAAGGCAACAGAGCCAGACGGAGATTTGGCTTAGCTGTTGAGGTAAATGAGAGATTTCTATTTTCAAACTGGTTTTGAGCTTGGGGGGGACAGAGGGCAAAGCTTGGCAGGCACCTGGATTCCTTGAGGGTAAGGACCATCTGAAAATTGAGCTCAGACAATGGAAGGGAGCTGAGACATAAAGAGGAAGTGGGAGCCTCTACATCATTTGGGCCCTCGATCTATCACATATACACACGTGCTTGTATGTGCGCACGCACACGCACACGCACACACACTCTCCTTTGTGTGAGCATGGTCCTTCACAGTAGACAGATTTCAGTTCTGTCCATCCCTTGTAAAATAAGAGTAACAACTTGTACATAAGGAGAAAAAAAATTACAGGTGTTCATTGGTAAGGCAGAAAGAGTCCTTCAAAGCATCAGTGGAGAAAGAACAAAAAGGGGCCACTTCCTAGGCTATTTCTATAGCAGAGCCAAGGGGAAGGCCTTTAATCCTTTCAGTTAACACGTAAAAGCTGCAGATCATAGACATGACCCTCAGTTTTCACCCTGCTTTTGAATGAAATCAGTAAACCAGAAATTAATATGGGCAGGTTTTCCTGTGTTTATTCCCTGCTCTATGTTTAATTCCCAATAGGGTGAAAGAAATACTTACTTAATTAAACCTGCTAAACAATAATAGTCCTAGTTACTTTCGCATACACTCGTCTTGCAGAAGTGTGCTGTGAAGAGTTGATGAAGCTATTTTTAAAAATGAGTTCCCCGCACGACTTAATTATAATCATCCATAGAGTGTAACTTGCATTTTACACCACGGGGTACAGGTGGGCAGAATAAGGAATGCCGCAGTGCAAACACGCTTTCTCGCCTCTTTCTTTTGGCAATTGTGGGAATTCTTGGGCTTCGGGTGAACTTTAGTTCTTAGACGTAGCCTCCATGGTTTTAGAGGAAATTATTCTTCTTGCAGATCTAGGGAGCCAGTCTTTCTGGTGGAACTGAGCTTATAAATTTGTGTGACATGTATTCATTTGTGAGTGCAATTTGAACAATTATGTGTACCTTTGAGCTGGTTGGAGTGGATCAAATTATTTCCAGGGCACAGTGGGACAGTGCCCATGGAGAGGATGTTTCCACACAGTGACAGGGAAGTTCTGCTGGGGTGCGTAACTCTCTCTCTCTGCCTGACTTCTCAATAGCTGTAGCTTAAATCACCTGGGGATATTTTCATATATGATCAGGAGCTGGAGCTAGCTAAGCCTGTGCACAATACCCGGGATCTTTCAATGACCCCAGGGCATGACAGTGCAGAGACTAGCCAGTAGATTGGAAAGGTCTTCTATAGAGGGAAGTAGACTCACTTCGATCCCTTTTCTGGTTTTCCTTTTTAAAAAACCACATACACAGGGGCTGGAGAGAAGGCTCCATTGTTAAGACCACTGGATGTTCTTCCAAAGAACCCAGGTCTGATTCCCAGCCTCCACATGGGGGCTCACACCCATTCATTTCTCCTGTGCCGGAGGATCCAGTGTCCTCTTCTGGACTCCACAGACACTGAACACACATGGGGTACAGGCATACATGTGGGCAAAACACCTATACACATAACATAAAAAAATTAAACACACATGCACAAAATTTCTCTTTTTGAATGAAATAGGGAAACCTCAAAGAAAAGATGAAGGCAAGAGGCAAGTGATAGCGTAAATACTCTTGGGAGCTCCAAACAAACACTATGCATCCATTCATTAAAGATAGTAGATGCTTGACTCCTCACAAGGCAGAGACTGGATACCAAAACTCAAGAAGAACTCTCTCTCTCTCTCTCTCTCTCTCTCTCTCTCTCTCTCTCTCTCTCTCTCTCTCTCCATATATATATGTCCCTTATGTCCAGAGGTCATGTCTGGAGTTAAAACTCTCAATGGCCAAAGCTTTGAAGCTGGGAGCTCAGCACAGCCTTGAAGAGCCTTGGTACAGAATAATCTGTGCTTTGTTCTTAGGGTAGTCCTGGGAAGGTATGCTGCAGCCAGCAACAGCACCCAAAAGCACAATAGAAATGCAAATTCTTGGTTCCCAGCTCAGCTCCCCTGAGAAGTAAGCTTTGAGAATGGGTCTCTTTTCACGTGCTTTTCAGGCGATTCTGAAGAATGATGATATTTGTTAGCCAGTCTTCATGGGGAAGGGCTCCATGGTTTCCTTCCCACAGGATCCCCCCTTACTTGAAAGCAAGTTCTTTAAACTGGTGAGCTCACAACTTGTCTGAGACCTATAGTGACCCATGTAAATAAACTCACCTGTGCAAGACAACCTCCCCATTCCCCACAACCACTAAGAATCAGTGCCCTGCATCTGACTTATCAAAGACAGCCTGCATTAAAACCAGCAGAGGTTGCACAGTCAGAGCTTGCCCCCACTCAGGGAGCCACGTCCATGGCTTGTAATTCACAGACCATCCAAGGTGACCTAAGAGGAAAACATTTACCAGGGTGTGCCCTGATCACAGGATGCTGGGTTAATGAAGCTGGAGTTGGGCTGCCCAGCAGTGGGTCGACCCCTGGACTGGGTAGAATGGCTTTCCTAAATTAGAAGTCAGAAGGAAACATTAGGGGGAACTCAGTTATTGATTGTGGATGGTTCATTTTGGACATGTCAACTTGACTGGGTTAAAGGATAGTTGTGTGAATAGCTAGTAAGACATTATTTCTGGGAGTTTCCAGAAGAAATTAGCATTTAAACTGGTGGGCTGATTTTATCAAGCAGATGGCCCTCCCCATGTGGGTGTGTGCCACCCAATCTGTGGAGGGCTTGAAGAGAATAAAAGGTAGATGAAGGTTGAATTAATGCTGCCTAACTGCAGGAGCTAGGGCATTGGTCAGCCTCCCTCAGCATACCTGGTATCCAGGCCTCAGATCCTGCCAGAATCTACCCCTGTTGCTCTGCAGCTCTCAGGCCCTAACTATGAGACCGACTTTCTTAGGTCTTCAGATGGCAGATGGTGAGATTTTGTTTCTCCGAAGAACCATGATACAGGAAGATAAAGTACTGGGAGGGATTTTGTCTTGCTCATTCCCTCCGGTGGCCCGTAGTGATAAAGCAGGCAGGGGGAGAAATCTGTAGGAAATTAAGAAGAGGGATGGAAACTCCAGGCATTATTTATTGAGCCATAGGGTTCGAAAAGTTGTGAGTGGGAGTTCTATAGAATCAGCTCTGAGAGTTGGGAAAGTTGACAAAGGCATCCTTGGGGTGTGGGGGTGGATCAATGCAGGACTTGAGAATTTCCTCTGTGGTAGAATTCCTCTCCTTGGCAAGTAAGCAGGACCGAGGACTTGGCTAACTGTTAGTGTTTTTGTGGACAACCCTTAACATCAACATTTGATGACTTTTCTAGTGAAGTAAGTTGATAAAGAACAAAAGTACTGGGCTGGAGAGATGGCTCAGTGGTTAAGGGCACTTGCTGAGGACCCAAGTTCAGTTCCCAGTACTCACATTTGGTGGCTTACAACCATCTATAACTTCAGCTCAAAAGTACCTGACGCCGTCTTCTGGTCTCTCACACATGGCATATGTGCTCTCGCTCTCATATACAAAATGCATGAGTAAAAATAAAAGTGAATTTTACAAAACAATACTTATTTATCCTGTGAAAAATGAGCTAGACATAAAGTTTATACAGAGCTGCTTGATGGAGTTTACCGAGTTAGTGCGTGTATTTTTTTTTTTTTTTTTTTTGTGGTCCTCAGCACTAGGAAAACTTTTCTATCGGGAACCATCTGCTAAGAGGAACATTTTAAATATATAGAAAACTAACAGCCCAGAGGTGAAGCTACCGTTAACTCACACAGTTGAGCTGTCAGTCGGTGCTGTAGACAAGTTGATCCCCATGTCTAGGTGTCAAAGGGGTTAAGTATGTCTGCATTTGGGGAAAATATGAGTACAGGGAAGCCTTCTCACCCAGGAGGCAGGGTCCACCAGTCTCTGTAGGAAGCACTGTCTTGGCTGTGCTAACGTAAAAACAGCACAGGACTGAAGAGCCTGCAAAGAGCGCTGGAGACCAAAGCGGATTAGAAAACAAATGTATTTCAGATCTTATTTAATACCGTATATTAGCCATATTTAAAGTCTTCCGTGTGATGGAGTCTAGAATGTTCACATGCCCACAAAACCATCCTGTAATAAAAATAGTGCACATCTCAGCCCCTCAGTGGTTTCTGTGCTAGCATCCCACTTTTGCTCCTCTGACTCCCTCCTGTCCCCAGAAACAAGTATCTGTTGTCTGTCTTTCTGGACCTTTGTCATCTTCTATAACTTAGTGCAAAGTGGGATTAAGGACTCTGCTGAGCGCAGGCCTCTCTCATTTAGGGTAATGGCCTTGAGACGTGTCCATATTATTTGTGTCTCAAAGTCCATCCCTAGGCAGTATTTCTGGGCAGTACATCATCATTTGGGTTGGCTACCCTGTTTAACATTTCATCATTAATGAATATTTGTGTTGTTTCTAGCTCTTAGTTAATACATCTTTTAAATACAAGTTTTTAAAGTTACATTTCTGTGTTTACTAATTTGTGTGTGTGTGTGTGCACGTATGTGGAAGTCAGATAACTTGTGGGTGTTAATTCTTTCCTTCCATCGTGTGGGTCACTAGGATTGAACTTGAGTCTTTAGACTTGGTGGCATGCACTTTTGTACACTGAGCCTCCTCTGTAGCCCTGTGTACAAGGTTTTTGTGAGCACACACTTTTATCTCCTCTGGGTATATTCTGAGATGTAGAATATCTGGATTATAGTATATATGTGTTTATTAACAAAACATTCTGCCCAACTGTATCCCCAAATGGTATTTTATAATCCAGCCAGTAGCAAACAAGAGTCCTAATCAGCTCTCCATCCTTGTCCACTGTTGCTATGGTTGTTCTTTCCTATTTTAGCCACTTTAATACTGTGTAGTTGTATCTCACTGTGATGCTTCTTTATATTTCCCGAAGATGGAATGATCATAAACTTTTCTATAACCATTATACACATATAATATTTACAGTAGTGAAAATTTGTTTAGCATGGTCACTCCTCAAGAGAAGGACCCATTTATAGAGTCATTGATTGGCCTGACAACTCGCCACGCACAGCCATCGCATGGAGTGGCAGTGACAATCTTCTCGCCTTCATTAATTCTTACTCTGCACCAAGAGCAGTCTTACTGTTATTATTTTGGCTGTTTTGAGGCAGCAGCTTACCAAGTAGCCCTAGTTGGCTTTGCACTCACTAAGGTCAAGATAGCCTTGAAATTTCTGTAGTATTCCTGTCTCAGCTTCCAGAGGGCTGAGATTGTTGGTGCTCACCACCACGTCCTAGGTGTGACTTCAGGTGCTTTACAAGTATTGAATTATTTTACACTTACAAAAACATGATTATGTTCAGTTGTAACCCCATTTTATAGATAGGTAGACTGAAGCAAAATGAGTGTAAATGTAAGTTCTAGGGCTGGGAAGTGGCCTGGCCCCAGAGCCAAAGTCCTTCCCACCCTCCTTGCCAGCTCTGGTCCTTTGTAGGGACATCTCCCTTAAGTTAGCATTCTGCTCAGAAGTGGAGAAGCTTCGCTGTGTTGACTGGTCCCTGGACAAATGTGAAAACAGAAAGGTTTTGTTTTTCTGGGATGAGCCAGCTCCATGCGATGATGCTTCCTGGAATGACAGTTCAAATCAAAGGTGGCATGCTGCTTGGACCAGATCTCCTTCTGGTCCACATTGTATAACCCAAACTAGTAATCTAGTTTGGAGCACAGCTGACTTTAATTTCTGTAGAAACAAACAAACAAACAGGAGAAAAGTGCTTGGCTTGTGCCAGGAGGCGATCTAATTCTTACTGTCTTTGATGCACATGCTTCATCTTATTTCTGCAACAAGATCAATGAGGCAGTCACCATAGTAGTGAGGAGCCATTCTTTCTGCTGGGGCTGGGCTGTACCCATTTCTTCTGCTGGAGCTTATGCCCTCCCATTTGACACTGACTTTGTCACCTCTAATGGTTCTCATAGACATAATGTTAGGGTAAAATTTTAAATAGTCTAGGGAGTATGTTTCTCTAAAGGCAATAGTACTTGGTTTACGAAGGATACAGCAGGGAATATAGGTAGCTGAGTGGTATAAGGTGGGGAGGCTCTTTCTAAACGGCTTACTTACCAGTTCATCACCCACAAAAAAACTACTAAGGGAAAAGAAGAAGCCTATTAGACAGTCATAGCAGCACTGTCCTGGAAAATGAAGAGAGCCAATGGTAAAGGCAGGTAATGGTAAGCTTTGTTTGTTAACCTCAGGTACCCAGGACAGCCCTTCCTTTGTAGAAAGGAACTCAGCCAAGGATGGCTAGAAACTTTCGATGCTCTCTTTCCAAGAGTGCATGGAGTTATTGCTAAGAGAAAGCCCTCTACTCCCACTCCATTCAAAAATGAAAAGAATAAATATCTTTGTTTCCATTAAAACGTAATATATGTTTGTTATAAAACATTGGAAAACACATAAAAGCAAAGCTATTTCAAAAACTACTTGCATTCACTGTCGCAGTGAGTAATTTGGGGGATTCTCTTCCCAGTTGTGTTGCGCCACACACATTTATGTACATTCATATGTAACAATTGTGTGAGATTTTCAACATTGCATGTGCTGGTTATTGTATGAACAAAAGACTAATACATGTTTGTAGAAAATTAGAAACTATAGAAATTTTTAAAATGAAGTCATACAAATTGGATGGATTCTCTTTTACCTGGTAGATAAGGTAATTGATTTGCTAGTCTGTTTATTTTACATTTTATATACACTCACTCAGTTTAGATTTTTAAGCATAGTACATGCCATAATAATCATATTCAGATATGGAAAGGGGATTTGTGATATATATTATCTACTGCTAACCATTTTATTAGTCTACATTTGACAAAACAAATAAACAAACAAACAAATGAAACAAAACAGCGATACTGAGTGTGATGGATGTTTTTGGCTGTCAACTTGACTGCATCTGGAATTAAATAAAACCTGAGTGGGTGAGCATACCAGTGAGGGATTGTGTGTGTGTGTTTGAGGCAGATTTTCTTTTCATAGCCTTGGCTGCCCTGGACTCTCTTTGCAGACCAGGCTGGCCCCAAACTCACAGAGCCACCTGCCTCTGCCTCCCTGAGTGCTGAGATGACAGGTGAGCACCACCATGTTAGGCTGGTTTTTTATTTCTTCTTAAATAATTTGAAGTGGGAAGACTCCTTTTTAATTGAGATTCTCTGAGGTGGGGAGATCCACCTTTAATCTGGACCACACCTTCTGCTGGCAGCCTACATAAAGGACGTGGAAGAAGGAAGCTTGCTCTCTCTGCCTACTTGCTCTCATTCTCTATGGCAAGACCATTCCTTAACTGGTGTTAGAGGCTACTTCTTTTTTATTCTGGCATATATTGAAGACCAGCTGAGACATCCAGTCTTGTGGTCTGACAACTACTGTATTATTGGGCCTTTTGTTGATAGACAACCACTGTTGGGCTAGCTGGACCATAGCCTGTAAGCCATTCTAATACCCTACACCATATCCACATATATAATACAATATAATTATATGAATGAATATATATGTATACTATATAACCTATATTATATAAATGAATATATTATATTCATATATGTATGTTCATTCATTTTATCAGTTCTGTCCATTTAGAGAACCCTGACTAATATACAAAGTATCTAATGTATTTATTTATGTATTTGAGAAAGGTTACCACTCTGTAGTCCAGGCTTGCCTGCATCTTGGCATAATCCTTCTGTTACGACCATCCTTTTTGTTCTGGGATTACATTGAAAATTTAAAGAAAAGGCAAAGCCTTGTGTAAGAGTTGATCTTGTTTGTCAAATTGACACAGCTGGAAAAAGAGGCCTAAATTGAAGAATTGCCCCCATCAGATTGGTTTGTGCTGTATTATCGCAATTGATTGACTGGTAGAGAGGACTCAGTCCACTGTGGGCAGTGCTATCCCTAGGCAGTACTGTCCTTAGTTGTATGAGAGTTGGCTAAGCACAAGCAGTGGAAGCAAGCCAGTAAGCAGTGCTCCTCCAGGGTCTCTGTTTCAGTCCCTGCCTGCCTTGAGTTCTTGACTTGGCTTATTTCAAAGATGGACTTATACTATAATCTGTAAGCTGAAAATAAAACATTTCCTCCTCAAGTTACCTTTGGTCATGGTTTTATTCCAGCAGCAGAATCCTAACTAGGGCAGCCAGGATTTGGTGGGTATCTCCATATACCTTCATCATGCTGGGTATCTCCACATACCTCCATCATGCTTTTCTCCAGTGCACCTGACCTTTAGCATTGGTTTCCCAACTTTCATGTAGCACTTAGGGTTCTGGTTGTCCCTCTGAAGCAGCATTGCTCTTGCCTCTGTGCTCTCCACAGCCTTTCAATGTCTTTTCTTTGTCTTTAAGATGAGGTGATGGTCTTTAACAGTGAGGCATGTGGTAATCCCTGCATATATGAAGTGGTGTATGGTTCCCTGAGTTAATGCATGCAAAGGCTTTGGAGTAGTGCTAATTCACATCAAGCATCAAATGCACAGGAACTGTCATTGCATCCTCTGTTTCCTGCACTCTTTCTCCGTATTTTGTGGGGTGCAGTTTTGGGTACCATTGGGTTTATGCAATTAACTAAGCTTCAGTCCCCCAAACAGAAGCTATTTTCTTTTCCATTCAGTTTGGCCTAATCTGAGTCTACAGTGATGGGTTAAGATCAGAGTCTATGACAAGGAGATGCTGGGGACACAGGGTGATGGCCAGGGCAATTTACAACAAGGTGCCAGATGTCTATACATCTTGTCTTTTTTCTCCAGATCCCATCTTGTCCTGTTTTGAAGACTTGGTCTTTAATTTAAGAAAGTCTTATCTTCTTACCCTCCATCGACCATATCAAGCAGTTTCTTCTCTTGGTAGCAGCATGCCTCTCCAGTAAGTCTTCAGCACATAATTTCTCCTCCCACGCAGGTCCCAAGCCAGGTGGGTTTGTATACATACTCACATAGCACGCAAGGAAGATATAGTGTACCACCATGAACAGCTTTATTTCTATTCCCCACCCTTTGCTTTTCAGACTTTCTATGGAATAAGAAGCCATATGGTAATTTCTCTATCTAAGATTAAATGCAGTCCATAACTGTTAGCTCCCAAATCAACTATGCAAAACCCACATTTCTTCCAGCCCCTAACTCAGGCTTGCCTTAGGCTGTACAGCCACTGTGTGAAAAGAGGCAAAGGCACCTCTCTCTCTCCTCTCTCAGACTACTCTCCCCCACCTCCATGCTCAGCAGGCTGCTCCTGGGGGATACACTGTGATGTTTCAGCTGACTAACCACAGAAGCAAACATCAAAATCTGGGAGTTTTCTAGAAAGCCAGACGTTCAACAATTTTCAAGAATAATGTAAAACAATTTCAAACTTCTGGCTGATTTGCTCTCTTGAAAATGTAATCATTTCCACAAGAATATGTTATTTATGTTAACACATCATTGTTGCAGTGTTATTGTAGAATGAACTAATAAATACATATTCTTTTCACTTATCTTTATTGACAGATCAAAATCATACATCTTTATGGGGTACAGCGTAATGTGTGATATCACAGTACATTTACATTTATATATTTCATGTTGACAAAAGGATGTTTCAGTTCTCCATCATCACAAGCATTATCCATTTCTTTGTGATGAGAACATTTAAAACTGTCTCTTGAAGCTATTTTAAATTATGCATTACAATATTGTTAACTATAATCACACTTCTGTGTAATAGAACACTAGACTTGTTCCTCCCATCTGGCTGTGACTTTTATAAATAAAATTTAAATGATCTGCATTTTAATCTTGAAAGTTAGTAATTGTATACAGTATGTGCTAAAGAAGCAAAAGCTCACTGTGGTCTTTAATGCTTTTAAAGAGTGTAACAAGGTCCTGAAACGATTTGACAACTGTTATTGAAAGTCTTTGGACCTCAAGGTAAGCATGGAGAAGCTTTGGACAAATGCAATTGCACAGGTATGCACGTCTTCATTTCTATGTGTGGCAGTGCACTGCTGTTGTAAGCTCTGAGATGCCTCTGGAGACATGTTTCAAAGTCTCAGACAGGAAAGTGAGAGCTTAGTGGTAGAGTCCAGGACCATTCCTTTGTGTAATCCTAGTTTACAACAATTTACATGCTCTAATTTCTACACTATATGGGCATTGCGCATCATCAGGAATTTGCTTCCCAGGGGTCCATTCTGCCTGCAGATCTTTTAATCTATCTAGAAAGTTCTGTCATCCACCGCCTCCTACTCCCATCATTTAGAGTTCACCATGATGGATGACCATAGTGGGAAGTCTCTGAAACCCCCTCTATCTTTTCAATGATTCTTTCTAGGATTTCCCCTCCCACACATAAAAAGTTTTACTTTCTGTCTTGTATAGATGCATATCTTTCTTTCATATCTTATGTGCTCTCTATGACTTCAAGCTTCCCAAGTTTGACTCATTAGTACTCAGCAATAAGCTTTAAAATGTTAAAAACAAACCTTTTTCTTTCCTTTCTGCAGTGAGGCTCTTGAAAGTGCTTGGCAGATTTTGCACTTGAAATGGTCTATTTTGAAAGCCAAGTTCACAAAGAATGCTTCCTGTGGTCTCAGTCTGCCTTTTCCCCCAAGGGCAGAGTTGTTGTTGGCCTAATTTGGAGGAGATGGACAAAGAAAAAAAGGCACTATGATAGTCTAAAATCATCACCCTGTGGTCAGGAATGTTTTAACATGATCCACAGAACCTGCTGTGGGCATGTCATGTTCACTGTCCTCTCCAGGCTCTTAGGATAGAACTGAAGAGCAGGTGCTCTTTCATGGGCTGTTTCCTCAACAATTTGAGGATGTCCCTCAACAAGGGATCTGTTCAGTGTGGTTCTTACCCTCCACATTTCTTTTTTTTTTTCCGGATTCTCTTCAGGGTTATAATGTTTGAGCTTTTTCTTTTTCAGCTATTTTTGGGTAAGTGATACAAGTTTCCCCTTCTAACCATGGTACTAAGGATAGACAGACAGTTGACACAGTCTGTAGATTTGTTTTCAAAGACAGCCATATCAATAGCTTCCATCAACATGCTTTCTGCTTTCCTTTCAGAATAATCCTGATATACTTCCTTCCCACCAAAGCCTGTGTTTTGTAATCTCAAACAGAGGCAGAAACTCACCAACATGTGGCTCAGAGAGCATAGGATACAACTTCTGAGAGCACATCATAAAAGTGGACAGACATCCTGCCAGGTTTATTCTCTTAATATGTTTGTCTCCTCTGCCTGCTTTCTCGCTTTCCCCACATACTTGCTATCAGAAGCCAGCAGCCATGCTCTGGGGAAGCCTTTGTGGAGGTGGTCCTTGTCAGCATACTAGGGGGAATGCCTCTGGTGAGGTTTAACTGACACCTTACCTCAACAACGAGGCATGAGAGTGAGGAAGACACTCCAATACAGTGAGTCTCCATCTGACTGCAGCTGTAAGGGATCCAGCTCAGAATGATCTTGTGGAACCTAGCTGTTCATCCAGAATCATAAGAACAGTAATATGTCGGGGCTATGTCACAGCGGTGAAGCTCTTGCCTAGCATGAGGCCTAGGTTTAATTCTCAATATGAGAAAAAAAAGTTAGGGGCATTTTGTTATGAAATAATAGGAAATGGGCAGAAAAAGTGAGTCATAGAGGCTTCTGTGTTTTCTCCCAGCAATTTTGGAATTTAGAGACAGAACTTGAGGCAACTGGGCAGGAAAGGTTGTTGAGGCTTAATTATTGAAGATATGATTTCGGTTCAGCCTAACCATTTGAGAAAGCCATATATAAGGAAACATGGCTCTTTGCAGAGTTAGAGAAAAGAGAACGGTTGGCTTGGGAGTGGGAGAAAGGATATGGTCATGAGTTGATGGAACTTCTCAGCTCCATTCCCAGCTTTTGTCATGCGCCATGTCTCATGAGCAGTTTTATATACCTAATATTAATATACTTAATATTAATGCCAATAATGGTTATAAAACTCTCATTTATTTGCCTCAACTAATTTGAGTAAATCTTTTTTTTCCCCTTACCATCAATGACTCCTGAATAAGACATTCAGCAACCAGCATGGAACAGAAGTGGGCAAACCTGCAGATGTAGTAAATCAGATGTAGAAAACTTTGCTTGCCTTTAAAATACTCAGCTGGTTTTGTTATGGCAAAAGAAGACATTGTTTCCTCTGTAAATTCCCAGCCTCTATCTTTAAACAGCATGGTGTTCAACCATGGTGGTCATCAGTGGTGCCTGTTCCATGTTTTCCATTCTCTGTCTTCCTGGAACATGGTAGAATCATACTTCTTGGCTCTGCTATGGTGGGGTAGAACTTTATAAACCGTTCCAGCCAAAAAGACATGCATGGAAATGGCATGTACCACTCTAGACTGCCATTTAATGGTCTTTGCTAGACTCTCTAGTCTTTCCTTTGCCAAGTAACACTGTTAATCGTGGCTGTCCCATCTATTTCCGGGCTCTGAGTAAGGATGAGAAAGCACCACAGAAGTCCAGAAGAACAATGGCTGAAAAATGATCCCATGATGTTTGAAGGAAGCTTAGGCAGTACCACCTCATCACAGTCAGCTCCTCTCACCCTCATGGGAGCCTCCTATACTGTGGCTGGGATTCTCCAGAAATCCTCCCTGGACTCCTTTTTTCAAAATGTCTGCCCTTTTACTTCCTAGGAAGCATTAGAGGAGCAGGTCTAATCATGCCCAGAATTCCTCCTAAGCCTGCATTGACATCTATTGTCTTGGCCACCTTTCTTTCTGCAGCTGACACATTTGTCATATGAGTGAAACTGAAGGTTCCTGTTTAGCCTTGTGAGGCTGTCTTATAGAGTCAACAGTTTCTCTAATATTAAACTTTATTATGGGTAATTTGTACATCAAACCTCAGCTTTCTCTTCCTTTCCTAAGTACTTGTCTGAGTACAGGCTCATCTTTGTTTTAATCTGTTAGTTATCTAAAAACATGCTACATAAACCAAGGCCACTCTGACTGCCAGAACCAAAAGCTGTTCTTGTCGTATCCCTATACCCTTTCAAAACTAAAAAAGGAAAAGTCAAAATAGTGGGCTTCTCAATATTTTGTTTTCTGCAAATCTTAGGGGCCCCACCAGCAAGAATTTCAGCTGAAATGTCTGGCATGTACTCTGGGTAGGCACAGTCTACTGAGGGCCTGGGGATGAGCTCCCCTGATGAACTCCACTGATGAACCCTACTTAGAGGTTTTGTTTTTTAAAAATCTAAAATGAAGTCCAGTATGTGGGCCAATGTCCTTTATGGAGAAAGGGACATCTTTTCCATGAGTGCTATGATGGACCCATGGGAATATTTTGTTGTATGTTCCAAAGGAAAATCTTTTAAAAGACACACAACAGGGAAAAACAGCAGAATAGTCTTAGTATGTCCAAGTTGCTATCTATTGCTGTAACTTGGATTTGGCATTGAGATTAAGCCTGGGGGTTAAATGACAAAAAACGCAGCGACTCTCCTCTTTATGTTTCTGACACACAGGTAAACTTATTTTCTAAGATCAGGGGAGCAGTGAACTCATAAACAGTCTAGAACTTTCTGTGAAAATGCAGTCTTGGGGATTTCTTTGACAGTCAATTTGTAGGTTTTGAGAAATTATAATAAGTTAAGTCAGTTGGCATGGTAGCATACACCTGTAATTCTGGCTATGTCAGGAGGCTGAGGCAGAAGAATCATTAGGTTGGATTCCAGGTTGGGTGATACAGTGAGTTCAAGGGTAGGCTGGGCAATTTAGTGAGACCTTCTCTCAAAATAAAAAATGCAAAAGGCATGGAGGACGTGACACAGTGGCACATTGTTTGCTTAACATTAGAATGTACCTTAGTTCAATTCCAGTACCACCAATGACAATGACAAAAAACCTGAAGTGGAACCAAAGAGATTTCCCTCAAAATCTCATTCAAAACCACCTTCCTCGGCAGCCACCGTTTTGATACAAGGATAGATTTATGCTGACAAGTGCAAAAGTACTGTCCTGTAAGTGGTATCATTCTGAATTCTCTCTCTCTCACTCTCTCTCTCTACCCTAGTCTACCCTTCCACTCTCCCCATGACTAATTACTGTTTTCTAAAAAGTTTTAGCGAAGGTATAGAAACACAGACTAATGTGCTAATGAGGCACTTCAGAGGGACTTCCTGCTTTATAGATTACCTTGTTTTGTTTTAAATAAGAAAACTGAGCTTTGAAGAGTCTCAGGGATGCAATCCTAGCACTCAGGAAGCCCAGGCAAGAAGATTCCAAGTTTAATCAGTGGGCTACTGGAGAGTTCTAAGCTAGTTTGCTTTGGGGCCACAGCATGACACTGTAATGGAAGGAAGGTAAGAAGGAAGGAAGGAAGGAAAGAAGGAAGGAAAGAAAGAAGGAAGGAAGGAAGAAAGGAAGGAAGGAAGGAAGGAAAGGTCAATTTCTGAACATGTTTTAAATTGTAAACCTTATTATTTTTGTATGTTCAATAAAGGAAGTCTCCCATAAGAGTTTATTTTAGGGACAATCTATTAGCATAATTTAGTCATTATATGTATTGGTAATCATTAAGATTAAATTTTACTTATTTAAAAATCCTCCAATCAAAACATTTGTTTTTCCCAAGGTTTTCTCTCACGGATGAATACAGACTACTAGTATTTCTACATGTGTGTCAGTGCATGTGAGTACTTGCTATGAGCTGTCCCATATTAGAGCCTGACTTAGGAAAGAAGAGAGGGTACTGCAATGGTGAATGTCATGATGAATGAATGTGTTCTGGAAGATGTGTTACCATGTGCAGGAGAACAATCACAGCTGTGCCCATTTCAGGAGAATGTAAACCTTTGGAAATAAAGATTAAAATGATTTCTCTGCAGAACTGAACCTAGGACATCATGGGTGGTAAATAAGTGTCCTACCACTTAGCCCATTAATTAATTAATATTCTTCACTGTTGAGACAGCCCCAGCTCAGGCTGACCTTGAACTCACTTCTGATTCTTTTGCTCCAGCCTCCTGAGAAGCTGATATCTGTGGACCTGTACCACCAAGTCTGACCTAGGATTTAAAAATATCAGCCCAGCACCTCCAGTGAGGAGGACTCGGTTACAGGAGAGCTGAAGGAGCAGGAAGAGACTCTGTTGAACCCTGGATTCTAGAAACTACAAAGACACCGCCTTGTGGGGTAGGCTAAATGCTCTCCCGGGCAGCATTTTGTTTGTTCAGCCTGTTTCTAGGCTCTGGTGATCAACAAATAACCTTAGCAGCAAAACAAGCATGGGCCAAAGAAAATAATATCACAACCACACCCAGGGAAAGAGTGTTGAACAAAACTGCAAATCTGAATCAATTTTCATGGTTTTTGACATTCTGGGTTAAATGTCACAGATCTTTAGCCACCTTTAATCTGCTCAGCCATGGTAACTAATGTTAAAAGTGAGACCTGATATTTAAGAATAAGGTGCTAGAGTAGATATGTATAGACAGCAGCGGAAAATTCAGCTCTGTTCTCAGGTGACACAATGTCCTGAGTCTACCTTTCTGGATTCCTCTGCCCTCACTTGTAAAAGCTTGTATATACCATATGCCATATGGTATATACCATAACATAATGCAGTTATAAGTCTACACTTTGGTGATTTCAGTGATCTACATAGTTCTGCAGCCACCACCACAACATAGATTTGATTTGTTGGTTTGGTTTTGAGATAACATTTTGGTATGTAGCCTAGGTCAGCCTCAAACTTGGCTCATAATCCTTTCCCCACATCCAGAGTTAGAACAGTCATCACACCCAAAGTTCCCTAGCAACCTCTGTGGTCAATACCTGCTTCCTCTTCTACAGTTATTTCCCATATCCTTCCTTGGTTTTGTTGTTGGTTGTTTGTTGTTTGTTTGTTTTTACATGACCTTGGTTTTGACTCTGTAAGCATGTGGCTACTTTAAGACACACAGGTTATGTTGAAACAGCTTTATTTTCTTTTTGATCCATAAATATCTGTTACTGACAAAAGTGGAAAAATCCTTAAGACTAAATCTTACTAAATCAATCTCTGCTCACAGTACATATAGGGTGTGCTTTGACAGGGAAGGTGGATGATGAATTTGTACAGAAGCAGTAATGTTAGTGATGGAGAAACTGCAGAGGTATGGATAGAAAGGAACTTTTCATAATACTACCATATAATAAACATAGAATCCATAAATCCAGCTAATGAGTAAAAATGTTCCTTAACCCCACCCCTTAGGAAATTGTGTCCCCAAACTAAAAATGTTAAGTAAGAATTGCCTTTTATTAGAGAATTTCAAGAATTCTTTACTACAAAATATCTAGTTGAGTTTACAGGACTAGAGACAGATTTGCCACTATTAAGCAAATGAATGGGTCCTTCTGTGGAGTGGCATTTGAGGGTCATTGGAGGGTTGGCAGCAAAGTCAAGCAGGGTCTTCTCCTCCCATAGGAGGGAGGCTGTTAAGCAAACACACAGCATCATTTTCTCTGAATGATGGAAGGTTAATGTGTTTGGGATTTACAAGATGGGTTTGATGACAGTGATTTGGAATTTCCATTGATACTTCCAAAGCCTTCATGGGGAGGGTGATGGTATCAGGAAGAGAGGCCACAAAGATACGGGATGGGGTAAGAACACGCCTCCCGGCATCCCAGGTGGTGGTACCTCATCCTGTCCAGCTGAGATGGAGTTTCAGCATCCAGATGTGGTCTTCTTCAGGGCATACACTGTGGGGATGGGATATGATGACATCCCTTGCCACACAGAGCCTCTGTCAAGCATGCTTTTTTGGGACATGGGACAAATTTTCTGTCTGATCTTAAAAACAAACTCCATGCCCAAATGTCATGGTCAAATTTCTAAACCCTTTCAGCCTGTCCCCTCTCTGAAAGTAGAGTCACCTCCCTCCAGCTATGAGGACAACATCAAAAATGAAAAGTCCAAACTCAGAATTTAACAGCAACAGACACCCAGGTGTTTCAGGTATGTTTATATGAGAGGCTTTTGAGACATGTGATTAGTGACCTGTTGAGTTGTTAGGCCTCAACTTTCAGATAACAAGAGCATCCATGAGTGGCCAAGCCCATTGGTTCCACCCACAATCTGGTGAGGAGTCTGGTGGCTGTTTAGGGCCTATGAGGATTTTACACCAGGGCAGGCAGAGTGTGATGGGTGCAGCTCAGTTCAAGTGGGAATGAGTAAGAAGGGAATGTGAAGATGGAAAACCCTAGAGTGTAAGAGCTGGATGAAACTTTGAGGGTTCATCTAGTCAAAGCCCATCATTTTATAGGTGAGGAAACTGAGGCACTGAACTGAAATGTGACTTGCCCATAGTCACATGGCAAGACAAAGACAAAAGCCAGACCTAGAAGTCATGTCTCTAGAGCCTCAGTCCTGTTTTTTTCTTTCTCTTTGATATGCCACCTTCCAAAATCAAAGAGAGGGACCAGAAAGACTTGTCTTTCATGTTTAACCCACTTGTTTATAAAAATAACACTTAAGCCCTGAAAATTCTCTGATAAAGCACAGCAAGCCTTTTGAGATATTCCAGAGTTCCCCAAATTCAGAGAAGGTCACAGAGGGATGTGAGGGAGCCAATGTGCCTGCAGAGCAGGTGCCTTCTAGGGTTCAAGTGATGGGCAGCCCTTTCAAACTATGACCTTGGGTCCAGTCCACAAACATCTGTGGAAGGAATGAAGGATGAAGTAGGTGGCAGTCAAGAACTCTCCAAAGGCAATGGGTTGAGTTTTGTGGCAGAGATGCTGGGATAACTACTCCTCCATACTTGGAGATTTATGAAGTCCTCGTGTCTTTGGGGTGAATGAAAAGCTGTGATATCCACAAGAGGAAGTGTATTAGAGTAGAAGCAAGAGCTACAGGCATCAAAGGGGATGAATCTTTGGCCAGAGCAGAAGACTCTGGGCTAGTAACAGACTGAGTCATGAGGTTCTTGAGTCTAGTAGCTGCAGGAGCCAAAGCTGATCTTTTGGCCATGGCACCTCTAATCAAGCAGCTCTCTCCTTTCCCTTTAGAGATTAGAGGGATGGAAGGAGCCCAATGACCTCACACCTTGGGGCATCATTTCCCATGTGAGAAAGTGTAACAAACTAATGAGGCAAACAACGGACTCAAAGAATGCCAGAGTCTTCCACACTTTACATCAAGAACTCTAATGCTTAAAACTAGAAACTTCAGAAGGTCCAGGTAAAAGAATTTAGGGCTGGAGGAAGGTTGATGATTGAAGATGGAAATGAGAGGAAGGCAAGAGGAAACTGGCATAGAAGGTTAAGACAGGAATGAGAATGTAAAGATGGAGAGATATTTCAGCTGGGGGAACATCCCAAGGGAAACACATTACCTAAGACACTGGAGAGTTCTGAGGGTCAAAGTCCAAGTTAGGAGGTTAAGGAACTAATGGCAAGCTTGTGTGGCTCATGAACATATGGTGCTAAGAGTTCACTGGAGGAAGTGAGAAAGGAATGATGAAGGATGGGGTAGTAAGAGGTATTCAGGAAGAACATTTGGGGCAAGTGAGACCTGTATACAGTCAAATCCAGGGCAGTGGAGACATGCATGTAGGAACAAAACAACCAGAGGGAAATGTTGGGTTTTCTTGGGATATGAGTGTTTATCATGAGGGAGCAATCGCTCTACTATGTGACAGAGGAAACTAGCCTGCTTGGGCTAGAAGCAGTGGTCTGGGTTCCAGCCCCAAACACTTACAAGTGACTTCATACAGCAACAGAGCTAGCTGGTTCTGGAGTGATGGATGAGTTGAGGGGATCTAGTGGTTTTTTTCTTATCACTGAGGGGTAAGCTCCAACAGTCCCAACAGGTGCCTGAAGCTATACATGGTACCAAACTCTTTCTGTGTATATTATGTTTTTCTACGTATACATACACATACAACAAAGTTTAATTTGTAAACTAGGCACAGGAAGAGATTGACAATAACAAAATAGGACAAGTTATAAGAATATACTGTAATAAAAGCTATGTGATTGTAGACTCTCTCAAAAGAGTTAAGACAAATGTAAATATTTCTGGATCATGGTTGTCTATAGGTAATTGAAATGTAGGCATGCAAAACTGAAGATGGGGGTACTATATTTTCATGTCCCATTTAAGACACAGTTTTCCAGAGCTTGGAGTGGAAGGGGTCTGGATTAGAGTAGTTTGTAGACTTCAATTTTTGCTACTATTCCTTTTGTTCCAAGGATAGATCAGAAGAAAAGCCTTCAGGAGAAGCAAGCATTCCATTAGAATTTTCTGATGTAACTGATGCCGGTTACTTTATACCAGATGGTGGTAAGGCAGGGTTGAGAAATAGCTTGGAATCAACTTGTCAAACAACCCCTGAGACAGACAGACAGACAGACAGACAGACAGACAGACAGACAGACAGACAGACAGACACCTTGTCAGAGCCAAGGCTGAGAAAAGAGCCTGGGGTAAGGTCTTGCTCCCCAAGGGCTGGAAAAGTTGATATCTGGAAGATTCTCCATGGGCTGTACAAACACATGGGAGGGGATTCTTGCCCACGACAATCTTTTCCCTTCCCCTTCCTGCTAGCACATGATCTTCAAAAGAACCAGCTAAGGGTTAGAGAGGTATAGGGTGCTGGGTGGGGGGCCAGCTGTGAGACATGCCTTTTCTTCTGGAAGTGAGCCATTCTCTATTTGGATTGAGTTCCTCTCTTCCTGTAAGCCTTACCTTCCACAACAAACACTCATAGACCCATGGGGACCAGCCCTTAAGGTTTATGTGTTTGCAGTGTGGAAAGCAGAATGGTCTGGGGCCTTCTGGCTCTATGGTGCCAGGGACAGCCCCTCAGTAGGGAGGCTAAGGACTGCTTTTGGAAGTCCCAGCTTCCATCCTTCCTAGTTATGCAGAACACTTCTGTTCATGGAGGGGGGTTCTGGAGAGGGGCTCAGGAGAGCTTGAAGCTCTTGAAAGCAGTGAGGGGGAAGCAGTCCACTGACTTCTCTCTGGCTCGTAGACTTGACTAGATTAAACATGACCAGGACAGCTACAAGCTTCTCACCACCTCACCTTTTAAGGGCTATCCATGCAGAACTGAGAGGACATAAAATCTGACTTAAGGGCATCACTGCTGGAGTCTGGTAAATGATGGTTCCATTTCTTATGTCACTTCACCAGATGGTCTGGGGCCAATTATTCCCAGTCCCAAAGAGGTACTCTTGCCCTCAGAAGTGGTGGTGGTGGGGGGCTCCATTGTCTTCTTCCTCCTGGTCTCAGGAGGAACAGGATTGCTCTCATTGATAGTTTTCCAGTAGCTTGGAAAACTTGTCACCTTGTCCACCTTCAAATTTGAGGCAAAGAAGGGGCTGAGATGGGCTGGTGGTGGGGCCTTTCACAGAGCTTAAGGTGATCCTGCCATATGCCCAAACACTCCTGTAAGGAAGAGGGGTTGATATGGCCCTCAGAGCGACAACCTGGGATCCTATTATCTATTTGCATCTGCCAATGGGCTTTGGTCACTTGGATCCACTGGTCTGAAAGTAATGGAGCTGCAGGGGTAAGTTGGGGAAATAGGTTTGGGAGGTAGCAGAGGGAGAGAGAATGGGATCTAAACAGAAAAGGGCTGATGGAGTGAGCAAAGATGGTGGAAAGGAATGGGCAGGCTCCAGCATGACCACTTCAGAGAGCTCCTGCCTGTTTGAGGGCTAAGCTTCTTCTCTCTGTGTTTGGAAACTTCTGCCTCTGTCCTGCCTGAGGCTCATGGGTTGGGGGCAGGCAGAGCCCTAGAAAATGGGAATGGCGAGCCCCTGAGATCCTGGGCATCACAGTGGCCCCCCACACCCTCGCTCTGTGCCCACTGCAGATGCCTCCTGGGAGCAGAGCTCGGGTGAAGAAGGCAGGCCTGAGAGGCGGTCCTACTTCAGACCCAGAGGCCTGGAGGAGTTGGGAGACAATCAGGAGGCCGCCAAGGCACCTCTAAAGTCTTGGCAACCCAGCGCTACTCTTCTCTGGAGGGCAAGAGCTAAAACTCCAGAGAGCTGTGAGGAGAAACAGGGAAGGCTGGGGGAGAGCACAGCCCCCACAGCACAGAGGCAGGGGCATCCAAGCAGCTGAAGGAAGGGGACCCTCCCTGTTGTGGGGCTGCAGGGCTCAGCAAGGGAAGGGCCACTCTGTAGAGACCAGAGTTCCAGCAGGCAGAAGAGAATCTTATTGTGCTTATGGACACAGCAGCTCTCTGGCTGAGAGCGAGCAGGCAGTTTTTAGGCACTAAGAGATTTCTGTGATGCGGTTCTAGATACAGGAAGAAGACCGAGCAGCCTGTTCGGTCAGCCCACTGACTGCACCCTCTGGCCAACTGGCTGTTCAAACTCAGGCAGCTTCAGGTTACCTTCAGGAGAGGGTCCATGGGCAAACAGAACCCCAGGAAGGGGCGGGGCAAGAACTGAGTGAGTGGTTGGGCCTCACCACTCTTCTCAGTTGCAGGGGAAGTCTACTGGGAAACAAAAAGCTTTAGAGCCTGGGTCTGTGCTTGCTGGACCAGGCAATTGGTGCCATGTCCCTGGGGGTATGGCTTTCTGGACAAAGGCAGCCCACCTCCATCTCCAATGGGGGGGATCTGGGGAGGGGAGGAGAGCAAGGCTGGACACTGCTCCCCATCCCTGCCCTGTTCTGCTTTGTCCTGCCCTCACTCTGCCAACCAGCCTGGCCACACTGCTGGTCACACGGTCACTTCTGTCTTGCTGGCTGTGTAGCAGGTGTGATGGCCCGGGATATAGTGCAGCTGCTCCACTGTGTTGTGTCTGCGGGAGGCAAAGGCGTGGCGCTTGGCTGCGGTCTGGCTCTTGCCCAGCGTGGCATAGGAGTTATTGGAGGCACTGGGATGGGAGTGCATCTTGGTCATGCGGTAGCGGTCCAGCACCGGCGTGGACACAAAGACGTCCGTGTGCGAGATGGCCCGCGACAGCGACTGCTCTGGGAAGGCCGTCCGCTCTGGGGACAGCAACGGGTCCTGGGAGTGCAGGCGCTCTGTGGAGAGCAGCTGTTCATCAGACAAGATGCGGTCATAGGGCATGCCAAATTCATCTGGCAAGCCCCGCTGTGGGGACAGAACCCTGTCCTGAGACATGGCCCTGATGGGCCGGCGTGGCCGTTCTCGAGGCAGCGGCTTCTGTTGAGACATCTGGATGACGTTGAGGGGGAGGGTACCACGGGCTGCAAGGTCTGGCAGGTGCCGGCGCCTCATGTAATACTCATCCGCTTCCTTGTCCGCTGCAAGGAGACAGAGAGAAAGCAATGGGGTGATGGAGCAGCCACGACTCGGGGAGTGAGGGGGGAGTGGGTGTGGGTGTGTGCCCCCTCTTTCTCAACCACAGACCTGGAAATCTACAAGGATAATGTAATCAGGCCCCTTCGGTTAGGAGAGTAGGTGAGGGGGCCCAGACAGGTGACTATAACTCCCAACTCTACTGCATGCACAAACCAGTCTTGTGAAAGGTAGGCTCTGATTCAGGGGCACTGACTGAATCTCCAAGTGGGCGCCCAATACTGCTTCAGGGAGCACCTTGGGCAACAGTTACACGGCTTCCCTACCCAGCTCATAGTGGAGCTCATGGCAAGCTCAGGGTGGTGCTATGGCTTGCCTTCTGTGGCTACTGCATGCAGTTCTGAAGTAGAGTGGCTCTGGGTCTTGCTACAACACCCAGGTAGAGCTGACAGTTTCCAATGGTGGCTAGAGCACTGCTTTATGGAAACTGGGCACAGAACCAGCTTCAGTTAAAATAAAGTAGGATGTTCGTCGACGAGGCATCTGTGAAAAGCTTCACTGGTAACCTAGGAACCTAGTAACACCTTCTCTAGAGTAACAGCCAATGTACAGGGAACCAACACGTGGGTAAATGGCCCCACACAGTCATCTCATCAGCCTACACACACTCCTTGTGCCCACCAGGCAGCAGGCTGTAGCAATACTGCGTGAGCACCCTGTTCAGATGCTCTGGGCTCCTGTCCTGGTAGGTTCTCCCAGAGTTGCCCTATGGATCCTCTACCTTTCCCAGGGTGCACAGGAAGGCTGCACTGCCCCAGAGTTCAGCAAGGAGGCCTCCTACAGAAAGCTTTTGGGAATCTGCGTGTAGTGTGGGGATGCTCTTTCTTCCTCAGTGGGCTCAGGGATAGCAGTGGGCTCTACTGCCTACTAAACCCATTTTTTTCTACTTTGGGGAACCCATCAGATATCTCAGGTAGCCAGAGATGCTCACTTGTTGCCAGAACATTTCTCTGTACATGGCCAAGAGAGATGTGTGTTAGACTTCTGTCAGAGTGAGTGAGCCCAGAACTTCAAGCACATGCTCAGCTATGGAATACCAACTGAAACTGGGAAGCCATCAAGAGACTTGTGGGGCTGGGGTATAGCTCAGGGATCAGATGTGTAGCACGCACAGGGCTCTGTGTAGCATCATCTCCAACACACACACATACACATAGATGTGCATACATGGATGTACACACATGGATGCAGATACACATACACAGATGAGGCTATTACTCACTCATGGAGAAATTAGAGGAGATTACAAGGATCAGGCCAGGAAAAAAGTCCCTAAATGTACTTTCTTGACATTTTGATATGTTAAACCCACCAATGCCAACAGCAATGTCAGATTTGAGCAGGAGAATTGGATCCTTGGATAAACCAGACTTAAGTGATAAAATGAAAGTGTGTACATGAGAAGTATGCTCAGGTCTTCGAGATGGTCTTGGCTGAGTTAGAATGGTTCTTTGGGCCCTTGCTGCCTCTGTTACAAGAAATGACACACAGAAGGTCCGTGGTTTGAAGAAGGCCCCTGGCAAGCCGGTCCATGAGTGGTGAGTACAGCTTATGGAGGATGGGGGCCTCAGCATCCGACAGCATTGTTCTTAGCTATAAAAAGAGTGGATTTAGGATGCTGAGAACAAAAGGATTTTGTGTATCCATCCTAGGGACAACTCACTTTTTTGCCCTTTGGATTCTACACTTAGTCCCACAAAGGAGAATGACTTGGAGACCCTTGGGACAGAACTCAACTCCAGCCAGCCTTGACTTACTCAGCCTCTTCAGAGATGAGTACTTGCTTGGGTTGGTCTTCACTGCAGATTCATATGATGGAGGCAAGTGGGCTAAGTTCTGGAAGGAGCGTGAGAAGGAGAGGTCATAGGGTTCGGTGGCCGATGTCAGGATGTTATTCATTCGTGGCTTTTCTGCAAAGTAAGGGCATGGCATTAATGAACATAAAGACCGAGGTAGCTGGGGCCTGACTGGCCAAGTTTCCTTTCTCTTTTCTGCTCCATCCCTGACCAGAGTCCCCATCTTGTTCTCCTATGCTTGGACCCAGTGGGGAGTGCTGGGATTCAGTTTCCCCCTGCTCAGTTCCCTTGGTCAATAATCCTGGGGGTGAGGTGGGGGAGGCATTGTCTTGGTTGCCTCTAGCTCCCACAGATATTGATTAGTCCTTGAGAATTCAATTGGGACACTCAGCACCAGTTTCTTCCTCCAAATACATCACTGGTATGTCAGATAAAAACTGAACTAGGTGCAATGAAAGAGCACTGTTCCAGCTAGCCTTTTAGAAACTCGACACAAGCTACAGTCACATGGAAGAGGAACTGCAACTGAGAATATGCCCCCTTCATATCCACTCTAGGCAAGTCTGTGGGGCTTTTTCTAGAGGGATGATTGATCTGGGAGGATGTATCTCACTGGGAACAGTGCTCCTCTTAGGCTCATCACCCTAGATGTATAGGAAAGCAGACTGAGCAAGCCATGAAAGACCAAGCCAGTAAACAGCACTCCTCAATGACTTCTGCTTCAATTCTTGCTCCAGGTTCTCCATGGTTCTTGTTCTGACTTCTCTCAATTAGGGACTTTGATGTGGAAGTACTATCTAAACAAACCTTTCCTCCCCAAATGTTTTAGAGGAGGAGCACAGGGGAGGGGGGTTGTGGCATTTTAGCAACAAAAACCCTAACTAAGACAAATGTCATAAACTCATCATATCAAAAACAAAAAAATGGGAAGGGAAGAAAGAAAGAAAGAAAGAAGGAAGGAAGGAAGGAAGGAAGGAAGGAAGGAAGGAAGGAAGGAAAGAAATAAATCTTTAAAGTAGATCTCTAAAAAAGGCCAGCCTGGTTTACAGAGCAAGTTCCAGGACAGCCCCGGCTATACATAGAAACCCTGTCTTGAAAACCAAACCAAATCAAGTGAAAACAACCCAAGCAAGCAAGCAAACAAACCTCCAAACAACCAATCTAAAAACAATAAAAAATCAACAACAAAGTAATTCCTGTCTACATGAATACACTGACTCATCCTAATAGCTATATACTGATCTAATTCTGACATCCAGCTAATCCAACTTTAGAACAGCTGTAGTGAGCATGGAAGAGCTAGGCAGAGGACCCATGTCCACTGCAGCTGTAATCCACATTCAATCCATGGTGCCATGCTCCTTTGAGGCAGCTTCCCCAGGGCCTCTCTGTGCTCCATACTTGGCAAGCCTCTGAGAGCCACACAGCCACTACTACTTACTTTAAGCCCTTTCTCAGAGGCTGCCTTAGGAATTTCTAAGCTCTCAGAAGGTAAAACTTGAATGAAACCTGACTATCATACCTTCCTGTTTTCTACTGTCCCTAAGATAGACCCTGAGATTCCAAGGTCAGCAGAGACACAGGAAAGAGTCAAGAAAGGAATAGAGATGATGAACAGTCAACAGAGTAAATAAATGATGAGTGGGTGAGTGGGCTCTGGAGGAAAGATTAGTAGAACACAAGAGAGGAGGAACAGATGGGTGAGGGAGCAGTGAGTATGGATGTCTGAAGGGAATGGAAGTTCAGGGGAAGGAGACAAAACACTTTGATGCTTGATTGACATGAGAGGAGGAATCATAACAACAACAACAAAAACGTCAACACTCGGTTTCCAGGAAGAGAGTGATACCATTTCCAGAAATAAGTAGGGAAATAGCAGTCTGGCTGTACCAACCATCCATCCTCTTGTTTGGGACTCCTCAAAGCCAAAGATGCTCTGAGAAGAAGCGGGTCCTGAGTTGGGATAGATGTATAGGCGGATTGTGGTTTCCAACACCTCTTGGCAGAGAGTGTTACATTGTAGATTGCAAGAATCCTGTTGTCCCTGGGAGAGGGAGAGAGGCGTCCTCCTAGGCTGTATCCAAGGATTGCCCCAGGCATTGGAACTCCTGGCTTCTCTCTCCTTCTCTGCCTGCATTGTCACCCCCCAGAACTGGGTATCGAGCCAGGGGATTTCATCCAACAAGCTGGTGTTTGTGCCAGCTTTGTGCATATGTGAGGGGGTGAGGGATGCTCTGTATCCCAAGAGATCAGAACATGCTGTACAGAGAGAGCCTCCCTGGCATGGACTAGGACAGATGCCAGGAAGTGGAGTGGGCATGAGGCTGAGAGTGCCGCTCTCCACACTTGGTTAATAGCTGCCAATACACTACTTCTTCTTTCTTTGCTTTTCACCATGCTGGGGAAGAACAGGTTTCCCTCTGAGTCTTGGCATCTTACTCCCACTGAGGTCATTGCTCAGTTCTCCCTCTTCTAAAAGCAGTAGGTTTATATACTGTCATCTACCACTTACTCTGAAATTACCACTGAGTCAAGAACATTGTGTCTTTTGTCATGACCATGGTTGCCTTGATCAAGCTTGTCTTCTAATGAAATAGCCTGTTTTATTTTTCCTCCATCACATTTTTCTTTAATTAAAGGCGTGTGACTGTGACCTTGGTACATTTTATCAGTCCTCAATGGTATTTGCTCTTCCTTCTGACATCTTCGTTTTACCCTCTATTTAGAATCTCACTAATATCTAATAATTTGACATGACTTGACTGTAAATGACCTCAGAGATCCCCTCTGCATCAGTAGTCCTGCTCTCTAACTCTCCTGTTTCCCTTGTGTTGCATGGCCCAAACTAAGGGTCTAGTTAATGCTTTCAGGATGATTACATAGATGCTGGACTGTCTTGCCTTCCTAATTGTACTGCTCACTCCTTGGTGTGGGGGAAAAGGGTACCATCCAAGGCAGGAATGTAGGCAAGCTCTGTTTCAACTGTGCTGCAAGCTGCTCAAGAACTGACACTGGAGCCCCTTTATTCCCATCTCCTCGTACCAGCTGGAAGAGAGAAAACAGGAAGAGGTGGAGCAGGGAACAGTCCTTCTGTTTGTACTCAAGAGTCTGTGCTTGTGTTGGCTCTTCCCGTGGAGGCCCAGCTCAGTGGTTGTTCATCCCAGAATGTTAGTGAACTCATGGGAGCTTTCCTTGCCTGCCTCTTCTGGCTCCTCTTCCCACTCACTGATCTCCACAGCACACCCCCCTCCCCCAGACTCTCTGCCTCTGCCTTTTACTTTCTCCTTGCAGAATTCTTGCAAAGCCAGTCCTCACTGTCAAGCCTTTTGTTACTCTCCGTGAAGGTTAATGAGAAGATCCCCAGCTCCAACCTCAAACTACTTACAGAACGTTTTTCGTGTATTTTCTACAGACAAAGCAAATTCTCTAAGTTCAGATTCACATTCACCATCACCAGTTCCATTCCTGCATGCTGGCTATTTTTCTTGTTCCTTAGATGGTATCCGTAGCCAAGCCTCTATTCTTCCAAATACCCTTGGCTCTCCATTTTAGTCTTCATTGGTTCTCATTGAGATACAAATTGTAAGTGACTAAACCTCAATTCTTACCTCAAGATGTTCCTGCTCAGTTTTCCTTATCGTCCACATCAGCAGCATTTCAGCTGGCATCAACTCCTTTTAACTGCTCTCTACAGTTTCTCAGTTATAGTTCTTTCTCTTAGATACTACCACCAGAAGCTTCCAGCTATGTTTCTGCTCTCATAACAGGTGTCCACTAGCCCATAGCACTGAAAAGGTACGTCAAATTACTCAATTCCCCCTTCCTAATCCAAATGTGTCCTAGCCTCAGTGCTGAGGTGCTATGCAATATGGCTTGAGAATGGTAATAAACTGGTGAGCTGTCCAGTTTATCTTAGTTTTCTCTTGAAGTATGGGGGATAAACACTGGGTTTCCAGCATGCCAGGCAAATGCGCTATCTCTGATCTAGCTTTTGTTTTGCTTAAGTCCCAAATTTCTGCCTCTCTTTTGTTTGGATTCTGTATCACATGGTATTCTCCCAATAAATGTGTATTTTGTCTTTTTATACATTTACCTAAACACATGTAGCATCTTTTATCAGTTTGTCACATCGATGGAGTATAATTGAGCAAATAGTACTGAAGGTGGAATAACCATGAACAATTTCCTTGCTTCACTTTTAATATTAAAGATACTTAGGTTTGAGTTAAAAAAAAAGACACTAAGTTTCCCAGGTTGGCCTAGAACTAACTTTCTAGCCCAAATAGGCTTTGACTTGGCAGTCCTCTTGCCTAATGTTCCTTACTGAGACATCAGACCTCAAAACATTTTTGTTTTGAGTGTGTCCCTCAGGTCACAGTTTACAGGGCTATCCTATGTTCTAATGAGTTCTGAGAGAGACTCCAAATTGTTTTTAATCTGGAGATTAAAAACAGATGTTTAGTTGCGGTCTTCTGAGAGGATGTTAGAACCTAACAGGGAAGGGTGGCCTTACCACCCATCGTCCCTTTGCTAAGAGTCCTCTGCTGGGCAACTGTCAGCCTCTTCTCTGCTAAGAGGGTAAAGCTAAAATCAAATTTGAGTTTTGTCAAATCTTAATTAGTTTGAGGAGGGCCAAAATGGTTCAATTAACTCTTGTTTCATTTGTCAATGAGACCTAATGGCTTTGGGCAAAGGAGTATATTAATTTCCTTGCTATGAATGTATGGGATGTGTGGCTACCAGAAGTGATGGATATATATTTATAAATATAAATGAGTTGAGAAAGAGTCTCCCTTCTCTTTTATGGCAGAGAAATCATCCTGATGTCAAAGACACAAACATTCAGGGGACAATGGAATCAAAGGAAGAGTGAAGCTGTGTGGCCTGGAGGAGGACAGGCACAGAGCTCCGCCTCCTTCTCCTGTCCTTGCGTTGGAGCCACTTGACACGCGGATGGGATGCAGAGCGCTTTCAACCAGGTCTCACCGTGTGTAGGGGTCTGGGTAGCGCTGCTTAAGATCGGATGATTATACTGACGATCACCTGAAAATCACAGAAAGGACATTTTAAAAGAAGAATCCAGGCATTTTATTGGCTGTCCAGCACAACAGCACTTCTCTTTACTCATCTCTACTGTTTTTCACAGACTCAAAGAAGTCTATCCAAGAAAGGCATACAACAATATACTAGACTCAAAACAAAACAAAACAAAACCTCTTCCTGCTGTTCCTGTCTCTCTCTAAGTGCATAGGGCTTCTTTGGTCACTGTGGTGACACTCCCCTACACACACACACACACACACACACACACACATCCCTGGATCTGGCTGACTAGCCACAGAGGCTATCCTAGGGTACATGTGGATCAGGAAGGAAGAAGGAAGATGGGAGTATATTTGACAAGGGCACATACATGATACATCAGCTAAAAAAGGGAAGTAGACTCTTCTTTTTCTACAGATACAGGTCTGACAACACCTGAGCCGCAGATCAGGCACTGTTCAGTGTCTGAGATCAGGAGCTCTAGGTTCTTGGCTTACTGGCATAGCTCAATAGTTCAAAGGCATTCTCTCTGTTCATAATGCAGAAGCCCACTTGAGTTGAATGAACAATAAAATCAATAGATCTAGGCTGCCAATGCTCAGAGTTCAGGACATTCCAAGCATTTCTAAAATGGTTGGAATGAAGATTTGGCTTGCCTCTAAAGAATACTCCAACACTGTGTTAATTCTTTAACACAGCATTATATTCTTGCTTTTTATTGGTACATGTATCTGGTTTTAGCCAAGAGAAGGAGAAGAAAAGACATGAGATCTTTTCTCTATGTTCCCTGAATTATGAGTCATTGCTCTCCCATCTTTGCAGGGCTATTATCTCCACCTCTGTGTATCTTCTTGAACGTGTCTTTCCTATCTCTGGCCACACATTCTAGTCCCCTTTCCTCCTCTCTAAGTACTGGGACTTTGTTGGGCCCAGGTGTCTTCATGAAGACTTGGGCTCTGGTTCATAACTTCCACCTTCTTTTCTAAAGGGATCACTTCCAAATCAGCATGTGTAGCCTGGGTGTTAGATCTTAAGCTGCATGTAGACCCTTTCCATTCCCCTTGAAGTCCTTGCCCTTCGCAAAATCACTCTGCCACTTTTATCCTCCAATCTTCAACACCCCATGAGCTTGGAATTCCAAACATCGATCATCTTGGCAATTCTCTGCTTTCATCCCCCATAGCCAATGAAGCAGAAGTCTTCTTCCATATAATATCCTGACTCCGATCTCACAAGTCATCACTTTTAAAATCAAGATATCTCTTTTGTCATTTCTAAGACAAATTATTCTTTTTTCATCCTAACACACAATAATGCTAGAATTGTTGAGTGACTACTTGGCTCCTGTGTTGAAACTGGATCCTTTGCATAGGCAAGCAGAAGAGCCAGTCAGGGAGGGAATGCTGAACAGCTGGCTAACATTCCCCATAGGATGATACTAACCCTTCCTGAGAACGACTGTTGTGGCTAAGGACGAAACTATCTGCTAACCCCTGACAAGAGTAATGTCTGCTACGGTTACAGATGGGAGCTTAGCATAGCTGTCCTCTGGGCGGCTCCACCTAGCACCTGATGGAAACAGATGCAGAGGCCCACAACCAATCATTGGGTGGAGTGCAAGGAGCCTTGTGGAAGAGTTGGGTAAAGGACAGAAGGACCCAGAGGGGACATGAGCTCCATAAGAAAACCAGCAGAGCCAACTAACCAGAGCCCAGGGAGAGGCTCATGACGCCTGCAGCACCAACCAAGTACCATTCAGGGGCTGGACCTAGGCCCCCTACACAGACGTAGGCGATGGGCAGCTAGGTCCTTATATAGGTGTCCTAGTAAGGGGAATCAGGGCTGACTCTGATATGGACTCTACTTCCTGCTTTTTGATCTCTCTGCCTTGACAGGACTACAGGGGAAGAGGATGCACTCAGTCCTGTTGCAACTTGATATGGGTGGGTAAGGGGGTTGGCTTCCCTTCTCTGAGGAGTAGAGGAGGGGGGGATAGGGGAAACAGAGAGGGAGGGTGGCACCGGAGGGGAGGAGGTGCTCTATGACAGGATATTAAATAAATAAATAAATAAATAAATAAATAAATAAAGCAAAAGTTGAATCCATTCTGCATTAGACCTGAATTTAAACAATAAGAGAAAATTCACTTTATATGGTAGAGAAAGGAAAAGGAGGGTAAAGAGGAGGGAGGTGAGCATGAGAAGGAGTGAGAAGGAGAGAGAGTTGAGACAGAGGTGGGGTGGGTAGGGAGTCTGTGATCTCAGAATGCAGGAGGCTGAGGTAGGAGAAGGTTAGCCCAGCACAATGAAAACCCATGGCAGAGAGGGAGAGGAAAGAATGGATTAAACTTTTGTTTTTCCTCTGCTTATTTGGTTTGCTCCCTACCCAGACACAGTTCCCCTTGAGACAGTGTTTCTCTGTGTAGCCTTGGCTAATACAGAATCACTTTGTAGACCAAGCTGGCCTTGAACTCACGAGATCCACCCGCCTCTGCCACCGTCTCCCTGAGTGCTATGATTACAGGCCTGTGAGGTTGTTTTTTTTTTTCTTTTCCCATTTTAAAACAATGTGGTAAGATTTAAAAAAAATTGACTCCAGGTTAAGTGGATGGAATGGTAGTTAGTTATATTTTGAATCTTCCATCTTAAAGTCTTAGTGACAGGAGAAAAGGGTGCTGGACACTATGATGTAGAAAATCATTTCTGATAGCCAGTTGCAGTCCATTACCCATGTTAAACTCAGGTAATATTTTTTTTCTTTTTAAGTTCTTTTTGTAATAATAATTTTGTACTCAGTTGGGAACACGGTGTACTATTTAAAGACATATACAATGTGCACTGGTCAAAGCAGGGAAATCAGCACATGTGTCTCATCCTTTTTTGTGTTTGAAGGGTTTGTTGTCATCTAGTCTTGCTAGTCACAGGACGCAGAATAGGCATTGCGAACTGCTTTCGCCAACCCCCCACTGTGATGTGGAGCTCTAGAACTTACCAGCTTCCCTCTCGTCTCACTCCCCAACTGACTTCCCAGCTTCTAGAAACAACTATTCAACATTCAGATCAACTCTTTTGGCATCCGCACACAGCGAGAATGTGCTGTAATCTATCTTTCTCCGTTGACATATTTTACTTAACATAATGTCCTCCAGGTTCGTTTACTCTCACATACATATCTTTTCTTGACTAATCCTTAAATGGTCTTGACTAAGGAGCAGAGCTGAATGAATATATACAATTGGCCTGTCACAGGCGCACACTATATGAAATTCCCCAGGTACCTTAACTGTAATCGTTACTGCATCTTTGAAAGAAAGTCACAACCAGGTAAGTGACTTGACTTGAGATATATGCAGAGCTTTGCTCCTTGTTCAAGACTCAATGAAAGCAATTCTTCTAGTATTTGACATTTTTTTTTGTTCAATCTGCTGGCATTAAGGAATAGCATTTCAAATGAAGTGAAATGAAAATTAAAACTGCCCTATAATAACCACTGTGACATTTTGTTCTATTTGTTCCTATTTTTCCTTGCTTCATAAGGGGCTGTGCATGCTCACTCTCACACATACTTAAACAACATTCCAAATGAATAATTGTGTGTCAGTTTTCATGCGAATTACTCTGTTTAAAAGAATCAAAACACAATGATGATTTCTTCTTCATGTTTGTGCAAAATGATAAAGGAAGACAACTATTCATTGCAACATTTGTGCATAAGAAAAAGCATGAAAAATCCCAATATTTATAGTTGCATGTTTGTGTACCTCTGTAATTCTTACATATATAGTGTACACACATACGCATAAACACAGATATTAAAATGTACAGCTTCTGTACACCATACATATTATTTTAATTTTTCTGTGCTTCATGAACATCATGAGTATATTTTTACATTTTGAAATAATCATTGAAGCATTTTTAATGATTTCACCAGAGTTCTTCCTATAGGACAGGAAGAACTGTCTTTTATTTCTATATGTCACTTGAGCATAATTTATTTGTTTATGCACAGTATAAGCTAAGTATATTTGAGTATTCTTCCAGTTTTGGTATTTCACTTGCTTAAGAATTTAATAATGTTACCTCAGATAACCTTGAGCTCAGTCTTTGGCTGAGTCTTATTTCCTAAGGCTAATAACTACAATTCTGGGTCAACACATCATCAGTTGCCTCCCAACATGCCAAAGTAGACGGTAGATTTTCTAATGCTGAAACATTCATCTCTTCCTGGCATATGCTCTATTTGATTCTGCTGCTTTAGTTTATTAAAATTCTGGATTTCATTTGCTCATATTTAATATATATGTATACACATATTCTCATAAAGAATTTAGATTTTTCTGTGCTAACACACTGTTATGTTTTTTATTAAAGTTATGATTTTGCAAAGCGAGGTGAACAGGGCTGCATCTTCATGCTTTGAAATTATTCACCAAGCATTTGAAATATTGGCTACTTAGAGGGTCTGGAGGAATGCAACAGTAAAAATGCCTGATTTTGCATGTGTGTGTGTGTGTGTCTACGGTGTGAATGTGTATCTTGTGTGTCTGTGTGTATATATTACTGCATGTGTCTTATCTGTCTCTGTGGGTATTGAGTCCGTCTGTAGCAAAGTGCTAGAGGTTTGGCTTTTATTATTTTATTGACACTTCAGAAGGTCAATACTGCTGTCATCACCAATTTAGAGATAAGGCAACTGAGGTTGAAAGATGTTGTTTGGTGTTCTGTAGCCAGCAACTGAATCTGGCAGCTGGCACTAGACCCTAAATTCTAACCATTGTGTGTACTGTCTTCTCATACTTGGGAATGTGATCCTTATACAGTCATTCATTCATTCATTTTAGTTTTCTTACTCTATATTAAATTTGCAGTTTTAATTTCTTTTAAAATATCAATCTGAGATAGCTCAGCACCGAAGAACACTTGATACCCAAGTATCAATGACCCAAGCTCCATTCCCAGAACCCATATAACAGCTCAAAACTGCCTGATTACTCCAATTCTAAAGGATGCAGTGTCCTCTTCTGGAGGTACTGCACATAAATGGCTCACATAGATAACAGGCAGGCAAAAGACTCATACACATAAAACAAAAATAAGAAAACATATGTTGGACATTTTAAAATCTGTTCACTTAAAGATATAGAATCCTCCTCAAAAGCCTCTGTTGATGAAGATATACCCCTTTTCTAACTTTTAGAGGTTTGGCATGAGATTTTTTTTGGATTAACAATTTGTTCATATAATAATTCATCTAGAAAGAACCATCTCACTGACAGTAAATTTTTTTTCAACCTTCAAAACTATTATTTTATGCTTTCGGGTTTGGTTATTCCTGTTTCTTTACTGTCTTTGGTTTATTATTGATTTTTGAGTCTTCATTCCATCTCTTTTCTGTCTTTCCTGTTAATGATGTCAGGTCTTCGGCAGTGAACTTACCTCTAGCACTGTCCAGAAGTGTCAGCATGCAGTGTTCTTCCTGTTGTTGGGCCCTATGTGATCTGTAGTTTCAGCCTTGGGTTTCTCATTGACCCAAGAGTTATTCTGTAGAGTAGTGTTAAATTTCAAAGGGTTTGGGCTTGCTGGTTTGAACTTTTGCCATTAATTTTCAGTTTTTTTCTTTTTAAAAAATATTTTTATTTTAATTTTTATTAATTACATTTTATTCACTTTCTTTCCCCCAATAGTCCCCTTCTTCCCCTCCCAATCCCACTCTCCCTCCCCCTTCTCCATGCATGCCCCTCCCCAAGTCCACTGATAGGGGAGGTCTTCCTCTCCTTCCTTCTGATCCTAGTCTATCAGGTAGCATCAGGAGTGGCTGCATTGTCTTCCTCTGTGAGGACAGGAGCTGCACAAGGAGAGCAACAGAACCAAAATATCTGGGCACAGGGGTCTTTTCTGAGACTGGTACTCCAACCAAGTACCATGCATGGAGATAACCAAGAACCCCTGCACAGATGTAGCCCATGGCAGTTCAGTGTCCAAATGAGTTCCATAGTAATGGGAACAGGGACTGCCTCTGACATGAACTGATTGGCCTGCTCTTTGATCAACAACTCCTGAGGGGGGAGCAGCCTTACCAGGCCACAGAGGAAGATAATTTTCAGTTTTATTGTACTATGATCAGAGAACCAGGGCCTGTCCAAATTTTACATTTTGGAACTTGCTGGAGTTTCCTTTGTGGGCTAATGCAAAATTGTGAATGCTTTTTAGGCAGTTAGAGACAAGATATATTTTCGTTTCATAGAGTACAAACTTGACAGCTGTCTATTAAGTCAGACACATGAGACATATTGTTCAGCTCCTCTATACCCTAGTTCATTCTTCACCTACCGCATCTGTCAGAGCCTGAGGGTGGTGTGCTTAGGGCTCCCACTGCCCTTGCTTTCCTGCCATTTCCTCTTCACATTCTTTTTTAATTTTTTTATTAAATTCTTTATTAATTACACTTTATTCACCTTATATTCCCCTGTAGCTCCCTCCCTCCTCCCATCCCAACCCCTCCCTTCCTCCCCCCTCTGCACCCCTGTCCCTCCCCAAGACCACCGATAGGGGAGGTCCTCCTTTCCTTCCCTCCGATCCCAGTCCATCAGGTCTCATCAGGTTGAAGCAGCTTTATTCGTAATAGCCAGAAGCTGGAAACACCCCAAATGCCCCTCAACTGAGGAATGGATACAGAAATTGTGGTACATCTACACAATGGAATATTACTCAGCAATAAAAAACAAGGAAATCATGACATTTGCAGGTAAATGGTGGGAACTGGAAAAGATCATCCTGAGTGAGCTATCCCAAAAGCAGAAAGACATACACAGGATATATACTCACTCATATAAACATATACTGTAGGATGAACCTACTAAAATCTGTGCACCTAAAGAAAAAAATCCTCTTCGCATTCTTGACAGGGTTGGTTTTCTGCATTCCGAGCTACCGTGTGCAGTGCGAAAGACTAAGGATGCTCCTGTCTCCTTTATGATGCGTCCCCTCAAGCCCCCTCAGCAGCACTCTCTGTCCTGTTCGTGCCTCCTGTGCTCCGTATGTTCACTTGATTTGATATTTATATTGCTGGCCCTGCTTCCTTTTCGTTTGCATTGGGCTTGCAAACTGTCTAACCTGTTATATCTAACCTTTCTGTATCATGCTTTTTTAAAGCTTGTCTCTTGAGCATGTACACACACACACACACACACACACACACATCTTGCTCCTTTCTGGTTTCCCCTGATAACTAACAGTGGTCCCTCTTTGAGCAAGTGTCCTGTCTTGGGCTGCTATAATTTTGTAATATGATTCCAAACTTATCTCTGCCACCCAAACTCGGGGGGACCTTAGCTGCTTTGGCCAGACTTGTGTTCCCAACAGTTTTGGCACTTGCTTTTTGTTTGTTGGTCTTGTTCAATGCCGAGGACTGAACCTTAGCTCCCATATTTAGTAGGCCAGTGCTCTGCCACTGAACTGCATCCCCAGTTCCTTTGGCATCAGGAAGAACAGGTCTTCCCAATGGGCTGTGGTCACCATTACTTAGGAAGAGTAGACAGCCAGAAATTGTATAGCTGTTCTTCTCTATGTGAGGAGAGGAAAAAGAGCAGGAGGCAGTGAGCCCCTTTAGACAACAGGGGCACAGAAGCCAGTGCTCACATTCTCCCTGACACTGCAGCACTTCTGTGCTGACTGAGGAGAGGAGGATGAGTCCAAGACGAGGCTGACTAGAGTCGCTAAGCACTCGCTGCTCCTACCTCAACTGCAGCTGTTTGCAAAAGACACAAGTTTCTCAAATTATTGGGGATTTTTGTGGGGGTAGGGGCTGGCATGTTTTATTTAAAGATCTCCAGAGAGAAAAGACCAATATATTCTTATATGTAAGTTATGTGAGAGAGTATTGATTCACGAAACTATTGTATCTAAGAGGTCCCAAGATAAGCTGTCTGCAGGTTGGAGGCCCTGGAATGCTGGAAGCATGATTCTGTTTCAGAATGACTGGCTCAGAATCACTGTAGCCCTTGGTATAGTTCAAGGTCAAAAGTCTGAGAGCCTGGGGTGCAGAGGGTCATGAGGGAGTTGTGGGTGTTATTTCTGTAGTCCAGAGCCCAGAGAGCCAGCAGAGAAACAAGATCTCCTTCTTGGGTAAGGGAGAGGTTTCTCTTCTACGTTTGTTCTCTCCAGACTTTTGGACAGGGACCACCAACATGGAGGGGGGATCTGTCTCACTTAGTTCACTTCCTCTCACTTGCTGGTCCTTCTGGAAATACCACCCCCTACACCCCAATCGGTGCTTTACTAGTTCTTCAGGCATATCTTCACCCAATCTTATTCACAGCTAGACTTACCCATCACAGTCAATTTCTGGAGCAATAAAATGGCTACATCAGTTTTGTCCACTTGTTTTTTTAATTGCAGTATGGGAAAAGATTTGCCAATCCTCTTATTGAAGGACAGAGAGCTGGAACCATGTGAAAACTTCAGTCACCCTCCAGCTCTCCAGTAGACCACAGGCCTTGGTGTTCTGTCGAAGAGCAGCTGTGGTTGTGTGCTTGTACCCGAGTAACTCTGAGATGTTTTCAAAACTTTTGATGTTAGTATAATCGCTGTGCATGTGTGCAGGTAGAATATGATCTATGTTTACATTTCAGACTCTCCACCTATTTGAATAGTTGGAATACTGAGGAGTCCATCAGTATGGAAGATCCGTCAGAGCTACACTAGGTTTCAGTGCCTTTACCTGACAGCAAGGACATTCCTTGTAGACTAAATCTGATATATTTTCCATGGCCCTTATCTGCCTTACCCTAAGTGCAAGGCCCGTGATTCCCTGGACCTGGTCCAAGGGGAGTCACTGGTGAGTCTGTGACCAAGACCCACTCTGCACTTTATATCAAAATAGCGTCTGGGTGGCAAGCTACGTAGGTTTTATAATGGGCCCCATGGGCCACTGTTCAAAGGGTACTTCTCCAGTATGGTGTCCTCACTGTCCCCCACTCCCTCTTCCTCACTCAGTGCTGTTTAGTTGCCATTCATCTTCTGAGCTTTGACTCGTATCTGAGTTCATTGGAAGAAACATTTCAACTGCCAAAAAGTCAGTTTAAAGGCTATTGATTTCTCAGGTAAGAAAAGAGGTTCAGAGTTGTGCAATGATTCCAGCTGAGGCATGCGCTGCCTGTAGCTGAGGCACATGCTGACTGTAGGTGACACACGAAGTCAATGCAGAGACAGGGTTAGGTCTTGGAGCTCATTCCCCAAGGTCATGATCTTCATTATTGTTATAGTCTGGGAGCTCGGGTGCCATTTACACATCTCATGTTCTCCAGCAGAGTTTCTTAACAGCCATGTTTTCTGTAGCTGTGGCCCTTTTGTTACCTGCCTTTTATGTCAGGGTTCTGTGAGATGCCCTGCACCCTGGAAGAACGGAGATGGATCTTGATTAAATAAGCCTTGGATCTGGGTCCTTCTCTTGGGTAAATATTCTGCATGTTGAAAACTTGAGAAACTCAGTCACAAATACCCTGTCTTTGATATTTGACCATGGAGCATGGCAAATGTAGAGAACACATATGCATCCATTCGGGCATGTTGGGGCAACTTCAGTGTACAGGCTGTATTCAAGGGTGTGAATATGAAGCTCATGAGGATAGAGTGCCCGGGGTAGCAAGAGTTTGGTTAGTGCCCTTTGATCTTTGAGGGACACAGCTAGGTGCCCATAAATGTGTAGGGAAGTACTGTGGGGTTGAAGTATTCCATCTTCACTCTCCGTTACTCTTCTGTGCTTTCCAGAGGGTGGCCACTCATTGTGGTTACCCCAAAGCCATGGTACAAGGCAGCCCCTCCAATGATCCAGCCCCTCCAATGACCCAGCCCCTCCAATGATCGCATCTGGAGCCAATGGGTAGGCAGGGTGTCCACTTGGAGAGTCAGGTGGAAAAACTGAGCACCCTAGGCCTTTCAACATTGACAAACACTACTTTAGCACACTCTAAGAACTTCCAGGGTGACAGTCTGAGGTAGGCATGTGTGCAGGCTGTAGGAAAGCAGAATTCTTGGTGTGCACAGCACAGGCAAGCTGGTAGATTCCAGATTTTGCCAGGGGCTCTTCTTGTGGGGATGTGTAGACAAGTCTGTTAAATCTGACATTCTGTCCCTCCCTAGACTTATCAACTGATCCCATCTGGACCCCATCATTCACCAGTTTCCCCTCCTCTCCTGGCTTCAGTCAGCTCCTGAGTCTGGGCACAGTCATGGGCCACCAGCCTTCCTGACGGATGGAGCAGGATAGCACAACAATTAATTAGTGGCTGGGCTTCATGTTGATGAGACCATAAAGTAGAAAAACAACCTCTGCTTGGGCTCTAAGGCTCTGAGAAGGGAGCAGACTGACGAAGCTTCTGCCCACTGACAGCAGATGGACCTCTGGCAGTGTGAACAGGCTACTAAGAAACAGAACTTCCATCCTTACTTCGGCAGCCAAAGCCGAGGGAGCTAACCATGAACTTCCCAGCATTGGTGCTGGTTTGTGTGTTAACGGAAGTGGAGTTTTCTCTACGTAACACAGTACATACATATATGGGTCGAAGTATTATTTGTTTGCATGTATGTTCGGAATAGGAAAGAGTAGAAGAGGAGAGAGGTTGAATCTGAGCATGGTGGAACACGCATGTATTTCTAGCACTTGAAAGAGGAAGGGTGATTTGGTGTTAGGGACCTCAGATATTCTTAATGGTAACTCAGTCATAGGTATAACAAATGAGATTCATCCTCAGTGAGTCACAGAAGAGCTGGGAGAAGGGTACAGATGCTTTGCAAAATAGTGGCTTCATTAACGGGACCCAAGATTATAGGATGAACACAGTATGCACTGAGGCTGAGTCCTGACACCACACTCTAGAATTGCCATGGCAACCTCCCTATTCCTCCCCCCCCCCCCCCGTTCCAGGCCGAGGCCTGTCAAGGCCTGCCTGCAAGGCTACAAGGACAGCATTTCTCAGAAAATGGCACCATTTCACAGATGTGACTGCAATCTGGCCTTGAGCCTGCAAATGTAACAAACTCCCAGGAGGTTAAAGTTGCTTAAAACCAAAGAGGTTTAAGCTCTGGTATAACAAAGAATTGTTAGGAAAACTTCTAGCCCTGTTGTGATCCGTGAAGGCAAGTACCTAGCGCCCATGCTCCTGGCTCATGTTATCCTACCCAGTATTCCATGGGCTTACAAGGGCTGGTCTTCCCTTTTCTCTGCCACCACCTGTTACCTCTGACAGGCCTTCTACCTGCACAGGACTTTCCCTTTCAACTCTTGCCAACTTTGGGAACAGAACTTGAGTTTCTCCTGGTACAGCCATGCTCAGGTCCCCGGAGGCAGTTGCATTTCTTACTTTTCTGGACAGGGGAATGAATCACCACTGTGCACTGCTTGATGCTCGGTCATGTACTGCGCTGTGATTTCACCACCTTATTTGTTCACTCTTTTGAAGGTGATTAAATACTTCTGCATCCAGGCCTCTTTCTCCAACTGTTAAAACATTGGACACTTACAGGGATGAGATGAATTACACATCTTTCTTTGCATCTCAGCCCCAGGCTCTTTAAGGTCCCTGTATAGATTTTTTGAACGATGTAATGAGCAAACAAATTAACTCTCAAGGCAGAAAAACATGGTGGTTCCCCTCTGCTTGTTACCTATTCTCTCCCTTAAGCACCAAAGTGGAAACTTGTCTGGGCCAGTTTTCATAGGATATAATGCTTTATGTATGTCAGGGTGTGGGTGTGTATGAAGGAGTCAGGCAATACTCTTTCCTCCTTAAATCTAACACACACTTGGCAATTATTGAGGATTGATTGCTTTTTTAATGCAGCAACCATTTTTCTTCTTGGTATTATGAGATTGCATGAGAGGTACGCTGTAAGGGTTGGCATCAAAATGTGGGATTCCTCCAAGGACATGTGGGCTGCCAGTGACATGATGAGCTCATTGATTCTGATGCCCTTGTCCAACCCCCACCCCGCCTTACAAGACTGGTTCTCACGCAGGGCTTCTCACCCCTAAGGATCTAGCCTGGGAGCCCCTTCCCAGCAGGCATGCTTTGCTTCCCTATCTAGCAAGGGTTTTCAGTTTTGATTCTGCCTGAAAAAGATGATAGTGCCATGGGTTGACACATGGGGAAGCAATGTGTTTTTCTACCAGATTCATTTTAAAAGGCAAACTTTAGGTCTCCTTGGAAGTGTTGCCTACCACCTCCTGTGATCCACTTCCTTAGGGTTCCTCTGTCTCCAGAAATGCTGAGGCTGTTTGTTCTGCTCATCGTTATTGTAATCACCACAAAAGGAGCATTTAGCATCCCTTGCTCATCTCCAGGGAGCTAGCTAATCCTCCTGGCACTGAGGCAGGCCGAAGTGTATCCACTAGAGCTGTTTAAATTTTGCTCATGAAAGACAACCTCAGAATGTCTGGGAAGATCAGATGTAAATATAAGATGTGCCATGAGGTGGGTCTGTGAGAGGGGCTTTAGACTTGATCTGTGTCACTGTTCGAAGCTAGCAATTCGATGGGCTCCATACGGAGGCTTAAGGTCTGTGGCAGTCTCTCAAAAATGGAGTTGTTGTGGAATTCATTTGCACATTTCAGATTCCTTTCACTTTCCACTCTCCAAATCTGTAGTCTAGGTCTCTAACACTTTTACTGGGCAACACAAATCACTCAGTATTTTAAAAGAGAATCTGCCCCCGCCTTCCCAAATAATGAGATGGATATTTCAAGGATGTGCAACCCTCTGGAAGCCTCAGAAATATCCTGGCACAAAGCGGATTACCTCAGGACTCAAATCTACCATGTAATATCAGGAGTGTATCTGACACACTATGCCACTTCCCTCTAGGAATTGAAAAATTTGGTATTTACAGCCATGCTTAATTTTCACACTTATTATACACATTATCATATCAATGGGAGAAAGTTCTAAATATCATGCCTGGCTTAAGAAACTACATACATTGCTTAAGTAGAATTTTTGTTGTGATTTAACAAAGATTATCTATCTGCCTATCATCCATCTATCAATCATCTATCTATCAATCATCATCTTCATCATCATCTATCATATTTTTAAAAGTGTTTTAAAGAACCCTGTGTATGGGTGCTTTGCCTGCATGCATGTCTATGTTCCACATGTGTGCAGTGCCTGCAGAGGCCAGAAGAGGCCTTCAATCCCCTGAAATTGGAGTTACAGACCATTGTTTGTTGCCATCTTGGTGCTGGTAATTAAATGCCTGCTCTCCAGAAGAGCATCCAGTGCTCTTAAGCATGGAGTTAAGCTAACCAGCTTCTCCTCGTCTCTTCATCTTCTGTGTCAGTTACTATTTGTTGTTCCAGACACTTCATAATCTATAAAAGTTATGTTATTGAAACTTGGCAACAAACTGTGAGGTCATTCCCATTTTAGAGATGACACTAATTTGCTCAAGAACAGAAAGGAGGAGGCTGAAGCAAGGATACGAGATTACTTCTCAAGTCTCCAATGTCGTAAACTCTGCATCATAATCTTCCAGAATATATATGTGCAGACTCTCCTATTGAGATGGATGGAATTTCTTAGAGGTCTTGATTTTCCAATTAGCAAAAATGGTTGCTACTTGAAGGAAAAGGTTGTATTATTACTATGTATACCCCAAACACCTGCATGCATGTTGTCTCACTCAGCAAGAGCAGTGCAGTCATCCCACATCGCTGCATCTTCCTTTTGATGGGGATTGTGGCTCTCTGGAAGTCTTTCTGCTCCTGCATTTGGACTGTGCAGCCTGACAGAATCTGGCCATGCTTCTAGGGAGTGTGGTTAGGTCTATAAGACCGGAAGTTAAGCACTGACTCTTCTTTTCCTGGGGACCATATACAAAGCACTGCTTCCAAACAATAAGTCATGGCCGCTGAGAACTGGGTGACCGCACTGTGGGGGGGGGGAGGGGCTGTGCCCTCACCATTGCCTTCCTTCCTTTATACAATAGTTTTAGCACCTATCCCTCTGCTGAGATTTTCAGAGTATCCTCAAATCTGAGCCATGACTGTTTTTCTCCCTGGGATGTCTTTTCCCCATTTATTATTCATTCAATTCTTTTTTTTTTCATTTTTCAAGGCTGGCCAAAACACCAAGTCTTCCATCACAGTCTCCTCCAGTCCCTTCACCTGCAGAGGATCACTCCCTAATGTGATCTTGCCTGTACTCCATGGATTCTCAGAGGCGCTTACCACTTTTTGTGCTATGTTATAACTGTGTGTGCGCAAGCTTTGTCTCTTACTTCTGACATGGTGTTCCCACCTCACAGCTGCTGCTAGCCAGGTCCTAACACACATCACTGCAAACTATTCTCACTTCCATGTTCTCTGCAGCTGATCAAATTTCCTCTTGTACATCACTGCCCTGCTATCTGTCCTCTTATTGTACCACTTCTTATTTCTCCTACTTTCTAACTCTTTTATATTTCTTCTGCTTGGATTTCACCAAGCATCATTTATTTTAAGTTGCACTTCAGTCATTACAAGTAATGACTATATGTAATTTTTTTCTGTCCAATGTGATGTTTTGGTGTTTATATTGTGAGGTGATTAAATCCGGCTATTTTAGACAGCTATTCTTTTTATATGCTTATGAATTTTCTCTAGTTAGAACATTTAGAATCTCACCATTAATTTTGAGACTTGACAGGCAGTGGTGGCCCAATGCTTTATTCCCAGCAGTTGGGAGGCAGAAGCAGGTACATTGCTGAATTCAAGGCCAGCAATAGTTGACATATACAGATCAAGTTCCAAGACCGCCAGGAGTACACATAGAAACCCTTTCTCCAACAAACAAAAAACAAGCAAAAGAGTAAAATGGGAGGTGGTGGCACATACTTTTAATTTGAAACATGCAATGTATTCGTCTCATTATTACATATAATCCTTGTCCTGGGTAACAGAACAAATTTTCCTGACATTGTCAACACACAAAATCAGTTATGAGTATAGTGTTCAAAAGACCCAATAACAGAAAATTAGGGGTCTAGATTGTGTGTGTACATTGCTTGAACCATGAAAGCAACTCTGAAAAGTAGAAACTTATATCTTCCCCATAGCACAGAGGAAAAACCTGGACTCAACGTGTCCGCTTGCTCAGGTCACATGGCTCTGCATGGCTTGGCTGGCGGACCCAAACGGTCCCACTGCAGACACACCCACTCCACCCACACAAACACAGAAGCATTGTTTCTGTTTGCCAGTGCTACACTTGATCATGTCATGGCCACATTCTATTCAAATCAGTTTTGAAGACAACTGGAAAGATTTTATTGGTCTCCTGGGAACCTTGCCCATATGAATTCTATAACAAAATACCAAACATCAGTTGATATTGTCAGTGAGAAGAAAGAGCAATTACTCAGTTCCCCGCTTGCTGTCCAATTCCACCTTCACTTGTCAGACTGAGAACCGTCCACTGGCATCATGGAGCCCTGCTCCTTTGCTGTGAAATATCCTTGAGTTGGTTAAAAATTCACACCCTGCTTCCTGCTTTTTGTTTTGTTTTGATGGACACAGAAGGCTGTGCACAGAGAAAAGCATTTTAAATAAATGGCCAGCCTTGACAAGAGACATGTCAATGACACTGGTAGAGCTCTCCAGCATGGACCGGAAGCATTCCTTCCAAGGCAACAAGGCAGAAGGAACAGGGTGGGGAACTTCCGCATCTGTGTTCCTCTGTGACTTCTGGCAACAGCCAAGGATCTCATCTCTGAAAAACAACTCCGGTTGCTACTGGTTTTAATCTTACAAGCTACATAATTAACACGTGCCATTGCTGAAAATCTAGAAAATAATGTTGAGCAAGCAAACAAATGGTGATTGTGCATTTTGTCTATAAAAATGGGATACTGTTGAACCAATTATTTCTTTATAACAAAATAGTGAGACTATTTTGAAGGTAAGTCATGCGCACAGCTTAGCCTTTAGCTACATGAACACACATAATCCTTGTAATACTGTTTTTTTTTAAAAGCAGTTCCTGTGTTAGATATTTATGTTGTTTCCATTGCAATGTGTTATAAACAATGCTTTGCAGGAGGACCACTGTTGTTTTCCCTGGAGAAAAAAAAATCTCCAGATTCTGCATTTCTAAGTTAAAAAGGTTTCAGATAACTTTCCAAACAGAATTGCTGTTCGGATGGATAAATCTTTCTATGGAAATTTGATGACAGTTTCTCTATACTCTGAACAGCATGGGTCTTTCTTTGAGGGGTTGTCCTTACCAACTTGAAGGATATTTGTGGGTATCCAGTTCTTTCTGCACATCACCAATCTCTACCATGAACATTTATCTTTCCAAGTCGCCTGTGTTTGGTAGGGAAATGGTTTATCTATATTTGATTTATGTTTCAATATATTTAATATACTCAATGTTTTATGTAGCTCACATATCCACATTGGAACAATTGCCCTTTTTATCATTTCAAAGAGTTTTAAAGAGTTTGATATATAAAGGACATTGGCTCACCAACACTCACATAATCACAGCATTTTTCTTCTTTTTAAAAAGGCTTTTGGTCTTAATTTTTTTCCTTAAAAATACCATACACACAAGTATAGTCAATGTTTTCTCTTTGGCCATTTGTTAATTTAATATTTGCCTCATCCTGGGGTGAAACTTGGGCTCTCACATGGGCCAGTGAGCAGTGCACCAGTGAGCCATGCCTGGGCACAGGAAGCAATTTCTGAGCACCGTCTCTGGACCTAGGTTAGGATCTGCTCAGAGAGACCTTCCCTGTTCTCAGGAACTCACACATTGCCTTTCTATGCTTCTGTTATGGAATCTATTTGTTCAATGTTGTGAGATAGGAATTTATAATGAAATAGCCCAGTGCTGATTGGAAGTCAGCCTTTTCTTCATTTTATATGAATCTGTCTTAATTCCATACCAAATCATGAGCCATTGTGAAAGGTGCCATAGTCTGGCAGCTCAGTGTCTAGGAGAGAAGGGAGGGAAGTCTGTCCAGGCAGAGGGGTGCATAGGGAGGATTCTTGGTTTATCCAAAGCCACTCATCAATTTTCCATACAGTCTCAGTATGTAGCCCAGGCTGACTTTGACCTTGAGATCTCGGGGGTTGTGTAGGAGCTGGGATTACAGTTCTGTTCACCAGCACCACGGAGAGACCATGTGGGTAGCAGAAGAGGAAGGAAGCATTGTGACTAGTACCAGCGCGTGAAGTAAGCTACAGTTAAACGCCGTTGAAGCCTGCCACGTGTGGCTGCTGTCCGTCGTCAGGGCTTGCTGCCCAAAAGCATCTCTGTGGGTTTTGAGCACCAGCTGAGATGCTTCTGAAGGCCCGCTCTGCTGTGCTCTGGGTGCCCACGCTGCACACAGAAAGACAAGCCCGTTCTCTGTTGTTAAGCGAACATTTCTTTCCACCCAGGGTCTGTGCTGTGATGCTTTCCCTGCGGACTGAGATTCCTCTTTCAGTGCCATGCCGCTCCGCCTGTGTCTGACCCTGCTCCCACCACTCCGCCCATAAAAATGCGCACAGCCTTCAGTGACCTGAATGTGTGGAAGCACAGACGCCCACCTGTAGTTTTAGGTGTGTGCCTTGTTCATTTGTTCTGTGGATGTGTTTCACTTCAGATGTCATTTTGTCATGTTAACCAACTCAGAATTTTTGTCTGGAATTATACTTGTTAGTTAATTTAGAGATAACTAAAAATTCCCCATTTAAGCACATGATATCTTCCTCCATTTAGTTAAATCTTTTAGTTTCCTATTCATTCTTATTTTTGTGGTGCTAGAAATAGAGTGCAAAGTCTCAAGCATGCTTTGTAGGTGCTGGAGCCATGGAGCCATACCCAACCTGATCTTATGTATCTACCTTAATAATAAAGTTTGTCATAGTTTATATCCTTGATACAATTGGTAGTTTGATAAATGCTATAAAGTATCTAGAAATTATTTAGGGAAGTCACAAATTATCACTCTATCCTAAATTTGGAAATAATTCTCTTCTCTGAGCTTGTATAATACTAAAAGTTTATTGTGCTGTTCTTCATCTTAAGAAAAAAAAAGCTACAATGGGACAACAAAAATGTAGCTACAAATAATGGAGGCTGATTGGGAGATTTGGCAATGGTACCTGACAAAACTGTCAGTTCGGAACAGAGGGTACTAACAGACACTTACACCCCGATGATGGTGTTTCCAGGTAGATGCCTGGTACAAATGGAAATGGAGACTGCACTGCATGATTTTTCTACGAGTCAGTGAAAAGGTATACCTGGGTCAGTGATACCAAGAGGTTCGTTTGTCTCTACGTATAGGCAACTACCACGGATTGAGGGTGTAGCTCAGAGCTGAGGGTGTATTTACCACACCCAGGGAGCTGGGTTCAATCTCCAGAACACACAAAGAAGAAAGTTTATGTAATTCCTATGATGTTGTTTATCTTGGGGGCCTCAAAGCTCAGCAATAGCTCCTCATGTATGTAGCTGAGTCTCCCAACCAAACAGACAGAGCACTGCAGCGCGCAGCCCTTACGGAAGTGGCTTGGCCTTACAGTGGTGTGTGAGCCATTTCTGCACGGCCATTTCACTGACAATCTTACCAAGCACTTCAGGTTAACTCCTGCCTTCCTAAACCTGATGGAAAATGAGCCTTGCTTTCCAAAAAGACAGCCCTTCACCCATTCCCAATTACAGAGCTGTTCCTTTCCTAATCATTTTCCCTAATGAATAAGCCAGCTTCTTGCTTATCAGCAAGAGATTAGGTTCTCAGGTGAATGAGCGGCAGACCTCAGTCCCTGCTGTTTTATAAGCACCCCTGAAGTATCTTCTGTCTTGTGAAGCACTCTCAAAAATGTGATGGATTTAATAGGAGTTACCCTGATAGGTTTATCAAGCTTGTATAATATCCACCCAAGTTCCTTATTCATTCTATGAGCCATTTATCCTTAAGGAAACTGTGATGTGTCAACACAAACTAGAAAGTTGGTGAGGTGTGGTCATGTGACCAGATATGCTCTTAAACCTTGCAGGCTAAGATGGTTTTTTGCCTCTGCTTCGTAGAGTATGAGTGTAATGTGTTGGTTCTTGGTTTTTCCCCAGGGATGTGGGAAACCGGTGGGAAACAACGGTGTTGGTGATATCAGTCTGTTAGATGAAGGTCTGCCATCAAGCCAGGGCAGGGTACTCTCCAGGCTCTTTCATTTCTCAAACAGATGTGAACTCCTTCCAGAAGGAAGGAAGCTTGTTACTCACAGGCCATCTGCACTGCCAGGGATACGATGATCTCCAGGTCATACTGTGTATGTGTCAGTAGTGTGCTTGAGAGAAATCCTATCCAGGGAGAAGTGGAGTAAGCAAATATAGTTTGTTTATGTTGATGTTTAGAGCCACATTGCACAAATCCAGTTAGGAAAGGACAAGGAGCTCCTGGGATCATGTCATAGCACTTATATTTACTGACATTGACTTCAGGGCGATCTCTCCCTCTGTTGAAGACTGTGATGTGAAACAGGCCTTTGATGCTAGTCATGTCTGAAAGCCCTGTTCATGAGAACACAACATACTCTGGAAGACAGCCCTGGGAAAAAGAACCTGATCCTTATTCCAGTAGTTAACACTGCCACATGAGGGGCTGCCTTCCTCCTAGAGTGTCATTGCTCCAACATGATGCCATTCTTGGCTGGATGTTGGAGTGGCCTGCTCATACCCACAGGAGAGTGGATGCCAGGGCTGTGTTGTTTAACATAATTCTTTTTTTTTTGTCCCCTCCACCTTGGCTTTCTTTCTTTCCTTTTTAAGTAAGTCATTCTTTCACAAGGCTGATTTCATTCCTTTCTGAAACAAGGTGAAAGATACATGAACAATATCCAAATCAAATTCAAAATACCAACCACCAAGCCCTGCTGGTCTTCTACCAGTTAGACTTGAGAACATCCTGGACCCATTTGTTCTAGAGTTTCCTTCTGCAGGTAGGGAAGTCAGATTCTAAAAATAGTCTCTAATTTCTTTTCTTTGAATGGTGGTTATTTTTATCTGTTTCCTTATTAAAAGGTGCAGGGAATTGAACCAGGTCCTGTGTGAGCTGGACCAGTGTTCTACCACTGAGCCACACCACTCAGCCCTTCATTATTAACTTTAAAGTCTCAGATTATAGAAGTAATTGATGTTGCAAGGCATTCAGAAATTACAGAAAATTGGTAAAGTTCAATAAAGTGAAATCCATTTCTGGGTCCAGTGTCCAGAGAAATATCTCACATCTTAAAACATGTCAGGTCATTTGTTATTCATGAGTTTGACCTGCCGTCTTGGGAACACTGTTCAGAACAGCTCTGGACTGTGTCACTCGATAGGAGAAAAGAACCCACTTGTCGTCCCACAATTCCTATTTTCTGCCCAACATGGCCCCAAGATTCTCTCTTGTAATGTTTAGCCTTGTCCCTTTCTCCGCAGTTCTGGGCCTGTTTCCCTTCAGATGGCATTAGTGTGAGCTTGCTTTAGGACTCAAACCGGAAGGAAACAGATATTTTCAACACCAGGTTACAGCTTCTTACATCTCGACCCGGTAAAGAACTGATTGTAAAGGAGGCAAACTCAAGAACTGGGTACAAACCAAGCTATTTTCAAAGCAGGCACATATGTACCCACACAGGCACCCACAAACAAGCTATCATGGTTAGCCAGACTCACCCGAAACTGTTGCCAAATTCCTCTGACAACACAAGCTATGAGCTTGACCTCTCCCCCAGCGTTTGGCTGATAGGAGTTTCTCTATCGAGCATGCTCAGCTCTCTGGCTCTTGAGAGAGGCACCTGCCTGCTTCTGCAGTGATATTTCAGCACTTTCATTCAACCTGCACTCTTCAGTGTTTTGTCAGATTTCCTTTTCAGAGTCTGCTCCACCCACAGACAGCAGGAAGAATGGATTGCTCAGAATACAAACAAGGGAAGCTACAGCCTTGAACGGTGGCAGAGACTCCAGCAGTCGGAGTGGGCTTTTCTCTCTCTTGTTTCTTTTCAGTAGGAGACTTGAGCAACTTCCTTGCTTGGCCCAGGAATATGCCTGTCACGCTCTCCTTATTTGGTCGTTAACAGGCTTCGCTGGTGGTTCCTAGAAAACACCGCGATGGATCTTTTTAGGGCTCACAGAGTGTTCAGCTAAGTCTGCAGATGAGATGCCTGCCAGGAAATTGAGCTTGAACAAAATTTTTTTTAATCTTTAAAAAATTATGATCAAGCAAAGCGCACAAGTTGCTTTGGGAGAAAAGCCCTGAAGACAGCAACTCTGAGGCTGCCTGTGATCTCAAGGCATATTGGGGAAACTCAACAGGGTAGAAGAGTTTCTGAAAGCCTCCATGTAAGTATTAAGACACTCAACCCAGTATGAAGAAATCCTGCTTGAAAATGCATCACCAGAGCAGGAAGCAAAGAATGTAATCTGAAATATATGATCTCATAATGAGAGATCGCAGTTGGAAGTTTGGGTTTTCTTTTAAAATGCCCAAAGCAAAACTTCCATATACTTGCAGTATGGATTGTCTCGCTAAGGATAAACCAAGAGCAGAACTGAGGCCCAGTAAGTCACTTCATAGCTGCTCATTTAAAGGCAGTGTGCTGGATAGTTTTATGTCAACTTAACAAAAGCTAAAGTCATCTGAGAGGAGGGAACCATAATTATGAAATACCATGGGGCTGTCGGCAGACCTGAAGGGCATCTTCTTAATTAGTGAGTCATGTGGGAGGGCAGAGCCCATTGTGGGTGAGAGATCTCTGGGCTAGTGGTCCTGGGGTCCATAAGAAAGCAGGCTGAACACAGCAGGGGAGGCAAGCCAGTGAGCATAACTCTTCCATGGCCTCTGCATCAGCTCCTGACTCCAGGTTTCTTACCTCTTTGAGTTCCTGTTCTTAATTTCTTCAATAATAGACTATGATAGAGAATGAAAGCCAAATAAATGTTTTCCTCCCTAACTTGCTTTTAGTCATGGTGTTTCAAGTCAGAAACTGGAAAAAAAAGTCTCTAAAAATGTTTAACCACCAACTGGAGGTGATCCTAGAAGCAGTTTTGAAGTCAAGTTGATTAAAATCACAAGTCCAAAAGATGCTGAAGATGAAGATAAATTGATACTATGATTTTAAATGATGTCAAATTCTTATTCACTCTCACAAAACTTCTTGTTTTAAGTTCAAATTAAACATTTAAGTATTAGCCCCAAAACCTTTCAGGAGACAAATATAATCTATGGGTTAATGAATCTTGATATTATTTACTTTAATTAATTTTTATTAGTTAAATAAAATGTGGCACATTCAGGGTTGTAAATTGCTAGAACATGACCTTTTTTTTTTAAAAAAAATCTCAATAGGAGCACAAACTTTAAGACAAAGGCATTGTGTTTCATGGTGACATTACCTCAATCTGTCAAAAAAGGATTTATTGAGGGTACCTTGTCCTAAGCAGCCACTGTGAGAAGATTTCTAGAAATACATTACTGATCCAAGCAGATGTGACTCTGGTTTGTACTAAGTCCAGAGTTTATAGGAAGACACAGGTAATAAGTTAACAAACCCGTGAAAAATTGCTTTAGTGGCAAAAAAGTAAGTCAATGACAGTCAGTCAGACTTGAGAAATGGATAGTAACAGAATGTAGTGTCTACCAACCACAGCGATCAAGGATAAATTCCTGGAGAAGTGACATTAGGAAGAGGTCTTGAAAATGATGACCTAGCTGAGAAAAATGGACATAAATTGAGGGAGAAATGTTCGTGTGTGTCCTGTGTATGCAAGGCCTCGGGGCAGAGTAGAGCTACGCTGAGTTAAGCACAGAGGTAACACTGAAATGACCTACGTAGGAAAAGCAGTGTCTGAAGGCTGGGAGGAGGAGAAGAGACATTTAGGATGCTGGGCCAGTGAGGAGACCAATATAACAGCTTAGGAAAGATGCTAGGACCAGCGAGGTCCAAGAAGGGTGGGGAGGTGGATTCAAGGCATCACTCAAGGTTGAGGGTGATCGGTACACATAATGTACATGTGAAAAGTGAGGGCGTGAGACTGTGAATACGGATGTTCTAAGGATGTGAGAGAAACAAGGCGTGCTATCTGAGTAGTTGAACAATTTCCCTTTTGCTGAGATAGGGGAGAATGCTGGATGCATGGTTTGGAGCTGGAATGTAAAGTCAAGGGTTGTATTTGGAACACATTAAATGTGAGATGTTTTTGAAGCACCTGAAGGTTTGGTCAAGCAGGCAGAAGAGCTTCAGAGAAAAAGACCAGGACTGGAGATGAAACTTTCTGAGTCATATATGTGTGAATTCTGTTAAAACTGTGAGAGCTGATGGGTGGGGGGGGGCATTGCAACACAGGGTGAGAGAAGCAGAGAGGTCTGAGAAAACTGCAAGGATCTTGATGCTCAAAGAACCAGTATCTAATCCACGGACAGGAAGAGACAGGGCAGAAAGGGTTAAAAATAGGTGTGTGTGTGTGTGTGTGTGTGTGTGTGTGTGTGTGTGTGTAGCCATAGGAACCAGAAAATGGGGCAAGAATACTGGAAGTATTCAGCAGTGGGCTTCAGTGTGGGGATTGTGGGAGGAAGGGAAAGGAGCAGCTTGCTGGGTTTTAAGCAGGGGTGTCAAGGTGACCTTGGCTGGAAGTTTGGTGGAATGGGGGAAAGGGGAAGCCTTATAAGTTGTGTGAGGAGAAATGAAGGTGAGGTTCAGGTAGGGAAGCTACTGTTTACAATGGATACTGTTATTCTTAAATGTAAAGTGAGCATCGTCACTGCTTCCGAGTGGCCACTTCCACAGCAGCGTTTGCACACCTGGAGCGTCCCAGACATCCCCACCATCCAGCTCCAGTGTGTCTCACTCTGGAAGTCTGTCCTGACCCCACAGATCATCCTTGTCCCAAGCCTCTGACCTCGTCTCTCCTATAGTTTAAAAAAAACAAAAAACAAAAAACAACTTTTTTTTTTTACTGTAGATCATATACTTGTTTTGTAGCAGGCCTATCTTAATAAAAGCCCTGAAGATTCGTTCCTGTTGAAGTGTATGTCACAGTCTCATTTACCTTGAAGACTAAATAATACAGATGACCCTATGTACCCATAGTTCCTATACCCACAATTCAACCAATCATGGATGAAGATATTTGGAAGAATCTTTGCATCTATACTGAACGTACACACTTTTTACATTGTTTTCTGAGCAACACAGCACTACTGACATAGTGCTTATACTGTAGGCATCATCTGTGACCTAGAGGCAACTTAAGGATAACAGGTGCTATGAAAACATGCAACTATTTTGTAAAATAGGCTTAAGCATCTATAGATTTTGATGTGTCCACCCTCATATCCCCTTGCAAAACTGTATCACACTTTCTTCCTCCTCCTCCTCCTCCTCCTTCTTCTTCTTCCAATTGATGCATGCATGGACACCATTTGCTTCCATGCCCTGGCTACTGTGAAAAGTACCGCAGTAATTTTCAGGTGCTTAGCCCAGCAGCTCTTCGTGGTGAGAGCTGGAGGGTGATGTGCAGTTCTCAGCCTCTTAGTTATTCCCCAAGCTGAGAGAAACCAGACCATGTTTGTATGCTGTTAGTAATGCCTGCAAGGGGAAGAGACAGCCGCTGGGCAGAGAGCAAAACAGCTGGAGGAAGAGACAAAGACGTGGGAGAGGCAGCACTTGGGCAGATGACAAACACTTGCTGTGCAGAAGAGAGAAGGGCGGCGTGGCCGGAGACATGGTCCTTTACTAGCTTTGGCAGGGGGTAAGAGGAAGAGTCCTTCAAACTGCTTCAGTCTTCTCTGAGGTGTGATGCAAGTCCATCATCTGGGGTGATGGAAGGGAGGAGGAGAAGGGAGAAGAGGAGAGAGGCTGTGGAAAGGAGTGATGGGATGTTCTGCTACAGGGTGATTTCGAATTTGGCTGCTCTTTAGCCCCCAAAGCAGAACTTACATAGTATTCTGGCAGCTGCCATTTTGATTGTGATTTAATTGGTGTTCGGTGAGGCCCGGACATTGTAATGTTAAAATTCCCCTATCTGAGTGCCATGTGTTTCATGGGTAGAGGATGAGAGAAAGATGAACACTGTGCTCACTGTAAAACCTCTAAAAACATCAGACACACACTGTAAGGAATAGACTGGGGGTAACCTAGACCTGGAGGGGGAGCAACAGTAAGAGCACAGAAATTCTTAGCTAGGAACAATAACGTTGCTTCGTTTTTAACATTGATTACATAGCATGGTGAACATAGCTGATAGCTGAGTACTGTGCTCAGGAGAGGAAATCTCAGATAGTTTCATCACAAAAACAATCAAGCATTTGGGGTGATGGATATGTTAATTAGCTTGATTTAATCATTTCACATCACATTAAAAAAAATCTCAGCATCACTTTGTACTGCACAAAACACCCACAACTATCATTTGCCAATATAAAACAAACAAACAGAGGAAAGCTCCCAGGTGAGCCGGAAGTGCCACGTGGTCGAGGCTGGCTGTTTGTGAGCAGGAAAGTCAGCTGGTTAGAGAACACTGGCAGGGTTCCTGAGAGTGTCAAAGCCCCAATTTGAGATTTGCAGTCATAAACTTGAAGGGAAATGAGCCAGTGCAAATTGCAGGGTGTGTGTGTATGTGTGTGTTTCCTGGCCCACATGTGAAAGTCCAGCAAAACTGTTCATTAGATTTGTTTTTCTTTTTCAAGTCACTCAATTGAGGACCCATCTATTTCTCACCAGTGTGACTATCTATAACGATAACAGTCAATCTCACCATATGACCAGCACGCCTCTAGACACCGTACCTAACAGTCCTGACAGCAGCCAATGTGTCCACTCTGCAAAGGAGAAAGTGAGGCTTAGGAGGAAACCCAGGCACATGCTGACACACATAGTTAATGAACCATGGCATGGCATCCGGGTCTAGAAAATCTAGACTTTAAGTCTGGGCTCCTACACTCACCCCTCCAAAACAAACATGGACCTCCTTCCAGCCCTGTCCTTCCTTCTTGATACACAAATAAGATAGGAGAATTAACAAGAATTCACTTGGAAAGGACCCTTCATAGGCCTGGAAAAAAAGCTTTGACAAACTACTGGCACCAAGCACGATGGGGCATACCTGTAATCCCAGCACTGGGAAGGACCAGGAGTTCCAGGCTAGCCTGGGTGACAGACTTAGATTAGCCTGGGTGACAGAGTGAGATTCTATATGAAAATAAATAGATAACTAACTAAATACAGAAAGCAAACAAATGGGAAAAAAACTTGAACAAGACCATCCAGGATACACAGGTGTAGTGAAAGGTGAAGGGTGGACCTAGTTAAAGCTGGCTGTGCAGGGCTGAAAATGCAAGCCGGGGGCAGAACTGAGCGTCTCCCCACACACTTGAAGAATGCTTCAAAGGCAAGCCAGGAAAAGGAAAGGTCAGGTGAACTTTAGCAAAAAGGAATATCTGAGGCAGATTTGGAATCTGCCTCTTCCCAATGGAATCCTGAGCATCCACACAGCTCCGTGCTAAAGCCACTGAGGCAGTGAACTGTCCGCAGGGAAGGTGGCCAGGATGGGGTCTAGGCCAGTGCCACAGAGTGGAAGGTACAGACAGAAGCCATTATTCCTGGTGGCACCAGGAGCAGCCTTCTGCTTTCACACCCTTGACATGAGCAATCTTGTGATGGACAGACTCACTGCAGCTAGAATTGCTTCTCCTCACTCCCAGCCAGGCTTCATCTCTGGCTTCTCGACTCCTGCCCTGGCAACTGCTTTCCCAACCCCCAAGGTTTCAAGTCCCATGACAAAGTTTTGACATGATTCCAGAGGGTACTGAAACTGGCTGGGCTCTGGCTGCAACAAGTGTCAACACATGGAAGTTTCCAATATGTGTGAGGCTTTGGAGGAACGTGACACTAAGATACCATTGGACGTTATTGCTGAGCCCATCCGTGGCCAGGGACAGCAGCCCTCCCCAGCCCCCTTTTTAACTCATTTATCTGTCTTTGAAGGTACAGGGAGTCATCATTCTGCTGGACTTAGCCCGCTACTTATTTCATGCCTTGTTGCAATCAGCGCCTGCTATGTTCATTTGAAATCTAATCTCTGTTCTGTCCCTGACAATGAGCTCAGCAAGGCTGAAGGAGGGTAAGTGAAGGAGGTGAGTTGTCAAGTGGCCCTTGATGGGTGATCAGCAGAACTGGAATTGAAATCTGGTGTTTTCCAACTGAAGGTCTGCACTCTGGAATTAAACTCTGATGTATTGTTGTAAGGAGTCACTTTGGCATCTGCCAACAATGCTTCAGGAGGGCAGATATCCCACGACCCTGGTCTTCTGTTAGCTCCTTCCAGGAGAGCGAGGCTGCACCCCTGAGGCAGCCCAGCACCTGAGAAAATGCCAGCCTTTGGTTTCCAGAAAGACTCCCTGTGCTCAGTGTGCAACCCTGCAGAGGCAACGGGGTTTCAGAGCCATTTCATGCAAATAGATAGTATGACGTCATAACACTTGCAAAAAAAAAAATTCTTCCTCTAGTCTGTGTTTGGGGAGAATCCCTGTCACTCTGCTTCCCTTGCTCAGCTGGAACTTTGTTTTGGGGGAAGTTGAAACAGAGTTTCCCAAAGATTAAACAGGGCTAATGAGGAAGGGAGGGGGGTGGTTTCCAGCCAGAGCAGAAGTTTCTGCATCATGAGGAAATTAATGGCTTACCTTGCAGGGCCTCCTTACTGAGGGAAATGTATGTGACAGTGATGGTGGCTTTCTTGTGTCCTCCTTCCTCAAGCCCTTTGCCACCAGCTCAGGTCTCCTGCTCACATCCCCTTTGCTGTCTCTCTCTGTATCCTCAGTGCTCTGCCTTTCTCCATCCTCACTAAACTCACAATTGCCCTCCCCCAATATACCCTCAATACAGGGGATACAAGAGGCAAGAACTCATAGTGTGCGGGCCTGAGTTCTACCACTGATCTACGCCACAGTGCCCCTCTTGTCCAGCTCTCAAAAAGGTGTCCTGGTCAGAATCTGAGGGATCCAGCTAGGGGTGGGGAGAAGGCAATATCTGTGTGGCACGGAGTGTGAATGGTTCCTTTCAGCTGTGCTTCCAAGGTCTCTGTAGGATCTTGCAGAAGCAAGCCCGCAGCCAGAACCATGCCTGCCCACCTTTACACTCCCACTCTGCCCTTTATTCCCTCCTTCCTTTCCTCAGAACTGAGTCGTTCACTTGCCAGAGTTTCCCTCTCAAGCTCAGCCTCTGAGAAGCCCAGCTTAACATAGGAAATTCTTCTAGCTGGGAATCTGAGGATGAAATGAAGTCTCAGTGGGCATCTGAAACATCTGTGAAGGGTTTGCTTGGTCATATCACATCTGTTCCTGGTGGTGTAATGGTAGGAGGACTTAGAGAATTCAATGTCCTGTGATGAGACCTCACCCTGCCTAAGGTAACGCCATCATCCACTGTAGTCTCTGAAGGAGGCTCATGGGACTTTGTCTGCTACCATCTCAGCAACCTGTGCCTATAGCAAGACCCCCTTGGTCTCTAAGACACTCAAAGCAGTTAGGGAGTGTGGATTAGGGTGTGTGTGTGTGTGTGCGTAGACTGACCTCTGATGTTAAAGTATGGGAAGAATTAAAATCCAATATGTATAGATAATGCCCTGCTCAGTGAAGTGGGACATGAGGCATGTGCAGGGGCCTCCTAGGGAAAGCACAGGTGCCCTGTGACATTGTCACTGGAAGGAAGGGAGGCTGGAGTACTTAGGAGCTGGCTCCTGTACCACACAAGCTGACACTCTCCCGGCTTCATTAATTCCCTGGAGTCTCTAAGTTTCTGCTACATTGAGAATCATTCTCGAGTTCAAAGCACAAACATGAGCTACAGATAGGGGGTCATGCATGTGAGGGAGTCCGAGTCTACACAAAGCTGTCTCCTGAAACTAAGCTTGATCAGAGATGTCCCAAGGGCTCAGGATACCAAGCAGTAGAGAGAGCTGCTGTGGTAACTGCCCTAATAATCTTGAAGTAAATAGAGGGCAGTTTCCCAAAGGGAAACTTGATTAGAACTGGCTGCACAGACTTGCTTAAGCAGCAGTAAGACTGACCATCATGCCTTTCAACTGTTGGATCTCAGGTAGCACCAGAAGTATGTGACTACCTGAATCTTTTCAATATGCATACACTGAACACAGGAAATCTGAACAGACACATGGAGCTCTAAGTAAGTACATTAGTGTGGGCCAAAATATCTTGAAGAGACAGAAAAATGAAGAGCAAATTGAAGCCAGAAGCTATTCTGCCCAAGGCTGTGATCTCAGCTAAGCTATAACATAGTTGACAAGGCAAAGGTTGAGGGTGTTTGTCTGTCAGCTGCAAAGCTTGGTGCCCAACTGGCTGTTCCCACACATGTACTGTCCAGGGAGAGGATAAGGATGGTGCGCTGGCTGTGAGAACACAGTGCTACCAAACTTACATATCCATAACCTGGCCCTCGCTCTGCTCTCCTGCCCATAAGCTCTCTGAAGATATCTAGCTGTTTTTGCAACTTGCCTGGATGTTAAATTGTACTGGAGAGGTCAGCAATTGTCTAGTCTGCCTGTCAGGTTTGGTTTTTTAAATTTTTTTCCTCTCATCAAAAATGAGAAGTTGCCTCTGTGCTATGCACCTTAGGCATCCAGTGAAGTTAGTTACTGTGAGTCAGCCTGTGTGAAAGAGAATCTGGGACACTAACAAGGTTGAGCTTCTGTACATGTCAGACCTAGGCTTGATTTGAGGTGTGGTGGTCCACTCAGATCTCACCCCAGAGGGCTCCTGTCGTCATGCCTCTTGAGTTCTCTCAGGGGCTGCTCTCCAAACTTCTGAACTCCTTTAGTGAAGAGGCTGGAGCAGAGAAGGCTCAGACAGACCAGTGATAAACCCCTGGTTTGGCAATCTCCATGGTGTCAGAGGACGGAGTTTATGTCAGTGAACCAGAGATGAGACACAGGCTAATGACGAGGGGGCTTAAGCATCCATGCTCTCATAACCGCCACATACTTGTCTAGTCGATGCAAACTCAGGAAGGAAGCCCTACCGGAGAAGAGTCTGGCACGTGATAGGTAACTGATAAATATTTGTTAAATTATGAGATGTGCTTGGTCAACAAGCCTGTGAACAAAAGATGGATCTCAGTGGCCAAAGGAATGCCCCAAACAGCAAGACACCACCTCCTCCTCAGATTGGAAAGCTTATGAGGAGATCTGAGATTGGTGTCCAGAGGATGGCAATGCCATGTGCAGCCTGAGGGACAAACTATGTGCCCACACAATCATTTCAAATCCTGAAAATATATGGATCCTTTCACCTGACCATTTGATTAGCAGTGAAGGCTTGCAATGATCAGAAGGAAGGAAATCAGACAGCTCTCCTAGGTAAACAAGAATAGTTATCTCTGAATGATACCTTTATTGACACTTTCCCATAGTTTTCAGCTAACTTGTGTGTTCTGATTTTTCTACCACTTACATAGCTGCAATAATAATAAAAAAATAAAATCATGATTAAAAAATTAAAGTTAGGTTTGGACAGTTTCCAAAGAGGGTTTATTTGGCCAAACAGAAAGCTATAAAATTATATGTATTAGCTATACAATAAGATTTGCTCCAGGAAGTGAAAGGAGGAACTGACCCTAGCTGTGTGTGTGTGTGTGTGTGTGTGTGTGTGTGTTGACCTGACTGCTATACCTCTGTCCTAATCTTGGAGAGTGTCCTGGTAGCAAAGGCAAAAAGAGCCATGTGAGGTGATGCTGTCTTCACTTCCCCAAAGGGGAAGGCTGATAGCGTCTCCTGTGGGTGGGTTCCTCCAGTCAAAAATGGGAAGCTTTGTTACGATTTAAGACTCATATAGCTTTCTTCTGGCCATCACCAAAGGCTCATTTAAAGAGCCCATTTTAGAATGTCTTCCAAAGTTCTTAGAAATCAAGAAAGTGTGGAAAATAACAAAAGGAATGAAACCATCCTTGGCAATCACTAAGTGTTGAAAATTGTCGGGAAAGACCCTGAAATCAAAAGCAAGGATGACAAGGGAGACAGGGGTGATGTAATCAGCTCGGTAAAGCAGAAGAGGAGCATTAGAATCCGAATGTCTTGGTTTCCGCTCTCTGTGCTACTCCCTGCGGCTTCACCCTCTAGCCTGCGTCTTATGTGTTTACGCCTGGTGCTACCGTGTGTAGCTGTGCCATTGTGTGCGACTATGGATTATAGTTCCCAAGAACACAGGCATGTCATTTATCTCCCTCACCAGATCCATGTGCCACAAGCAGGGGGCATGTGGGGTGGGGTGGCCGACTGCCTTTAATGAAGGAACTATGCACAGATAGGAGAATTAGTGTAACTTTGTTTAATTTACACAGCTTTAAAACTTAGTCATGTTAAGGGTTGGTAATACCAAGCCAAATGGTACCAACTACACACTGGATTCTTGCCAAGCACGAGGTATGAGTCTATGCCTTCTTCTTCTACTATTTGGTTTCATAACCACAATTCTCTCAGGTAGGAGCTCTCCTTGGGCCCACCTAACAGATGAGAACAAGGGGGTACAGTGCTCAAAAAAAGCCTTGTCACATGTAGGAGATGGCAGCCCCTACGTTCAGAACACAGCATCCATTTGGAACCCAGACCTTCAGTTAGGAATGCTCAGGGCTTCTGCAGCAGGAATTGCTGTGCTTGCCATTGGCTGAGATGTGTCGAGCTAGGCACTGAGCTCAGTCTGTGCTGACCTCCCATGACTTGGATACCATTTAGAATGGTTTTACTTACTCAAGTCTAAGCCAGCACCTTAGTTATGGAGCCTGTGTGGAGACCCTCATCTCACTGATGTCTGCCTCCTATCTGTGGCAGAACAACTTTTGCCTGTCTGCATGTAGTTAGCTTTATGTCAGACTTCGGTTCATGAACTGGAGGGTCAAACTCTCCCTTGGCTTGGATTTCCTGAGAGACTCAGGCTGTGCAGGCACACAAGCTGTGTTTGAGCTTGAGGTCCCTCCTCCTTCCATCCTCTGAGAGACATCTGGTGCTCCTCAAATGGCAGAATTTTAAGACACTTTTATTATCCCAGTCAGGTAAACAAACAAAGAAACAAACAAACAAACAAACTTGTCTCCAGTGTTTGTTATTTCTATAAATGACAATGATTAACTTGGGATCTTTGAATACAATCCTCAGAATGAGTACTTATAGACACGGACTATGATCACTGAGAAAGGCAGCAGCCTAGGAGATGGGAACCAGACACTTGGCTAGAGGAGAGCCTGCTGAAAGACATGCAGGAAAGGCTCTCGGGGGTAGGGCAGGAGTGAGGTCCAACTTCTTAACATTTGATATGACATTTGCCATTTACAAACAAATTGGGCCACACTGGTAGCTATTCTGGATGTATACAGCCTTGGCCGTCAAATTGGCTATGCCTGCTAGTCCTTGCTGTCTGTCTATCTATCTTTCCTTCATCTTTTAGGTATTAAGTGAAGGGGAAAGGCAGTGGGAAGGACACGAAGAAGAGGAGGAGTATATGGCATGACTTGGAGATGCCTAGAGTTAGAGAGCAGGGGGCCAGTTTTTAGTTGTCCTAGCAAAAAAATTTAGTCACCCATCTTTACTCTTCCCTTTCCTTCACACTCCATCTTCCATTTCCAGGCAAGTGTTAGCTGGAACAGGATCCATTTGGGGGAAGGTCAGACTCATAAATCTTCTTGGATCCCAAAAACAATGTCTATATTCTTGGGATTTTTGTTCTGTTTTGGTTTGGTTTGTAAGATGGGATCTCACCAAATAGCCCAAACTATTCTCAGAGACTGAAGAGTCTCTGTCTCCCCCACGGAATCTGCAGCCATGTGCCACCTTGTTCCAATCCTGTTTTCTTTGCCATGGTTCACAGCATCCACCCCACTCTGGCCTCTGCTGTCATCTTCCGATCTGCCTCTTTCCTTCCTCTCTTCTATGCGTCCCTCTGCAGATAGGGACTGGGGGAGTCACACAACTAATACATTTCAGAGTAGAAATCAGAACCAAACCTCAACTTCTAGGCATGGCTTTCTTGCTGTTCTTAAAGCCTTCAGACGGACAAGAATAAGTCAGCTTTAATATAAGGTTTAAATTTGAGACAGTCCTCAATATATCCCAAAGTGGTGATTATAGTGATAGAAAAGTAGGTGACAGGCTAGTGGGTAGGATTGGCCTACTTGGCTAAGTCTTTCTCTTGGGTGTTGTGTTTTCAGTATGGGGGTAGGCTTGGGAGGGTGGCTCGTGTGTTGGTGTTTGCAACTCACAGACCAAGTGGAATCTGAAAAGCTGCTTTAAGAGGAAATACCCAGAGGACAAGGACATTATGAAACTAGAAGGGTGCTGAAGATCAGAAATGAAAGACTCTTATTGTTTTCAAGGAGAGATGCATTTTGAAGCTGGTGGCAAGAGACACATTATGATCATAATGTTGAAGTTGGGGTGGTGAGAGAGCAGATAACAGAACAGCGCCACACTCATTTTCTCCAAATGCTATTTTCTAGTAATAAAGTTGGAGAAGTAGAAGAATGCCATCAGTCATGTACTGTGGGAGGGTTTCGTTTAAGAGGCTCAAAAAGCGATGCAAGAGAGGCAGTAGTTGTTCAAGGGAAAGCGGGAAGGTCTAAGAATGGGCCGTGTTCCCCATTAGGAAGGAAATAAGAGGCAGCTCTCAGTGTAAAAGGATAGCAGACTTGGAGGTACCCTACTGGTTCAAAAAGGGAGAGAGATGACAGGGGCCGCATGGAGAAGACACAGTAGTGTAGAAGACTCAGACTGTAGGGAATGTTCCTGTCTCACACTATCATGGAGGCCAGCAAAGCCTAGGTTCAGTGTGGGTGGCAAGAGTCATGTGCTACGTGTTAAGAACAGTCAGATACTTTCTTCTCCAGCTTGTCTGTCCAACCTGCTTGCATAACTGTTAATGTTAAGAGCAGAAAATGCAATATAAATTGAGGACTTCACATTGTGGGCTAATTTATACATATTCATTTCTTAAATCTTTATTAGATACTGTTGGGACACACATCTGATGATTGACAGTGAAGACTAGAGCTCCATACTGTGGGCCATCAGATTAGATGGTTTGGCCATGCTTGGGCAGCATCTCTCTGCTGTCTTCATGCTCAGCCTTGAGTCAGCATGCCATCCTCTTTGTAATAGACAGCAAGCAAGTCAGGTAGGAGCTATCACTGTCCTAGGTGCTGAACCTTGGTTTGCAAACCACGAGTGCTAGTGGATATAAAAGAAAGATGCTCTCTGCCTGACTGATTTTTGTTTTGTTTTAATTTTTAATTTTTTAAATATTAGTTAGTGTTTATTAACTTTGTATCCCAGCTATATCCCGCTCCCTCATTCCCTCCCAATCCCACCTTCCCTCCCTCATCTCCTCCCTGCCCCTTTCCAAGTCTACTGATAGGGGAGGACCTCCTCCCCTTTCAGACTGGTTTTAGTTTAACATTAATTTATAAAGAGATCCTATCATGACCATGCATAGTGTGAGATCACTGTTTGTCTAGCCATTCCAGATTCTCCCAGGTCAATGTTTTTCTTAGAGTTGACAGTGATTGCAGAGAGCAACTAAATTCAACACTGATCTCATCCTCACAGCAATGGCTAATGCTTGCCTTGACTTTGTGGGGCACAATCCCATCTAAGTCCTCATATGACTGACTGTAAATTAAGGACACTTATGATATTAGAATGAGCAAAAATGGAAATCTCTTTTTCCAAGGAAGAAAAGAGATCATATGCAAAGGATTTGTCTAACCCTACCTACCACTGTGTGGTGCCCAGAGCCACTGACCTGGTATTAGAGATTGTTCTGTTAATTTAGATCTTCCCAAAGTTATTGCAGATGGGAGTCAAGGAAAGAGAAGAAGGAGAGAGAAGAGTAGGATGTGAAGAGAACTAGAAACAGACAAAGGAAGATGATGCAGAAAGGTCAGTCAAGAGAAGGAAATGAGGTGTCAGTGTGCTCAGGAAAGGGACTTAGAAGTGCTGGCTTCCTCTATCACTTATAAAATAACTTTTCATCATCTTCACAGATATCAGCCTTACGCAGACATATTCATTCTCTCTCTCTCTCTCTCTCTCTCTCTCTCTCTCTCTCTCTCTCTCTCCAGACACACACAGACACACACACAATATTCTGTTTCTATGGAAATCTACATTAGGATTTACAAAACCACAGGTTAAGAATAAAAATCCCTTTCTAACTGTACCATATCCAAAGCCACTGAATATCTCTCACCTTCTCACTTCTCAGCACACTACAGTCTTTTTTCATACCATCCCCCGAGCATTGCTTTGTCATGAAATACTAGAGATTATGTGGCTACTCTCCAAGTCTCTCTCCAATCCAACTCCCTCCAGGAAGTTTTCTTGTGTCACCTTATCTGCAAGAAACATCCCCCCTGGGTTCTCCAGGATTTTTAAATTACATTGCTGTTTCAGCACTTACCATGGGTGATTTTGTGATATCAGAAATCAAGCCTGAGGCTTTCTTCTTCATTTGAGCTTTGCATGAGTTTTGGAAGATAGGGGTGTATCCTCTCTTTTGGGGCTATGTGTGGGGTGATCAGATTAAAAGGACTTACAGGAGAGAAGATTCTAGATGGGTATTCTAATGCCTTCCTACACTAACTCAAAGGGCGAACATCTGTGGGGCTGTCTCCGGGCCTCTGCTTCCACAAGGCTAGCAGACAGGAAGGTGTCTGCTCTGCAACCTAAACACGAATCCAAGAATGTCCAAGAAAGGTTTTTCTGGCAAGAACCTTTCTAAATGAATTTGTGTGTGAATTTGGAATTGTAGGAAATAAGCTATACTTCTTCTTAATCTTCAGAGGAAAGATAATTGCCCTCTGGAGCAGAAAGGGGTGAATCAGTTGCCTGGAATCTCTGAAAATTTCTCCCAGCAATTCAAACAGATAAGATTCTGTTTAGATATCTCTAGGTGCTGAACAAAAGACTTTGTTTTGAGAATACACTAGTGCCAGAGAAGTAAGCTTCTGGCAGTATAGTTGTAGGAATCCCAGAGGAGGCACCCACCAGTTCCACGGCATATTTACAGAACATCTTCATGAGAGCTCAGGTACTTCTAGGGAAACAATGCTGTGGTACCCTCTCTCATATCCATTATCTGGGCCCCTGGGAAGGGTCAGCAACATAACATCTCTAGACTCAGCAGTAGTTTTAAATCCTACTGTCTCTAAGACCTTGGCTCTGTCTCTTCGCTATGAAGAATGTGAGGGTGGGTATGTTCTTCCTGTTCTCCATCATCATGTTATTCATGATAGGTATGAAAAACCAGGGTTCTTACCCAGGATTCCAGACCACTAGAAGCTGGAAGAACCCTGGGTTAGGTTGTAACTACACGTTCTCCTGTTTGAAACCTCCCCTCCTCTCCCTCAACTTACCCACGTGATCTGAGAAGCACGCCCTTTTCCTCTGACCTTCACATCTCTGGCCACATACAGGAATGCTGAGATATTTTCACTTAAGGATAGGACTGTCTCAAAATTGTAGGTATCCTATAAATGGGTAATATGGGCTGCTGATATACAGCAGGGAAAGCACAATAGAAAGGATGGCACTCGCTGTGATGAAAGAGTGTTTTCATGGCAAAATTTTGCATGGTGGTTTAAGACTTTTTATTAAAGACTGGGTTCCTTGGAGCTTCTGCATACACCAGAAAACACAGACTGCTAATTAGCTACCTCATTTCTGCTTGCACTCTAGGCTTTCATGCAGAACACTAGATTGTAGTGGTTCACCTGACAAGCCTGTGGAGGCAGCCTTCCCTCTTCTTTCACATAGACGAGCACTTTCTCTTCTGCCTAAATTCAGGAGAGGGTCAAGGAGCCTACAGACCCTTTCCAGGTCACTGGAGAGTCATTTTTTCAACCCACTGTCTTTTAATAACAGTGTATTCATTCATCCCAGATAAGGGAGAATCATTTCCCAAGGGTTTAAAAATCGCCAGAAGGTGCTGTATTATTTTGGTTGTTTTATTACATTGTGAACATCAGTACAAGGTTAAATACACACGGAGACAGACATCAGAAAGCAAGGAACATACACATCAACATTAACATATTTGTACATACAAAGGATACAGAGACACTGACAGAGCATACAGATACATGTACAATACAGACAACGGGCACAGGATGTTGCTACATCTACTACATGCTACACGAAACAGCATAGGGTACAGAGAACAGATGAAAGTTAACAAACATCATAGTTTAGCATTATCAATATCCATTTTCAGTAAACATTCAACAACAGCACACAAAGCATTATTACATGTCTGGGAGTAAGAAGGTCTAGGACCCCTCAGAGAGCGTGTTGGGGCCATCTCTGGCTAGGCTTGGAGAATAAGAGAACAATCAGGTAGCAGCACAAGGAAAAGAGGGGTGAACCCTGGAGGCTGGGTGAAAGCTATGGGCAGTTGGATATTCAAAGGCACCACATTCTCCAGTTCTCGGTGATAGCAGGAAGATCAAAACTTTGTCTCTGTGGCTCAGCTGAGCTCGGTCCAGGCCCCTATTCCACACTCGCCTCTGTCTTCCAGTTACCCTTGACAAATCCAGACATTGGAAATGACCAAAGAGGAGCCTGCTGATACTTTGTTGTCTGACCAGAATCCCAGCACTGGATAATAGGCAAAGGACATCCCTCTGTGGGTTGAGAACTTCCGGTCAAAATCTCCATGCTGTCAGCCTCAGGGCTCCAGCTCTAGATTTGCTAGCAACCAGCTGAACTATCACAGAAGAATCACCTTGCTGCTCTGATCATGTTTCTTTACTGTAACATGACAGCCTTAGCTAGGAGATAGCCTGTAAGACCGACCCTTCAAGATCCTATACAGAGAAACTGAGTTTTAATAGCACCACTTTCCAAAGGACAAACAAAATAAAACCTGAAATGGTTGACTGAAGGCAACCCAGCTTCCCAACCCTCCTCTCCATACCACTTACATCCCCGGTGAGGTCCTTGAGGTAAGGTCTTTCTGTGCCCAAATAACCTCAAAAAAGCTACCTTTTGTCCTGTTGATAGAAGGCTCCAGGAAGCTGAGGGTCTGTTAGATGTGACTCCAGGACCCCAACCAAGAGCCTAGCAGACAGGGAGGGCTTTTGGACCATCTGCGTTTTCACACATCAGAGAGGATGGACTGAGTCTAGAGATGCTCTCTAAGCACTGCAGCCTCTTTCTGGGTTCCCTGAGGCCCAAGGAGAAGGACCTCTGAAAGTGGAAAAACAAAGTGATATGGTATCAAGGAATTATCTACTTTTGAAGAAGCCCTGGTGAGGGGATAAGGACATAGTTTCCTTCCCTTGAGCCCTGTGACTCCACCATCATAAGAAAAAACAGCCCCCCTCCCATGCCCCTGACAGCATTGGAGCCTTAGAGGATGTGTGATGGGAGGGTTCTTTTTCTTTGGTTATCTCATTTCTCTATGCTTCAGAACATGCCCTCGTGAATGCCAGAGCTGTTTTCCTTCACACCCTTTCTCTCCCTTCGGCCTATAGCACCTATGGTGGGTGCTGCCAGCCTAACAGCCTTCCATTCCTAGAGATGAGATTACATCACCCCTGGGCTTTTCTCTTCAAGTATGTAGCATGGCTCGTTAATTCTTGTAATTAGCTCTGAGCCCTTTAATTGTCTTTTCCATCTTGAGGATGGCATCTGTTTGCTTGGCTCAATAGCAATGTTTTAGTCTATGTTCTTTAATCTTTAAGTCCTGATCTCTGAAGTCAAACAGACTTGAATTCAAGTCCCCTTACAAGCTGTGAAATCAGTTGGCCACTTAATGAAGCAGCTTCATCTCTGAGTCAGGATTCACAGAAATGCCTGCAGGCCAGCCCTTGTGAAGTCTGAGGTACATGGAAGATCCCAAGAATCCTGGCACATAGCTCACCTGAGAGTTTTTCCCGCTTTGCCTCCTGGCTTCCCTGTATGCCTAAACATACTCCATAATCTGGCTACTTCCAATAGAAACTTCTGAGGTGATGAAAGTTCCAGCATAGCCACTAACCGCATGATGAATTACCCCAAACATGGTTGTGTAACTCAGAAAATGAATTTTTAACTTAATTTCATTTGAATTAATTTAAATTTAAAGAGTTGTCTATGACCAGTGGCTCTTATATTGGAATGTGAAGAACACTTCCTCTGTGATTATATTTCTGATATACACAAGTGCTGTCTTGTGAATATATATACACATACACAAAAACTTGTGTTATAAAATGTGTCCTGGGGCTTGGGATGGACAATTGACATTATCATGGAAATAAGGCAGGTTAGTTCACTCCTGTGCCTTGTATTTCTCATCCCTAATACTGTTGGCCAGTGTTCAAGATTCCCTCCTCTGGGGGCTCTTGTATGGAAGCACACAGGCTGGACATAGCATTACTGCACGTAGCTGGTTCTGTTGACAGAGACTACAGTGTGAAGCTCCCTGGAGTTTCATAGCTGCGTAGTCTGGCTTCAATTTCTAACTATTCTTGAGCTCTACAAAGCTGCCTTTCCAAGTTGCCTCTGCTGATACCTGCTATATGTTGGGAAGGGTTTCCATGTGGCTAAAGAATGCATCGTCTGATGGTGTGAGGCAGATTGAAGAAATGGAAGAGAGCATGTGGCATCAGTCAGGTTCCCTCAGCCAGCTCTTCCTGGACTAGCATATCCAACTGTCTGCTGAGGCCACAGACCCCACCAGCTTCGTGTAAGCTGTTGCTCTCTGTCAATGCTGAGTGGGTATGAGCATTAATGTTTATATCTGTAGTCTATTCTAAGTGGCTGAGTGGCAAAGAGCTCTTCACTTAAAGCAGAGAGTTTTGGAGCCTACCAACTATCTTGTGAAGAGAGACCTGGGGAAGACATGGTTGAGAGTGAAGCACAGCCAATGTTTGTGTCTAGGTGTTGGTGAAATGCAGGCAGAAGTCCTGTAGATAGGCTGGGAAGTCTGTAAGGAGGAGCTCCATCACCTTTCCAGGGATGCCCCTCTGCATGAGGCTTGCCCTACACTGGATGGTTGATGTGTGCTTGGGCAGCAGTCGTGGCCCAGTGAGCCTCTCCATGGCCCCCGTGCTATCTTTCTCAATTCAGTGATGCTTTAGATGCTGGGTACATGCTGCTCCAGGGCGGGCCCTGGCCTCACAGCATTCCCTCCTCTCTTTTAAGAGCAGCTTCTTAGATGGGTGTTAACTCTCTTTCCCGAGGAAGCCACTCTATGCTGCTGCTAAAGGAAGGTGTGGCAGCATCTTCCAATCCTCCGTACCGCATTCTCTCCCTGTGACTGATCACAGTGACAAAGTAACAGCCACACTTGTGGAGTAAGAACACTATGCTGGCATGAAATGAAACAGCGAAGACTCAAAATCCTACCTAATCATTCGGGATCTCTGTGGTGTTTGGGATTCAGGTTCCACGGGAGCAAGTAGCTCCTGCTAAGTCAGTGGATGAACTTACAGTTGGGTGGATGGGCAAATGGATGAGTGGGGGTTTGGGCCAGAGGTAAAAGAGGAACTCTGGGAAATCTCTTTGGGGATCCTCCGTACACACATGGCCTTAATAATTGACACTTTCCCTCAGCTTCTAACTGTGTGATTTAGAAGTCTGGCCTGCAGCCAAAACAATACAACTGTTACACATTCCATAGATAAATCAGTCCCTTGATGCCTTAAAATGAAGGGGATGGAGAGGATGTGAGCCCTGAACATAGGGACTGACACGCCCACTTAGTTCTCAGGGATGACATGGCAGTTGGTTCATGTCAGAAACATGTTCAGCATCTATCTTCACATCACACAGGCAGAACATGGCATGCCTAGGACATGGGGTGCAGCTGTCACAAGAGGGCCTCTGAGAGTGTATCATGGGCATTTCTTTGCAACATTCTGGCAACTGGCATAGGAAGTGGGCACAAGAAAGTAGAGTACATACTATAGCCAGCCAGCATCTATAGCCAGGCAGCATCCGAGGCACGGACCAGCATCTCCTCTTTTCCTTCTTCCCTTCTCTGCAACATGGGGAGAGTCTGTAGCTTGCCTGGCCTCTGTAGAACACATTTTCATTTGGCTTCCATACCAGAAAATACAGCCAGTAACACAGCTCAGTCTACTGACTCCTCAGATAGAGGAAAGGAGGGTGAAAGCAAAGAGACATGCTGGGTGGAAAAGCAAGCTGCCCCAAGTTGCACACCTGGGGCCTCCCTGACTCCATGCCCATATAAGACAACTGTGGCCAGAATGCATTTGTTCTTGGGTGTCGGCTTCTCAGAGCTAGAGGCAGGTCAGTACCTTGCCCCACTTACCTTACCTGTTTGTTTGTCATTTTTGGCCTTGTTTTGTCATAGAAGCCCCATCTCTCAGTGACTCACTGACTAAGAGGCTCAGAATAACTGGTCATCTTCACCAGAGGCTTGAAGTCCTTAGGCAGTAATAATTCAGTTCATTTGGGAATGAGCATTTTGGTGAGAGTAATGGCCAACCTTTGACTCCAAGTGCTTTGACTTCATCGGTTCCAAACTTCAGCCTGGAGATCATGCTTCCCAAATGATTCTGACACAGCCAGGCTAGGTGATTCTGAACCACGCATTTAGTTGAGGTGCCTGAGCTTGTCACTAGCTTATATAGTACCTGCTCTAACTGTCTCCATCCTCACCTAGATCTCTCATAATCTGTTCACTGAAAGTTCTGTGCGTGTGGAGGAATTGGTGATGGGGGTTGGGGTGTTAAGTAACGTAGAAGCTCATTTAATATTCCAACACTCCAGCTAGTAGGTTACTAGTAAAACAAGACATGGAAGAGGAGAACTTTGCTTTGCAGAACAGGAGACTTCTGTTTTGTTTTGTTTTGTTTTGGTATATGCTCCAGGTAGCCTGGAACTCACTATGTAGTCCAGGCTGACCTCTAAAACCCAGCCACCCTGCTATGTCTGTCTCCCAAGTCTGGGATTACAGGCATGAGGATACCAGTTATTTTGTTTGTTTTTGTTTTGTTGTTACCTAGCCCAGGCTGACCTCAAACTCAGGAGCTTCTTCAGCCTCATCTTCCGCATGGTGGGGTTATAAGTGTGTGCTACCATGCTCTAAAGAGATCGGGGACTTATGGGTTAGGTTGTAGGAGGCAGCCACACAAGGGAAAAGGTCTGGACAGAGGGCATCGTACTAAAGAAGGGATGGGGACACAGGGGGGCTGCAGGTGGGAAGAGGACCTTCTGGCTTAGCACCACAGGTGTGAACAGCAGGGAAGAAGTAGGCACCCCACCCGGCTCAGCCCTCGCCTCAAACACCATGTGACTGAGGCCTGCCTTCTGCACAGAGAGCCTCACTTAATTGGTATTTCTTCTAATTATCTGATTTAATCACCACCTCTCCAGTGAGATAATTTTTAACTCAAATGAGAAATTAGTATTATAAAAGAGCAAGTATGAAAAAAAGAACAGAACTCAGTGAGGGACATGCGTTAAAGTGAGTCCATGTACTGTGCCTTTCCTTCTTTTGCTATTCAAGCCATCTTCTAAGTACCCGAAGCTCTACAGTCTCTGGGCAGACTCTTGTCAGCTCTCTCCAAGTGGGGGAGAAGTCTTAGCTGGATGTCAGGGCAGTGAGGCAGGCTCCCCTTCTTTCATTTTTTTTTAAATTTATTTATTTTTATCTCAATCACAGGTTAGGTACTTTGAATCCCAGGCATAGCCCCCTCCCTCATTCCCTCCTACCCTCCCACTCCCTCCCTCATCTCCC
>CM053757.1:51649382-51808878 GCA_028658305.1 Pachyuromys duprasi
GCCTTGAGGTTTGGTAGGTAATGTGTGTGTGTGTGTGTGTGTGTGTGTGTGTGTGTGTGTGTGTACCTAACACTGGCAGTAGGATTTTATGATTGGCTGGCTAGCCATGTGGCCACAATGGTCAAGAGATGGCCTTGCTACAGAAAAGAGGATGGTCTGTTGTGTGTGCAGTAGTCACTGGCCAAGGTTTCTGGCACATTTTTTTTTTTATGTGGATGGAAAAGTTAAATGAATTTCAGTGCTGAGAAAGTCAGGGATAGGGGTCCTGAGATGCCTCCAACACTAAATACATGAATGAATGAGTAGGGGGGCAGTGAGTGTGAATCATGACTTCCCTGAATGGACTAATGGTGTTAGAGTTAAGGGTACCATGGTCCCTAGACTGAGCTATAGGAGGACTTTGAAGAATGCATCCTTAGCATCAGTGGACATCTGGCATCTCATACATCTCATCTGTTTTTGAATGGGCATACTTGCATTGCTCCAAGAAAAATGGGGATGAGCCAGGCAGGGGCATCATGCTCCTCACCCCAGACTCCAGTGGCATCAACTACATGTCCAGCATCTTCCATAAGTTCCCTCCAGTTCACACACCATGATGCTAACTTCAAGTGGGTACTGAGTCCATGCACATTAAGTTCCCAGGGCCATTTGAGCCCTCCCTTTTAACCTTGTTCCTGACCCTAATCAAATGGATGCCTGTTGGGCTGTTTTCCTTGTAGTGCTTTTTACCTCAAATATTTTCTTTTCTAGTTATAATCCCTGATGCCAAAATCCACCCTTCATTCCTTCTATGAACTCTCCCTGGCCCATTGTGTAGACAGCAGATGTTTCTTCTGAGCCTCTGAGAGAGCTGCAGAGCTGGGCTTGCTCCCCAGATCAAGTACTGTCCTCTTAGAGAATATTCCCAGAAGATGCTGGCTGGGATGGGACCCCAGAAGAATCTAGGTAATCGTTCACTCCCTCACTCTATAGTTGTAGGAGGCTGGAAAGTCCATGGAAGAGGCCTGCAGACTAGACAATCTGCTTGTGTGCATGCTTTTGCTTGGGCTTCTTAGCTCTTCAGGAATTTATCCTCATTGCCCATATAGTTCCATCCCATCGGGATTCATCTCGTCTGCTGCCCTGCTCTGGTTGAGAGGGTGGAGACAGTGCTAAACCTCTGCAGATGTAGCTGAGCCTACATGTGAGTGATGTTCCTGGTTTAATAAGACTCACACTAATGTCACACTCCCTGAAACTCACAGAGGTAGTGAGGAGACCTCATGCAGCTGCCCAGTTGACCTGGTATACACTCATCCATCCAGGATCATCGCAGGAGAATGCTGCTCCCATGTGTTCCCACTACCCCTTCTCGATTTCCCCTCTCCTTGTCCCTACTCTTGCCCAACCCCTACTGTCTGTACTTGAACTTCAAGTACATCCTCCCTTCACCTATCATACTTTGGCCTCAACCCTTTGAGTACCAACAGGCCAGTGGGAGAATTTGGTTCCATCTCTCTGCTAAGGAATTTGAAACACAGGCCAAAGAGTAGGCATCCTTGGCATGCATGAACTAGAAAGGGTGGCAGAATGGGTATCTGTGCCACTAATCTGTGACTGCTCTGACCATGAAGAAACCATTTCACTGTCCTGTCTGGTTTGCTGGAGGGGAAGGCTGTGCGGACTGAATGAAGCCTATGTCCTCCGTAGAAAGTGTGATGTTTGGAGCTTGCTAATTGTGTGTGTGTGTGGTAGGGCTTCACAGGCATGATGTTCTTCCCATTATAGGCTGTTCAGCATTATCTCTAACTTTAACCCATTGCATGCCAGGAAACTGGTACCAATTCAAGTTGAAATGCCTTCAAACATTCACATATTTTTTTTCCAGCCAGCAACTTTGCTCCTAGCTGAGAGCCACTGTGGACACTTGGCTTCTCTGTTGGGCATCTAAGAGGCTCTGTGCCTGTGTGCTCAGGTCCTGTACACTAGGAGGCTTGCTGTGCCTGCCCTTGGCCTCTGTCTATTGCACTTAACTCTCTGAGTGTTTTTTTTTCTTTTCCATTTTGCAAATGGGGTTATTGCCTACTTCTCAGGATTAATGAGAAGAACAAACGAGATACAAACTATAAAGTACCACATAATATTACATGAAATATGTTTAATCACTATGCCGTTATTATATGCAAATAAGACTCTGGCTAGATACTCAAGGGAGAGTTCATTTTAAGTGATGGTGAAAAAAAGCAAGACAGGAATCCAGTAGACTGGATTGGGAGGTTTTGTGCAAAAGTGTGTAAAAGAAAGAGGCACTGGACAGTTGGGCTGGGGGAAAATAACAAGCAAGCCAAAAGATTTCTGTAGGAACTGGAACCCAGGAACTACGCTGGGGCCAGAAGACTGGGAGCTGATCTGGGGCTGTTTTCTTAAGTAGAGGGACTGCTTTGCGTGATGGAGGAAAGGCTGTGCCTCAGGGTGAAAGGCAGGTGTGGTGAGATGGGGTGCTGGGGAAGACTAGAATTTTGGAGAGGTCTTGGCCAGCTCAAGAGAGAATGCCAGAAAGGGGAGCTTCCAGGTGTGGAAGCTTCCCAAATGAAAACCGGAACTGCTGTAGAGAGGTGCTTGCAGACACCTGCTCTCTTGGCTGCTCAGGTTTTCCTGCCCCTAATTCTGGGAATGGTGTTCTGGCTTTTCTTTGGGGACCATCTGTTTCTTCACTTTCTCCAGGTTGTGGAAATGGTTTAGGGGTGAGCACCTAGCTCAAGTGAGGCCAATCACAGCTGACATGCTCCAGCATTAATGTTTCCCCCAAATCACAATCAATTAAGACACACATGTTTTCTGCTACTACCACTAGCCCAGAACCATGTTCAGGACCCTTTCTGAGAATGAGGCCAACAGAGAACAGAGAAGGATTAGTGATAATGACATCTGTTTACCAAGATCAGGTCATGCCTGAAGCCCAATACCCACCCCCACCCCCAATACACATACCTAGCTATTTTTGATTAAAACAAAATAACAGATTCTGTTGTAAGCTTTTACTTAGTCCCACTTGAGTTGGTCTTCTCTAACGATGTAAGGGGTCTGGGAGGGAGAGCGGTCAAGAGGCTGGCAAAGAAATCAGGAGCCAACCTAGGTAGTAGAGGCCATGACACTTCTCTAGCCTTCAGCTTTTTCTCTCTGTAAGAGCACACTGAACAAGTCAATGGTGAGGGCCTTTCCCAGGAGTACAGGAGTTGTCGCTCTTACAGCCAGTCATCCAGGCTCATAACTCTCAGGCACCAAGCTTACCTTAGATCCAAGAAGGAGCAGTGCTCTGCTACTCTATGTGCGCAGGCCCTGGGGAATGTTCCATGGTTACAGTGCTCCAGGATCTTCACCCCAAAGACCTCCTTATCTCCCTCACTAGCCAAATTTATCTGCAACATCAGATTTTCCCCTTCTGTCTAAATAATATTTAGATGTGGACAAACACTGGGTCAGACTCCTTACAGGTTCTTTGTACCCTGCAGGTAAGCTGCTCTGAAAAACAAAGGGGGGGTGTACCCAGAAAGATCCTGTCCCTAAGGCCCAGACTCCAGGTTTTCGGGGGGGGGTCAATGCAAGCTAATTCTATTCCAGGTTATAACAGAAAAGTGAATGGCAGATCAGAGAGGGCATCTTCAAGGGGTCCTGGTGTTAGCAAATTGCTAAACTGAATTGGTTCCAGTGATAGACAAAGTATGGTGTGCTCTGCCTGAGGCTAATCCTACTGTTCAGAGCTTTGTCAGTATTTTCCAGCTGGCGCCTGATGATTATGGCAGGAGGCCTCTTTCCATTCCTGCTCCCAGTGCTTTAGCAAGATTTTCTGGGTACCCAACTAAAGACAGGGCACAGTCATTCCTTCCTATCCTCCTTCCACACCCTACCCACACCCTGGGAAGGCCACTTATGGCTCATTTTGATAAGAATGAGAAAGTGCTGGTGTCTGGGTACATGTTCAAGAGAGTGGTGTAGGAAAGGCTACTGGAAGGTGAGAGACACTCTCAAGGATAGCTGAGGCCTTCTGAGAGGTCCTTAGGTCATTGGGCTGAGTCCTCAAAAGTGAGTGTAGGACTCTAATCTCCTCAAAGGCACCCACCTCAATGTGCTGCTAAACTGAAAGCCACCATACAATGATGACACTTACTCAGCCATAGACTGAAGGTGTTTTATTAGTGATGGCAAGCTGATGAACACAGAAACATCCTATTGTGAGTGGTGGAAATCAGTAATGGAAACAAACCTTTCACCTTGGCTTCCCAGCTTTGGTTGGCACACTTCATGAGAGCCTCCCTGACCCCACCATGGCTGACAGGGGAGGAGGAGAAACTGCCATATCCCATGGCTTCTTTCAGTCTCTCTGCTTATGGGGTGGTGATGGTCCACCTGGGCAGAAGCAACCTGATACATGTGTACAGATAGGACTGCTAAGACTTTAGTCCATAGGTCACAGGTCAGCAAACTCCTTGCAAAGGGCCACAGACCCCATATTTTAGATTGTGTGGGTTCTATATCACTGCTATTTTACCTCTGTCATTGTGGTTCCACGGCAGCCATACACAATGCATGGTGTGCTTGTGTCTTGCAAAGAGTTGTGTGCAAAGCAGGCAGATCTACAGGACACTCATACTGTTGCCTGACCTCCAGGCTTATGAACTATGTGGTGTACCAGTACAGACATACTATGGCAGTTTATTTTCCATGCTTCCTTCTTCAGTCAGTGTTGGATCTCTCCCCTCCTGGATGTGTGACAGCAGCTGAAGCTGATGGCTTGACCCCTTGAGATTCCCTCTGGAGCCCTTACAGTAGGGTTTTCAGTGGGAAAAGAGTGAAGGACACTCTGTCTCAGCATCCCCATCTGTGATCACACCTTGGGTGGGGTTTCTACTGCTTATTCCATAAACAACACAGTTCAACAACCATTAACGTGGAATTTGCAGCATAATCTAGGGATTACTTAATAAACTGGAGGACTTCAAAGAAACATCCACATTTGAACAAAATTATTGGAACATAATAATCAAAGGCAAGATAAGGATGGACAGAAGGTCTACTGGTGGATCAAGGAAGACAATATGTGTACATACATGTATGTCTTTTTCTCTATACCCACACTGCCATTAAATCTTAGAATGTTCTTTGCAGGAACATGGCTAGAAATGGAAAACATTATACATAGTGAAGTCATGCACAGAAAGGAAATATTACATGGATCATGGTATCACACATATATGTAAGAGCTGAAGTTGATCACATTGAAGCAGAGTGGAGTACTGGTTGCCAGAGCCTGGGTAGGACTTCAGGGAAGGAGACTGGAAACAGGATGCTTCTCTGGGACAAGAGTGCAATTGCAGAAGGGAGGTATGCCTACTGATCTACAGCACAGTTGACAGAGATGATGTCTAACAGATCATCAAAATGGCTAGTAGAGAGAATTTTTTTTTGAGATAGTTTTTCTGTTGTTGTTGTTTCCCAAGCTTCTTGATCCTCTTGCCTCAGCTTCCCAAGTATCTGGGATTAAGGTAGCATGCCACCACACCCAGCAGCAGAAATTTGAATGTTTCCAATAGAAAGAAACACTAATGGAGATAAACTCTACAGGAAGGTGTGCATAGAGTCCCATGCCGTTTTATACATGGCTCCTGAACATTTTCAGGGCTTGGTATCTTCTAAGAGTCCTGGACTCCTCCATGGATGGGGAACAACGGTGATTTATTCATCCAACTCCCTGTTCTTCTCTTATGCAGTATTTAGTATGCTTACAGTGAAGGAGTTTCATGATTACTGGTTGAATATCTGCCCATTCTGTGCTAGGCCTTGGGCTGGGCATTACGGCTGGGAGGTAAACAAAAAGCCCTATTCTTGGCTCCAGGAAGTGCACAGTGTAGTTAACAGAAAGCAAAACAATCACCCTAAGCAAACAGTTCTGTAGACTGACAAGTGGATCCAACATGTCTTCAAAGGTGGAGAAATGACATGCAGATCATCAAGAGAAAGAATCACTCATCTCAAGATAGTCACCAGAGTACCTCTGGCTACCTTTCCCCTGCTTAGAATCCTAGTGAGCCCTGGCCCTGAGCCTCTTAAGTGTGGTTGTATAAATGAAGAGAGGCCCATTCAAGGAAAAAGCCTCCCCCCCCCTCTTTGCTTCTTACAGCAGTTTTTGTTTATCTCATTATCTCCCAACCTGAAGAACAGGACCATCTGGCATTCGGGCATGTTAACAAGATCATAAATTAGGAGGAGAAATGAAGCCAGATTTCCATAATGGTCGCAAGACAGAAATCAACAGTGCCACACAGCAATGGAGTCTTCTTGGAAGGTAGGGCGGGAGGGAAACAGCAAAATGAAAGTGCCTCAGCACATCCAGCCTGAATGAAAAACACAAATCCAGACTCATTTACAAAAAGGGTGTCAGAAAAATAAGAGAAGTGCTGGCCAAGCATCTATTCTCTTCCCTGTCTTCTCCCCCTCACCCCACTCCCTGCCTTCTAGGTCTGCCCCTAGAAACAGGGCCAACTTGAATCCACCTGTTCTCAGAGGTCGTTATTATAATAATCATACAGAAACTCATTTTACAGAGGAAGAGACTCACCCATGCATAGGCTGCCTGCCTGGGCCAGAGCTGGGGGACAGTGTTGAACAACTGCTCCTTAGTATCACTGGGTCTCCGAGTATCTATGGGAACTGTGTGACTCCGAGTATCTATAGGAACTGTACACCACGGCTGTGGTCAGGACAACCATGTTTAGTGGGAGGGGTCTGGTACAATGGATAACTGCATGCCAGTATGTCCCAAGCAGCTTCACACACACCCAGCTCAGCCCGCATCATCTTGGTCTCTTGGCCCAGCCATTGTTTCCTTCCCAGAGGTATGCCAAGGGCATTTTAAGTTACCCTACAAATGGATGGTGGGGCTGGCCTCCCCGTCTGCTCCCTGTCTTCTAACTTCTTGTGTCTCCTTGGGAATGCAGAGTATTCCCCTTCTCTTCCAGTAACAAAAATACTACTTCCCTTAAAATATTTTTTTATCCTGTGTATATGTGTGGGTGTGAGCATGTGAGTGCAGTCAGGGGCTTTGGGTCTTCCATGGTGCTAGAAGGCCACACAGCATACACTGTTAGCCGCTGAGCCCCTCTCCAGCTACAGCTATTTCTCATCATTTTCAACGATGGGAGAATGACAGGTGACTTTGGTCCACTGGTTGTGCTTCCAGAAGGCTATAAAGGAGACAGGTCTGTCCATACTATTATTTTTTTTTAAAGAGTGATCAATAGGCTTCACTGAAGCAACCATATGCATGCTGTCTGCTAGGCAGATTCCTCAATCTAAAGTCAGCTCCTCTTGTTTCTATTGGACACCCCTGCAGACTTCTAAGGTGCCTGACTTTGGTGAGGTTTGCGTCATTCCCAGAGAGCCTGCAAGCTGATCTCTGTTCAGTGTTTGTACTGAAGGTAAAGCATTGCAAATGTTTTCAGTCTCTCCCTTGGGTGGTCCCTACTCAAGCTTTCAAACTTTTTTACAGAGTCAGTTTGATGAGGTCCAGCTTTGACGGTTTCACAGACAATTGTTCTTTCTTTGGATGTGGAAAGTCCCGCCTGCATTTCTGTCTGTGTCTCTCACCCGTTTTTGTACATTCAGCTTCTTTTCCAGTTCTTGCTCATTAATGCAGATGCACACTTCTGCCTATTTTATTTGTACTTTGTTTAATCTGTAATTCTGGAACTGACTAATCAATTCTGCTCTGTAATTTATTAATTTCTGCTTTTATCTTTATCAATTATGCACTCAAAATTCCCCAGGATTTATCCCAGTTTGTGCTTCCGCATTCTTCCACATTGGGGTAATTTATTTGTTTCGATTTGCTTCTTTGATTTTTTCCCCTCAATTCATGACATTTTCTTTACAGTCTAAGTCAAGGTCAGACTTTGCAAATGTCTCCTGCCCCCTAAGAGAGAAAATGATTTCACTTCTCTTTATGTTAGTGACATAAATATTTAATTAGTGAATACTCAGGTAAGTCTAATCTTATTTTTTATTTTTTTGGATTCTGGGTTGCTCCAGAAACATTTCTCCCTTTAGCATTTTTTGTGAACATTGCTTCCAATTCTGTTTTTTTTTTTTTTTTTTTTTGGCCTCATGTATTTGTTTGTGACCTCATTACACAGAGAAGGGGGTTGGTCTGTGGGGTCTTCCTTCCAGGTGTCTCAGTGGCTCCTCCCTAAGTGATCTATCCCTGGGCATCTGCTAGCCCTTGATTTCTTTTAACTTGCTTTTCATTGGTGCTAACCTCTGTGTAACAACTGGCATTTTACATTCCCGGAGTAACTGTGCTACACTTGTAATCCCACAGATGACATAAAGCCAAACCTTTTTTTTCTGATCCATTTAAGATTCTGTTATAAAATTCAGGAGGCAGGTCATTGTTATCTGTTTTTGTTGTTGTTGTTTGTTTTTGCTTTTGTTTTTCACTTTTACTTTTTTTCTGTTTGTATTATTTCAGAGCATTGCTGATTATGAAATCATTCTTTGGTTGATAAAGGTTTACTTGTTTGATATGGTTTTCCTTCTAGTACATGGTATGTAGCCCTACAAATAAATACTTAAACTGTACAAATATCAGTGTACCCAATTTTTATGACTATTGAGGTCTATATGAAGCAGGAACTAATGACACACTTGCGGGGGGATGATTACATACCTTCACATCTTTTTTTCTTTTTTCCCCACAAATGACACACTTAGTCCTGTCAAACACAGTAGTTATACCTTACTCTGCATTGTGGTTATTGATTAATTTGTTTGTAGGTTCTAAGTATCACCATATTTGCATTCCTTTTGTAGGAAAAGTTTCTGCAGATCAAACCCAGGGACCCCCTACATTTCATCTCTTACTAGCATTGACAGTGATTAGGCTTCTTTAAGTAGATTTTAGTTTCACCCTCAAGCCCAGAGTGAGTATGTGTAGTTCTCACATAATTTTATTTGTTGCAGGGCTGGGAGTGGAACCTAGAGCCCCTCTATTAGGCTCTGAACTATACCCCTGCCTCACATAAAATATTTTAGTATGGGAAACCATTTACATTTTGGAATTTATGTGCATCCGAGAGAGTCTTTGTTTTGTCTTGAGAAGTAAAGGGCTTCTTGCTTGGCGGGCCTGTTCCTAGATCAAGGCTGCTCTCATTGGCTATTGTCACCAGCTGGAATTTACATAGCTTTATGCTGTGGGAATCACTGTGGCAAATTCCACTTGTGTTCCTTAGCTGGCAGGTTTTTATTTTTTATTTCTTTGCCTAGACAATTGTTGAAATATTTCTTTATTCTTAATTTTTAACACTATAAAATCTACATAGAGTATAAATAATATAATATAATGAGCTGATTAATAGCTTGTACGTGGGAAGCCCATTCCACCTCCCTATTCAAGCCTTCCTCATTTCAGATAGGTTTTCCTCCACTCCATCCTGCGTTGCCCTTTATACTGGTCAGGTTCTTTTGCATCAAAGTCTTTGCCTGGACTTTGCAGTCACCCTGGAAGTTTTAGGTCCCGTCTGGCTTCCGTCAAGCATTTAGAGAATCTGCAGGCTGAACTTCGTTCACTGTTGGTTTTAGTTATGGGACGGTTGGGCTCTTTGCTGTTTGTCGCCATTTCCCGTGGGGTTATCTGCCTCCCCTCATCCCTTCCTTAACTTTCCGTGTGCTGAAGCAATCTTCAGTCTGTCCTCTCCTCTCCTCACCCTGTCTCCTATAACATTTTATTAAAAATACGGTCTTCTCCATCTCAATTAAATAAATGCTATCTGATACGTTTACTGCATAGTTCTAAGTATTTTTTTCTAATTTTTGTTGACATAAAATCCACTCCTCTCATCTTAAAGGGAATAAGAGATAGTTTTCTCTAGAGTCATTTTGAGGGATCATGGCCCATGAACTCAGATTTAGGTTATCACAAATTCCACGTTCTAGCACCGAAGTATTTTCATGAAGCTTTATAGGTATGCGAAAAAACAAAATTCACAAATCAAAACAGGTCTAAAATACATTGGTGGGTACATCAGAGAGGTGGGTACGGAGAGATGGGGGAGCTTTTCTATAGTTCCAAGATGCCAGCTGAGCTTTTGGGTTGGTTGAAGCTAGTGATCTGTTAGGTTAATAGACTCTAAAAGACTTCTACTTATTAGTTACAAGATGTCACTTCTGATACCGAGGTAGGCAAAGAGTGTCTGTTCTGAAAGGGCTAGAACTAGCCCAAGGTAGGATAAGCAGCCTCTGGACCTGCAGCATCTGATCAGTCTCTACAGACACAGCTTCCTCCCAGAGCTCGTGTTCACATTCCTTAATCTCTATTATAGTTTTACATAACTCATGTTTGTAATATCCTTAACTGATTTACCTTGAAATCCAACACCTCTTTCCATCTGAACCATTCCCCAAAGCAGTATTAATAGATTTTCCCAAAGGCCCTCCTTCTCCATCCTGGGCAGGGTTCCCCACTTGGGTAATAAGTTGATGTCATTTTAAACACAGCTGTATCAGTGCTCATGGAGCCAGAAAAACATACCCGGAGTTCCAGGATGAGGCCATGATCAGTAAGATATATCTTTTTTTTTTTTTTGCCAAGGCTAAGAGTTTCCTGTCATGTGACAACGGCGTGATTTGCCGCCTTACACTGGCTGCAAGAAGCCTTCCACAGTTGGGGCCGAGAACCAGGTGGATGGAGTGGCCTTCTATCTGAGGGCCAATTTCTTGGTGGCTGTCAAGTATGGTGGATGTCACTTCGCTAACTCCTATTCTTTAGATTTTTATTTCATCATTCACTCAATTTTTGATTCATTCAACAAGTTCTTCAAATTAATGCCAAACATAAAATTCTATAGCCAGAAAGTTCAAAGGTCGCCAAATAGGACAAATAAACAAAAACTCTAGACATTTTCATTCTGCACAACATCAAAGATTTTTTTTTAAATCTCCAGAAAAGTGAGATGATTAGGGATTTGCCTTCAGAGGAACAATGATAAAAATTATATTCAACTTCTCAGAAATGGCTAACAGAAAAGACTTGAGTGAAATATTTAAGCTATTAAAATAATAAAGTCATCCCCCAAATTCTGTGTCCTGCAAAACTCTGCCTCAAAAGTCATGGAGAAATTAAGACTTCCTAACACAAACAAAATTAAGACGGATACATTGCTAACAGAACTGCCTTACACGGAATATTAAAGGAAGTTCTTCAGGGAGAAATAATATGACAGGAACAGGATCCCATGTTTACATAAAGACATGAAGGGTCTAGGCCAGCAAGATACTTACAAAGGGACTAATTTTCAAAGAAGACATGACAGTCCCCCTAATTGTTATGTGCCCAATAACAAAGCACTAAAGCATAAAAGATCAAGACAGAGCTGTGAGGAGAAATAAATGAATTATCTCTTATAGTTGGAAACCTTAATAATCCACTATCAGAAAAAGCAAAAGAAATCAACAAGGGCACAGTTGAATTAACTGACACTAAAAATTAATGGGTTGCAGTGGGTATCAACAGACCATTTCATCTAACAACAGCAAAATGCACAGGCTTGTAAAACTCATGAGAAACACTCACCAAGATAGAGAGCTTCTGGGGCATGAAATGCACTTTAATAATATTTTTAAGTATGAAAATAACAGTGTCTGTGCTCAGACAACAGTAGAATTAAATCCAAAACCAACAGCAAAACAACAACTAGGTTATCCACAATCATGCATCCACTAAACAACTCGTTTTTAAATAACACAAAGCCAAACAATAAATTTCAAAAGAAAGCAGAAGATGTTTTGAAGTAATTGAAAGTAAAAACACAGCGTATTAAAATTTGTGTTATTCAACAAAAGAAGTTCTTAGGGAGAATTTTACACCATTTAATGTTCAGATTATGAATGAAGACAGACCAAAATAAGTTACCATCAGTTTTTAACCTCAAGAACCAGGCCAAAAAAAAAAAAGGTGGAAGAAAAGATTTTAAAATTAGGGTGGAAGTTACTGCAGTTGAGGACAGGAAATCAACAAAATCCAAAGATTACCCTTTGAGAGGGTAAATAAAATGAGTTTATTTTTAGTCAAGCTACATGAGAAGAAAACAGAGAATACAAGTTGCTTATATCAAATCTCAGAAGCATAAAAAATAAGTGCTGTCTATAATTCTATGCCCTCATATTTGACACTCTAGATGAAATGGATTAACTCCTTGGAAAACAAAATCTGCCAAAATTTTCACAAGAAGGAATAGGCAAGTCTGAATAATTTTGTCTATGTTACATAAATTGGAAGTTCTCATTAATCTTATGCAGATGTGAACCCTGCACTACAGTAACAACTGGCCTGGTAAGATGTACCCATTGGTGAATAGTGGCATGAATATTATGAAAGTAACCAATCGCCTTTTGATTCAATTTAAGGCCTATTACATAAGACAGAACTCATACTTAGCACCATTAATTAACCTCAGGGCCTAAAATCTGAGGATTGGTAAATCACAGGCCCTAGAGAAGAAGCTATTTCTATTGTTCTGCTAGCTAAACCAACTTCTAAAGCCTGATCACTACACCCACAGCTAAGTACAAAGCTCAATCCTCATCAGAGAAGCTTCCTTTGAGGTAGACGGTGAGTTAACACAAACACTCACAAATGGTCAATGAGCAGAGAAAAAGATATTTAGGAGTGCTTAGTCCTAAATATGACATCTGGATCATATCCACTCTTCTCAAGGCTCAGAAATTCATTGCACAAAAGGAGCTGAAGGACTGAGAGAGTGGATGAGTACAGCAAAATGATGGTTTCCAGACACAACCGAGCAGTTATACAAACAAACTTATGGTGATTGTGATTGTATACACAGACTTGCACAAGATTAAGCAAATGTCAGTATGGAGTGGGGAAATGGTTAGGAAATCCCAGCCCTAACTGAGGTGCTATTGGCATTTGATGGTTGCTGGGAGAGGAAGCGGGGTTTGGGGAGATACCACACTGAGGGGGTACCTATGCTCCTACGCCCATGCACACACTGGTAGCACTAATACACTCCACGGGGAGAGAAAGGAAGTTGGATTGGGGGGAGGGAGAGAGGAATTGAAAGGGAGGTAATGGGGACATGGATTTGATCCAAACACATTATACATGTGTATGAAACTGTCAAGCAATAAAAAAATAATGAATAAATTTCCAAGACAGACCACCAGGCCTAGATGAGTTTATGGGTGAATTACAGCAATCATGAAAAGAAGAAAATTATAACAATTCTCTCAATTCTCTTTCAGAGGATAGAAGCAGAAGGAATATTCCATATCTTACTATTAAACTAGTACTATAAACTCTGAAGGAAATATTATAAGAAAACTACCAGTATTTATCAGTAGCACGGGACATAGTCCCAGGAATCAACACGCAGAGCTACAGGAAATAAAATAACTTCTGTGCATCAGAGAAATGACCAAAAGAATAAGCAGCCAGCCTACAAAGTGAGAGATATGGGATTTCTATCTGCAAAACAGATAAAACTGCTAAGATTAAACACCAGAACCAAACAAACAAAAATCCCACAAACTTCTAAGACATAAATGAGCTAATGAAATGAACAAAGAATCCTCAAAAGAAATATGGGGCTGGTAAGATGTCCCAACAGGAGAAGGCACTTGTCACCAAACCTGATGATCTGAGCTTGGTCCCTAGGACCCACATGCTACATGATGGGGAAAAAATCCCAACTCCTACAATGTCCTTTGCATACAGATACACACACATACAATTTAAAAAGAAACTCAAATGGCCAATAATAGTTTTTTTAACGTTCATGATTTTTAACCATCAGGAAAACGTAAATTAAATTAACTTACTCTGTGATTCTATACCACCTTAATCAGAATGGCTATGATGAAGGAAAATAAAAATATTAAACAGGACAGCAAATGATGTTCAGCATGTGTATAAAGAATAATTTATTTGCTTCGCTACTGATGGAAGTGTAATTTAGTCCAGCCATTATAGAAATTAATATGGAAATTCCTCATGTATTTAAAATAAGATCTACCATATGACCCAATGATGTCACTCCTGGGCACACACACAAAAGACTCTATACTACCACAGAGAGACATGTATATTCATGTTTACTGCTAATCTACTCACAATAGACAGGAACTGGAGGCAGCCTAGCTGTCCATCCATAATGAAAATGTGGCATAAATTACATAATGAAATTTTACTCAGCTGTAATATGTGAAATTTACAGAAAAATGACTGGATCTGGAAAGTATTAAATTAGGGTGATCAAGATTCAGAAATACAAAAATTTCATGTCTTCTCACACTTGTGCATGGATCCTGACTTTTAATGTTTTTATATATGCAAATTAGGCAGTGTGAGAGTGGGCATGGGCTTTGAAAGTAGGTACAAAATTGTAACAGGGGAATAAGGAGAGTTAGGAAATGTGGCAACAGAGTAGGCTTACAGAGAGACAATCATCAAGACTAACATATGAAAAATGCTATTGATCAGAACCCTTTCCCCATCTAGTTTACCTGTAACAGAGTATATACGAGAAAACCCTCAACGTACAAACATGTGAGAAGGTCCATGCTAGACTGAGAATGCAGGTACTATATAAAAGGCCTATAGAGAGACTGGTGGTCCAGCACTTTAGAACAGGCGCCTTTTCCGGCTCACTTGCCCACTCCTCTTCCTGTCTTTCTTACTGCACTACCTCATTGATGCAACTGTCCATGGGTCTCTGTAAAATTCATTGTTTGGAGACATAAGAACCTAGAAACTTCAGTGAGCACCCTCTAAACTCAGCTCTGCATGTATAACAGAAAGACACGTGTAATAGGAAAGCAGACAGGAAGCTACATGGCTGAAGGGGTTTAAGGGGTAGCATTGGGGAAAAGAAATAACAAAGCAAATTTTGTTTGAAAATTCCATTGTAAACCCTAGTCCATTGTATGCTAATAAAAAATGGTTTTAAGAAAAAGAAAAGTACAAACATCTTGCCTAAGGTTGTTTATACAGAAAACTCCTCAAAATATTGACTCAAATCCAGTAACACAGAGAACCTTATTATATTCCATGATCATAAGGGGTTTATTTCAGGTACTCAGGGCTTTTAAAGAATCAATTTAACCATTGTTTCAATGCACTGAACCAATAGATTCAGAAAAAGTATATGAGAAAAATATAACTCCCGTTCATGATTTTTCAGTAAATTAAGAGGAACTTCTTCAACTTAATAAATGATATTTATAAAACCCGTTCTTCCAAAGTATTCAGTACCAGAAAACTTGAAGACAAAACAGAACAAATTGGTAGGCCAGCTCTCCTTACCACTAAAAATTCTGTGCAAAAGACATTTTCATATATCTAAAAAGACAAGGTATAGACTGGGAGTATGTATGCAGAAAGCATCCCATAATGGACTATCAGGTATAACATACATAGAGCTCTCGACACTCAACAGTTAGGGGAAACTGCACAAAGAAGCTGATTTTAAAATGAGCAAGGAGGCTGGGGAGATGGCAGAGTAGTTAAGATGGCTGCTCTTGCGGAGGAACTGGGTTCATTCTCAGAACCTTCATGGTGGCTCACAACCTTCCTTAACTCCAGATTCCAGGGGATCCTGACAAGTTATGGTTCTGTGGATGCCAAATACACATAGAGTACACACATGCAGTCAAGCACAAATTCACAGGAAATAAATAAAATTAAGAGATAAAAAATAAAGACAAAATTAAAATGGACAAAAAATATTAACACTTGATTGAAGGAATAGTTAGAAATTAGCTCTCAAACAGACATGCTCAGGGAAGTATAAACTCAAGCCATGAGATGCCATGGTTCCTGTTGTAGCATGGTGACAATCTAAATGCTTTCAGCTCTGACTCTGATGAAGATGTGAAACACAGGACCTCTCACATCATCTGGTGGCTTCTTTCCAAACTGAAGACATGCTTACTATGTGATCCAACAATTACAAGTCTTCATATTACCCCAAAGAGCTTGAAAGCTCAGTTCAACAATTACTCATAACTATCCAGACTCAAAGCAAGTGAGCTGCCCTTCATTTGGTGTATGTGTACGTGAACTATGGTACATCCAGACAATAAAACATTACCCAGGACTAAAATGAGGTAAACTTTAGTCAGGAAAAGATGTGCGGGAACATAAATGCACAGTGCTAAGTAAAGGAACCTCTCCAAGGAGGCTGCTGCTGCAGGATTTCAAGAGCAGCTATCCAGAAAGGATAAGACTGTGAAGCCGGGAGAAACTTCAGGGGTCACTGAGGGCTGACAGTAGACAGATGAAGCACAGGCTTGTGGAGCAATGAAAATATTCTGTTTGTTTCTAGGATATGTCGAAACCACAGAATGAATGTAGACTGCCAAAACTGAACCCTACTGCAAACTACATGCTCCGTGGTAATGGCATATGAATGGCATTGCAGCATCTGTGATAAATGTACCCTCTGTGGGAGATGTGGATAAAGGAAGCCACGAGTGGAGTGTGAGGCTGGAAGAAGTTTATGGGCAATCTCTCTACCTTCCCGTTATATGTACAGAGTGTGGGCCAGGCACGGTGCTAGTTACAGCACATCTCCTTATTCTGCTCTCCCTCCAGTAGTTCAAACAAGCTCAGAAGGATCATCTTTGAGTTACGGAATACATACTGTTCTGATATCCTTCAGAAGATAACCAAAAGGGCAAGTACCATCACTTTGGAGAGGACAGCAAAGGCTTTCTCTCAGTGTGTGGCATTTGATTTCCTCTCAGCGGTGACAGAAAGGAAGGAGCCCAGGGCTTCAGAAAATAGAAAGGAGGCCAACATGTTTGCCTTCTACTTGCTCTCCAGGCCTGTACCCACCATCTCTACTCTACCAAGCTCCTTGACACTTTGTTATGAAGGGAGCTGGCTCACCAGAGAGAACCGGTGGGACAGAGGTCGGGTGGGCTCTGTACATGAGCTGCTCTCCGTAAAGCACACTCTTACATGTGGTCCTTTCTCACCTTTCCTGGGTTCTGGTATCTAGCCCACCCCTTAATTCTTAGTTACAGCACCCCCAGCAACTCGCCACCATTGTTGGCTCTTAGGAATTGCACCATCCTTTGTAGGTTCCCTGAAATCATGCTTACTATTTTCTCAAGTGCCGTTGCTTCCCCCTGGAAGGGAGTGATGGGATAAGACTTACACTTTGTTTAAAGGTGAGATGGTCACTCTGCCCTGAGTTATCATGACCCCGGCACATTTACTGCAACTGCTGTCTCCTGCACATCATCCTGGCCTTGTTCTTTTGTTTTGTTTTGTTCTTTGTTCAATGACTGCTGGTGGAGCTTGGGGGTGTGATGCCCACTGTCTGGAAGGCTGGATCCTGGCTGTTCCTCAGGAGTGTGTCATCATCTCTATGAGGAGAGAATTAAGACTGATAGGCCCTGTGACCTTGGGATCCCCTTCAGAGGAGTGCTCATCCTCAGCCAGAACAAGCTGAAGACCATCAACATTCTTCCAAATGTGTCTCCGGGGACTGGTGCTATAAGGAATGTTCCCCGGAGAAGCTCCTGACCTCCTTCTCACTGTGTGTGCATAATCGGTCACCTGAAATAGGGAAGCTCAGAGTGGAAAATGGCAGCGGTGCTCCAAATTGGCCCTGCTGTGTGAAAAGAGCCAAGGGCAAGGAAGACTTCAGTCTGATCAGAACCTTGATGGTCCCAGGATGAGTGCATTTGTCTGCTCAGACTGTCCGTGACAAACTGTCACAGACTGGGTCCCCTAAGCAATAGTGAGGATCATGTCTCTTCTTTCCATTCTGGATGCTTGAGGTCCACATGGTTCCTTCTGTTCTTAGAAGTTCACCAGCTCCCTAAGCTGAGGGCCCCACCCTAATGGCCATTTACTTAACCTCAGTTAACCTTCTAATGGGAAGGGGAATGGTCCATCATATGGAGCTTGGAGGGAGATGACAAACTCCATCCCTAACAGTGAAGGGATGCAGAGCTGAAAGGTAGTGATTAAGGCAAGCCAGGAGACAGAATAGGGAAGTTTGCATCCTCCTGTTACCATAGTATAAGATTGAAGAATGACAGAGAAGGGGAGGATGAGGAAGATAGGTCCAATAAGGAAACTCTGAGACTGCTTCCTATGTGGGCCACATAGGTGGGGTAATGGCAGCAACCTCAACTCCTACTCTGCCTTCTTCTCCTTGGTGAAGGGGGAAGTAACCTGTTCTCTATCACTGCTGCAGCAAATTAGCATAAATCCAATGTCTTAATACAACAAAAACTTATCACCTGTCAATACTGGAAGGCAGAAGCCCATAGGAGTCTCACCAAGCTGAAATCAAGGTGTCACAAGGCTGGGTTCTCCTTAGGGGTTCCAGGGCTAATCCCTTGCTTATCTAGAGCCTTTCTGCATCCTTGCTCTTGGCCTCTTCTTCAGTTTTCATAGCCAGCAGTATAACATCTCCTGTATTCTCTCCTTAACTTATGGTCACATCATGTCAGGGGATGACTGCGGTGGGCTTGCCCAGAAAATCCATGATCACCTTCCAGTTGTATATCTCCTTTGGCATTTGAGGTACCATATTAGAAAGTCTAGGAAATAGGATATAGGCATCTTATGAAGCCATTACTTTTTTTATGACCATGAGCTAATTCAGCTTATACCATAGACTGCCTCACATGCTTAGAAAGACATTGGGTCCCAAACAAATGGTGGAAACCACAGGTCCCAGAAGATCGGGGTGAAGTAGCAATGGAGGATTCTTTTGGAACAGCCTGCCCTGCTCAAATGTGATTGAAAAGCTAAGGTCAATGGGAGCAAGTAGGGGCAGATGAGCCATTCCCAGCCTCAGCACCTGATCTGGAGACTATCTGACACCCCACATCAAATGCACTCTCAACTTGAAAACCCAAGGTGTCTTGGAGCTGGATTTCATGACTGCCTAACCACATGGCTCTGCCTTTGGAGAGAGCATGCAAAGAAGTTAGGTCTTTCATGGCTGGCGCAGGATATCTCACAGCCAGACTATGGCCTGTGTATGGGTAGCAGCGCCATGGTGAGAACTGTTGCCCAGCTTGCAGAATCACATTGTCTTTTCTCCAAAATGTAACAATGGACTTCTAGTGTTTCTCTAATGAGAATCAGGCTTAGACCAGCCTGATACATCCAGGCTCTGTCCTGAGACCCAGAAAAAAAACCCATAGAAGCAAAGCCTCCTTTCTGCTAAGATCAGTTCTCAGGTGGACAGCAGCTTCCACACCTCCTCCAAGCCCCTCATCCAACAGAGGGATCAGGCACAGTAACCCACTTTTACACAAGCCCTAGCACATGCTCTGTGCTTGGAGGTTGGTTTCAGCAGATTCTGTCCTCACTTAAAAATCTGGAGTTTGTCATGCACAGCCTGTCTCTGTGACCCAGCTAAGAAACCTCAGGCAGACAGAAGCTCTGGCTGTGCCCTGGTGTTAGGTCAGGCCAGTGAGTCTCTAGGAGCCATGGGGGCAAAGGCTCAGATAGTTAGGAGACTCCAGTGGAGAGCTGGCCTGGGGAGTAGGGGCCAGAAAGAACAGGGGACAGGAATAAGGCAAGGCAAATGGGCAATGGATGGAACGGATCAGGGAGCAGAGGGAAGCAGAGCGAATAAACTCATCTCCCTGAAGTTGTTGAATTAGGAAAATTAAGAATATAAATTAAATACTGCATCTGTTCTCGGAGGTCCCTTCCAGCATTAACATTTTTATGCTTTTATAAGCTTCCGGGGAAAAAGAATAAACCAACCACTAATATCAAGGAGATTTTGAGGGCTTTAAAAGGTTTTAGGAGCTGTATCTAACAGGAACAAGGATGTTTGCTGCACATCCCAGAAAGCCTACAGGGAAAAGAGAACACTTGATTCTCCACAGTCTGAGTGGAGGCTTAGCCTGAGCAAACCTGCGTCCAGACACTTAGGTTAGATCCGCTCGACTGCACTAAGCCCTGTAGCGGGGAGATTGCTTTCCCCTTATATCACATGAAGAGACTCCTTAATCCACCACACATCCTCACGTGAGGAGGGGTGCGGCAGTATGGGGGGAGTGGGAAGTCTCCCTTTGAACTCTTGATGAGACCTGTTCTAAGGGGAAGCTCAGAGGTCCCCAAAGCCACCAGATTTGGATATCACAGTGGGCAGGAGCCAGGGTGGGGGCTTGTCTTACCAGCTTCTAGCCATTCTTCTTGTATGCAGGAACCAAGTTACCCTACATGACTTTCTTCGCCATGTAAGAAATAACCAAAGGAAATGGCAAGTCTGCAACATAGAATATGTCATACTGATGTGATAGGTCCGTACATACTGCCTTCTTCATAGACAAGGTAACAGAAATTACCGGTGGTTTTAGAATGTATAAATTAAAGGTGATTTATCCTTACTATTAAACATGAGCTGTCTTCCATGTAAGGACTGGTGTGTGTTCAGCCTTTATTATAATTGAAATCTCAAATGTTTCCCAAAGGCCTATATATTAAAGACTGGACCCAACTTTGTGTCATTGAAAGAAGGCAAAATCTTTAACAGGTCTGTCTTGGTGGAAGGTATTTGCATTACCTGAGATATGCCTTGAAGAAGAGAGAATGTGAGGCCCTCTTCTCTCCTTGCCATCTGCTTCCTAGTTATGAAGAAAGTAGCTTTTCTCTATACAATCTCCTGCCAAAATCCTCTACCAAAGGTCCAAAGCAATGGAAACCATGGATCATGAGCTCAACCCTCTGAAACTGTGAAACTGTGGACCCAAGCAAACTTTTCTCCTTGAATGTTGATTACATGCTGTGTTTATTGTAGTAATTGAAAGCTAAATAACTCACCATTATAAAACCCTGAGGCTGCGAGTAGTACTTGGACATAGTGGATGCTAATTATATATTAATTGAATTAATGAATATTTGGGATATAAATAAATCCTCAAACCTGTAAGAGCCAACTCTGTACAGAGTATGAATCAATAAATGTTTCCAATACTCCCCTTAAGCCATTGACTGTAAAAGTGAGTTAAAAGCTCTATCTTCATGGTTTCCTATATTTGAATTCTGAGAGGAACCCAGAGAAATGACATTACTAAGTGACATTCAGGACATGGGAAGAGTAAGGTCATTATTGAATAGACAGAAGCAGATATTAGGATGATGTGTGTCATGAGCCAAATAGTTCAGGAAGCCTCCGTCCAGAAAACAAGAACAACTTTGTTTAAATAGCACAAAGCCCTGGGACAACTGAATTTGAGCTTCTGACCTCTAGCACTACAGCATAGCTACTTTGTGTTCTAAGCCCCCAAGGGACAGTTTTTGTTAGCAGCTCACTAGAAGATTACACATCACTTACAGAGAACCCGGAAAGCCCAGCTGGTCAGAGAAGGGAAGATACTGGCAAAGTCCAGAGGTGTATCCGTAGAGCCAGTGGTTCTGACTCCCAGAACACCGTGGTTCAGTGGTGACTAACAATAGTGCTATGACTTGGATCTAAAACCTTCTAGAAAGTCAGCTCTCACCAGCTGCCCTGTGCATCTTGTCAGGAGCAGACTGGATCATGCCGGCCCTTCCTTATCAAAGACTGGACTAGAAACATGATGGTTCTGGAGGAGCTTAATTTCAAAGGAGGACATTCTCTGCCTGACTGTCTAGGTCTGTCTAGGTCTCTCTCTCACTCTCCTCCTGCTCCCTCTCTCTCTCCTCTCCCTTTGCCCCTTCTCCTTTTCAGTAGCGATCTAAGCAGCCTCTTCCACACATTCTCCATTGCCACAGTGATTTTTCTCCCTTACCTCATGCCCACAGCTAGGGAGCCAGCTAACTGTGGATTGAAACCTACAAGCCATGAATCAGAGTAAACTTTCCTTCCTGTCAGATTGTTTCCCTTGAGTGTTTTGTTGTGGGTACAGACACTTGACAAACACAAATAAGTAGTTCAATGTGACTTCTTTTCCTCTACCTTAGTCTGCATTCTGGAGACTCATAAAAAGGCTGAGGCATTGTGATGTCACAGTGGTTTCATCACAGTGTGCCAACTCACAACCTCACAGTTCCATTTACATAATAATGCGCAATCCACCAACACACCCAGTTTGTGACATCATAACTCCATTGTGACATGAATGCTCTATTGTGACAATCACACTGCTCCATTTTGCTACCACAATTCTCCATTTAAGCATCCAATGCTCCCTTTTACCCAACAACAACCAACTGTGCCGTTGTAAGTGACATCACAGACATCAAAATGCTTTGTCGTGGCATTACATTGTACTGCAATATCACATGCTCTACTATGACATCACAGTGCATCACTATGACTTCACAATGCTCTACCATGATATCACAATGCTCAACCATGACATTACAATGTTCATTATTACATCATAATGCTCCACTATGGTGTACCCATGTTCCATTATGTCACAATGCTCCACAATAATGTCACAATGCTCTACTATGATGTCACAATGCTCAATTTTACTCTCACAATGCTCTACTGTGCCTTCACAGTGCTTATGTTCATCCTTATGCTTTTGTGTGTGTGCTTAGCAGGCACTTTGAGTCAGCAGTACACCAGGAACTATGTGTGTTGAGAACTAGATGTCAGCTGAAGACCTGTGAACAAAGGCTCCGTGGAAGCAGGAGAATGGGAAATTACTCGGCACATCTCTATAGTCCCTTGCCTATGACTGCACTGCATGAGGCTCTACTCACTCAGCTTAAGTTCTTACGAACTGGCTTTGGAATAGCTTTGGAAGGAATGTTTCTGCCACCAGCAGAGTTGTACTTAAAGCAACAAAATGAACATGCCCATGTATAAACATTGTACTCCAAGAGCTCCTCTAGGACCTGCCAGACAGCCAGGGAGACCACATTAGTAACAGATATGGGGACAGAGTCAGCTGAGCAGAACGTTGTGCTCTTCTGACTGCATTATCAAGAAGTACAGTGTGAAATTCAGCTGGAGAGAGGGATGTCTGTCCCTAGCATAAAATCTCTGCAGAGAAAGGCTCTATAGTGAGAGGCAGTGAAAACAGAAGCAGAAACAGACATTGGAAGAGGACAAGAAAAGTAAGATGAGGTAAAAGTGGGCCAGGATGTGAGTGGAGCATGACTCCAACACCAAGAAGACATCTTATCTCCTGGATCAGTCATCTAGGTCATCTCCACAAGGCTGGCCAAGGAAAGACCCTTTCAGGGCTAAGAGATGCATCCAATATACCAACTTCCTGGCTCTCCCAAGGGCTACTTCTGTCCCTTTAATGGAGGGCCATAGCCATAACTTCCCTTAACATAGGCCTGTGTCAGCCTTACTAGAGACTATAAGGACTGAGTGGTGTGTTTTTTGAGGCTTAACTTGCTCACTGTTCTATATACTGAAGACATCTCAACAACCAGACACTCATTGAATAAACTACAAAATGAACAATGTGGCTACAAGTCATGTTTGTAAGTCATTGTAGTGTTTTAAAACATGTATAAATTGCTTATTATGTGCAGGGTACACTAGAGTGTTAACAATGCCTTATGTGGTCTGGCCCTTGTTCCCTAGGACGTGATAGTCTAATGCAGGGCAGAAGCTATACATATGAGAACAGTAGCAAAGCATGCTGAATATGAGATGCATAATGAATATTGTAATAATTTAAGAGGGAAGCACTATTGTTATAGCTTCCTGGAGTGGTAGCCTTTCTGCTAAGCTCTAACTACATTGTGTGACTAGGGACAGGAAGGCAGAGAGCAAGGACAAAGCAAACTGGGAAGCCAGAAGGAATGTGACATGTTAAGAATAAGAATGGGGTTCTGGGGCAGATTAGGGGACACACAAAGCTAAGAAAATCAGTGGAGGTTGAAGATGTTAAGGAGCTGGTCGAATCTTTTGGTGGGCAATATAGAGTAACTGAAAATATAGGAAAAATTAGAAAAATAATCAAAGTTGTTAAGTTTTTAATTATTTAAGTAATTAGCATAGACCTAGGCTTACAAAAGGGTAATTCCTTTTGATTCAAAGGCTTTTTACTTATTTTATTTTATTAATTTTTTATTTTTGTATTTGCCTGGGGTAGTAGGCTCTGCCTCCACTGTGGACTCAGGCCTCTTCCTGTCTCCATTCTCCTTGAAGCTGAGCACAGGAAGTAAGCACAAGAAGAGACCTACAGGGAAAGGAGATCTAGCAGCAGATGGTAGTGTGGGTGGACATTATAAATGAGAAAGAGAAGCTCAGGTAGGTAAATGACCTGCTAGTTCTCATTTATTCCTTTCACCCATCTTTCCATCTGTCTATTCCATCCATGCATCCATAGATCCAATCATTCAACTTCCTGTTATATTTCCATCTAGCCATGAATTTATTAAAGAGGATTTTTCAGGTTCTCTGAACCACATTTAAATGACTTGATACTTCTTAAGGAACTTTTAGAGGAGGGTTTTGCTGCTGTGGTGTGGATCCTGGGCTGGGTAGGTTGAGGCTCACTGTGAGGAAGCGAGGCAAGCCAGTGCCTGCTACAACCACTGAGGACACTGAGCCCATGAGGTTCATCCCAGAACCTATAGGATATGAAACCTCAATGACTTCATGAGGTGTCATTCATTTCTTGACCTCTTTGAGGAGAATATGCCCAGAGTCTTGTACCAAAGAGAGACTATCTCTGGAAACAGATTGTGTTAGCTTTCCATTACATGAGAGAGGTAAACTAAAAGAAAGGTTGAATTTTGTTGTTGTTTGTTTGTTTGTTTTTAGTTCACAGTTTCAGGCTTTCAGTTTATGGTTGAAGGGGAAGGCAGGAGGATGGAAAAAAAGTGTAGACAGAAGAAACAAAGGAAGGAAGGAAAGGAAAGACCAGTGTTAAAATATTCTCATCCAGGGCATATCCCAAAGGCTTAACTTCCATCGATAGGCCCCAAATTCTAAATCCTTTTGCAGCACTACCATCAGCCAGGATCCAAACCTTTTAACACATGAGCCTCTGGGAACATTGGCAATCTGAGCATTAAAACACAAAAATGCATGCAACCTCCCCCCTCCTCCAAGCCTCTGATTTCTCATGTACAGAACGAGTGATCTAAAGAAAATCGCAAGCTGGCATCTAGTGTGGGTATTTTCTAGTTATCTTGGTACTCTTTGCTGTTGAGTGAAGCCTGCTATCAGCCTTAGTCCCAGGCTGCCCTTAATCCAGTATTGTGTAGTTTCCTTGGAGGGATACTCCTTAAGCCTTGTGTGTAAAAAGGGAAGTGAAACAACCCTTTGTATTTTAGTACATGATATTTACAAGGAGGTGAAATACCTAAGGAGAGATTAAACACTCTATCCTGCATGCAAACAACTCAAGAGTTTCATGAAGTCCCTGAAACTGACCAGATTCACTAGGCCACTTCCTCCCCAGCACATATAAGCAGTAAGGACTATGAAAAGACGTCTCAGACAAGCTGAAATACCTAGAAAAAACTGAGAGCAGCCCAACTACTTGGAAGAAGCAGAGACAAGCCAAACTTGCAGGGAAAGGCTCAGACCAGTCGAACTACTTGCAAAGAACACTCACCAACCTGTTGAGCCTGTAGGCTGTGCAATGTGCTATAGGTTCCCATCTTTCATGAACCCTGTCACTCAGGCTGGGATGCACATTGGTAAGTGCAACTGTCTTTGACTCAATTCTACTCCTGTAAATAACCCTCACCCACAGTCCTGTAAGTAACCTCAATACAACCCTGGTTCAAGCTGGGATTCAGTAGTACCTGGCCTGTTATCAGTCCCCAATCTGAGGTGAGTAGATGTTTGTTCACAGCCCCCAAAATTAGTGTCACAAAACACTCAGAAGCTGGAAAATATTACCTAATTCAGGGGGTCAGGCAAATTGGAATCCTGGTGGCAAATCTGTCCTAAATATTTCTGCAAGCTCTTCTTCTTCTGCATTCCTAACCTCTCCTAGAACAGATTCTCTCAGAAAGGTGGATTTGATCCTTAGGAGATATCTATGGTGACTAGACACACCAGTTGTCATAATTGGAGGACATGATGCCACTGGCTCCTAGTAGGTGGGGAGTAGGAGCATCACAAAACATTCTACAATGCACAGGGTACCCTTCACTGAGCAATTATTTCACCCCAAAACTCAAAATAGTACACAAGTCTGCCCCCACAATAATTAGCTCTCTCTAAATGCCAGCCACTAAAAACTAGCTTTTAATGGCTTAGTGGGTAAAGCACTGACCACATAAACACGAGGATCTGAATTCAGATCCACAGAACACACACAAATCCAAATTCAGTACCCAATGTCTGTAATTCCAGCATTCCTACAATGAGATGAGAGGTGGAAACAAGAGACTCCCCAGAAGACTGCAGACCAGCTAGCATTGTCTACACAGTGGCCTGCAACAAGAGACTGTCTCAAATGAGGTAACATAGAAGGACTGATCCCAGCAGCTGTCTTCTGACTGCCACACACAAATCACGGCACCAATAAGCTTGCGTTCATGCACAAGCACATAACACTAATACATGCAGGGTTTTTTTTTACATTTTTATTTTATATTAATCACAGGTTATGTACTTTGTATCCCATCCATAGCCCCCTCCTGCATTCCCTCCCTATCCTTCCCATCCCTCCCTGCCTCTTTCCAAGTCCACTGATAGGGGGGGGTCCCTCCCCCCACCCTTCCTTCCAGCTCTAGCTTATCAGGTCTCTTCAGGACTGGCTGCAATGTCCTCTTCTGTGGCCTAGCAAGGTTGCTCCTCCCTTGTGGGCGAGGGGGTCAAAGAGCCAGCCATTGTGTTCATGTCCGAAATAGTCCCTGTTCCCCTAACTAGGATACCAACTTGGGAATTGAGCTGCCATTTGCTACATTCAAGCAGGGGTTCTAGGTTATATCCACACATGGCCCTTGATTGGAGAAAAAGTCTCAAAAAGACCCCTGTGTCCTGCTATATTTAGTCCTTGTGATGCTCCTGTCCTCTCCAGGTCATACTAACTACCCCTTCTTTCATGATTCCCTGCACTCTGCCAAAGGGTTGGTTATGTGTCTTAATATTTGCTTTAATGCACTGCTAGGTAGAGTCTTTCCGAGGCCCTCTGTGGTAGGCTCTTGTCCTGCTACTTGTTTTCTCCTACATCCAATGTCCATCCCATTTGTCTTTCTAAGTGAGGATTGATCCTCTTACCCCAGGTCCTCTTTCTTGTTTATCTTCTTTAGGTGTATATACTTCAGTCTGTTTGTCCTATCTTATAGGTCTATATAAGTGAGTATATACCATATGTGTCTTTCTGCTTTTGGGATACCTCATTCAGGATGATCATTTCCAGGTCCCACCATTTGCTTGCAAATTTGATGATTTTCTCCTTTTTAATTGCTGAGTAGTATTCCATTGTGTAAAAGTACCACAATTTCTGTATTCATTCCTCAACTGGGGGACATCTGGGTTGTTTCCAGGTTCTGGCTATTATGAATAAAGCAGCTACGAACATAGTTGAGCAAATGTCCTTGTTGTGTACTTGAGCATCTTTTGGATATATGCCTAAGAGTGGTATAGCTGGGTCTTGAGGAATCACTATTCTTAATTGTCTAAGAAACCACCAAATTGATTTCCAGAGTGGTTGTACAAGTTTGCATTCCCACCAGCAATGGAGAAGGGTTCCCCTTTCTCCACAACCTCTCCAGCATGTGTTGTCACTTGAGTTTTTTTTTTTAAGCCATTCTGATGGGTGTACGGTGAAATCTCAGGGTCGTTTTGATTTGCATCTCCCTGATGGCTAAGGTTGAGCATTTCTTTTAAGTGTTTTTCTGCTATTCTATAATCCTCTATAGAGAGTTCTCTGTTTAGCTCCATACCCCATTTTTTTATTGGATTACTTGAGTTGTTGCTTTTTAACTTCTTGAGTTCTTTATATATATTGGATATTAGCCCTCTGTCAGATATAGGGTTGGTGAAGATCCTTTCCCAGTCTGTAGGCTGTCATTTTGTTTTGATGACAGTGTCTTTTGCTTTACAGAAGCTTTTCAGTTTCATGAGGTCCCATTTATTGATTGTTGTTCTTAGAGCCTGTGCTGTTGGTTCAGGAAGTAGTCTCCTGTGCCAATGAGTTCTAGGGTCTTTCCCACTTCTTCTTCTAACCGATTTAATGTGTCTGGTGTTATGTTGAGGTCTTTGATCCACTTGGACTTTAGTTTTGTGCAGGGTGATAAATATGGATCTATTTTCGATTTTCTGCATATAAACATCCAGTTGGTCCAGCACCAGTTGTTGAAGATGCTGTCTTTTTTCCATTGGATGGATTTGGCTTCTTTATCAAAAATCAAGTTTCCATAGATGTGTGGGTTTGTTTCTGGGTCTTCTATTCGGTTCCATTAATCCACTATCCTGTTTCTATGCCAATACCATGCAGTTTTTATAACTATTGCTCTGTGGTACAGCTTGCAATCAGGGATGGAGATACCTCCAGATGATATGTTGTTGTACAGGATCGTTTTGGAAATTCTGTGCTTTTTGTTTCTCCATATGAAGTTGAGAATTTTTCTTTCGAGGTCTGTTTAGAATTGTGTTGGTATTTTGATGGGGATTGCATTGAATCTGTAGATTGCTTTTGGCAGAATAGCCATTTTCACTATGTTAATCCTACCAATCCATGAGCATGGGAGATCTTAGTGGCTGTTGTAAAGGGTGTTGTTTCCCTAATGTCTTTCTCAGCCCTTTTGTCCTTAGTGGACAGGGGCATTTCTGATTTTTTTGAGTTGATTTTTTATCCAGCCACTTTGCTGAAGGTGTTTATTAGTTGAAGGAGTTCTCTGGTTGAATTTTTGGGGTCACTCATGTATACTAACATATCATCCACAAATAGGGATACTTTGACCTCTTCCTTTCCGATTTCTATTCCCTTGATCTCCTTTAGTTGTCTTATTGCTCTAGCTAGGACTTCAAGTACTATGTTGAAGAGATATGGAGACAGTGGGCAGCCTTGCCTAGTCCTTGATTTTAGTCCCTGATTTCAGTGGGATTGATTTAAGTTTCTCTCCATTAAGTTTGTTTGATGTTGGCTATAGGCTTGCTGTATATTGCCTTTACTATGTTTAGGTATGTGCCTTGTATCCCTGATCTCTCCAAGACTTTAAACATGAATGGATGTTGAACTTTGTCGAAAGCTTTTTCGGCATCTAAGGAGATGATCATGTGGTTTTTCTCCTTCAGTTTATATGGTGGATCACATTGATGGATTTCTGTATATTGAACCACCCCTGCATGCCTGGGATGAAGCCTACTTGGTCATGGTGGATGATATCTTTTATGTGTTCTTGGATGCAGTTTGCAAGTATTTTATTGAGTATTTTTCATGTGGTTTTAAAAACTTACCACACTGTTCCCCAGTGAAGTGTGGGAATGTCGATGGACAGAAGCAGAAAGCACAATGCAGTAAGCCTGACTGTTGGGTGTCCTCGCTGATACCATTTCTAAGATCTGGGTTGGGTGAGCATTACCAGCAACTGTTACGGTTTGTGTGAAATGTCCCCTGCCGTCTCATGTTTAAACCCCTGGTCGTGCTACTTGGGGATGCTATGCAGCCTGAAGGATATGGGATGTAACTGGAGGAAGTCTATCGCTAGGATCAGCCTTGAAAATTATATCACCTTTTGCTTTGTGTCCATCACTTCCTTCTTCCTGGTCTGGCTGATATGTGACACATTCCACTTTGGACTCCCACTGCCATGAAGCTGTTTAGTCTCCCTTCCCTGCTTTAATGGGCTGTGCCCTCAAACCATGGGCCAAATATTTCTTCCCTTCTCCCTGCCAGCTAATTCACAAGAACAAGAAAGACAACAACAAATGATGATGGTGATTATAATGACAATAGCATACATATTAATTTATTCTTGTGCTTGCCTATTCTTCATTTCAACAATGGCACCAACTCACCATTTTCCAAATTCAGCAGCCTGGAGGTTAGCTTTTTCTTCCTCCCCCAATCTCCCACCTTGCTCCATGATCTTTTTCAACACACAGCTTCCTCACTCCCAAAGTATGGCTTGAATGGATGTGCTTTACAGGATGCCCCATTCTCTCTGGGTTATTCCGCTGCAGCAGCATCTTAGCTTGCTGTTCTCTTCCTCTTGCCTCCCTGAAATTCAGTCTCCACAGAGCTGCCAAAACTATCCCTTAAAAACATTAATTGAATCACATCATGCCCCTAAATTAAAGCCTCCCACTGCCCTTGGAATAGATCCAAATTCTTTGACATTTCTCTGAGTTCAGTTCCTAGAAAAAGTCATGTTCTTCCCTCCTTGGAGCCTCCGTACTTGTTCTGCATGTGCCTTGTCACAAGCTTGCTTCCTCTCAGCTTCTGGATCTCTGTTTTCTTCCCCTAAGAGAAGCTGGACATGATCTTTCTAAATAAGCCCCTTATTACTCTTCTCCACACATCCTTCTTTATTGCTGTCACTGCACTGAGCACAATGTGCAATCTCTAAACTAATTATTTTATTTACATATTTTTCCATCTCTTATTACTAAACAAGGGCATGACCCATGTTTCTCATGTTCATTGTTATATCCCTAGCTTCTAGCAGGATGCCTAGCAGGTGTGACACAAACATGAATGAGCTGCCTCTTAAAATTATACACAGTGTTGCAGTTGACAGACACTGTCAGCCCGAGAAGCGGAGAGAAGTTATCATTAAGGATGGCCTAACCACTGCCACTGGTGTGAGCAATTGCCATGAGGTAGAGGCGGCTAATAGCATCGCCCCAGGCAAGCCACATAAAATTGTATCCTGGCGTCAGTGGAGAGTAGACTCAACAGGTGTCTGTCCTATTCCCAGTGACTACACGTGTGGAAGGCAGAGAAGTAGAGATGAGGATCTGTGAGCTTCCTGGTCAGCCTGGGGAGAAGTGGTTACATTAGTGCACACTAAACAGCCACATACATTCAGTCTACAGCATATTCCATGGATCAGGAATGCACATCAACTTTCGCTTGACTCCTCCTCAGCCCCAGAGGGCAAAAAAGATAAAATGAGGCCAGGCAAGGATGACCTTCAGTCTTTCCTGTCACTTCTAGATGAACAACTTTCTCTAACTTGTTTTGTTTATTTTTTTCTCCTTCTTGGCTAGCTGCTCTTTCACTGATCATGTGTATGGATTTATCTTATTTTTTATTTTAAGGCATTTCTCCAGGGTTCACCAGTATCCTTTTCTACCAACATCAGGCCAACATACTATACCGATATTTTTCGGGGGGGGAGGGTTTAGAGTTGTACTAACTGTCTCAATTTATTGTCTTGGCTTTTGTTTGGTTTGCACTGATGACTGAACTCAGGGCCTCTGAGCTATCTACACCCCTCGTCCATTCTGTATTCTTGATGCTCTGGCATCTGATGACTTGCTCTAGGGAAGAACTGCCCCTTCCCATGGATGAGGAGTTCTGAGATATAGTAAGCTTGCTTGGGAATGTTTTTCATATGCAAATCAAACAATTCAGAACCCACCTCTTCATTTCCTCACTTCCCACCCCTCCTCTATTGGGCTATAAGACTCCAGATCAAACTTTACCTTCTTTAATCATACCTAGGACAGGTACCTAGTTCCTAAGACAACTCCAGAGCCCCTTGAAATGATCTAGCCCACCCTAAGCCCATATGCTTTCTTTGCCTTTCCTTTGGAAACAACCACAAGGCTCCGTTCAGTCATTGTTCCTCCTTCTTCCTTTTGCTATTTGCCTGGCCCCTTTTTTTCCATGGGGCCCTACATGGCGTGGTCACTTTTTAGGGACCTATGAGCACATAAACTTCTTTCTTCACCCCATGTGGTGGTTTGAATAGGTATGGTCCCCATAGATTCATGGGTTTGAATACTTGCCTTATAGGGAGGACATGTAAAAAGGTGTGGCCTTTTTGGAGTAGGTGTGGCCTTGTTACAGGAGGTATGTCTCTGGGAGGGTGGGCTTTGGGGTCCCCTGTGCTCAAGCTAATGGGCAGTGTGGTACACTGTCTCTTTCTGCTGCCTGCGATAAAAATGTAGAGCACTTAATTCCTTCTCCAGCACCATGTCTGCCTGCATGCTGCCATGCTGCCCTGCTTCCGGCCATGATGATAGTAGACTGAACTTCGCAAACTGCAAGCCAACCCTAGTTAAAGGTTTTCCTTTATAAGAGTTGCTATGGTCACAACATCTCTTCACAGCATTGAAACCCTAACTAAGACACCCAAGTTCTTTATGTATCTGTCTTATCATACCTGATTATAATGAATCTCAAGGAATATTTTAAAACAAAGTGTTTATTGTTTGAATGACATTTATATTTATTATAAATAGGGTGATTTTTAACAGAGTCAATTGTTTTGAGCAGACTCATTAATATACTCTTGGTTGGATGAAGACAGAAACCATTAGGCAGCCACTCATAATCTAAACTACTAGGTAATACTTAAAAACAATAGAACGTCATTCTAAAAACAAAACAAAACAATCCCACTGTATTATAAGCACACATTGTTACAGCTAGTTATTGCTTTCTGTTAAAAAAAAGAAACTATCTTTGCCAAATCAAACCTCTGAGGGTCACATTGGCCTGTCCTCTAGTGCACTCTCAGGAGCTCTGGATCTACTCTGAGATCCACACTTTTCCCTCTTTCTCAGGTACAAAGACCGTTGGGTTTCTCCAGCCTCAAGTCTGTCATTTTCACACAGCTGATTCTGGGAGACTAAGCTGGCACTGAGAAGCTGCCAGACAGTACAAAGTTCTTCCCTCCTACATCTGTCCAAAGTCCCTGGCGTGGCGGTTCCTGCCCTTCTCCTCCCGCCCTGGTCTCAGTGAGCTGGGCACTGCTATCTTTCTTGTAGAGAATTTCCACAGCCTTCCACATTGCTATTTGTTCGCCTCTGCGATAAATCAAACAGATGGCTTCATCTTTTCCTCCCAGGTCCCATTGTCTGGCCTTTAATCATGTTTGTTGCTTAACGTTGGCCAATCCACTCGGCAGCCGTTTGTCTGAGACCTCTGCAGCCTCGGCTGCCGACAGTCCCTCTTGAATGCATTCTGGTTCTAGAGTTTGATGAGCAATCGCTCCTATCAGTGGGCAGGTTATTAAACAGCTGGGACTCTGCAGCCATTTCAGGAACTTGCCCAGAAGACAGAGAAGCAATTTCAGAGACAAGAAGCAATTGTCTCCAAGACTCCAGCCCATTGCCAGGATACGCTCTGTGCCTGAGCACTGGAATGATGGGGAGAAGGAGCTAGCCTTGTTTCACATACAAACTCTCGATATTTTTTTGTTGTTTCCCACTTGTGTGGCCAGCCTGCAGGACTGAGCCCTGTCCCTGAGTGTGTGAAACTTAACAATATCTCTCTGTAGATACTGATCAGCACCTGAAATTGATCTGCAGTCTGAGCTTGCTTGGCAGAGATGAGGAGGAATTGTTTCATTTGTTAACCACCTTCTGGGCTCCTGCAGGGTGTTACAAAGAGGGATGGGTATAAGATAAGTAAAAACCACAGCCTGCCTATTTGCTCCAGAGATGGACTGGTCCAGCTGATCAACAAGACATGGGAATAACTCTTTGCTATACAGTGAAGGTGTCCATACATACATTCTAACTGGGGTACATGATACTATGCAGATGATGGTCTAAAGGGATGCAAGATTAATTTGGAGGAGGAACATGAGGAGGAGCATCACAGAGGGGTAAAACAATCGAAGTGTGTTTTGTATTCCTTGCACTTTTAAAAGCAATGACTTCTTATATAGTTTCACAAATACATAATGATAGGGACTGACAGAGTTCTGCTTCTTTGCCCAACAGGATACCAGACTCACTGAGGGTCAGTGGCAGAGCCACACAGAGCCTGTCCACACCCAGCACCAGTATGGTGCCATTTTGTTCCTGGGAGACACTGTAACCTTGGACAGTTCTCTGAGCTAAGGACCAGGACACACAAGTGGTTGTATGTGCTACAGTGGGAGGTAGGGGGTGAGGTGGTCCAACTTGGGAGTTTAAAAAAGTCCTCCATCCTGGCCTTAAGAGCTGCCCACACCAGGGCTCTGTGTCCTCTGAGAGAACAGATAGCCTCTGCTGCCCAGCCCTGTTGTCAACTGTGCTGCTGACATGAGCATATCCCATTTGTACTATAGGTACACACTCAAGTGTGCCCAAAGGGGTGACCTCAGAAACAATTGCTCTTCTTTGGTTGCATTGGGATCATCGCTCAGTGCTCACTCCTTGATATATTTAGCTTTCCATCCCCTGACCATAAATTCAAAAGATGCAAGAGTGGGGTCAAGGTAAAAGTGAACCACTGCTCTCTGCCTACCAACCATCTTTAGAGACATGTCTACCTTAATACACACTGAAACAGCAAGCTGGTAAAGAAATGCAGTGATAAAGGAGAGGCTGAGGAAATGCTGCTGTGATTCAGGAGAGAGACTCACTTAGCAAAAGAATAGTAAGTCATATAGCATTTACCCCAGTTCTGACCATGTGCAAAGTTCATCGATAAAGGCACCTTTGTCATGTGTTTCTATTTCATCTACTGTCAGGAAATCCAGTGCCCTACGTAGATGCTAACTCCAGGAAATTCCTGGAAGCTTCTATTCTGAAAGGAAGATTTTCACCTGCCTGTGTCCTGTAGTCTGTGGGGGTGTAGCAATTCTGAAGCTGGAAAGACTGAGGACTAGAGGGCTGGGATCAACATCAAAGGGATAGAAAATGAAGAGCGGAGAGTGAATGGCAGAGACTTGCAGGGTCGGGTACAGCAAGAGCAGGGACAGGAGTCTCATCCCTTCCAAGGGAGCAAAGGCTGCATGCATTAGAAAGACTGCTTGTAGAGAGAAAAGCAGACAGGGCCCTATGGAGCTTTTTGGACAACATGAATATTCAGCTGGTCAGCATGAATATTCAATTAGGTGCAGATTTGCAGATAGGCTTTTGAGAGAGCTGGAACTGACAAAAGGGTCTGACTTCTTTTCAGAACCTCCCAGTATCAAGGGAACACACGCCTCTGTGGAGCCGTGGATGGGGTCTTAGGTGGAGGCAAAGACCTAGAGGCTTAGATGAAGCGAAGGGAGCAAGCGACAACCGGCAGAAGCATGCAAGCACACAGTAGGGTGGCAATCATATGCATACTTGTGGTCAGGATCTATGTACAACTTCGCAGTTTCGAGGGGATCTGTTCCCGTGTGGCCAGTTCTTTTGAAATCATAGGTATAAAGCGAAGAACAGGAGGCTAAGGACAGTCAAGGACTGTCTCTGGCTTGGCACTGTTTGTGAAGGTTCATGAGAAGGCCAAGTGTTCAAAGTCCCATGTAGTATAGCACAGCCTCAAGGCGCTTTGCTGCACTCGCTAGCTTCAGAAAGCAGTTTCAGTGGAGGACAAAGCCCTGCAACTACAAAATAAAAATGTGAGGAAAACATCTGTCTTGTCCAAACTCATCTTAAGGGATGTGCGTGCATGGAGTTGGACATGGGACAAGGCCTGTGTAAGTCAGTGACAGAATCCAGGTTGGAACTTCATGACTCTGCCCAGCTTAGCAGCCCAGCCACATGGTGCTTACTGACTCTGTCTGCAAAGAAGGCCGTTCATGGAATCAGTGCTAAAAGATAGTTTGGTGCTTTCAGAAGAATTAGGAAAAGGGAGAGTCTTGGGTGGCCATAGCCCCGATGCACCTCTCATCTGGTCACCTGGATCAGTCTATAGGTTTAGCTGGTGGCAAATGAGAAAAGAAATGAGACTGGATTAGCAGGAGTCTAACTACTATGCATCTCCCTTCCTTCTTCCAGCACTCCCTGCCCAGTTACTTTTTGTTTTTGTTTTTAACTCTTTCATTCAGTAAAAGCTTCCTGAATGCATAGTGGCACCCTCATGACATATTTGGTAAAGAATAAGAGCATAAAAGGAAATAGCTAGGTTTTGATTCACTAAGGGCTTTTCTGATCATATCAATTTCAATCTCCCAGAGTAAGGGGCTGAGAGAGGCAGAGGCGCTGAGGCAGAGATGAGGGACGAACAGTTGTTTTTAGACAATATGGGCTCTCTGGGTATTTGACTATGTTGTCAAACCTCAACCCTTTATGTTCACTGGAAGGAAATGGCTAAGTTTTAACAGAGGTGTGATTTTGGGAGAATGAGAGGATCAAATGATGTTTATTACCTTGAGGTATTTGATGCCTAGAAGAATCTGTAAGTAGCACATTCCTTGCAGGCTCATAGTGTACTGTGGTATGGGGTACCCTTCTAAAGCAGAATACAAACTGCAAGAATGCCATGGAGAAAGAGACTTTCATGCAGGGAGAGATATATTACTCCTTAGCTATCTTGGAGAAGACTGTGAAGAGCCTGTTTTCATGAGCAATGCTGTTTGGGTGCCATGCTTGCATTTTGTGTTGGTGTCTTAGCCTACACAGATGCAGCAAATGTCCTTAAAGGACCAAAGGGATGCATTTGCCTAAGAATGTTGAAAACTCTTTTCTCATGAACCTGATATCATCATCATCATATCATCACATCATCATCGTCGTTATCTTTGAGGCAGGGTCTTGCTATATTTCGTAGACTGTTCTTCAATCCATGGGCTCAGTTGATCCTTCTGCCTCAGTCTCCCAAATAAATGGGACAACAGGTGGTAGTCATAATACCTGCTTACATTATTATTTAAAGCTCACCTTATATCATTTACTCTGTGCTAGACCCTGGGATAGATGTTTGACATGTCCTGACACATTTGACCTTCACCTGTGAGGTAGGTACCATTCTCCCAACAAAATGTCCATGAACTCCCTTTAGCTTTTAACAGCTAGTACAATTCTTTCTGTACCCATCCATTTATCCAATTAGTATTTTAGAGTTAAGACTTCCATGCTTGAGAGACCATTTCAGGTACTTGGGATTGGCAGATAAATCTCTTATTCCAAACGGTCTCCTCTTTCCACTGGAAAGAGATAAATGAATGGACAAATGCTTCTAGCAATAACCAATTTGGAAAATTGCAATGTTGGATAAAAATACCTGTTGAGAAAGTACTCTTTAAACTAGAATGTGAAGGAATGACATGCCTGGAGCTGGAGAATAGACAGTCACAGATGTCCATAGACACTGAGGCCTTCCAAACGTTTTGAGAACTTACAGAAGAGAGAGTACACAGGGATGTGGAAAATGGAGATGTAGCCTGGGCCAGAATGGCGGTGTCCTGAAGGTCAATTGCAAGGAGGAGTCATCTCAGCAGATGAGTTTCTGGAAGGAGCCAGCATAGGTACCTTGTAGAGAATGGTTATAGGGGGAAGCAGCAGAGAAAATGTGGGAGATGAAGCTTTGGTGGAACCCAAAGAAAGAGATAATGATGAGTCACTTCAAGAAAAGGGTGGTTGTGTCATTGGAGGGGGCTGGCTGTTAGGGCTATCATTTGAAAATTGGATCATGAAAGATTTTTAAATATATTGAAGGTAAGAGATCTGGGGAAAATGATATCTAAATTTGACCTTAAACATGGAATAGCCACCATTCTGGAAAATAGTTTGGATTATTAAGTTTATATCATCCCATGGAAATTATTGATTCAGTTTATAAAATTAAACACAAACATGCCCTATGATCCAGAAATCCCATTCTGCATATCTATACAGGAGAGACTAAAACTTTTGTTCAAAGGAAAACTTGTTCCACAAATTTCCCCTAGTGGTAAATCAATATGCACATTATACAACTCTAACCCTTAATCACTAGTAACCATTGATCTGCTCTGGTTCCTGCAGTCTGACCTTTTTAGAAAATGTCGTGAGCATCATAAAAATGTAGCCCATTGGGACTGGCTTCCTTCACTCCGTACGTTGACTTTGTGGCTTTCATGCTCTGCCATGCTTTGATAGCCCATTCCTTCCCTTTGTTGGGTAATTTTTCAGTGACATTTCAAAAAAAAAAGTCAATTTCAGTATATGCAAATTTGAAAGTAAAAATGTAAAACATTTAATAAAAATAAGAGTCAGCTTAGCAAAATGACCTTTGCCGTCTCTCTGATATCTAGTCAGCTGTCTCTGGTCATCACTGATGTCTGTAGGAGAGTATCACCAAGTATGGGAACTCCTCTTTGTATCCTTGGGCTTTGTCCAAAATTGTGAGGGTGGATGGATGAGTCATTCCAAGCAGAGAGGAAAGACTTGCAGGCAGCAAATGGAGGTGCTTCAGTGTGCTTAATTCAGGGGAGAGCTGCTGTGCGGTGCCAAGGACCTGGATCCAGGTGGAAGTGTATAAGAGAATGGAGAAGGAACAAGGAGACGGGAAGAAGAAGAAAATGGGAGGAAGAGAAGGGGAAGCAAAGTGAGAAAGAGGGAAGAGGAGAAGGTAAGAGGAAGATGAGGGGAGGAAGAGAAGGATGCCGGCTCCATGGCTTGGTTTGAACTGCCTCTTTCTGTTGACAGTCTCAGGCCTCTGTTGTGCTACCTGAAAGGCAGGGCCACAAACAACAGGCACAGACTTTGCCCTCCTCCGACTCAACACCGGAAGGGCTATGTATTCATGTACTACATACTTATGGAGCAAGAGGCGATAAAGGAAGATTCTAATTTGTAAGTGGTAATTTCCTTTTTAATTGGTGACTCCAGGGTTGGGACCATCGTTCAACGGGTTTCCCCAGAAGGAAAGCATCAGCAGTCACTCAGCCATTGGAGGCTGTTGCCTCTGGTCTCCCTTCTCAGAATTTCTCCTGCATCGTGGCATCCTGCCTCTTCCCCCAGTTATTCTATAATTTGTAGGATGATGTTATCTGTGAGATTATAGTAATGATCTTGTGTAAACTCTAGGAGGTGAGGTGTGTACTCTGCAGATTAGTAGGTATTCAATAAGCATCTTCTCTGTAAAAGGGAAAGTCACGTGTCTCTCTCAGTTCCCAACAGAAATAAAGCAGTCACATGTTCAATGTTAAACATTAAAACATAAACCATAGGTATTTATAAACCAAGTAAAGTTTGGTTTAAAAATACTAATAATACTTAATTGCATTTTGCTAAAGTATTAAGATTTCAATCTGTGATTAATACAGAGATGTGCAATTGATATTTTCCCCAATTGTTTTAAATGTTTATACTAAACTCCTCAAAATCTTGTTTATGTTTACTCTGACAGCACAAGTCAGTATGAAATAGCAACATCTGAAGGGCTCAAAAGTCACATGTGAGAGCCAGATGTGGTTACAAACACTGTAATCCCATGATTTAGAATGCCCAAGGCTGGAGGACTACAGGCTCAAGGCCAGTTAGACCTTGTCAGGCCAGGCAACACTCTGAAACCTTCTCTCCCATTAAAAAAGAAAAAGACTTCATTATTGGGTAGCATCTGTCTATCTCAAAGCATGACATACGGCTAGTGCCTATTATTTTGTGAATGAAATGCCACAAAACTATAGTTCCATGCCAGATTCCCAGGCTCATGAGCAGGGATCTGAGATGTATCAGAGGCACAGACCATAAAGGTCTACTGAGTCATTCTTACTCCTTTTAATTGGTGACAAGATAGCTTGGCTTTGAGTAACTAGCTGGAGTCTCTGTACAAGCCACCACCACCAACAGGATTGGAGGAGGAGCTGGGCTTGTCTTGTATATATGTACACAGAACATGCCTACACATGTGTAGCGGGGAACCTTTCTTAAGATACCAGGAACACAGCCATGAGTATACTCTTGTGGACTTGTAACACACACACTAACCTCACAGAGAAAACTGTGCACCCAGAAGATGCGGAGGATGAAGCTGCTGTCTCCAGACTCATCCTTCCTGTGGAGCCACCTTGGATTGCCACCTTCTCTGTTGCAAACTGACTTCACGTCTTCCAGCTACTCATCGTCCTGAGGAGCCACTGGCTATCCCTGCAGGTGGGGCATTCTCCGCACCTGCGATCCTGCCTCCCTAGACAAAAGCACTGATACTCAATTTGCAGGACACCCTTGATGAGAAACCGTACTTTCAGAACTCAAGGGCCCTTCCATCGAGGATCTGAAAACTTCTTTTAAAGTCTTCGCACTGATGGTCCTTCCTGAATCTTGATCATCTCTGCAGACAGAGGTCATGGCACCCAGAGGCAGCATCCTCCACAGTGATAGTTCTGATGGTCTAATGATTTTTTTTCCTTTTAAAATTTATTTTGCCATACTGAGAACAGAACATAGGGTCTTTCACATCCTAGGCAACTACTCTCCTACTCAGTTTTAACTCCAGCCTCTCATTGCTTTTGTTTTGAGATAGAGTCTCTCCCTTAAATTGCCTAGATGAACTTTGAACTCACTCTTAGTCCTAGGCTACAGAGGCCCTGAAATTTCGATCCTCTTCATCCTCTCAGTAGCCGTATTTCTCCATGTTCGTATTTGTCTATTAACAAGACCTCATGACCTGGGTTATAGCAATCACCATTAACTCATCCTTGCCTTTGATAAGGTCGAGGATGCTTAGTTTTTACAGTGCTCAATCCATCTTCAGAGAATGTGTTCCTCCTGGTAGTAAGCACCTCCCAAGGGCTGGCTTCATATTGCCCTACTGCACCTCCATAGTGGTCTGTCTTCTCACAGCTCCCGTCTACCCATGGGCATAAGCATCTTACATGACAAGGCCTCATCTTTAGGATCGTTCTCTAATCATGGACCTATGGTTTGCTTTGTGAAGCAGGATCCTGACATGGTTGGGCAATGATGATTAGACTGCTGCCTTGCAACTGGTTTCAGTGGAGCCTAGGGATGCAGACAGAGTTACAACACTTAAAGCTGCTGAGGTAGCTAGAAGGTACCAGATCTTTATGATTCCCCTCCCCTGGCAGACCCAGGCCTTTCTGGATTGAAGTGCTCTGCACATATGCTGGAGGACAACTCAATACATGGAGATGGTACATACACCATGTGCCACCTTGTGCCATGAAGGGCAAGAGTCTATGATTTCTCATCAAGGCTGTCTTGACAATGGATTATTGGTGCTTTTATCTAGGGAGGCAGAGTCAATGGAGGGGGGAATAGAGTATTCCACCTGCAGAGATGGCCAATGGCTTCTCCTGCAGAAGCTCGCACAGTGGGGGAACGTGAGGCCAGTCTGTAGGAGAAAATGTGGCTAGTCTAGGTGGCCCCAAAGAAGAATGAGCCTTGGAGACAGAAGCTTACCACCTCCTTCATCTCCTGGGTGCACAGACTCCTTCAGTGTCTAGCCTTCTCTCGCTCTTGCCTCAAGTGTGTACTCATTTATAATAAAGCTGTCCCTCTAGTGGCTCTTTGTGTCTTGTGAGTTTTTTGACAATGGATACTGAAGGCGGTTGGTGCGGTTACTCATTTTGCTTTGATATATGCAAAGTCCCATCTGCCACCTCCCTCCCACCACCTTACACCTAATCTCTAGAGAGGTTTCAAGCTGACCCCTCCAAGAATTGTCAGCCCAACTTTCTGCCTTACTTGATCATCACAGACCTTGGCCTGAAAGGGCTGTGGGGAACTTTGTTAGTTTTATTTTCCTAGTTTTGTTTCCTGTTGCTGCCATAAAACATCCCAACAAAAGCAATTTACAGGAGAAAGGGCTGTTTTTAACTCAGGGTTCCAGGTTATAGTCATCATATCTAGAAATCAGAGGCAATAGGAAATTGAAGCAGCTAAACACAAGTGGGGTCAAGATCAGAGAGAAAAGGAAGGCACATATGCTGTCTTCTACTCTTACATAGTCTAGAACCCAAACTCAGGATTGAGATCTCCTGAGCTGGCTTGAAATTACGTAGGTCATGGGTCTCCTTTCTTTATCTTGTCCACAGGGCCGTTAGGCCAAGCTCAGAGCACTGTGAGAATCGAGAAAAGTAAATTAGGCACAGGGCTCCCTGACGCATGTCTCATGGGTTGTTTCTACTTCTCCACCTCTACTCCTGTCATAGTAAGTCAATGGTAGCTCCGTTTCATGTTCTAATATCACAGCCCACCTCAGAGTTAAAAGCTGAATTAGAAAACTAAGGACGTTAGCAGGAAGGAACTCCCCAGTGGGAGCTGTTCCTTCATCCTGTCCTGCTCACTGCCCGGTTCGGGTTAGTTGGCCTTGCGCTGGCCTCCCAGCCCTTCATCTCCATATCACGCTGCTTCACATGCATATGGAGGTGTCTCCGCTGGCAGCAGAACATGTCTGTCACTAAGCTCTGGGTTTAGAATGGAAACACTCATTGAGGAGATGGTGAAGCATCTTGTTACGTGACTTTAACTAAGCGGGCCCTCCCATAGTGCCATCATTAAGGGCAGAGTGGGAATCTGTTAAATCAGCAGGGAGATAACATATAGAGAAATATGAAATGCCTATATCTTCCATGAAAAGGTTTTTAGCTGGAGAAAGAAAGAGAGAGAGAGAGAAAGAAAGAAAGAAAGAAAGAAAGAAAGAAAGAAAGAAAGAAAGAAAGAAAACCTGCAGAGGCTGGAGTGGGGTGAGCTGTTAATGAATCTGGCATTAAGAGATTTGTGTTAACCCGAGGGAGGTGGCTGCATTCCCAGATTTGATTCAGCCTGTTCCGGGAAACTGTGGGGTATCTTCTCAGAGGTCAGCAGCAGTTAAGTTAAAATATTCAACTGCTCATTATCCCCACAGATTGCACCACTTTCTCCAGAGTATTTTTGGGAATCAGACAATAGGCCCACATTGGGTACATTAGTCCAGCCCTAGCTTTCTTAGGATGTTGTCTGTAATTCGGATCCTACCTCTTCTTGCTATCAGCCTCAGAATGGAGATGGGCATAGGTTACCATGATTCTGAATGGCACTTCAGTAGTATTTCCTGTGCCCAAATGATAGTTGTACCACACATACCTATGGGTTTATTTACATCCACAGATAGTTTGTTGTTACTGAGGAGAGGCAAAGCCTATTTCATTTGGAAGAAATGAATATAGCTTTTCACTGGCATGAAGACAGAACCAGAAGGAACTGGAAAAACTTACAAAGGAGCCACAGAGTGAGGATGTTCAATTGGCCAAATCTGAGGGATGTGCATACATAGTTTTTAGGGTAGATGGACTGAAAGAAATAGAAGATTCTAAGTTTTATCTTACGGGCTTCTCCCACATTAGTGGAAGATGAACACAAGCATAAAACTTTCCTTTAGAGAACAGATAATTTGTGGCTCCTAACTTGTACAAGTTCACAAAACCAAAGGCAAGATAAAACATTTCCTGGGATCTATGCAATGGTAAAGGGATGATAAGAAGCTGGAGGCTGGCCAGAGACAAAGATGAGGAGAACAATGATTGAATACCTGGGTGGGCACAACAGCAAACCATCTCCATTCCACACCTCAGCAGACATGCAGGTTTCATCCTGAGCTGTCTGCAGCCATCAGCCTTCCTGGGCAGGAGACTAGGGGAAGTAGGTTAGGGATGCTACATTCTAAAAGCCAAAGACACAATAATTATCACTAACACATTGACATAGGATAGCCACAGGCAGTAAGGACAAACAGCTGCCACTGTTTGTACAGTCATGTGACACTTGAGTTCTGAGAAAGAGCTTGTTTTAAGTGCACTATAGAGTGTACTTGTACATATCTAGTTGGTGTATATCAGTCACTCAAAATGGCCTCTTGATGCAGTCAAGAAACACAGTGAACAAGACATGGATATGGCTGGGTGGTGTTGCATACTCTCTTATAGTAATCCATTTTTATAGTATGTGTAACTAGTATGGTAAGCACATAAATTAGTAACATGGCCATTTATTATCATACTATGTACTGTGCATAGTTGTGTGTGCTATACTTTCATAGGACCAGTAGCACAATAGGTGTGTTCAATCAACATTGCCACTAATAAGCTAGAAATGTGTGCTAACACATCTGGGAAACTACAGTGTCACTAGGTCATAGAGATTCTTTGGCTTCCTTACAATATGATAGAACTACTCCTGTATGTGATCCATCAATAGGTGAATAATCAATCATGTGGCCTGTGACTATAGTTCTTGGAGCTGTTCTTTTTTCTTTTGTTCAGTGTGTGTGCATATATGTATAATGTGTGTTGGGCTTACATATAGCTTCATGTGATGATCACTACTGCTGTCAAGAGACTTATGCAAGTATGGACTGGACTCGTACTCTTTCTACATACATTATCCTTTCTTACTTGCTCTTCCCGGCCCAGGACAACTATTTACATTTCAAGATTTATTTCATATGCTACCCTTTCCAAAACAAATGCTCTAGATTGTGTATCTACTTTCGTAGCCCTTCCTCTAGCACCTCAGGAGCAATGCTCACCATTGAAGACCTCTTTATTTATTTGTCTTTACTTCCCCTAGCTTGTGAATTTTTTATGGCCAAGGACAGTCTCTTATATCTTTGTATCACCAGTACTTAGCATAGTGCCTGAAACAAAGCAGGGGGTCAGTCACTGTTCGATGAATGTGATCTGATTTTATAAAGGATAGATGTCTCACTGCCTAGGGAAAAAAACCATACAAAAAACTCGATTGTATAATCAGCATTTGATGTATCTGATTACCTCAAGCACAGTTTCGGTGTGGAAGCACATTAATATTTAATTACAGTGAGTTAGTTTCCAAGGATATATGTGTGGAAAATGCAAACTGTGGTCAGATGCTCTGTTTTACGAGTTCCAGAGCTATGTGGCTGTGGATAGAACATTTGATTCCCCCTCACCAGGATTCATGTGTTGAAATCTTCATCCCAAGGTTGTGATGTTGGAAAATGGAGCCTTTGGGGTAATTAGGTCATGAGTGCTAGACCCCGTGAATAGGACTGAAACTAATGCCTCATTTTGTCATGTGAAGATACAAGGAAAAGTTGGCAGTCTACAAAAATGGAATAGTTCTCTCTAGACTACCACCATATTAACACTGTCATCGTGGGCTTTCAGCCTCAAGAACCATGACAATACACCCATGGCAGTTAGACTAAGCGACCTGACAGACACTGGGATATCACTGAATTGTGCTTTAGTGTCATATCTGATTTTGTTCACAAGGACATCTTTAAAAAGTCATATTAAAGCCACTTTTCTATACCTACATTTTCTGTAAAAATCATGACTACCTTTTACATAACTGCTCTACATTGTCAAACAAACTTCCTTTAGAATTTACCTGGAGTGAGCGGGGGGTGGGAGTGGGAGACAGAGGCCTGCAGAGAGGCCCTTGTGAGGTGGCATCTCTGTGACAAGCTGGAGACCTAAAACAGGGCAGGCCCTGGGAGGATATGGGAGTGACTCTAGCTGAGACTCCTAGTAGTAGGGGCCATGAAGACTGAAGAGCACATCCTCTAACAAGACAGGACTCCTAGTGAAGGGAGGGGAATAGCAACCCACCTACAAAAAACTTTGACTCAAAATTGTCACTGCCTACAAGATGTACAGGGGAAAAAAAAGATTGAGCAGATATTGAGGGAATGGCTGAGCAATGCCTGGCCCAATCTGAGACCCACCCCATGGGAGAAAGCCAACCCCTGACACTATTAAGGATACTCTGCTATGCTTGTCAATGGGAGCCTCGCATAGCTGAGAGGCTCCACCCAAGTAGTGGATTGAAACAGGAGATGAGACTCAGAGCCAACTTTTGGGTGAATAGTAGAGTCTTGTGGAAAAGTGGGGAGAAAGATAGAAGGACCTACAAAGGACAGGAGCTTCACAAGATTAACAGAGCCAAACAACCAGGGCCCAGAGGAGCTTGGGGAGATTGAAGTATGAACCAAGGACCATGCATGGACTGGATGTAGGGTTGCTATGCAGATGTTGCCAATAGGCAGCTTAGACTTCATCTGAGTCTACTAGTAAGGGGAGTGGGGTCTGTCTCCAGTATTGACTCTATTGCCTGCTTTCTGATCACTTCCCGCATGGCAGGGCAGCCTTGCCAGGCCTTAGCAGAAGAGAATCCACTCAGTCCTAATGTGACTTGATGAGCTGGGGCAGGCTGGTAGGGGAGAGGCTCCTCTTTTTTCTGAGGAATTGTGGGGGGTGGGGGAGAGAGAAGGAGGGTAGGTCCAAGAGGAGAGGAGGGAGGGGGTTACAATCAGAAGATAAAGTGAATGAATAAATTAATTAATTAAAAAAGGAATTTAACACTGAGAAAAACATGCCTTCTTGTAGAACTGGTGAGCTTTTCTCTTTCTAGTAAACAGGTATCTGTAACTCACTATCATGGTATTGTTTCGAGGAAGCACAGTATTATGTCTGAAATTCTCTCGACTGATTCTTAGGTACTCTGCTAACTGCTTTTTAAACTCCTGGTATTTCTTGAGAGAATTATAAGCCATTGTTTAAATTTTGCATCGAAGTTAAGTGTAGTGGTGCATACTAATTGTGACACTCAAAAGCTGAGACAGGAGGATTACAGCAAGTTTGAGGCCTGCCTGGTCTACATAGCTACATATTGTGTGTGCATATGCTTGTGTGTGCATACGTGTAAGTGGGAAGCAATAAAGTTGATAAAAAAGAATGAGTAAATTTGTATATATTAATACATCATTTTTTAAAAAGGTCAGTCATTCTCTCCACGGTGTACACCGATGTTTAAGAAGTAAGTCTATCTAGATCTGTGCCTTCAGACAGAAGCATCTCTTTTGGTGATATAGGAGTGAAACTTATATTTTTAAAATTATTATTTTTGTGTTTTGTGGATCAGAATTCATAGAGCACCGAGCCTCCTGAGCCCCCATGAATGAGCTGCTGTGGGCATTTCTCTGAGTTGCTCTGGGAAACCATCCCTCTCATAGAGTTTTTTTTTTCCATAATCCAGGCAAATCCACCTTATGGCTTTCTGCATAAAGCATGTGACATGCAGACAAAAACTTTAATTTTCTTCTCCCTTTCTTAATCTTGATTTTTGTACTCCTTTGACTTTATTTCACGCTTGTCATTGAAGATAGGATGTGTCAAACCTTTTACATAAAGGAACAGTGACTCTATGCCCAGCTCTGGCTGAGAAGGGAATAGCATATTTGTGTATATTTGGGCACTTGGCATTTATTCTGCAAATATTTAGAGCCTTAAGTTATTCAGTAGACACCACTACGTAGCAGAAATATTGGGAATTGTGGTATCACTGCTGTGCTTAGGAGGGACATCAAACTGCCTGTTTCTGAGGTGGGGACAAGGACACAGGCATAGGAAAGGTTGGCAAGAAAGAGTCCGCATATGTGGATTCTGAGCCATATTCTCTACACAAAGATGGGCAGCCTTTTTCTGAAGGTTCAGGCAGCAGCAAGAGAAAAGAAACCCCTTGAATCCCACGGGTGTCCTTCAAGAATCCTGGAGACAAGGCTTCTTAGGCTGGGTCAAATGCATGTGTCAAAACTGTCAAATGCAGCTTCCATTCAAATACTCCAGACTGTGTGGGAGAGAGAGATGGGGTGACCTCTGTATCACTGGCCCTTCCATTTAAACTTGACTGATACAGAGTTCTTGGCTTACTTTTTCTTCTAAAAGTACCAAGATGGACAGGAATTTAGCATCTTGCCTCTTCTTGGTTCTAGGAAGTGTTAATGAGCAGTAGCTCTGCCAAAGGTTGAAAGACAGGTGAGAGACATCATTAGACTGAAGGCCCAATGGTGGTCCAGAACTACACAGCTGCACTGTGCACACTGCAGCCTCCTGCCCCCAGGTTCCTTCCCATCATTTTCATAGGTAGTGAAAGCTTTGCTGTAGAAGGGTGCTGTCCCAAGACAAACTGTGATCACCGAATCTATCTTTATAGATTGTGCAAGGCAACCATATTGACCCTTTGGTGCCACACAAAATGCACATGCTACTTTACTTAATCCTTGTAACTGCCCCCTAAGCCAGGGACCACCATTAGCATCATTTTCAGGCAAGGGAACCAAAGATTGTTGATTCCATGTTTTATACAGCCATGAGGAATTTCTTTCTAGGTTGCATAGCTGATGTGAAGTGGCTTTTGTACAGTTATGGAAGAATACTTAATGTCACAAAGCTAGTGAAGGCCAAGCTGGGACTGGAACCAAAAGAACTAATTTTCAGAACACAATGTCTCCTCTGCTTGTTCTCAAAAATCAAGGATCTGATGGAGTGACAAGAAGGACAGGTAGGGTTGTTTAATTCATTTATTTATTTTGAAGAAAAGAACATGCCAGAAAGAAAAGGGCCGATAACTGGGGAGGCTCTATTAGTGGGTAGAGCCAAACGAATCATGTTCATGCTGGTCCCAAGATGATTTGTCGGCAGCCTCGTTTTCACTTGGCATTCATGTGACCTTGAGTCTGAGGCTGTTTCAGTAGCTATTACACAGGCGTTACAATAATGAGATATAATTTATTAAATGCCAAAAGGTTGGTGAGCCACCTCAAAGCATGGTTCCAGGTCTGTGAGGGCAATGACAGTGACAAAGAAGGTTCTATATGCTAAAAGGTGGTGATAGGAGAAAGAAGCTGTGTTTAGTTTCCTACTTCCTGCCTTTGTCCATGGCCTGTCTTTAAGGAGTTGTTTAGGGCACTGAGCTCACTAGTTATGCCTAAAAGGCCTCTAGCATTCTCTCATTATCTAAGGGCATGGTGTCTGCAGAGATGCTCAATGCTCACAGAAGATTCTCTTGGAAGTTTCCACTAAGTGGTTCCTTAGTAGCTGGTCAGGGCCGGTCATCAGAGCACCAGACACGGCGCATGGACCATCCACAGAAAGTGTGAGAGTTACAGCATTTGAGATTTATATCAAGTAAATGTAGCTGAAAGTACCTAACACCACATGGTCCATGGAGAGCCCGAGTACATTCTGGATTTGAATCTATGAGTAGGCTCTCTTCTCCATTATCCACCATGCACACTGAAGACGGAGAACATTTGGGGTTTCTCAGCAGACCAGCAAAATGTCGGGTAATTTGGGTCTTTTTTCTGCTGATCATGGGCACTCACACCGGAAATGACTGAAAACTTTAAGCAGCAACTCTGACAACCCAGCCTGAGAGCCTCCCTGAGCTCCTGCTCCAGGATGCAGCACATCACTGCTAGTGGATGCTGCTGGCCAGGCCTGTGGCAACACACGTGGCTTTACACCTTCCAACTATGCCATAAACCTAATGATTCTCCAGGGCCCCAGTTCTTACAATGTGTGGTCCTTTATTTTCCCCATAGAAACACTCTCATTTCTCTACCTCCACTACCTTTTGAAACCTTCTCTTTTGGAACAGTTTGAAATCTTGTTTGCTCTCCTGTACTTGTTTTGTGAGGTTGGCTGTTTCAGGAAAGGTAGCTTCGTCCAAATCAGCAGCCTGGCTTCCTCACAGCACAGAGACTGAGATGGACTTAGAGGTTGGTCGATGGAGACGAGAGGCTCCTTTGTTCATCAAGGATGTTACCTTATGGACCAATGGCAAAAAGGGACTCATTTTGTTTTTCGTCTTCAGTCCCCCTCTTTTCCAATTCCACAGCTGTCCCCTGTCCATCAATTGGCTTTCCGTCCGTGTCCTCTTCCCACTCAATATCCCATTTCTCCATCTCACCCCACCTCCTCTCATGTTTCTTAAGAGAACAGTAGGATGAGCAAAATTGGAAGTGTTTGGAGTAGGAGGGACCAAGTCAAATTCTACAGCAATGAGCTACCTTAGATACTGGAAGCAGTCCAGTGATGGGATCAGTGGCAGCTCCAGAAGTGGCAGAGGAATAAAACATCCTCCATCCTTTTGGTGGCTGATGTTAGATTGCAGAAACTTGTCCTACCATATCCCTAATTCTACACTCATGTAAATGAGCAACAGGACACTTAGAGAAATTACAGCGTGTCCAAATCTGGAGAGGTAATATAACAAGATCGAGTGCTACAGCTCTTTATACCTTAACAAAACATCCAAATCCTCCGACATCTAAGCTGGCTTCCTCATTCTTTCAGGGAGTAAGTCCACGTCCAAAGAAATGCACGGACAAGTGGGGTGAAGATTAAAAGTGGGGATCAATAGAGAACTAGAACATTTTCCTGTTGCAAAATAGAATTTCTCCTCTTCTCATATTCTCTTTCCTCTCCAATAAAACTCAATGGATCAATAGTTGTTGAATAGAGTTTACTGTAACCTATGAAATCACAAACATTTGTGTCTGGTTTTCACAAATTAGATTTATGAATTCTTTTGCCCTTTCTCATAGCCACTGAAGGATGCAGTCCTCTGTGGGGAAGGTTTCTGTCTTGGTCAGTCTTTGTTCCTGGGAACCTAGGCATCAGTGATCGTAAGTTATCAGGTTTTAGATCAACATGGAATTAATCCTTCATGCTAGCACACTGAAGACCTTAGCTGCCTCCTACTTAATTGAGATGCTCTCAACAGGGATATTCCTCCCTTTCCTTGACCAAAGTCCAACTGGGGGCCATCTCCACTCCAGTGTGTTGCAGATTGTAATAGAGCATGACTCCTCTTTCTTTTCAATAAAGGGCCTAAAAGAAAATGCTGCCATCAAGACCATTAAAGTTTCTCTCCCCAAAATAAGTACAAACTTTAGACCAAGAAGAGACTGGAAGTGATAGATTTGCATCCTGATGTTTCCAGGGGCTGGGTGAGATTATTCAAGTGGAGCAGAAGGTGGAGGTGGAAAGAAAAGCTAATCTTTCTTACGTTCTACTAAGTGCATGGTAATTTCCTACCTGCATAATAAAACGCTATTAAATGGTAAAATAAAAATTTAAGTATGCTATAAATTAATCCTGTGCCAAGGAATGAGCTGGAATCTAACTCATATTTAGGAATACAAGGCACAGGTAATGAGGCAGGAGATGACATTTAGGATAGTTGGACTACTAGAGTAACAGCGCCACACAATTTAGTAGGTTATAGATCAAGAAATCAGTTTGGATAGCCTATGTGCCACTCTACTCAAGTTTTTTACGGAGTCATTTGTTTTTAAGTTTCCATTAATGACAGGTGTGATTTTCAACTGGTTAAATTCTAGTATTTTGCCTCATCTCTTTGGGAGGAGATGACCAGCAAATACCATCTTGTTTTCAGTCTGGTAAGCATGGCTGGGATAGGTGTGGCTGAGTACTTCACAGACAGTTGTCCTTCCCTCTCAGGTATACCTTCCCTGGAAGCTGTGTGTCAGGCCTTGCTGGTGCTCTACCTGGATTCCCCAGGTGCCCTGCATGCTCTTGGCATCTGGGGGAGCTATGCTTTTGCATCACTGGGCATACTTACCTCTCTTTGAGTGATTTCCTTGGGTAGAAAGGTATAAAACTCTGTGTTCACACCCCTTCCCCCCCTGCCAGGTGAGATCAGCTCTCAGGACTTTGCATGCTTGCTTTCTGTATCCTTCTCTTCTCTTTTTCCTGGCTCCCCTTTCTAGAGAAGTGAGGCAGATCAGCTGGACACACACCCTCACCACAGGTAACCTTTCCATGCTCCTGCTACATAAACTATGCCCTGTGTTCCTACATGTAATTTATACTCTAGCTATGTATGGAGAAGTCTTCATCCTGGACTGCCAAACATCTTACTCAGAGTCCCATCCCTCCATATTGTCTACAGAATAGACACATCATTTCATTAGCTGCCCCCAAGATGAAGATAAATGAAATATATTCCTGCAAAAACAATGAGAGGATGCTGATAAAATGGTAAAAATGCCCAGGCGAAGTTCATCATGGTGGCACCCCACCAGCTTGCATGTACTTCTGAGGTTAGCTCTTTGCCTTGTGATGCCTTCCAATAACAAGTAGTGATTTTTTTCTTCTTTCAGACTTCAAGAGAAGTCTTCAGCCAGTAGGAGCTGGGACAGGTAGACAGTGTCCAACTTTCCACACTTGGAACACACAGTTCTGTGAACTTCACAGATATTAAAGCTTAAAGGAACCACAGGCTTGACCTTGACAGTGTTACACTCTTTCTGATCATTTCTCTCTCTCTCTCTCTCTCTCTCTCTCTCTCTCTCTCTCTCTCTCTCTCTCTCTCTCATATTCCTGTCCTCTACCATTACTTTCTTCAACATATTGTCACTGCACCAAGACTCAAGTCCCTCTCTTATGTTCTCCTCTTAGGGGAACAAAGAGAGATGCTATTTAGAAAGCCATGTATCACACACAGGATATTAGTGATCCTCCAGCCCTGCCTGGCCTTTTGGGTTTTGATAGGAGTTGGCCATAATGTGACCAGTCATTTGTTTTCACTCTTCAGAAGCGTGAAAGTGAAGTTTTGTTAAATAGTCAATCAAAGAAGTCACTCATCACTAATTTCTAGCTTCAGGATTCATTCACACACTGGTACTTTCAACAACAATTTCTCAGCATCTGCTATGATAAACTCCCAAGAGCCAGGGGAACTCAGGATGGACAGAGCCCCTGTTATCATAGAGCTGAGAGTCTGACAGTATAGTCAGACATTAAGTCTTTAAGCAGAGCAATGTAAATGCAACCAAGGAGAAATCCAGGCAAAAGCACATGATGCCTGATGATCAGGATCGCTGTGCAGTGACTATAATTGTCTATGGACAGTCCGAAAGAGTGGGATACTCAGGCAATTTATAGAACAACATGTGGACATAGGAACAAAGTTTCAGTTTAGTGACTATATTCATCTGCTTGGGTTATCATAACAAAACACCATAGCCTGGACTATTTCAATACAAGCAGTTTATTTCTAACCATTAGAACCATTTCTAACCATTCTAACTTGAGTCATGAAGCTCAAGATGAAGTTATCACAAGGTAGGTTTCATTCTGAGGCATCTTGCAGACTGTGTTGTCCTTACAATCTTACTAAGTACTCGTATGACCTCTTCTCCATGTATATGAAGGGAGGAGGAGGAAGAGAAGGAGGGCAAGGGAAGAAAATGGAGGGGAGAAGATGTAGGGCACTGAATATCTCTTTTTATCAAGCACCAATGTCATCGCGCATGCCTTGCCCTCATGGCTCTTTTCCAAGTATTTTCACTGTGGAGGTGTGGTCTTTAACATATGAACTTGGGAATACACTGTCCATAACACGTTGCCTCTTTCAACAACCTTTAATTGTGTGTCTATCTCTAAGATCTGCAGAAAATGTCTGGGAAGAAAGAGTACCCCTTCTTCTTCTTTGCCTTGAGTAACTTATTTGCACTTCAGATTCAAAGGTCATTTAAAGATGCTAGGTAAGTAGAGACTGCACTGTTTTTTGGATTTGAAAAATTTAAAACATGAGAGAAAATGCTATGGAGGCACCAGCGCAAAAACCAATCAATTTTATTTTAGTTTCTGTGGTACACTGAGAAAAAAAAGAACTAGTTATGACTTAAGGAACAACTGAAGGACACTGAAAATGAGTTTGAAGCTGGCCACACCTCTTGTTTATGTTCAGAGGCCAGGAAATGCTAACCTCAGAAGGGACTTGTAAAAAAGAAGTATTTGGGACAGGGTCCAAAGGGCTAGTGAGTTCAGGCTAGCCCACTTGCACTGGTGTTACACATCACTGCTACACCAAAGGAGTGCTGACTTTTGAGAGGACTGGGAAGACAATGCTTAATCTATGTATGTCTGGACTCAGCTGATTGGACAAAAAATCCCCCCCAAATTGTTTGTATGAAGAATATATGGATGTCGGGTGCTAACCACTGACTTTGACCCCTAACAACCAGGTTCTCCCTTTTTTTTTTTTTGTAATAACATCTTGATTTCCTTTTGGGCAACAATTTCTTTCCTGTTTGGTATACTGTAGCATGGGCAGCATGCCCAAGAAAGGTCCACAGGATGACCTTCCCAGGCTTGGCAACTTGGAGTCAGCAAATAAAGACAAATGAAGCTGAAGGTCACTTAATCCTTGAAGAAAACCCTTTGAGACGGGCTCTCTAGAATGCACACAGTTCTCAGTGTTGTTATTTCTGGGCTTTATTTTCTTTTTCAAAGTCTTTCTGAATGTAATCATGTGTGTGTGTGTGTGTGTGTGTGTATGTGTGTGTGTGTGTGTATGTGTGTGTGTATGTACATAACCCACATGTAATAGAGCTTTGTTGAGAACCATATTCATGTGCCATACTAGTCCTCTATTTAAAGTACAAATGGTTTTCAGAAGATTCACAGAGCCATGCACTTGTCACCATAATCAATTTCAGAACATTTTCAAGCCCCTCACAGAGTCGCCACACCATGTATCAGTTGTTCTCCTCTTCCTGAGGCTCTCCATCCCTCAGCTAGCCTTGGTTGGCAGTCTCACTGTGTCTCTTCTGGATACTGTGAAGAAATGGTCTTTTGTCACAGGGCCCTTTGATTTTTTTTTACACCAACTGGTGGGGTCAGGCTTCCTTCCTTTTTTGGCTCTATCATGTTCCACTCTATGGGGCAAATGTGTTTTATTAAGCACCCATAGGTACACAGCATTTGGGCTCCCCTCTTACTTGATTTTGTAAGTTACCAAATGCCTTCCCACTAAATTCTTTATTCATGTTAAGCAGGCTGGGTTTCCATTGTGTAAAGGTGGAAAAATTCTATAACAGATCAAATTTTCTCCACAGCTGTCCATATGTAATGTGTATGTCAGGTTCAGTAACTCTTATTATTCAGAGCCCAGCCCTGAGACTCATTCAGTCTTAACCTTTATTTTTATGACTTTCTGGAATTCAGCTTTAGCTCAAACATTAGTACAGCTGACCAAAATTCAGGACTAGCAGAATGTCTTGAGTGTCTACTGCTCTGTTCTCACTATCTCAGAGGATGCCTACCTACCCCGATGACAATATTACTGGCCAACAGAAGAATCCATCCTAAGCATAAATGCTGAGCCAGCATGACATCTTTATTTTTTATTATTTTAGCTCCTTCTCAGTAATCATTTGTTCATTGATACCACAAAGCTTTTATGTTCTCTCTTCAACAACCTTGTAACTTGTGGTATCATGCTTCTACAACCCTTCAGTATAAGTTTAGATCTGTTTATTCCTTCTTACAAGCACCTGATCTACACAGGCTTCTATTAGTGTCAGGCATGTGACCTCAATTTGTTACATCTGCAAAATGGGAGTGTGGAGTGTCTGGATGAGCCAGTGAGCTTTCAACTTTATTTAACAACACAACCAGCTCTTTAAAGTTTCTTGTAGGCGGAAGCCCAAAACACAGGTGAGGCTGAGTGAGGAAGAGTGGCCCTCTTCATTTTAAACTTGGAACCTTTAGTCTACCTTGTGATGTGGTGCAACAGCTTCCATTCTGCTCTCTAGAGTATCTTTAGACTGAGCAACATAGGGTACAGGAAGGTTCTGTCACAAGGAAAGGAACAGGGACCAAATAGCTCTGGTGTGAGATCAACCCATCTGGTAGGATTTTCTTTTATCCTTCCTTCCTTTCTTCCTTTTTTTGTTTTTTGCTTGTTTTGTTTTGGTTTTATTTTTTGAGACAGTCCTGGCTGTCCTGCAGCTCACTATGTAGACCAAGCTGCCCTTTAATTCACAAAGATCTACCTACCTCTGCCTCTCAGTGCTGGAATTAAAGGTGTGCACCACCACATCGGTCTAGGATTTTCTTTAAAGTAGGTGGTGGTAGTTTGAAGACGGAATAGATCAGAATACCATCTTGGATTTAAGACCAAAGAAACATTAGGAGTTGTGGTATCCATAATGTCGTCGCCTCCAGGAGGGTGCTGTCTTTGGAACACAGAAAGACCTGAATATGCAGAGGAAATTTTGAATTCCTGGTTGGTGGATTCCAGTTGTTGGGTTAATTCTGATGGAACCCTATAGCAGTGTAAAACTAGCTAGCAGGTTAGACTAAAGGGAAGAGTCATGGAGGAGAGTGTGTGCTGCCTCATAATCCCCTCTGCTATTGCCTGTGAGAAAGGTACCAATGTCTAGCAAGGGAATTGTACCCACCAGGAGCAACAAAAGAGTGGATGTCTTCAGTGGCATAGAGGACAGCAGAGGAGACACCCACCAGAACCAACTGTAGAGCTGGTGAGAAAGGTTAGGAAAATCCAGCTTGTCAGTGGGAAGCTGCCTCTGACACAACAATCTATCTTCTAGTTCCTCTCCTCATTGCTCAGTCTTGACACCCAAGCCTATGTAAGGCAGTCTCCAGACCCATAGGGAAGACCAGCTTAGCAAATCCCCTACTAGCCACACAGGCTCCTTTGTGATAGCCAAGTAGGGCAGAAGAAGAATGATTCTCCCACTAAACCCAGTTCAGAAGGCCATGTGGCACTGTGTGTACGCGAGAAGCCCGAGAAGGAATAGAACTTCTGCTGTCTGTGTTCTTTGCTGTCTAGGGCAAGAGGCATTCAGAGTAAAGGTGACCTTTGAGTGACGCTGTCACTCTTATTCTTATTATACTGCCAAGTTGTGTACAGAAATGAGTCTTCTAGTCTGCACATACTTACTCCAGCCTGCCATAAGAAATATACTGATTGATGTGAGCACCATATCTCCTTGCTCCATGCTTCTTCATTTACTCTTTAGTGGTACCCTAAAAAGGATGGGTTGGATGATCCTGGAGTAGTAAACATCTGCCTTCTCCCAAATCCTAGTGATTCCCAATGACAAAGTTTCCTGTTCACTCTACATGCCTGCTGTATGTTGATGAGCCAGGTCTTCTTTGTCACTCAGAGATTTGTGTGCTGTTGGTGCTATGCCAAGAGCTTTAGAAAGGTTTTGCATGTAAAGCTTAGGCTAAGGAGTGAAACTCTATATTTCTGTTCATAACATAAGGGCCACAGTTATTTTGAAGCTCCCCTCCCCCATCACAAGAAGTCCAGGAGAGAGAATCTTCCCATAGGCCAGCAGGAAGGACTGGGAAAATGTGACAAACAGTACTAATGACCAAGATAAGTGGAAAGAATGTGGTTGTAGAGGCAGAAAACCCTAAGCTGCAGTTTTGGATGCCATACTTCCCAGCTACGTATGTTATGTGGAGCAAAGTATTGGAGTCTATGACCTTCAGTTTTGTTATATGGGAAATGAGGATATCACAGCTTCTGGACATCAAATGGGACTGGGTGAATAAAACTGGACCCCAACAAATATTAGATCTCCTTTTTCTTGCTAAATATCTTATTGTAGTTAAAAATGTTGATTTATATTTTGAGTCAGGTTCTCTCTCTGTAGCTAAGGTTGACCTAGAACTAGCTATATACCCTGGGATTGTTTCCCACTCATAGTAAACCTTCTGCTTCCGCTTCCCAAGTACTGAGATTACAGAAATGTGTGAGCACTTGGTTTGCAAGTAATTACCATGATAGTCGCTTTCAACCTGAAGGTTAAATGCAGATAATGAGATCATTGGGTTTTATTTTCCAAGTCCCACAGGGCTATTTGTAGCTTGATGGGCAAAGTTCAGTTGAACAGACTGTGGACCCTGTGAAATGAAGTGCCACAGATAATTCTCAGAATTTCTACTCCATAATATTAACACTGTTGTGAAATTTCATCCTCTTGACTGTTTGCCAAAGCTAGTGATAGGGTCACTTCCAACTCATTTTTCTGCTCCTGCCCCTTCCTCGCCCTGCGTCTAGACCATTCTGTAAACATGCTGCCATGTTTAAGAGACCCACTGTGTGAAAGGCTGAGGTCAGCATCTACAGTAGCCATAGAGAAACCGAGAGCCCCTTTCCTAAAGCCTGCATTGAAACATCCCACTGTAGTGACCAGGGCAGTGGAACCTTCCCCACAGCCTTCAAGAGATGCTAGCACCAGTCACAGTGTGACCACAGACCTGTGGGAAACCCAGATCCAGAGGCATACAATTACTTTACACTTCATTTCCAACTCACAAAAACTGAAATAACAGTTTATGTCATCAAGTTTTTGGTTAATTTGTTATATAGCAATAAATAGATGATGCAAATACAGGCATTGTCCTAGTTATAGAGACCAAGATGGATGGAACTTATTATTTTTCTTCATGAGTAAATCTTGATGTCATCACACAGTACCCAGTTAGTCCTTTTATGTCAGGACAATTCTTGCTCTGATCATGCCTGAGTGAGCCATCCAAGAACACACATGTGCCTTTCTTGATCTCTAATTTCCTCTGCCTGAGCTGTTTTCAGAGTCTGGGAACATCTCATTTCCCACCCTTATTGAAGTTCTTTTTATTGAAAGACAGTTTGATGTCATGGTAAAAATCACAGATTCTGGACTTTGGTGTTGTCCCATTTATAAAGGCATGCCCTTTTGGGGGAAGTTATCTGGACATACACCTTTTTGTGTGTTGTTGTGTAATAAATAGCACTTGGGAGTGGGTGGAGGTAAAATGAATACACTGGTGCATAGCATAGAATACCAGCATAGCCTTCGGCTGACAATGGGGCTTTGTGGGTGCTAGGCATCATTAACCTTAGACTCAGGCCTCACATTATAGGCAGTGTGCAGGGAGCATACATACATCTCAATGCTGTTCTGGCCTCATCAAATAAGCTCAATCTGAATTAGTAAACTATGGAGAACTAGAACGGTATACGGTCACAAACTCTGCTCTTGCATTCATCCATAAATCCTTGCTGTACGGAGGTCTTGTTTTCTTCATTTATGAGCAGATTTCTGTCCTTTTCATCTCCAACTGACCCTGACAAGCCACTCAGTTCTGGTGGGAAGAAAGTCCTTTAGCAGAATTCATATAACATGTAATTAGCACTAAAACCTTATGTCATGCATATAATCCACAAGAGGCAAAGCCATACAGCAAATACCTTTTAAGCAAATTGATGAGTTTATTAACTTGATGATGTTTTTCCCTGAACATTGAGGGTCTGTGGTAGAATATGGCTTGTTAAGTCAGTACTGGGCTGAAGGTGTGAACTTGTGTTGAGAGCCAGTGCAACAAGGCTGTGGGATGGAGGAAACAAACTGAAAAAGAAAGGGATGAGAAATAGGGTCTGCTGGGTGTCTCTAATGAAAAGGCAGCCAGATACTAACTTTACAAAATTGTGCATTATCGTCTTGGATCCTGGTGTACACTCACACTTTACACTAATGGGTAATGCTGGGTTGGTTATGTCTTTTCAGCCTGTGCATAGGTTGATAGGAATTAGCACGTGACCTTTGTTCTTTGGGGGATGACAGAGGTAACAAAAGGAAGTTGGAGCAAATAAGGTGAGGCGGAAGATGTAGAGCAAATTTATTAGTAGAAGAGGATAGAAGGTAGGGGAATGGCTTCCCAATGCCTCCTTGTTCCCTTTATGTCTTCCAGAATTATCTAACACTATGGAAATCACATCTGGCTGCAGTGAAAATTTTTGGTTTCTTTAAAAATACAGAAATGTTATGGGAATATGTTTTGTTTTAATCCCAGATATGGGATGTGGGGCTGCTTCGGATTGTCCTCATCAGGTGACTACTGGCCTTGTGCTCCATCAGGGGTGTGATTTTGCCAGCTGAGGATAGTTTACTTTTGTATCTCTGGGGACAGTTCAGAGGGCATTAAAATGCCAGAGCCCCAAGAGCCTCAGTGGCTGCTGTTCCCTCTGCTGCTGCTGTTGCTTCTCCTGTTGATGCTGCTGGTGGATGCTGTTTTCTCCTGCTGCTGTTGCTGTTCGCTAGATTACTGGTTGCTGGTTGGAGATATCCTAAAGACAGGGTCAAATTTGCCCCAAGGAACTTGGTGCCCCTAATCAGCATGAAATAGTCTAATCATGATGATGCCTCCTTTACCCTCTATCCTTCATTCTCTTCTACTTAGTGTTGATGGGTTGGAAGGGATAGGGAGGTAGGAAAAGAACCCAATAAAGTAGCCAAAAGTCCAGCTACATCTGGCAAATATTTACTGCTCACTATTATGTAAACATCTATGTTATTTTAAATGTATTACAACATTTATTTAGATTTATTTTGTTTTGAGAGTGGTTCAGAAATAAATGTAATTTTCTCTTGCAGTTCTGTGAAGATAAATGACTTACAGAATCTCATGTTCTATTTCTGGCAGAGGTGCCGTGGGCACAGTTGATGCCTGCTTTATGCAGCACCATCTCTGTAGGTCTCCTCGGTGTCAGGAAGATTGGTGCTGTACAATCCACAAATCTATGCAACCCCATCTTAAATGCAATACTCTTTATTTTCACTATTTGGAAGGAGAATATGGCACACACTCTCCATGACTGTACCTTTCATTCCCATTAGAACTGAACTTGACTGATGCTTCAACAGCATTTTCTGAGATAAACAGGCCTCTGCCTGTTGTGTTGTGCTGGCTTTGAAGTTAATGTATGTATGTTGTTTCTTGAGTCCTTTCTATGCTTAGAATGCCCCTCAATACTAAGGTCTTTCCATCACCTTGAATACTTCTTTTACTCTGTACGAAATGAAGATGAAATTCTTAGGCTGCTCCTACTGGGATTTTATTCCAGAAGTTCTGTGGTAGGATGAACACTTGTCCTCTACCATCCACTCATTTCCTCACCAGCATCTACTAGGAGGTTTTTCTCTGGGGGAAAAAAGTTTTCTTCCACATTCATTGTCTACATGGCTAAGAAGTTGTGCTCTGGTCTAATACTCAAAAGGCTCATGTATCAATAGTGTGGGCCCCAGAATGGTGCTGCTGGGAAGTGTGGCCTGTGGAAGGGAGCCCTTTTGGTCAATATGGATATGATCCCTAAAGAGGACTAAGGGACCAGCAGTCATTTCTTTGTGGCCAGTGATGTTAACAGTTTAGCTCTGGCATTCAACCTGCCAGGATGCCAAAAGATTGCAACTAACCAGTCTTGGACTGGAACTTCCAAAATTGTAAGTCAAAATAAACCATTTCTCTTTATAAGTTGTGGTGATGGAATGCTGACTGATGCATGCTCATTCCCCCACCGGGAGCCAAAGCTCATGCTGAACAGGGTATAACCTGGCCCTGTCTGTAGTGGGTGGCTCGGTGGTGGCCTGAGGACTCTCTCACACCTAATTAGACGCAATAACTGTTTGCTGACACTCGGTTGAAAGAGTTGCTTTCCTTAGTGTGCAGAAAACTCCAGAGGATTTAGGGGCTGGAGCGGCACCACCACCTGGCTTATCGCCTGATGGAGGAAAAAGCCTGCGTGCCTGAACGCACACCAGAGAGGCACCACCACCTGGCTTATTGCTTGATGGAGGAAAAAGCCTGCGTGCCTGAACGCACACCAGAGATCAAGGTACCTGGAACTCAGAATGGTACCTAAAGCTCATGGTGCTTAAAGCCCTGGGGATTTTATCTTGCCAAAAGGAGAACTACATCACCTTAATTGAGACTTCTGTGAAAGAGTTTTCCTTCGCTTGAAGCAAAGGAAATCTATGGCCAGATATGTAGCCATCCGAAAACTCAAGGGAATGGAGGAATGTGTAAAGGAGAGAGGCTCTCTGATTGGTCCTAGTCTCACTAATCACGAGATTGGGAAGCTGAGAGTCTTGGTGGGCAGTTCTTACACTTGTTCACCTAGTTGCTGGGGGCAAAGGTAAGGACATGGCCTCCAGTGGACATCAGTCTTTTGTCACCACATCCCATCACATGCTGGAATGGACTCTCCTTTTTCATGAAAGTGAAAACCCCTAGGTGTTGGAGAAACCTGCTGTTTGAGGTTGCAGTCTTCCAGGACTGGATAGCCTTTCTAAGCTCAGCACTAGATGGAGGACTCTCTCTCCCAGCAGGTCCTTCTCTCTGCTTGAGCTCATCTTGTGAGAGTGTCTTTAGACATAGATGCCTCTAATCATTCCTGGTATATGACCTATGGCATACTGTCCTGCTAGCTCTTCTCTCCCTGCACCTACAAGGTAATTAGGTATTCATGTGATAATTAAGTATTCATATGACAAATGCAAATTAAAACATTTGGAACTCCTGGAATTCTTAGTCCTATCCAGTGATATACACCTATCCTGGGAGTCCCTTACCCACTTCCTGAAAACTATACAATCTTTGTTTATCCCCCCAAAGTTGAGCTACCTCCCTGAAGTGGTTCCCTGAGGAGGTCATTCTGTCCTACTTGTGGGCCTTCTGAATCCCTAGGTTCATTGCTTCTGCTCCCTTGTTCCTGAGGATCTATGTCCAACAAACCCAGGAAGAGGGAAAGCCACACTTAGGCTTTTTGATCACTACCCTCCATGCTGAAAAACCTCCCTCCTTACCATACCCTTTCTTTTATTCTTTCTGTTTGGTGTAAATTTATTTCTTTAATTATGCTGTTTTAAAGTATTTCAAGGACACAAAATTAAACACAACATTAAAACACAAAATTATGGGAATTATATACCTTTATTTAAGTTTAACAAATGCTAATATTTTTGACATCCCCCCCCCCGATTTTTCTTTTATAATAAAAGGACAAAGATAGTAAGAGAAATTACACCCGAAACCTAACTAACCGCCTTTCCTGCGCTTTCTACCTGATTCCCTCTTTACTCAGTGGTAACAGCTGCCTTTCCTTCCACTGGTTTGTACATTCAGTGTGCGCTTTGGGGTTGAGCTTCATGATTTTCCATCATTAGCACGGTGCATGTCCTGCTTGGAGCTTGCTTTTCTCACTCAGTGTGGTGTCATGGGATTTGTTGAGACTGGATGATAGTTTAGCTAGCTACAGGCTGTATGACAGCTCTCCTCACTGTCTTGGCACAGAACCTACCCACATTACTGTGCGTGTTGAGAAGCCAATGCCAGGTCAAATTCCTTCCCAGGCAACACCCTTCTCATTCCTTTCTCTCTGCTTTAAAATTCAAGGGTGGTTGTTTATTGAAGGTTTTTGGATTGTTCTGAGTATTTGGATATTCTAGATATTTTTTTTTCACTCACCCCCAGGAATCATCACGTTTCTTGAATCTGTAGATTCATCAATGTTGGAGAGACCATTATCTAAGCAGCATTGTTTCTCCCTTGTTTTTAAATCATTTGTTTCTGGGAGTGCTGTTGAGACCTGTACTCTACAGATTCCATACCTTTTAATTTAGTGCAGTCTTTATGTGACATCAGTACTTTCCCATCTTCTGACTCAGCAATTCTCTTCCCAGAGATGTTTAACCTGCTAATTCATCTGTTCACTGTGTTTTATTGCCTCCTGCTTTTTTTTTCCATATCGAGAAGCTGTATTCCATGTTTCCCACAGTTGCCTTTTCTGTGTTTAATAAGGTTTTAATCTATCTTTATTGCCTTACATCCCTTTATTTATATTTTCAAGGATTCTTAATATGCTGTTTATTCTTCACACTCTTCTCTTCAAGTTATAGAAGACTGCCTGCCACATGATATGCTTGCCCTACCTTTGACACGATGTTCTCACTTACTTTAGAAACCCCATGGCTTTCCTTTTTCATACCTTTCTGATTTTGTCTCCACTGCACATCCTAGTAATGTAACTGTCTGAGAATCAATTTTTATGATGGATTTTATGATATATTTTTACTTCATGGTTCCCTATACCTCTCTAAAAATACAAAATTAGACTATAAACCCTCAGGGGTATGTTTGCTCCTTAAACTGTGTGTCCTGTAATAACAAGTGCTGTACCAGGCTCTGTGTGGGTATCACAGGATAGATCTTATCGTAATACTGTTCCTAACAATTCATTTCATTACCAAGATATCTTCCATTTTACTCTTTGTAACTCCGGGTGCTAGTGTATGGTTTAGTCACTAGTGACATCTTTGGGAAAGGAAAACATGTTTTGCACAGGTACTCCAAGGAGGGAGACAGACATTTTCATCCTCAGTGGTATTTGCTTGAAAGGCCCATGTGTTCTTGCTTGGATATTTGAGGAAAACTTGAAACTGTTCTGAAGACATATTGCTTGCAAACCCCCTGAGAGGGGCAAGTGCAGAGCCAGCCTAGGATGGTGCATCAAGCACAGACAGGAAAACTCGGGTGTGACAGACAAGGTGTTATGCACTAATGTGGTATGTTTATCCGAAATTAAGAGGATTTAACATTTTTACAATTTAAAAAATTAATTTGTGGTGCTAACTTAGCAAAAGAAAAAAATGGCAACTTTTTTTTTTTTTTTTAATAAATGATGAAGAGTTGCCTGGGGAAGGGGAGGGAAGGAGGAGAGGAGAAAAGAGAACATTACTACTGAGCAAGTTACTCCCTCCTCTTTGGCTCTAATACCTGTTGTTCAGTATCTGAGCTGTCCACTATGGCCTGTCTCTGCCTCCCAGGCCACGGGCTTTGGGGCTCTGAACCCATGTCATCATGCTTTCAACACAAATGCATCTCCCCAGGCCTCTATATCTAACCATGCAACAGTTGGAGGAGGCCAGGGCCCCTCAGTGTTCCTTCTAGTTTTCAATTGGTGCTGACAGCTGGGCAAAGGACCCCCAACCCTCTATGCTTCTACCTCATGGTCACATTGTATCTTGGTGCCAAGCAGAAGTGAAGTGGCAGTGGTAAATAGAAATGCATAAGAGGTAGGCAGTGCCTAGATTCCTGTTATAGCCTTAAAGTCCTTGAACCATATGTCCTACTGTTCAGTCTGCATAATAAACTTTAACAGTGGCCATTGCTGGGGGCCCGGGTCCCCCCACCCCACCTCTGTGCTGTTATTCCCTTTTTCCTTTTTGCTGAACCAATTACCTTTCCCAGCGATGCTTCTCTGCTGAATCTGCAGGATATGCCTGATAGTAATCTTCATTTTAAATTTAAAGCTCTCTAAAATTTCATTGTGAAAACAATGTTCTCCACATGGTGCTTTATCACCAGGAAAAGTTACATGGATACACATCCTTGTAAAGCCTCAGGGCAGGAGGGGCAGAAGGATGCACCTACGCTGATGTACAGGGGAGAGACTGCATTGAAAAGGCTGACCATACTCCAAGGAGAACACATGAAAGGAAGACAAGGCCCTAGAGACTTGGGATGCATAGACACAGGACTCAGACTTGATAGTAATAAATTGGAGCCCCCAAGAAATTCATTTAATCCACTTGGTCCTGGAGGAAGGGGGTTCCCTAAATGCCCTTCCTATAGGGGAAGGAATCCTAAGAAAGGTTGAAGATAAAATTTTTGCCTCCTACTATTTAAACAGAGGAGGGTCAGATACCTGACAATCTGGTTGTCCTGGCAACCTGAATGTAGTCAGATGATCTAATCTTAACCAACTGACTGATCTCACAAACATAAGGTAGATGATGCTACACAGCATGACTACTTAGAAGTTCTTTGGTCATCCTGCATTGAAGGTCAGTGGTGTGGCCAGTAGTGGCAGCAAAAGCAATGGCCAGCTACGAATTCCAGCAGTGTGTGATATGTGCCTTCCCATTCCTCACCCCCTCACACCCTTCACTACTTGCAGTAGTGATTATTCCTATCCTTCTTTAAGGCTGAATAATATTTCATTGTATATACAAATCACATTTCCTTTATTCCTTTATTCTTTCACGCATCTATGACTTTATATCCTAACCACTGTGACTAGCGAAGCAATAAATATGAGTGTGCAGCTATCTACTTGATACACTGATTTCATTTCTTTGACTCTATAACCAGGAATGGTATAGGTGGATTCTATTGTAGCCAAGTCTGAATATTCAGCCTCTTTGTGGGGGTCTCTAATACTGGTAGTTTTCTATTTCACCAGAGTGGGTTTCTGTAGTTTTAAACACCAAATCACAATAATAGAAGGTCTAAACTTTCTCCATTAACACCCCACAAATTGATGCATGCGTCAGCTTTATACATTGTCTTCTGAATAGACACTCCCAAGATAGGGATACTTCATTAACCATGTTACCCAGATAAGAACAAATGAGTAGACAGGGATGGTTGTCAGTCTCTGAGTGGAACAGCCAGCCTGGAGCCAGAGCTTGTGTATTCTCTGTCACCAATGTCATGGTGTCTGGGTTCAAACTGAGATCATGACCTTGAACACACACTCACAATTGAAGAGTGCTAAATGCTGGGATTACAGTTCCAGCTCACTGGGAAGAAAGCAGAAGCAATCTTAACTCCAGACCAGTGTCATTCCATTATCTATGCCTTCTCTTCCAAAGGATTTCTTTAATTAAACTTATATACTGCTTGATTTGGTGCTTATTTCTAACGTGGTATAAGTATAGAAAAAACATTTATGAGGCATATGAAAAGAATTCAAGAAATCTTTGCTCGGGGTTTTAAAGAGCCATGCAAAAAAGAAATGTCTCCAGTCCTGCCTTTAAACTCTAATGATCTGTTTAAGTTATAGCACCTACTGAAACAGCAACCATGATTTAAACACTTCGTAGTATGTGAATTAATGATGGTATTGGAGACTCTCTAATTATCTCAACAACCTCCACACTGTCTCAATGTTCTTTTCTCAGTTCCCATCTCGCCTGCCCTCTGCCCTTGTTGAGCTCTGTGATGTAATCGCATCCCTTAACATTCTTGGCAGCCTCTCAATTCTTGATACAGAAGAAAGCCAGGCAAGCAAGGGGGTGGGGAAACAGGCAGAGAGGAATTAGCGGTGAAGGCTGAGCAGGTAAAATGCAGTAAGAAAGAACTGGTCTCCATGGACTCTACAAACAGCTAAGAGTGAGGAGAATAAATGTATTATGTATCCCAGAGTATGACAGCAGGAGTAGATGGATAGGGTCACTGGGAGGTATTTCATTTCCCACAATCCGTTTCATTAAGCAAAATGATTAACAGCTTCAATCAGGGGCATGTTCATGTCAACACAAAGGTGGAGATTTAGGTTTAGAACAGGATACAAACTTATGTTTAGAGAGTACTCTACCGTTTGCCAAGTGAGGTGACTAGGAGAACCATCCTTTTATGTATGGGCCCAAAATCTCATCACCATCATAAGAAATAAATCATTATGGTCCGTTTTAGGCATGGTGTCTTTCAAGCACATCAGTGGAACAGGAGACGCTAGGCTCCTGTCTTCCCTAGCTGCGAGATGGTGCCTGCCTGCTTAGAAGCTCTCAGGCCATCCTAGGGTTGAAAAGTTATGGGCAGTTGACTCTAGACATGATTTCCTTACTTGTCCATGTGGAGGCCTTCTGCCTGTCATGGGGCTTGGGGTTTAGAGTATGAAGGCCTGCTCGCCACATGTGCCAGCTCATAAGACATTGAATATGTTTCTCACTTCCTGTCACCTTTCCCTTCAACTAGACAAAGTATATTCTCAGATCTCTTTTCTCACCCTATGGTAGGCTGGATTTATCTGAATGGGAATCTACATCCTGAATTATATGTGAATCACTTTACTTTCTGAGCTCCATTTTGTCACTGACTACCATGTCCAAGTGACTTTATTCAGAAGAGTGACTTGCAAAGTCATTGAAGGCTGTGTCTCCCAAGTGTCACTCAGTCTACATCTGTACCAGCATCTCAACTGTGTCTTGTCAACATCCCAGGCTAGCTGAGTAATTATCATTAAACAAATCTGAATGTTTATCTGGTTACCCAGGCAGCACCAAGGGATGTATTTATTGTGAGCAAGCAAGTATGTCTTATATGACCCTAAGAGAACAGAGTGTAATTTGGTCCATGGTTATAGAGAACATGCCTACCATGCACAAGGCCCTAGGCTCCAGCCCAGCACTGGCACAGACGTTGAGGATGCTTTGTTAAGGAACACTGTCTCTCCACTTGGGCTCATGTGGTAATTTAAGCAGTATGAAAGCCTGATATCTTTGCCTGAATTTCATGTCTATCTCCCTTCTATACTGAAGGCAGAGATTGGTCATTGATCTTAACCTTTCCCTGTTAAATCACATTGGATTCTTAGAATTTGGGGAAAGAGTAGTCCTCAGACTACTCTTAGGGTAAGGTTCCACCTCCTCAGAGAAACCCTGCCTTCTCAAGTACTCCAGACTTCTACCCTTTCTGTCCCTTTCTTCAGAGTTTCCTGTAGCCTATTGGCTTCCATCTTCCTACATAGCTGAAGAGGAACTTGAATTTATGATCCCCTTGTCTCCACCATCTGAGTGCTAGGACAGGACTGTTTTTGTTGTTTGTTTGTTTGTTTTATGCAGTGCTGGGGACTGAACTCAACACTTTTTGCATGGCAGGCAAGCACCCAGCTAACAGATACATCCTGATCTCTTCACTGTTTTCTTTGGCTTAGCAGAAACGGATTCTATCTTATTTTAGAATTTTCTGTCACAGGAAAGCAATAAAATTGTTATTATAATTATAAACATTATTGCTGTTTAATCATCTGAGAATGGAAGCCAGGACCTTGTACATGCTTGGCAAGTGCTCTGCCTCCAAGTTACAGCCCTAGACTCCATGCCGCTATTATCATTAGTTTGTCAATCAAATTTGTTTTCAAATGGGGGGTTTCCCACTGGTTCCTTCTCAGCACCCTCTGCTTTGTTTATTTACAGTAAGTAGAGCATGAATTCTAGAGTCGCATTATTTGAAGGTTCAAATCCTATTTTCTCTGTTTTATTACTTGTGTAGACTTAAATAGTTTGCTTTTTCTAGGAGGTAGGTTTTATGCTTGAAAATTAGAGGCACAAACATTTACCTTAAAGGGTTGTGGTGACTGACACATGGGAAATACTCCAAAATTTAATTCCCTCCATCTCAGTTTTATTACATGCTGAATCTGGTGCCATAAATATGAGTAATATTCAAGTATATCTAGGTACACATTATGCTTTCATAATCTACAAAAAGAATATAGTCAATGATCTTTGATGTTGGAAAGCTAACACACAAGTCATGTTTTTATTTATTTTTAGCTAAGTAAGCACAGGAAATTTAAAAAAACAGTCACTAAAATTTAAGCAGTTTTCCCTCAAAATGGAGTACAGTTTGGTAGGATAAGAAGTTAATTTTGTAATGTTTAATTTACATCAAACATGATGAAATTCATGGAGGGAAATTAGAATCCCATACATTTCTGAAGCCTGAGCAGTGACAGTGACATCAAAGTGGCCAGCAACTGAACAGTGTGGTACCGCTGAGGATAGCAAACAATGCAAACTGCTACACCAGGACACACACAGTATAGGCTTGGAGCTTGTATTTTATGAACTTTGTGACCATGAGAATCATCATTTCTGTGTGAAACCAAAAATAAAGTTATAGAGTGAATGAGTTCATGTCCTCATACCTCAAATTCCTGAGGTAAAGACTAAACTCCCAGCATGGTGGTATTTGGAGGTGGGCTTTCGGGGGGTAGTTAGCTCACAAGAGTGTGACTGGTGATTTCCAAGGAATCTGAGAGGAACGCTCCCTATCTCCTTGCCTCTTCCCTCCCTCCTTTCTTCCCTCTCCTTCACCCTTCTTTTTTCCTCTCCCCTCTCCTATTTTCTCTTTTCCGTTCTTCCGTCTTCCCTCCATTCCCTTTCTCTTTGATTTCCCCATCCCATCCTCTACCTTTCCTTTCTCCCATTTATAGATGAAGCAAACAAGAAAGAGTATCTGTAAACCCAAAAGTCAACCTGACCAGACGCTGATTTGCAGGCACCATGTCTTGGACTTGTAGCTTCCAGAACAACTGGACACAACGTCTGCTGCTCATGCCTCCTAATCTATTGTATTGTGTTACAAGATGTTCAAGATGACTGAGATCAGCATATGACAGAGGCTATTAGTCTTCTGTGTTAGTCAGTTTTCTGCTCACTGACCAAATACCTGACAGAAACAATTTAGGGGAGAAATAACTTATTTACCCTTCTCTTCAGATCAGTATGATAGGGAGAGCATGGGGGAGCAGCTCTCAGCATGGACAGTATGAAGCACAGTGGGACATTAGTACAGTGGGTGGCAAGAGCAGGGCAAGACAGAACCTCCAACACCTGCCCCCACCAGGACCCACTTTCCACAATTTGAACATATTTTCCCCAGACATCCATTTCAAACTTGCATCCATTCATGGATTAAACCATTCATTAGCTCCAAGTCTTCAAGATCAAATTCTCCCTGGAAACAACCTCAAAGAGGCTGCCTGAACCAATCATCTCTGCACCTCAAACCCAATCAAGTTGAAGACGGAAACTAATCATCGGCTCTCCTAAGGAACAATTTGAGAAATTCTAATCTGCCAGATGACACCAAAGTCCTGTGGCCCCAAAACAAAAATGTAAATAATGATCAGAAATAGCAAGGATCACAAATTACAGGCTAGTTAATGCCATTTATTATAGTAATACATAAATGACAGAGCAATGAACAACTTTATTAATAAAGACCATGTTTACAACTTTTAAAAACTATCAATAATCATCTGGCTTGGGTAATGCAATCTACTTCATTAAGGAAAGCCAGAGCCTGTGAGTGACTGCAGATTAATCTGGGTTTCAGTTGTCTGGGCTCAGAGAGGATAGCAACCCAGTTAAGATTGTTTGCTGAGGTCTATGACACATTAATTATTTTCTGTTTTTCACAATTAGTTTTACACATGGATTGCAACTTAACAAAATGTGAATTCTGATGCTCAGGAGTGAGGGTTTGAAATCACAGAGGTGAATTCGAATCCTGACACTTGCCAAGTGTCCATACCTTCCCTATGTGAGTCAGTTTCCTCATATGTAAAATGGCGATGTTTCTTACTTTATTAGATATATGAAAATGAAGTCACATGAAAATGCTTATCATGCTGGGCATGAGGGTACTTAAAAATGCTGTTATTTTATGAACAAGTTCCCTTTTTATCCTCAGAATATACACAGCCACTGAAATGCCAAGGTAGCTAGCACATTTCTGCACACAGACTGGTATTTACCCACATGCCATTTACAAATTGTTTGCCTCTCAAGCAAACATCCTCAAGGAGGGTTATTATTACTTGTGGATGTCATACCTTGTCATAGATGTGCATCTGAGGAGAGCTACACAAAAGCCAGGGAAGCCAAGTAGCCATTCCACTCAGGAGTGCTTTGTAAGTGTTCCCGGTGACTGGCATTTCAATGAAAGGGAGGGGCAAAGGAAGAAAAGAAGCATATTTTCTGTATCACTTAAGTGCCTTCAATGCCTCATCAGGAACCCCGGCATGCCTTTCTGAGGGCTTCTGGAAACACAAAGAGTCTTTCAGTGATTGGCCAATGGGAAGAAGTCAGGGCTGCCTTTCTAATTTGCACTTAACGAGCAAATGGGCTTACAGAATAGAAGGCTGGTCTAAGAACTTCCTTAGCCAAGTTGGCAGGGAGGGATAAGAATTATGGTAGCTACTGAAAGGATTGTCACCCCAATGTCCTGCCTGGCTGCCTTCTCCAGTTTATCTTTATTTTAGGGTCTTGTGGGGCTTATAGGAAGAAAAGGGAAAAGGATGAGGAAAGGAAGGAGAAGGTGGAGGGGAGAGTAAGGAGATATAGAAGAAGAGGGGAGAAGAAGATAAGGCACCATGGAAGGAAGGGAAGAAGGATGGGAGGGAGAGAGGGCAGGGAGATGGACAGGCAAAAGCAAACAGACAAACAAAAACGTTTCACCTCCCAGTTCCAGAGCAATTGATGAGCATGTCCATGGGCTGTGACTCTCAGCACCTCCTGTCTCAGGGCAGTTTAGTTTCCCATGGTTTTTTGGAATCTGAACCAACTTTGTGACTTGCCTAGATCTACAAAATGAGGCTAAGTGACATCACATAGATTCTTGGGTCAGGGCCCAAGAAGTCACGCATGACTCTGCTATCCCCTGGCAATGCTGTTGGGGCAAGAGTCCAGGTAAGCCTGTGGGTGATGAAAGACATGAAGCACGGCCCAAGTTCCTATTCACAGGGCCTGTCTCACCCTGCTGAGTTGGGTCCACCAAGTACAGACAGACACACAGCCAGTATGTGTTTCCTGCCTACCTCCATGCCAGTTAAGTCAATAGCAGTCACATGGGGCCAGTTTGGGGTGGTCTGTGAAGCAGAAGCAGAATGGCAAAGCACAGACTGATACAGATTTCTGTTTGTGTTGTCCTGCTTCTGTTCTGGCCCTTCCTTCTGGGTACCTACATCTTGGCATCGGAGGCTGAATGATGTCACAGCCAGAGCTTTCTGGCTGTTAACCAACTCTAAAAGGGCATCATAGACCTTTTGGGTTGTGAGACAGTAAATTCTGGGTAGCTGTGTCCAGATGTTCTATGACTCAGTGGTTCTACTGAAGCAAGTCTCTGGATTGAAATGCTGACAAGGGTAGTTATAGAATGGAACATGTGAAGGGGTTGATGATCTGAGCGGTGTGATCAGAATGACTGCATTCTCTGTCTTCATAAAATACTTTATTTTTTATTTTATTTTTATAAAATACTTTATTTTTTTAGATTATAATTGCATTAATTTCCTCTCCCTCCCTATCACATCTCCCTTGCCCTCATTCAAATTCATAGCTTCTTTTTAACTGTTACATATGTTGTATGTGTGTAAGTTATATCCACACACACACACATAAACTATATCAGTACAATATGCTCAGACTGTATAATGTTAACTTATCTGTGTATATTTTCAGGGCTATTTGCTATTGGATAGCCATTTGGTGTGTTCTTCCCTGAGGAAAAGTTTTTCCTGCTCTCAGCATTTCTAAGTTGCCCGAAGTTCTTTGCTTAGGATTGAGGCCTCATGAGAGCTTCACTCACTCCGTGCTAGTATTTTTTATTGGTGTTGTTTCACCCTGGTCTTGCTTGGGCAGCCATATTAATGAGATTTCATAATTTTAGTTTCTCTGACATTGAAAGAGACAAATTCAGACAACAAAATTCCCATTTTTCTGGGCCCTACAATATTTCTGCCACCACTTCCATGGTGGCTCCTCAGCCTCAGGTGTAGGAGTTGTTATAGATCAGTTGGGACGGTACATTTTGTTCAGTTGTGGTTTTCTCTAATGGTCTCCATCTATTGCAAAGAGAAATTTTCTTGCTGAGGATTGAGGACTGTACTTATCTTTGAGTAGAAAGATAAATGTATACAGATTGTTAGGGTCTGTGCTGTTTTGGTAAAGTGATGGTTTTAGGGTCTCCTTTAAGCTCTGTGACTTCTGTAGGTAGTTAACTAAGTTTCCAGTACCAGGCATAACTTCCTTTATGTTGAGTGAGCCCCAAGCCCAGTTTGGTGCTTATTGCCAAGTTATGCGTGCACTTAGAGTTATGGTGCTGTGCAGGTGGCTATTGTAAATCATAAGTATCAGAGCTAGAGAGGATGGTTTGCTGCTTCGCTCATCTGGAATCTTTCATGGAGCCTTCTGACACCAGGAAAGCTAGTCCATAGGAAGGAGGCACTCAGGTCAGATCCAGCCCAGGGGCTTCCGGTCCCTGTATCTGAAGTGCATGTTGTCTTTAGCAATATGGGTCTACTTTCCACTTCTACGGGGTAGGGCATCCAAAGGCAATAGTAATAACCTATAATGTTTTGGGAGTATCTGGTACAACCTTGACAAAGAATATAAAAGAGACCTTTCCATGCCTGGTATTGGGGGGAGGGATTAGTCGATAGCTCTTGGGGGAGCATTGTCAACCTAAATGGGGAATTTTCATTTAAACTATGTATGTATATGCACATATACATGCTTGTACATAGTATAGGTATTTAATAATATGATCCATTATGACTTTTTCAGACATCCCTAATGCTATTTTACCCTGCCTACTTTCAATTCTGTATTTATCTCCCTCTTCTTAATTACAGCACCCCTCTCCATTTTTCTCATTTCTCCCCAATTTTCCTTTCTTTTTCCCTTCTTTTATTCTGTCATTTAAAAATGCACCAAATGCTTATCTTCGAGGCTTTTGCATGTGGATATCCAGGTGCATGTAAATCACACCCTGCAGTTTGTCTCATCATTGGAATGAATGAGAGGATTGACTAACCTCTACTCGTTCCCCAGCACTCCCATTTATGATGCCCCTAGCAGGTGGTTCCTCCCCACAATGTGAGCCTTTCTGTACTTGCTGGAAAGTGACTAAACCATTATCTGCCTACTCACTATATTGGAACACTGGCCACAGTCCTGCTATCCGGTATTTCAGGATTGTTTCTGAAGTGTGCCTAAGGGAGTACAAACAATACCCAGGACCCAAGATGATGACTATGGAGGAAATAGAGATCATGTCAAAAAGCAAATTTGTAGACATCTCAATTTTACTTAAAATCAATCATGCTTCATTTTAAAAAGTTAAATATCACCAGGGAGATTAAACCAAAGCCTGGCTCATTTTAATGAGGAAATCATGTTTTGTATCTCACACTGTGAAGTTACTGTGGTCTTTGAAGAACAGATTCCACCTTGATCTTGTGACTTCTCTGCCTCTATTCTCAAGGAACCCAGACAAGCCTATTCTCTACAGTAAGAAGCCAGCTATTACGTTAACACCTACATCATGGTAATGATTGTACTAGACACCTCTCTCTCGCATAGGTCACGGGACCTTCATTACAGCCCCATGTTGGCTTATTTGTTCCTTATTAAAGATGGAAAAATTAAAGTTTGGAGATTTAAAATCATTTTTCCCAAGGCCTCAAAATTGATGAAGTGGAAATGATACTTAATCTCAGCTCTGAAGTTCTTCAAAGCTCATTTCTTACATGGCAACTCGCTGTTAATAAGCAGCAGCCACAGCTACACACTCTTCTTCTTATATTCTTCAAATATCCTTGAGGGAAAAGGAAGCTGAAGCAAAGTAATGTTCCCTTGCCAAAAGGGAAGCATAGCTTGGTAGGAATTCATTAATTAGACAAAATGCAAGGGCCAGGCAGTGTCTGGGAGCTTGCTTTTCATTAAGTCACTGCATCCTAGGAACCTTAGGGACCATTTGAACTCACCTGTGGGGTATATGTACAGTGAACAGAACTCCGAGGCAATCTTTGATACTTGGCAAGGTCATAGTGAAGATGCAGGTGATGTCCTTGCAAGATGAAGAGGCTCTTCTGCCAGGCTTGGGAAGCCCATGTCACCATCAATAAATTAGAAGTTATTTTGATAACTCCAGAAACAAAAGCAACAAAGTCAGTCTAGTAGTGTTTTAAAAGATATGGAAGGCAAGGAATTATAGAGAAAGCAAGTAAGAGAGACTCATTGGAGTGAATTTGGTAACTCAATGTTTTAGGATCCTCCAAGGCATTCCTTCGATTGGTATTTCTTAGATCAGGATCATGTATTAAAAGCAGCCCAGATCACTTGTAAAAGCACAGGTTAGGTAACACAATTCTTATATTTTTGTCACTCAGTTTACCTGAGAAGTTCTAACCTAATCATAGTTGAAACTTCATGGCAAGGTGCAGGGGCCATCCTTTGACCACTATGGACTCGTAAACTATTCACAGATTCAGCCTAGAGGAGTGGATGGGTGGAGATCCTCGACCTAATGAATTGACAGGTGCGTGTTCACTGGCCATAACCCAGTATATCATAACTTGGCATGGTTATCAGAGGACAGTTCAGTGGTGTGCCCTACTTTTACAAGAAGGGCCAAGTGGCACAGTGGGTCTGGCTGCTCATCACTTTGCTTCTAGCTCCCCAGAAAGCTTTGTCTCAGTGCCCTTGCTTGCGTCAAGAAGAAGAAACTAGCTCACGATGCATGTATCTACTTGCTGCACAGTACTGATGGTGCATATGGGTGAAGTAACAGTGGCACATGAGCCAGGGTTTTTTTATGGAATTCTTTAACCCTTACCTGTATGGGGTTGGAAAGGTATCCCCCAAACACTCACTTCCTCAACCAGACACAAGCCATCATCTCACAGAAACAACCACATAGAAGCCCCCAATTGTCATGGAACTGAGGGTCTCCCAACAGTCAGTGACCTTCTACTTTATTCTTATTCATGTGAACCCACATCTAATTTCTCTTCTGAGAGGATAATTACAACTGCTGTTCTCGCCAGAATAATATTAGAAAGGCAAGAGAGCTACCGTCTGACCTAGTTAAGTATGTAACTTCTAAAATGTGCATAGACCTCCTTCAAAGAGAGGAGCCGAGTATCTTCAGACACTGAAGCTATAATGACACAACGGTGCATGGGCCTAATGAGTAGTTTTATCAAATTAATTATTTCTGAAAGGATAACTTTTTATGCTCAGAAAAAAAATCACTCCAGCTTTTCTGCATTTTGATTTTCATAGCCAGTTTTAAAGATCACACTGTGCGGGTTCCGTAGGCTCTATACGTCTCTTCAGTTGCCCAGGTCGGAAGCAACGTCGACATCTAACCAAAGCCCCAGTCTTCACAGCCTCTAGGTGTGTCTGCTCATCCTGGGTGATTAAAGCTAGTTGCTGGAGTTAGCTTTCAGGATTCTCAGTTTTGATGTCAGCACTTCAGTAGGCAGCTGTGGGCAAGAAGGACACCTGAGCTCTTTCAGGTGGGAAACACCTGGAGTGATCATCCACCTCTCGCCACACCTGACCTCCACCTTGATCAATAGGCACATGACAGTTTGTATACCACAGAGGTACTTTCTTTGGGTAGTAATGAGCCAATAGCTTCAGTTTCCCAAAAGCGTCCATCTGGTTACTTGCCATTTAATGGAAACTGCATGCTTGGTATGAGCAAGCATTTCTAGGGAGCAAAGCTAGCATCCATTTGAAGACACTATTACAGCGAGTCCTCTGCACCCCTATCCTTGCATTGCCAACTGGCATGCGACTCCAGTGGTGTGGTAAATACTATTAACATGCTTTGACCAAATATCTTAGTTCTTTAAGTCTCTGGATCTCAAGTTTCAGCACGCTTCATATTCTTACAGGGTAAAGAAAAAACTGTGTGGATGACCTCCCCCCTCCGGAGTCTCTGAGTCCATAAATCCAACCTGAGAATTCGCACTTCCCAGAAGTTCCCAGTATATGATGGGCTTAGAGTAATGTCACCTTACACATGCTTACTACACCGTCAAGTTAAATGGAGAGAAACTCAAAGCAATTCCACTAAAATCAGGAATAAGGCAGGGTTGTCCACTCTCTTAATATCTATATTGATAAGACTTCAATATAAGACTTGAAGTCTTAGCTAAAGCAATAAGACAACTGAAGGAGATCAAGGTGATACAAATTGGAAAGGAAAAAGTCAGAGTATCATTATTTGCAGATGATATGATTATATATATATAATATATATAATATATATAGTTATGTCTGTTGGTCTTCTTGTGGGTTCCTGACCCCTCCAGATCCTTCCATCCCTCCTCCAACACTTCTACAGGACCCCTGGAGCTCAGCCCCATGATTGGCTGCAAGTCCCATCATTTATCTCTCTGCTGCAGACAATAGTCAAGTTAGGCTGGAGAGATAACTCAGTGGTTAAGAGCACTGTCTGCTCTTCCAGAGGTCCTGAGTTCAATTCCCAGCAACCACATGGTGGCTTACAACCATCTATAATGTGATCTGATGCCCTCTTCTGGAATGAAGTAACACATGTAGATAAAGCATTCACATTCATAAAAACAAGTAAATAAGTCTTTAAAAATTTTAAAAAAGAGATACTACATTTCTTTCAAAATTTTATTTTTGTATATGTGCATATGTTTGCATGTGTATTCATGAGAGCATGTGTGCCAAGGGGTTGTATATATACATGTGGTGAATGTATATATTTCTATGTGGGGAGTTACATCTTTGTACATGGAGCTCAGAGGAGGACATGGGGTGTTTTCCTTTATCATTCTCTGTCTCATTCCTATAAAGCAAGATCTCTCTCTGAACCTGATGCTCACAGTTTTTAAAACTAGGCTAAAAGCCAGAAGCTGCAGCGGTCTCTCTCTTTCTCGCTCTCTCTCTGCCCTCACCAGCATTGGGTTAAAGGAATATATAGATCATTACCCTGTCTGTTACATGGGTGCTGGGACCCAAACTCCATGCAATACATATATGGTGTACCTATGTGCACACACATGTGGAGACCAAAATAGGATTGGTGGGTGTTGCTCTTTGCCTTATTGCCCTAAGATCAGGATTCCCCAGTGAACTGAAAGCTAAGCTAGTTGTAAAAACAAAACAAAACAAAACAACAGAAACAAAAAAGAAAACAAAACAGAAACTGGACAAAACAAACAGGCCGGTTGGACTCTCTCCACATCTCAGCGCTGGGGTTGTAGGTTTGCACAGCTATGGCAGTGTTTTATGGGGCTGCTGAGGATTTGATTTTATGTCCAAATGCTCACAGGGTAGCTGCCCTTACCCACTGAGCCATCTCCCTAGCCCTAAAACTATCTGTTAAAATAAGTTTCCCAAGTAGCATAAGGACTAGAAAAGGTAAGAAATAAAATCATTTCCTTTTTCTCGCCAATTTTTCTTTCAAAAAAAAAGATTGTAGGGGTGATGGTGGGTGAGCAGATATGATCAAAATACACTGAATAATGCATCTGTGGCCAGCAAAATTCAGTCCAAAACTGTCCACAGTTTAGAGCTTACATGTGATAATTGCCAAGAAATTTTTATATCAGCATAGAATTTTATAGGCAAGGAGGCTGTCCTTCCTACCCTAAACCCTTTATATAATGACTCAAAGGTATATGTAGTAACTCAAGATGGAATAAAAATCATTTTAAAAAGTTTTTAAAAAGTCATGCATTGTATGCATGTATAAAAATCTCAACACATACATGAAATATATTGCTATAAACCAAGAGTCTGCTGTGGAGAATTGATGCTCACACTGGTTTCCAGCTATGCCCATGGAGACAGAAGAAGACAGCATATCTTTCCGTTCCAAATACAGCATGTTGCAGGTTTGTGGTCTATATCTTGGAAGAACTGGGCACATCATAGTACTGAGTCCAGGTCTTAATGTTTCAAATGTGTAGTCCCCAGGGAAGTCACTGTATACACAATGTAAACACATCACTGAAGACAGAGTAATTTTTGGGGAGCATTTCCAAATGTGGGGCAGAGGTCCCTGCCCGTATTGCAGCAAAGGATTGGAAGCTCACACTGGAGGGCACAGGGTAGCCTCAGGTTCCCCATGAACTTGGATAAAAATCAAGTAGTCACAGAGAGTGGTCCTCAGCAGATGTGTTTTGGATTCAGAAGCCATCAACAGCACCCCCATTTCAGTTCTTCAGTCTTGTCTCCAAAGGCAAATAAAATGCCAGAAGGGAAACAAAGACATTCTCACTCTGAAGTATTTTATTGTGGTTTTGTAGGCTGGCCGTCCCTTGACAGTCCCTGCATCTATGACCTAAGGAGATAGAGTATGTGTGAGTGTGTGAGCGTGTGTGTGTTGCAGAATGATTAAAAAGGAAATGGAAGTGGATGTACTTAGCATTTGGTGTTTGCCATTATAACAAGATGAAGAACACTGAAATGCCATCCCATATCCAAGGATCAAGTTCAGTGTGTTCTTTGTTAACACATGAACTATTTTATTAATACATTAGCTGCAGAGAATATTAAAAGTCCTATTGAGAAATGTCGTCAATGTTTCTTTGGAAAAATCTAGTTTCCAGTGTAGGATGGCAGTGAGGGAAACACTAGCTCTGCCTGGGCTGTTCTCCTAGGTGTCAGTAGTGACATCACTGCTCACTGGCTGTCGTCTTGACTAAGTTACTCTCCTGAGCCTTAAATTCCTCACCCGTTAAAGTCAGACACTAACAATGATTACCTCTGTGGGCTGCAGTGTTGAGCAAATGGCTCACTATATGTTAAGTACTTGGAGACTGAAAGCAGAACATGCTAGTTAAGTGCTAGGCATTACTAGTTATGACCAAATATTGTGCCATACTTTTTCTCTAGTTCTACGCAAATCCCTCATGGTAATGGTATTAAGTTGGCTAATGTCCAACATTGAGAATTCTGGCATAATAACCTACATATGGCATAGGCTCGCTCCAGAACTACCCTAATGACTTTGATTAGAATCAGTCACAAGTGCTTGTTGACACACAGTGTGATTGGCAGGCTTTTCCCAATCATCTTTCTGTGGGTATGGACTGGTGCTAAAACAGGTTGTTTTCTGTATGCATTTATACTAATAGAAGCCACAGAGAAGGAGAATGAAAGCAGCAGGACCATTTGTGGCTTCAGTGATTATTGTCTGACCTTCTGGGGTGTTCAGAGGCTGAGCTCAGATGGAAGCACCATGATGCGGGTTGAAGAGTGGATGAGGCATTCCTGAGGGAGAGGAGCTCACAGAAGTGGGGAAGGCAGAATAGAAAATCAATCAGCACCAACCGTACAATGCACTAAGGATGGTTAAAGACATTCCCTCAGAATGCATAGGAGTGGGCTATAATTGCATTTCCTTTCTTTGCCTGGGAAGAAAAGTCAAAAGGTAAGAGAGGATGAGCTGAAAGGCAAGTTAAAGCCATCCTGGCCACAAAGTTATGCTGTGTTTAAAAGGCTCAGGGATATTGTGTAACACTGAAGAAACTGGAAGAGGCAGTAAAGCAAAGCATTCCTTCCTCAGTGTTCTTAAAGGACCGAGAGGTATAAAATGATAGAAAAGATGAAGAAACAGTGTGAGCAGGAGGTTCACCTCATGCTTGCAGTGTGGCTATGTATGCCCGACTACGCAATGGTATAAATGTACCATGTGGATTGCCCCAGGAGAGGAGAGAGGCCAAGATGCCATAACCAACAATTGAGAATTAATTTTCTATGCAAAGGGAATAGAGTGAATGCACAGACCACCGATACCACTGTTAGTTATCTATGGAAACAGGTTTCCACAAGTTCTTCTGTGACAAGAACATGCACTGCCTAGCTGCCTGAAAAACTTAAGCGGTGCCCTGCTGCCTGGAAAAGATGTTGTAGAGAATAGCTGGTAGGGCTGTGTTTGGGATGGGAGCTGCAATGGGTCCCAGACCCAGCCTGGTGGAAAACTGCTGCCAGGTCCCTAGGGAGCTTCAGTGTTATCATCTGGGGAGCTTTCTGTCTGACTCACATCTGAGAGGCACTTCCAGAACTGTGGCTGAGTTGATCAGGGTTGAGGCCCAGGAACAGAGAATTTTCAAGACTCCCTACATGACCTAACCTTCAGATGGGGTTCAGAATTCAAACTCTGTATCTTTGCTATGTAGTATTTGTTTGTGGGCCAGCATCAAACCCAGGAGCTGAGTGGAAATGCTTTGCCTCCTTTTGGTTCAGAATTGGCTTGGTGTGTGTGTGTGTGTGTGTGTGTGTGCGTGCGAATCTGTCTGTGTGACGTGCAGGAATCATTACCCAAGCTGGCACATACAGATGTCAGAGGTCAGCATAGGATGTCTGCTTCAATTGCTTCTCTGCTGTTCTTCTTTTGAAAGTGGGGTCTCTCAGAGAACTTAGAGCTCACCACTTCAGGTAGACTGGCTGGCCAGCAAGCTTCTAGGGCTGTTGCCACACTCCAGTACTGGGCTTACAAGGAACACATGCCACTGGTCCCGACTTTTATGTGAGTGCTGGGGATCCCAAAGCAGGTATTCACACTTGCTCAGCAAGGAGTTTACCCCCTGACCCATCATCTCAAAATCTATATTTTAACATCTTCAGCTGACACAGACGTACATGGTCAACTGGGAAGTACTAACCACAGCTGTGCATCACCTAGGAAGCTTTTTAAAGATGGATTCCCACTTTGTACTCCAGGCTACATCCTGGCAGTCTTAGGTGGGCCTTTAAACCGCACAGCTTCGAAAATGCTGATATGCAGTTGTAATCATATCCCATTATCCTCACTGGCATGGTGCTGCATGCTCGTGACCACGGCACTTTAAGATTCCCATGATCCCCTGGGCTACTTAGCTGTTGCTGTTGTCTTGCTATTGTGCAGTAAGTGTGGCTGAGGGAGAGCAGAGGGTCTGCCTCATCTAAAGAAAGGTCTACTTAGAGAAATTTTTTTCTTGGAAAGCTGCACAGGCCTTGGTCACAGAGGAAAGAGGCTGAGGTGCAGGTGAGCGGTTTGAACGTGTTCCCGCATACCCACATGCTGTAATCATAACCTCAAAGTAATAGGTTGACATTGAAAAGGTGGGACTTTTGAGAGGTAATTGTGCTTTGTAGGCCTTGCCTTCATAGATTGCCACAGGATTATTGAGTTATGCCAGAAAATGGCCTCTCCCAATCCCCTCTTTCTGGCTTGCTTTCTCTTTTACTGTGTGATAACCACTATGATGCCAGGTTCTAGCAAGCAGTCCCAGAATGCTTGCCAGAAGATGCCAGAAGATGTTAGAACCATATGGACTTCTTAACCTTCAGAACTGTGAGCTAGGGTAAACCTCTTTGCTTAATAAGTTAACTGGTCTTAAGCATTATGATATAGCAAAAGAAATACACTAAAACATGAGTCATCCTTGCACTGTAAAATGACTCACAATTCCAATATGGTCTTCTAGCAAAGAAACCCAACAGTCAAAGAGTTCAAACATCTTTGTGTTTCATGTACGGAGAAGAGAAAGGCAGAAGGTGTGTGTTTGGCATCTCTCCATGCTTATAAAAATGTCTAGCCAGCTCAGGAGTCTCCATGATTCACCCATCGCACTGACCTTCCCATCTGGCCCATGGTTGGTGGAAGGTTCCAGGGCTGGCTTACTGGGGAATGAGAGGACAAATAAGGAAGACAGCCAAACACAAATAGCCATGACAGCTAGCCATAGCCAGAAAGCATCTATTTTTCCCTTAAGAGGTTGCTGGGGCAGTTTGGTAGGATACACAGATGGGAATCCCAGCATTGTCTCCCTTCTCATCCTACCCTTTTCCACATTTTCATTCTCTGTCCCAAAGAGTCTCACTAACAGACCATGCAGGCCTCCTGCAGGGTCAAATGTATGCAATAGATGAATGAATTAAGGAAAGCATTCTACTGCCCTTACAATGAATTCTTTCATTCAAAGGGGCAATAGTGCCAGTCTCAGCCTCTCCTGGTTCCAGGACTACTACTGAGTCTGGCTTTCGTTTCCCTAGAAGTTACATGATATTTTCATTTTTGTAGAAAAGCTACCTCTTTAATTAATATAATTTCCTCTGCCGTTCTAGGGTAGTACCTTAGCCCCTGTGTTCAGAAGTGGAAAGCAGTGGGGAATGCATTCTGTGCATGGGGTATGGCCTGGGAGGTACAAGGCACACCCTCTTCTGCTTCCCATCCCCTGTGGCTTCCAGCCTCTGTGTTCCTGAGTGGCCCCAGAGGGACCCGCCTGGGACTCTGGGGCTGATTGACAGGAAGCTTCTGGGAATACCATCCAACTCTTCTTTTTCTCTGCCTCCAATTACTGAGGGAGGGAGTGTATTGAGAACATATTTAGGAAACGTTTCCATTGTTGCTTTTAAAAATCTCCTCTGTAATTAGGTGCTCCGGGGGTAGTCAACCACGAAAAGCCACAACCAGCGCTGTCAAGTTCCATCAAACAAAGGAGAAACCAACTAATCAGAACGAAGAGACTGGCTGAGCATGAGCACCTGTCTCAGTCAGTGCCCACTCCCACCCATGCTGATCCCCACCCATCCCCACTCCCACCCATGCTGATCCCCACCCATAACCACCCTCACCCATGCTGATCCCCAACCATCCCCACTCCCACCCACACCCACCCATGCATCAGGCTCCACAATCAGGACAGTCCCACTCAACTGGAGTGTTTCCAGGCCCTGCATGGATAGGTCATTGAACCTTTGAGTTTTGTCCCACAAACTCATCTTATCAACAGTAAGGTCAACAGTTTTACTGTGCTCTGAATGTGACCATTTCAAAACTGAGAAACAACGGGATCAATGAACTGTGAGATTCCAAACACATTCTGAGGTGCACTGGCTCTTACTGCTTACAACCTTATGAAGAGATGGAGTCTGCAAAGTCCTGCTCAGATTTCACCATACTCCCTGGTGGCTTTTGCACTTCCAACCAACAAACCTTAGGAAACCGTAGAAGCAGTTGCTGTACAGAACATTGAATGATTCTAGTGAGCTGGGCTCACAAGAGGGGGCCTCACCTAGTGGGTGTGTGATGTTCAACACTGCTGTCTCCTGTGGTCTTGGAGACTCCTCTCACTGTATCAACACAGCCATTACAAGAAGTGCTCTTTCAGGAACTTTCCTGTATGGCATCCCCAAACTCATGGGAGTTAGTTCTTACCCCCATATTCCTTCTTTGGGAGTTATTTCTGGTATCAAGATCAATGGAGGAGCAGGATCTTTCTAGAATGTACAAAAACTGTTTGTCCTTGGTCTAAAGGGAGAAACCACACCTCCTGTAACCTTCTGGTCAACACCATTGCTTGTTCCTCTGCTGAAACCTACTGTATTGTCTCTCACAATTGGAAGGCCAAGTGTCCTCTTGGATCTGAAGCACCCTATAGTATTCAGCGACCAAGCTGTCTCTGCCTCTTCTTTCTATCCCAATGTGCAGGCAGATATACTTTTTTGGCTTGCTTGCTTTAGTCAATGACATTGAGATGGATATCACATACAACACAAAAATGGAAATACTGAAAAAGCCTTTCCTATGCTGCTCTTCTGCAGCTACACCAACTAGGAAGGCTGACACTTTAATTAGGTAAAGTGACTTGGTGAAAGGGGCCTAAAGATGACAGGCTTAGAATATTTCCCATCAAGTAGGAAAGAAGGTGTGGCTTTAGAGAGCGAGGGATGCAGGAGTTCTGAGGGCTAGCTCTGTGCATGGTTACTAGCATGTGGAATAGACTGGAATCAAAAAGGAAAGAAACCTCATAATTGAACAGTTGATATAGCAAAGGAACAGGAGCTCTCAGACTCTTAAGGACACCAAGCAAGCCAGGTCCTATAACTCTCTAGGAGAAGATGGTAAGCTGAGGAAGCTATGAGTCATTTCACATATAACTGGGGGAAATGACTGAGAACAGAAAGCCTTTCCAGAGAACACTTGTAGAGCCAGGCACCATGGCACCCAACTGGCAAGGAAGTCCCTCCCCTGATAAAGATTGCCAGACACTAACTATGTCTAATCATAGATATTTCAAAACCACTAAGGACAAGTGGTCAAATAAGCACCTGTTTATTTTCTTCTGCAGTTTGTGTGCATGTGGGTTTGTGCACACACAGGGAGCATATCTTGTGGATTTTTTTTTAACTTATAGACTTTTAGGGGTATGAAGAAGAGACCCTGTAGGCAAGATATAGAGGCTGTCACATATCACTCAGTGATCATATACTCTCAAATCTACCCACAACATTGAGAATTTAGTGTTTGGGTGAGGGAAGGAGTATATTTTGTATACAAGAAGGAACAATCTAAACATATAAATTCCAGGCTTAGCATTTGAGCTCACCATTAGAGACTATTATCCTTTCCTCCTGGAAGACTGAAACCATTACAGTTCCATGGAAGGCTGCATTCTACCTCCTCCTAAGTGTTCTGCATGGTGTATGACCTGCAGCCATTGAGGAGAGTAGATATGACATGACATTTCAGGGTAGATGTGTTCAAGAGGCAATGCTCAGGTTTCTTCTTTCTCTACTGTAGCAACAAAAGGCTGCTTGCTCCAGGCAGCTACATGATGCTGCGGCCCCTATTAGTCTCAATTTCTGAGGCACCACATGGAATAAAATTGCTTCAAAGAATTATCCAACTGTAGAGTCAAATTTATGTGGGAAAAAACAGACCTTTGCTAATGTTTGCTTTTCAATTCTTTCTATTGCTATATCTCACCACAGGCTGTTTGAACCACATGAACTTGGGTCCAAGATGATTTATTCTGAACTTTCCATTAAATATGCTACTTACAGAGTTAAAACATTTACCCAACTGAAACAAGACCAGTGCCAGGCCTTGAAAACAAGTATTAGATACAGAGGCCCCCAGGTAAGACCTGGTTTCTTTGCTCTACACTATTTCCCTAAGTCTAGTTTAATCAAAGGGATCAGACTCCCACTAGAAACACATGGCATATAGATACGCACAAGCCATTAAGTAACATGATAAGTCAACAAATGCTTTAAAAACTGGCATGCCAGTATAAAAACTGCTCCAGGCCCCAGATGTAGGAAACCCTTTAAGGGTTGAAATGCATGGGAAAAAATAGAACCAAGACTTGTCTAGAGCAATAAAACAATCAGCGGATTAAAAGTAATTTAAAATGTAGGAAAAAAAACATTTCTGGTCTTATGGATGCAGAAAGAATATGTGAACTCAGTAAGTGACACCCACAGAATGATGGAACCAATGGAAAATAATCAGAATGACTTCGAACTTGGGGCTGCTGACAAGACTAGGTAATGGACTGACAGCCCTGCTAGGAGCTAGGATTCCAAGCAGAAGTCAGACTTACTGAAAATGGTATTGCAATGGACTGAGGGGAATGGGAGATCAGAGGGAGAGTAGGTAGAAATTTCAGGCCAGCAGCTCTTAAATTAAATTAGAAATGAGTTGCTGCATGCTTATATTGAGGAAATATACAAATGTTAAAGATCCCAAGGATATTTTGAAGGGGAACACATGCAATAAGGATGAGGTAAGAAATGTGAATCAACAAAATTGTGCAGTTAGATACCATGATTTCAGCCTGAGAATATGGAAGGGACTGTCAATGAGCTTTTATTTAAGGCAGTTTTCCCTGAGGGAAGGAATATGAGCCCCTGCTTGAGGTGAGGCAGAAAATGGAGGTAGAGGTCTCTCTTTTCTATGCCCAATGACCATGCATCGCTAAAAGGCTGTATTAATGGGAATCTCACAAAATGGTCAGGGCTCAGAAAAAGGGACTTTTTTTGCCTGGCGTAGGAAAGATGACATGCAAATGTCTTAGTAAAACTAACAGGCTTTGAGACAGAAACAACCTAAAACAAAACAGAAAATTTCAAGGGTGAAAAAAAATCAAATAGCCTAAAAGACTAGAAGACATAAGCTGTTATCCAACTTAAAAGAAAAATACACAAAGCAATGCAACAGTAAGGATCAATGTTTGCAAAATTCAGACGTATGATCCTAGAATTTTATTACTGGACAAATTCACCTTCACATGCCAAGTCTACCAACCTAGAGTTTAAGACACAAGAACATCAGAAATTATGTACCCATAAGTCCTTCATAACATGTTGGAAGATGAATTTCACCCAACGAACATACAGCTGAGCAAACTTCAGAGGAAAAGTAATGGCACTGAATATATTGTGTGCATGTTTAAAGTCATATAGATAGTCACATATATGACATATGGTATATGATATATGATATGTACATACACAGAGTCATGGATGGAATTTGTGTCAGTAAAGCCCATTGCTGTATGTACCATATTGATAGACCTAAGGAAGAAAGTATGGTTATCTCCAAAGATGTTGACAAAACTTTCAAAAGAGTTCAGTGCCCATTTTGGATCAATATTTTTACAAGTCCCATGAAAGGGACTTAAGTGAAGAAAACACCTCTCAAATGAAAATTAATGAAAAACTGATGAATTTTTGATAAATTAATAAAAAAAGAAAATTAATGTTAGTTCTCTCTATAGTTGCAGCTGCATGTTTGGTCACCTATTTGCCTGTCTCTCTACCTACGTACTATTTTCTGCCTATCTAACTTGGTCCTAAGGAGAGTGATTTAAGAACAGTCTAGGGGTATTCCAACTGACTAGACACAAAGCAAGGGTATCTAGTCTCTGCACTGGTATTATCCAACACTCTGTTGGTGGTATATAGCTCATGCCAGCACACAAGTGATATTAATTAGATATAAAGTAAGGAAATTGCCTCTTTGTGCATATGATCCACTACCTAGAATGTCAGTGATAAAAGTATCTCCAAGAACAAAAGAAATCACCAAAGAGACAGAATATACAATGAACAGAATCAATAATCTTCATCCACACAAATGTAATTGGTTAAGAGCATGAACAGTGCACGAACCCAATTTACAATAGCAACAAACACAGGCAGATATTTAGAAATAAACCTAATAACTTGTGAGCTTAGGCCAGGAAAAACAGTTGCACTTTCCATTAGTGACATTTTTGAATAAAAGCTGTAGTCAGGTACAGGCTTTCTATCAGTGTCAATTTTCTGATTCTCACAATTACACTGTACTTATGAAAAGAAGAGTTAATTTTATGGGCTAGGCACATGAATATTTGGGGCTAAGTGGCATAACACTGCATTTTTTTGACAGTGCAGAGCAATTTTATACACACTTAGAAAAACATATGTAATGCATCTACGTATGTGTTTGCATGCATGTGTTTACACATAAAGAGACAGAGATAGAAAAAGAATGATAAAACAAATGTGATCAAATGTTAAAATTTGGAAAATTGGAAAAGAATACAGAAATCACTTGAACTATTTTTATAAGTTTCATGTAAACTGGAAATTATTTCTAAATAGTAACATAAAAAAACTATTACTAACTATATAAACAAGGTCAGGGTGTTTTTTTTATTTTAATGTATGAGTATTTGCCTGCATGCATGTATTGTAAGTGCCCACTGTGTATACCCAGTACTCAAAGAAGCCAGAAGAGTGTTAGATACTCTGGAACTGGAGCTAAGGATGGCTGGGAATCTAACCTAGGTCTGCTACAAGAGCAGCAAATGGTTTAAACCACTGAACCATTCCTCTGACTCCAAATAGAAGGGATTATTAGGCAGCCATTGGGGATAGATAGTGTGCAGATATAGAGGTTCTATCCTCAAGAGGGGATTGATATTGTCATTGTGCCAGTGGTGTCTTTAGTGCAAGAATGTACTTGCCAATGGCCTTTCTAAATTTTGGACTTCCTACCCTCCAGAATGTGGGTAAAAGAAGCCTTTATCATTCATATGTTACTCACGCTACTGTATTGTTTCTAGCAGTGCAGAATGAATTAGAATAAAAGATTAAGAACAAAAAGATAAAGAAAAGGAAATGCAAGTAGAGTTCTGAGGAGCCATCTGCCAGTCCAGTAAGACTATTACAGACATGAGGATCAGCTTGCGTAAAGGCCCCAGGAAAGGATTCCCAATGTGTGCCTGAGTGTGCCAGGCAGGAACCTTGAGCAGCAAGCTAGATGGTGCAGAGCCTTGAGTTTTTGCTCTTGGATCAAGCCAGCAAATGAAAACCGGAAGAGAGGGAGAGAATGCACATACTGACATTTAAGAGAACTTAACGCGGTATTTTTATAATGGATGAACGCTCTTCCAAGTTTCCAATAGAGAGCCTTTGAGGGTCTATAAAATAAACAGTCACAACAGATGTGTGCTTCAGGCTAAGTAACTGAGGTGTGTAAAGTCACATTAAATCAGGGTAGAGTAAGATCATTCTGGTTGCATAGAACAGTGTAGAATATGGGAGGGTGTGGGGTTTTTCATTATTATTTATTTAAAGAGGCTTTTGAAAGTTACCTCAATGGGAATCAAGTGCGATATAGACTGTAATGCTGCTTAAGAGGGGACAAATGTGCCCAAGTGCAAGAGAAGGGGACAGACTTTGAGCCGGACATTAAGGAGACGACAGTGACAAGCATCGTGAGCAGGATCCAGGGTTTTGCTTGAGAGATCAAGTTGCTAATGGCATGGGGGTACCAGAAAGCTAAAGAAGCACTGCATAGGTACAGCCTTTGGCTTCCTCAACCCCTTGACAAATGTAAGGACCTCTTAAATGAGGGCTCTTGAAGATGAGAATGATACTTCCTCTTTAGAGAAGGAAGCTCAGACAATAGAACCTGGGCTGAGGAGTAAAAACTAGAGACTCCCCAATCAACTCACAAAGTGGTCAGAGGAGGCTGTTCCTTTGACCAGCTGCCATCATCTGGTCTTCTTCAAGGTTGCCAATGATACCATGTCCCTTAGCTCTACCCTCTTGGGCTTTTCCCTTTGGAACCTGACTGTCTAAAGCTTCACCTATTCCTGGCTCAGTGGCACACATGTTTGGCTCCATGTTCTTTCATTGCACTGGGCCCCTTGTGTTCATCAGTAGGCACATAGGCTTGTGTAGGATCTGCCCTCCACCTCTAGTCTGTGCATAGCTGGCTCCCTGGGCTGTTAACATTGAATGGATTCCAGGCATCTGCGTTCAATTGCTCTTAGTGAAAAACCAGAAAAGCATTATGCTTCCCCAGAATTATTCCCCCAGGGCAAGAGAACAAATGATTCACTGGGAAGCAATGAAAAGCAAAAGCACTGACATTCATCCGATCTAGGACTGAATACTTCATAAGCTCAGGGCCCTGTGAGGCCAGACTGCATGTTTAAGAACAGAACGCAGGAGGACCTTCAAGGCTGAAGTACACCCTTCTGCTGTTAACCCCAGAGTTCCGCCTTTCTGGTCACTGTGCTTACCTAGATAAGGGCTTCTCATCGCTACTTCTTGAACTGGAATAACAGCGAGAACACAGTGTGTCCTATCTCTCAGGTCATCTCCTAGGTCAAGCTCCCTGTTTCATTTATGCAGCATCTTTATTTTCAGTAGATGCCAGGTCAAAAATGATCCCAGAATAGCAAAAAACAAGGGGTCTCATGAATCCATTAATTGGAGGAAACTGCAGCTTGACATGATGGAATATTTTTAGCAGAGTCTATAGCTGAGTCTCCATGGACCACCAGACCATGAGCATTCAGTTCCTTCTAGCTCTGGCTGCTAGGCTGCTGCAGGATGGATTCAAGCAGGACAGGGCATGCTCCAAGAAAGAACAGAGGCCAAGGCAGTTGCATGTCACTACTCTGCCCATATCTACCCAGAGTGGAGTCAGCTGACAATAGAGGTCCCTTTTATTTAGTACCTGCTTTGCTTCATAATTTTGGAGTAGAAAGGAAGAGGACTATATGGGCAGTGCTATGTAGAATATGGGTAGTGCTATGTAAATAAAATACAGTTATTAACTGATACATAAAACCACAAATATATATGTATATATATATATATTAATGGGATACCATAAGATATGCTGACACATGTTTATGAGGTCTAATGATCACATTGTGGTAATACTATCTGTACCACTAGGTGTTTATCTTTATGATAAAAGCATTCAAATTTCCTTCCTTCAGTTCACTAAAGAGGGCAGCACAATACTTATACCTAGAGTCACTTTACCACACAACAAACAGCACACGAGAATGTCCTACCCAGCTGCTCCTTGGCATCCATCCATCACTCTTCCCATCCCTCCTTCATCTCTATTTTCCCAGCTCCCAGCAGAGTTTTTAACTCAACTTATACTCTGTGCCTGGGATGATTTGGAATATTGCTTCAGAACTACCTATCTTTTTAGCTCCAATTCCTGTCTTCCCTGCAGGCGGCCTGTGCTCCGGCCACTTTCCTGTTAGGTCCCTCCAATATCCTGCACTCAGCGTGCTGTCATCTCCACATCTGCAGCTCTGTGGATGCTCATGTACCATAAATGACTGCTCCACTGAACTCTTAGCTAGTCGTTCTTTCCTGCCCTACAGAGACAGCCTCTGCTCCAGAATCCTCCAGGAGACCACCTCGAACACTTCAGGCCCTGGTCATGTTTCCTTCCTTTAACCCCCTTTGTTCTTTTGGGATCCAAGGCACAGAAGTTTCTACGTAAGTGCTAGAAATTACATCATCCAATTTCTCAAATGCTGACAGAATTTTGCTTATCTTATTCAACTTACATATGGATATGAACGAAATAGGCAAATGCTCATGCCTCAGTTGCCATATTTTACTCCCCATCTAGGATAAGGTGTTATAATACCAAGGAATATCTTTATATTATCCCTCCATGCTCAAGTATTCTTCAATTTTCAATTGTTTTCCTTCCTAGCTAGGGAACCTGGCTTCTGATGGGCTTGGGACAACAGACAGATTTCAGAAATGGAAGTGAACTTCAGATCCCTCAGGAGAATTCACTCGGGATTTTAAAAGGAAAATTGCTTTGTATCAGTGTTCCTTGAATCTTCCTGTATATGTGAATGATCTACAATCTTCTAACAGTAATGTGTCTGTCAGTTTGTGCTGGGGCCCGAGAATCTACATTTCTTACCAGCTCCAGCAATGCCCTGGTGAATGCCCATGTACTGTTGTACACAACACTGAGTGGGGAACTGTAGGAAGCATTGGCCTTACTTGAGTCTTTCATATTCTGATGCACATGTTTCTCCTTCAGTCTTCATGTCAGCCCTGAGAGGCGGGCGGTGTATGACGTTATCTTAGTGACAGATGTCCTAGAGATCCAGGCCACACAGGAGGTAATGGAGACAGTGGTGAACATCTGTTCCTCTACTGACACTGTTCTTTCTGTCTTTTTTAAAAAAAATTTGCAATCATTTAATGCAGGAGGTTTATATCAGTATTCAGAAAGAAGTACAACTGAGCCTGGAGGGAGGCCATAACTCCAGGCAGAAAGCCCTGGAACTTACTTATTCCTGTGTGCTAACATGTTGCATAGAAGATAGGCTTCAGCAGAACAGGGTGATGGTTCATAGTTGAGATCTGAGAACATCATTCCTGTATCCCACTTTTAGGCCACCCTTGAATTCCAGACAATTGTTTGTAGAAAGGATATCATCTCCTGGCCACAGACCCCAATGACTTGATGTAATCTCATTGCTAGGCTGTTGTAACATGACAGACAAAAATGGAGGTAAATGCCAAGACTGGTTTTCTTATGGATAAAGGAGATTCCCAAATTAGATGACCACTAAAATCAGCACTAAAACCAGTGTTGGGAAGACAGAATACTGGCAACAAACCTACTCTGGAAGCCAAGGTTCATGGAGAAAGAGAGCATTAACATAGTGCTAGCAAGGAACAGGAGGCTAGCAGCCTGACTGGTGATATCAGCCTCAGGAAAATCACAAGAACCTGATGTTCTCATCTCTCCCAAAGAGACTTTAAGGACAGCAATATGTAACAGGCTATCGTAAGCCTGCCTCCTGCCTTGTAGGAAGTGGTTAGAATGGCAGCTACTGTAGAATAACAAATGGAAATCCTCACTCCAAAATTGTCCCCACCTTCCCTCATGCCCCACTACTGGAGACCACGGGGGAATCTAGTGGTACCCATGCTTTTCTGCTTTTAAGGACGACTCCTGTATTTATAGTGCAGAACTAACATTTCCCAGAAAAAGGAGCCTTTGCAGTACATCCTGATGTTTATCCTTTCCCTCCATGACCTCCTATTTCCAACAGAATATCCTACAATCGTGGCCTAGTTAGCTACATGGGCCAATGATACCAGGTCTACAACTAAGCATTACCCAGGGACATGTGTGTCCTATGACACAGAATGTAGATTAAGTTTCAACAGCACCATTAATCAAGGCAGTGAGTAACGGAGTTCAGCTTAGATGTCACACAAGATATCAGGCAGTGTCACTTTAATCCAATCCTTTCTTGGAACGACTTGAGCCAGAGGGACAATATCCATTTCATTTGCCATCTTATAACCGGACTTCCTCAATGCTAATTAGCCTGTTTTTCCAAGTAGGTGCCATGAAGACAAACAGGGTTGTGTTAACCCACAGGCAGGCTTTGGGTGGCTCAGGAAATGTGTGCAGGAAACTATTATCCTCACGTTGCTTTCCATGCTTGAACTGCTGTCGGCACTACTCTAGTTTCTGGACAGAGTTCTGAGCCAGTTGGAGGTGAGTGACAGCATTCTTTCAGTTTCCTAAAGGATAGTGGGAGCTCTTCTTAACCAGCTATGTCACATGTAGAGCTTTGAGGAGTAGCCACTATTAAGAAAAATGGATGAGACTGCAAACAGAAGAACCCAGCAAAGACTCTCAAAGGTATTGTGGTGGGTGTTGTTTGCCTGATATCTTTTGGTTTTATTTGGAAAGCAGGTATGTCAAGAGATGGATTCACTAAGCGAGGGCAGCATTCTCCATTAGCTCAGATCCATCCTTAATTATACTGCATCAGTTTTAACAACCAGACATCATGTGAGCTTGAATCAATTACAATAAAACAGCATCATAAGGTTGTTATGTTCTTTCCTAACCATAGGACTTAGGGACAATACTGTGTTTTGTCTAGGGTCATGTGAAATACCCTTGAAAATCTCTGGACACTCCAAGCCAATGACTTACTCTTCATATTCAGTCATTTATTCAGCAGTGAATAAGCATGTACTAGACAAGAAATTTGCCATATGTATACAGATCAGACAGCAAGCAGTGGTGTAGGGTCTCAATGCCTGTGGTTGTGAACCCAAGAGTTCCCCCTGCTTTGCACACATGGGTCCATACACTCCTCTTTCATAGAATATGACACTAGAGAATGGTCCTATGTAGTGCTAGTTTCACACAGGCCATTTTCAGGCAAGCTGGTTGAGCCTTTTCTCCTTCTTGCTGTTCATCCTGCCTCACTGTTGCCATGGAGACTGAGACGCCTTCTGAGCTCTGCGCTTTATCTGGAGTCCAGCCTTCAAATACCTGGTACAGTTCAACCCACTCACTCCCCTGGCTCCTGAGACTGTGAAAGTGTCTAAGCTGGATCCTTTTAGTCAAATGGCCCAGGAGTCTCCTTAACAAAATCTATTGGTGATCTGAGAGTTCAGGCTCAGATGCTAATGTATAAATGGCAGCCTATGGTTCCATGGAGGTCCATGCATGCATATGCGTTATTTCTAGGAGAGAATATCTGATTTCAGTCCTTACAGAAAACAGAACTACCACAGCACTAGATGGATGCACAGGTGGGAGATGTCAGCATGACCCCAGAGCAATGCAGGTCAAATCAGGGGGCAGGCCTGGTGAAAGGCTGCAGGGAGACAACATTGAGCTGAGACACAGAGGAGAGTGCTTGGTGGGGTGTTCTCTGTTGCTATAGTGTCTGGGTGTGGAAGTGGCTCTCTGAAAGCAGTCTTAACATCTCTTCTTCTTCCAGCCACCAAACAGCAAGCATAGTAGTCCCTTGGCCCTGGTCATCACCCAGAGCTATGAACAGATAGAAAACATTATGCCTCTGTTTTCTTACTCCCTTAAAAAATGCAGCAAATGCTGGATCCATGGGTGTCCCACCATGCTGCCTGCCCAAATGCCCCACCTGTACTGTAATATCCCTTCTCATCTCACTGACCATCTAGTCTTCTTCACTCTTATTCTAGTTAGGCCATTTGCCCAGAATCATTGTTGGCTAAAATCTATGCATTTCATTAATTTTAAAACCAAATCCTGGCTTTCTTCCCTTCCCAGCGAGTCAGAGATAAATTGGTGTTATTTGTGCAATCTCTAGAATATCCAAAGCCCCACCACAGCGCTTGCTCAGATCTGGGACTTAAACTGCCAGAGAGACACACTGCAGCTTCCTTTGTTACTGAGATTACAAACTTAGAATAAGGGCTGTAGGTTTTCCAGCTTGAAAACCCCATCATCTTTCTTAGCTTGCTTTTTCTTTTGTTTCCTGCCTTAGACACCATGCTGTATCTTGTTGGACATAAAGACTGATAATATCCAGCCTCTTCTCTGGCAAGTATCACTTAGAGAAAATGCTCTACTCAGGGACCTCCCCCATGGGGTCTAGAAAGATCTTTACTGGGCAGAAGCTCTGATTTTTCTCACCACGTCTCCATCTCCCAGGTAGTCTTGGGGCAATCCCAACACCTCCTATGGCCTTGTAGTTCTTGTGGCCTGCTTTATAGAATCATACATGTTCTTTCTGTTTCTAATGAACAAGAAGGCTTCTACTTCAAGCCTTTCCCACCCTAGGGTGCAGGTCTTTGCTCATCTTACCTCAGCATCCATACCCTGCAGGAGTAACACTCTCCCACAGTATTCTCCGGACTCTCTCCGCTGCCATTCTTTTACTTACTAACAAGTCCTGACTTTGTCTGCTGCCCAGTGCAAAGCAAACAACATAAGGATAAGTTGCATTTTGCCTCCTATTTGCATTCTGTTCAATATAGAGTTTACCGTTTGATGTTACGGCTTGAACCACCTTCAAGGAATTGCAGTAAGGGTGGCTTGAGAAGTCTTGGTAAGTTGTTGCATTCTGTTTGAAAAACATATTCATATACTTCATGAGGTATATATAGTAGAAAGCCAGCCTCCAAAATGGTGTCCAATGTCCTGACCCCTCCTGATAATTCTTGTCCTGGATACCTATATCCTACCCCCCAAAAGAGCTGACATACTCTGTAAGATATTATGAAAATCATGATGTGGATAACCAATATATTTGGTCATAAAGACATACAGCTTGTGTCTATTTCTTCTTTTATTCAGCCACTCCAGGGATACCCAGCCAACTTATGAAATCACTCAAATAGACCACAGAGAGAGTGTTATGGGGAGGAATGGAAGCCTCCTACCAATATGCTGCCATGTAAGTATGACATCTTAGAATTATATCTGCAACACCAGTCAATACTTTAAATGATTCAGTCCTGCCTAACATGATGACTGAAAACTCACAAGAGACTCTTCCAAATCCCCAACCCACAGAAACCATGAAAGATAATAAGTGTTTATTTTGCTTTAAAATGTTGAGTTAAAGCCTTCTGTTTCATGGCAGTAGGTAATTACCACTAAGTGAATATTTAGGGGCTGGTAACTCCAGGTTTGAGCTGATACAAGTGTCTCTAGGTTAGTTCTGTTTTTTTGTTTAACTGTGTAGCCCATCCCCCATTCTGTGGCAACTGGTTTCATTTTGACTCTGCAACTCTCAATAGCCACAAATGCCACCTGTATCCTCAGTAAACTTTATTTAGACACAAATAGACAACAGAAAATACATACACAGATACAGTTATCTTTTTATCTATAGGATAAACACGCATCACAGGGAATTTAAAAAGTAGGAGCACAGAACGTAAGAAAATAATGTGAAGTCCTTATTCACTCACACTTGAAACGAACACATATTTCAGAGGAAGACAGAAATGGAACATCCCAGCAACAGGGTTCACATTTGGTCTATAACAGCACACAGGTGTTGGGAAGGTAATCGAAGGAGTCAGGAATCCAGTGACAGAATGCTTACAATAAATAGTAGGACTATTTAAACAAAAGACAGAATCATGGAGGATTCCGTACCCCTGCACAGATGCTCTGCAAGCTGCCAGCTAGGTCGTAAAGCAGTTCGGCAGAAACACTAGCTTAGCTTTCATCTTGCAGCTTGAAGGTCTAAATGTCCTCTACCTTTGTGCCCACATCACAGAGTTTTACAGAGACACACCGAGGATGCTGAACTGTCCATACACACTGGCTTAGACATTCACAGTACAGAACATTGACACTGGGTATAAGATAGGACTTTTGAAAGAGAAAGGAATAACAGCCCAGAAGCAAACACACAAGTACAGCATCCGTGGTGGCAGTTCCCACCATGCTGCCTGTGGTCCCTTCCCATGGGGAGCCACCAGCACTTGTGTCCCCATCATGTACAGAGTGGAACAGATATGTCTTGGAGGTCTGTTACCCTATAAAGTCATAAATGTGACCAGCTGGTCATCTCTGTGCCCAGGATATGCTGCCATGGAACCATCTTACTTATTTCTGATCCTGGGTAAGCCTCAGGACTCCACACCATCTTCATATTTCAGATTGGGATTCCCTAGGCAACCTCTGTATTTTAGTAAAAAATTGTTTCCACTGTACCCTTCGTGTGTCCTCTTCCTAATGTGACAAATCCAGATGAGATGAAGTTATGGAGATCTGGTCCTCCACTTCGGTAAGCATCCTTCCCATAATGCCCTGCAAGAAGATGGGCAAAATTACCTGACGCATCCACGACAGCAACACAGAAGACAATCACAGCTCCATCTTGCCCAACAATGATAGTGTGCTTATGTTCAAACCAGCAGCTAAGCCACAAGGTCAAAGAAAATATATATTATAATAAATATAATATATACACACATATATATTACTCAGAATATATTCTATATATATACACATTATTCATACACAGCTTATATGTATGTCTGTGTGTATATATATATATATATATATGTTGCTGTATGACAAAGATTAATGCTACGTTGAAAGTTGAGAGAGAAAGAGAGATACATGGTTTGACTGTGGCATTCCTGAGTGACTGCTAAGTACACCAGAATGTTGCTTTATAGATTTTCTTCAACTTACAGTAGAGTTGCACCATCAACCCATGGAAAGTTGAAGCATCTGAAGTTGAAAATGCTTGCTGGACATTGTAGCTTGGAAAAGTGGCCCAGAGGAGTGTCGGCTGCTTCCCTGTGCTGCTGCGTCCCTGCTATTGTTCATGGACACTACCCAGTATCACAGAGAAGACCACACATCTTGGAAACCTAAGAAGAGATCCAAACTCCCAAATGTGAAATCATAGCTACTGGTTGACTAGTGCTTTTGTACCATCACGAGGTCCAACAAGCCAGACAGTAAATCAGGCTAAGTGAGGACCCACCATCCTTTCTTAGCAAGTACAGAGAAAATGATATACTAAATAAAATGACAGGGCTGTAAAATTTTGAGCTAGTGCATTACAAAAAAGATAGTAAAAGGTTGAAATAGGACACAAAGATACAGGCTGGAAAGAAAGATCTGTGGTTAAGAGCACCCATCTGCACCCACATAGCTCATAAACATCTGTAATTCCAGAGGGTCCAGCACCCTCTCTGGGCCTCTGTAGCCAGTGCACATATGTGGTGTACAGACATACATGTGAGTAAAACACTCATACACATAAAAAAATCTATTTTAAAAACAGAAGATCGGCAAATTCTGGCAGCTGCCTTGGAGAGATCGGAGCATGAGGGTTACGAATCCCTCCTTTCAACTTTTCTGTACTGCCCAAGTTCCCGTCCATAGCTACTAGGTGATTTTCCTTTGTTGTTTCATATCTTTGTTTTCCTCTCTTCCAAAGAACAGAGGAAGGGGCCTGATGGAAGCCTCTATATCTTGTGTTATCTATGAATCATGCACAACCTGCAGGACCACAGACTACCAAGTCAAGAAAAGCCAGCAAGAGCGGAGCTGGCAGGTGGAATGGTGGCTATAAAACACTGGCAACGTCTTTCTGTTTTCCTTTCTTGACTTCCAGCAATAAAACTATATCCCCTACCTGGCAAGAAACAGACATATTCATATGCACTGAGGTAAGAAAAAGACAAGGGCAGGTTAAGGACTGTGAGAGAAAAAAATTTAGAGAGAAAGAAGTAAATATTCTACTTCTGACATTCAAATAGGAATCTGTGATGTGTTTGAAACACAGGCATCATAAACCCTGAAGAATTAACTCTACTCAGAACCACCCTCACTATATACACACAAGCATAAAGGAAAGTCACTATGCATCCATACTGCCATAGTATCACAATTTGCATCACAAATTGAACTCATAATAAATAAAAATAAGGTGTTTCTGAAAATGAGATTTTTAAATACAATAACAACATTATAAAATTTCAAGCCAGTGCTTTAAAAAAAAATAACACAGATGTGGAGAAAGGTGAACACTCCTCCATTGCTGGTGGGAGCGTAAACTTGTACAACCACTTTGGAAACCAATCTGGTGCTTTCTTAGACAATTAGGAATAGTGCTACCTCAAGATCCAGCTATAAGCTAGAGTTAGAAGGAAGGGGAGGAGGACCTCCCCTATCAGCGGACTTGGAAAGGGGCAGGGAGGAGATGAGGGAGGGATGGGATGGATAGGGAGGAAATGCGGGAGGGGGCTATGGCTGGGATACAAAGTACATAACCTGTGATTAATATAAAATAAAAATGTAAAAAAAAAAGATCCAGCTATGCCACTCCTAGGCATATATCCAAAATATGGTCAAGTATACAACAAGGACATTTTTTCAACCATGATTGTAATAGCCAGAATATGGAAACAACCTGGATGTCCCTCAGTTGAGGAATGGATGCAGAAATTGTGATGTATTTACACAATGAAATACTACACAGCAATTAAATACAAGGAAATAATGAAATTTGCAGGCAAATGGTAGGAACTAGAAAAGATCATCCCAGAAGCAGAAAGACACTCATGGTATATACTCACTTATAAGTGGATATTAGACATATAATATAGGATAAACATACTAAAATTTGTATACCTAAAGAAGCTAAGTAAGAAGGAAGACCCTGAGTAAGATACTCAATCTTCATTCAGAAAGGCAAACGGGATAGACATTGGAAGTCTGAGAAAACAGTGGACAGGACAAGGGCCTACCACAGAGAGTCTCTACCTAGAAGGGTATTAAAGCAGATGCTGAGACTCGTAGCCAAACTTTGGACAGAGTGCAGGGAATATAATGAAAGGAGAGGGAGCTAGAAAGACCTGGAAGGGACAGGAGCTCCACAAGGAGAGCAACAGAACAAAAAAATCTGGGCCAGTGCTCTTTCTGAGACTGATACTCCAATCAAGGACCATTCATGGAGATAGAACCCCTGTACAGATGTAGCCCATGGCAGCTCAGTATCCAAGTGGGTTTCCTAGTAAGGGGAACAGGGACTGTCTCTGACATGAACTCAGTGCTGGCTCTTTGATCACCTCCTCCTGAGTGGGGAGCAGCCTTTCCAGGCCACAGAGGAAGACAATACAGCCAGTCCTGATGAGACCTGATAAGCTAGGATCATATGGAAGGGGAGCAGGACCTCCCTATCAGTGGACTGGGGAAGGGGCATGGGAAGAGAAGAGGGAGGGCAGGATTGGGAGGGGATAAGGCGGGGGGCTACAGCTGGGATACAAGGTGAATAAATTGTAATAAGTAAAATAATAAATAAATGAAAAGAAAAACAGAGAAAAAATGATTGAAATAAAACACACGCCAGGGTTGGTGGTGTACACCTACAATCCCAGCCCTCTGGGAGGCAGAGGCAGGTAGATTTCTGTGAGTTTGAGGCCAACAAGGTCTACAAAAAATGGGTCCAAGACAGCCATGGTCTCTTTTCTGCAAAAAGAAAAAATTAAATAAAATACAAGTATCTTGTCAGGCAAGAGTGAATTATTTCTCTTTTTAACTATTATTTTGTAAGGTCTTTTTCTATAGTGAACACACAATTCTCTAATACAAACATAAAAATAAATACCTAGAAAAATATATCTCATGCCAATAAAAGAAAATTGGTTTTTCTTAGCAGGGAATGTTCTGGAGAACTCAACACTGAGTAACTTGGGAATCATGTGGCACTTTGTAAAGCTCAGATGCCCAGACAAGCTTCAAACATTCTGACTCAGTCAGAGTCCAGTCAAGCACGGGTATTTAGACAAGCTCCTTTGGCTTCTAATGGACAGCCAGTGCAGAGAACTACTGCCCCAGCACAAGTGGAAACAACTCAAGCTGGAGGCTTTATGTGAGCAGGAAAGGTCACTGACCATTTGCCGAGGTTTCCCTTAGGTGCTATTTACATTTAGGGACCCAGCACTCTTCCTTTTCAAAGTGAAGTCAGTCCCCAGTTCTTTATTTCTTATCCCAGTTCCCAAACTAGAGTGTGCATCAGAATACAAGAAACATTCTAAATAGATGGATTCAGCACAGAGGAGACAGGAATCATGAGTTTGTGGTTCTATCATCATCCCTGGGTTAGAGATAACAAAATCATGAGCATCCTGCCATCGAGTCCCTTGACTCTAAAACACATTACATCATTCACTCTTCAACTTTTCACAATGGAAATTCTCGTTGGAAAACTGTGGTAACAATTCATAGCTTCCATGGCATTGTCAGTGCAGAACTGAAGGCTTCTGCCCAAATCTCAAACTATATGACAGCTGCCAGCAGCTGGAGAAATCATCTTTCCCAAGAGAAGAATGGATGCATGGAAAAGGTGCACACTACCAACCAAAGGCGCATCAGGATCCCCTCTTCCATAGCAAGCACAGTTGTTCCCTTATCCCATCACAGTAAGGAAGAAACAATCCAGAGCCTCATAAATCCGGACCTCATTAATTCAGAACCTGCGATGCATCCTGCAGAATTTGGGCTGCTTTATTTTTGTGCTCCTTATAAATAAAAATTTTGATAAACAAATCAATACTAAGAAAGATGGAACATAAAACAGAGCCTGTGCTGTTTACAAATCATTTTTACTTGTCAGACGAACAAGGTCCCTTGGGACTAAGCATAACTCTAGTGCTCTAGGGCTCTGCTTGTCTGAAAGTGAACTGAGGTTCCTGGATCACTGCAGGCCAGGCAGAGGGATGGAGACTCTGCAAGCGTGGCTTTTGACATAACAACAATGACATTTTATAGTATTTTATAGCTTACACAGATTTTTTTGCATATACTAGATTCTTAACATTTTAATCAAGACTAGTTGCAGGTCATTTATTATGTTTATTATTTTAATATTATCTCCAGTTTTATTGGTGGAAAAACTGAGGCCAACAGGCAAAAGCTGGGAGACGCCTAAGTCTCTACTTATATTAGTCTTCTGACTGTATATACTATGCTCATTCCACTATGGATGCCTAGCATTGCCAACACCTCATAAAAACCCAAGTTCCTAGAGCTGGTCAGCAGTGCATCTTTAATATCACCCGTGTTTGGTGCCTTCCAAGTCCAGTTTTTCTGTTGTCCTCACACCAGTGGCCTGAGCAGTGACTCTTCTCTAAGACTGTACCCAAGACAAACAATGGAAATGTTAGGAGGAAAATTCTAGGTGGTAAAATCCAAGTTCATGGAAATCAATTTTGAGTGGGGGAAAAAAATAATGGTGTGTTGATAGATAATGAGGCAGGACCAGGAGCACTGTACAGGTTAAAGGAATTCTGGGGTCAATTCAGTTTGCAGAATTTTGAGTTAAACCAATTGAAAAGCTTTGTGAAAACAAATCCTACCGATTCCTTTTTTGTTTGTCTTAAAACAGGGCCTCATTATGGAGCCCAGTTTGGCCTCAAAGTCCCGACACTCCCACATCAGCCTACCAAGTGCTGGAAACAAAGGTGTGCACCACCACCCCAATTCCTCTGTGATCTTCAAAGGCACCTCTAAAGACATTTCTGGAAATGAGCCTGTGAGGTTGTGATGAAAAGCACACTGACCACTTCAGCCTTGGATTGCTCTATGGTCCTCAAACTTGAGCAAACACCCGACTCCCCAGGACGAGGGCACAAAGATCACTGGGCTCCAGCTCTAGAACTCCTACGTGGGGGGGGGTGAGCCCTAGTAATTGTATTCCTAACAGGTTCTTGAGTGTGATGATCAATCCTCACTGTCAACTAGACTGTACGGAGCATGATCCTAAAGATTGGTGAGGCATGCCTGTGGGTTTGAGAGTAAAGATATGTCCAGAGAGAATAAACTAGGAAAGACTCGCCCTGACTGTGAGTGGTCCTATGCTATAAGCCAAGCATCTGTAAAGACTAGACACAGTAAGAGGGGAAAAGCAGCAGAGCTGCACTGTCCTGTCCTTCCTGGCACAGAGCCACTCCGTCCTGCCTTACCTACCACAGACTGAATTCTCTAGACTCCAAGGGAAACAAAACACTTGTTTGAAGTTGTTTCTGTCAGGTCACAACAACAGCAACAGTAGCCAGACACCAGGGGAATGATGATACACTGTGCCTCAAAGACCACATCTTGTGATCACTATGTTGGGACTAGTGACAGGTAAGTCTTTAGCTGGACCCAGAGGCAAGCCCAGGATGATGCAGAAGTCTCTGCACAAGCAAGGAAAGGAAGGCTGATAAAAAAGAGAAGCCCCATGCCTGTGGCCAACCAGAAGAGAGGAGTCAATGTCTCTCCTGTTTCACAATGATAAACGAAGTTGATGGTCTGATACGAACGATATGAGCAGATACCAGCAATTTCAGAGGATGTCACTCAAGAAACCAGCCTCTTCTCCATACTGTAGAAACTGCCATCAATCTCTCCATGTCTGACAGCTACCAGAATCAGAGGAAAAGGGAAAGCAGGCTCTCTCTAAGCAAACTGAAACTACAGAGAAGCAACTATGAATGTACATCAGGGCTGTAAGTACAAGTAAGCAAGAGCTCTGTGAAGTATGCTGGCAAAGAAGCTCAAGGGTCTCCATGTCACAGGATGGAGAAACATACAGTCCTCGCCAGAAGCAAGGTGACTCCAGGCTTCAGAGCATGCATGCCACCACCTGCTGAATGCGACTGGGTAGAAGAGCATTGAGTGGCATCTCTAACCCAGGCGCTCCCACCGCACCTTCATGTGAACTACTGACAGCTCTCCACAAAGCACTAAAGTTTGTTTCTCCTGTCAGAATTCGGTGCCCTTCTCAAATCTCTTCAGGAACCACATGTCAGAGGTAGTCCAAAGGGGAAACTGTTACTAGGCATGAGGATATTAAAGCACAGAGGTCCTAGACTAGGTCCCTGGAGTTGGGCTGTGCGCTGCTGGCACTGAAAGAGAAAAGGCTAGAAGGAAGTCTTCCTGTAAAGGAAAGTTGCTGCAAGAAATGGGGGCAGGGGAAGAAAGCAGGGGAGAGGGATGGGGAAGTATCCAAGTGGTGATTTCTATGAGATGCAACAGAATTTTGCATCTGTGAAACACGAGGCAGAAAAAGCAAATCAAAACTGGTTGCCTGCTGCATTCCTGGACAATAGACTGGATAGAGAGGGAAATTGGTAGTGTCCAAGGAGAATTGCATGCTGCACACTAAGTGAGAAGGACAAGGAGATAAACATTGGTAGGACACAGCAGACACTCTAGGATTCTAAATCCATTTCAAATAAGACTCCCTGAGGAGGGACAGAAGGGACAGTTCAGAAGCAATAATTAAAAGTTAATTGTTTGTTGTTTTCCTGAGCAGATGGAAGGCTTCGGTCTTTAAATCTAGAAAAAGAATCAAGTCTTCAACTATCTATTAAAAGGTATCAATATCTAAAAATAGCCTGATGAAATATCACTTAAAATTTTTAAGTTCAATCCAACCTCATAAAACATTAAATCTATAGGAGGCGAAGCTACCCTCTTAAATATGTCGAGAAGCTGAAAAGATGGCTCAGTAGTTTACAGGCGTTTACAGAAGAGCAGTGTGCGGCTCCCAGCACTCACAAACACCTGCACTGTCAGCTCTAGGGGATCCAGCACACTTCTCTGGCCTACATAGGTACGCATACAAATACATACATACAGTTTTTGTTTTTAAAAAGTTTCAGGACTCATTTCAGACAAACAACATCTTTGCAGAGGCATACTCTAACCTGGAACTCCACTGACACCTCCTTTCAAACCCACCTAAGCCAAAGGGACATAAAACAATGGTCCGTCTTTCCTATGGTTTTGAGAAGGTTAAACGTGTTAATACACACAAGCTATATTACACAGTCTTCAGAACATTAGTGTTAGGCCCTTTTAAAGGAATTTCTTAATATTTTGAATAAAGATGTTTTGGTTTCCTTTAACTACTCCAAAATTCATTGGAACTAATGAAAGGAAAGAGAATAGTAAAAATTACTCAAACACATGCAGGTTTTTAAATTAAATATATAGAATATTTGGAGAAATATACTAGTATGATTAAAGGCACACAAAAAGATACACAACGAAAACAGTTCAAAGAGGACCAAGAACCAAAACATCAACCCTGAAAACTGTTCGAAGAGACTATAGGAAAATGCAGATCAGAGTCTAAACTATAAAAGAAACTACTGAAAAACTTTGAATCATGATATATCAAAAGCAATCATAAAACTACACATTCAAGGCTAGAAAACACACTGATATTAATACCAAGAGACTATAAATATCTTCAAAGCAATAAAAGAGAAAACAATCCAAATAGGGAAAACAAGAGAAAAAACAGGCAGCTTACAGAGGAGAAAACCCAGCAGGCCAAAACACATAAAGTTAGTCCTCAGTCTCCCAAGTAATCAGGAAAATGCAAATTAAAACTATAATGAACTAGCATTTCACACCCAGTAGACTGGCAAACATATAAGTGCCCAAGACTTCTGACTTGAATCCTGGTGAAAGGATGGCTGGTAAACTGCCTTGAAAAGACCCGAGGCAGTGGCAGGCAGGTGGGTACGGCTACCACGGAATCAGTGACTTTGCAGCTGACCACCCTACACCAACCTTAATGAGCAACATCGTTTGCAATGAAGACTGACAGGGGCTCTATACGTGCACCGTGGTGCAGCCATCGAATGTAAGTCTGCAGCAGTGCAAGATGAAACGGAATGAGTGGACATGAACTGACACTAAATGTCAGCACTGATGATCTCAGCTATAATGCTGAGCACACAAAGCAACCTGCAGGAAAACAGGGCGACCTGATGGAGAAGGCAACTTTGAAATATGCAATATGATGTTTGATATTGTTTGAGGACATGAGCATGCATAATGTTACACAAATATAAAGACATTCAGCAAATGTTTAAATATACATTTCAAGGTAACAGCTACTTCTGCAATAAGAACACAAATGTAGTTGAGAAAAGCTCTGGGAATTGATCCTGTGTTCTGTTTCTTACACTGGCAAGCTGGAGATGTGTTTAACCGTTAAATAATTGTTTTGTCCATTTATTTGCTTAGCTGTTTGAGATAAGATCTTGCTACACATCCCAGGATGGCTTAAATTCATGATCATCTTGCCTCAACCTCCCAAGTGCTAAAATTGAAGGCTATACTACCATGTCCAGCTAGAATGTTCTTTTTGCCAGTTCTGTTCTTCATGTGTGTTTTTGTTTGTCTGTTTGTTTCTTTATTTTCAGTGCTGTCAATGGAATGTAGGACCTTGCATATACTAGCCAAGTGCTCTACCACCAAGTTACATCACACCAGTGTATAAGCTGAGGAGATACCTGCTCCAGGGTATGGTGGAGACAGCTTTTATGATAAATATGAGGGGAGGTTCATCCAGAGACATCAGGAAAAGTCCAGAGCAGAGAGAAAAAGTAGTACACTGAATGTGGCCACAGACTGGACTAGGTCATGAGAGAAGAAAGAGAGAGAGAGAGAGAAAAGAAGAGACCACGAAAGAGGGAGAAGAGAGAGGGACCAAGAGAGAAAGGTAGAAGACAGTGCGTGGCCAAAATAGGGTTATGTGGGAATGAGAAGCTGGGGTAGGGAAGTCCATGAGGTAGAGGAGTTTAGGGTGGGGGCGGGGAGAGGAGAGCTGAGAAGAGCCAGAAGGACCGTGCTTCAGGTGCTCACTATGCTGAGAGAACCTGGAAGGCAGCACGCACTGTGTTATGCTACTAAGCACCACAGACAGCCATTTGTCCTGTGTTTCCTTTGGACCTGACAACCTCTAAATAATTTCTTATCTTATTTGCTGATAGATGTAATAAGATTATAAGTACTGGATAGATAAATGGATAGATAGATAGATAATAGATTAAAGGGGCAGAGAAACAGATATTGCACGAATAGATCGTTTGATGATAGGTAGAATTATTAGTTTACTTTGGTTAAACTATTCTTTCTTCCTCGTGATTTTCATACATTGTCAAGTTTTTAAAGAACAAAGACAACAAAGAATCTCCAGTTTTAAAACCTACCCATAAGCAGTGACTGGGACTAGTCTGCCAACAAGAGGCAAGCGATAGGGTTTCTGAAATCATGGCTGCATGTGTTTCTTATCTTCAGCCAGCCTCAGAATTCTAAAATTCCTCAAGGAAAGGTTGGCAGAACACACCTCACAGTTTTAAACATTTGCAAAATTATCCTCAGGGACAAGAATGGGACTAAAGGACCCTGGAGCTGCCCTGGTGAAGCTGGTATACAAACAGACTGAGAAAAGTGAGGGTGAACCGAACCTGAGAGCAGCCACAGGGACAGAGTGAGAGCTCTCCAGCTCTGGAGCCTGCTTGCAATGCAGAGCATGCGCTTAGAGCTCACATAGAGTAGGGCTCTGAGCAGCTGAGAGACAGCTCAAAGGACACCGAAGGCCAGAGTCAGAGACACAAAGTTGAAACTCCTCTGTTCAAAAATATGCCCCAGACAACAGAGGAAGCACATATGAAACCCCAGCGGGGGACATTGAGTAGGATAAAGGGCTGCCCCTGGCTTACATACAGGTGAATCATCACTGACACACCAGCTACAAAATGAGTACGTCTACTAGGAACAGACAACTGCTCCCACCCACAGCTGATCCCACCTGAGAAAGAAAGCTAAAACATTTTAAAGGCCAATGGATATATGAAACTACAACTAACCTTAACTTGTAATTAAGAAAATGTAGATAAAAATGTTTGTTTGGTTAGTTGGGTTTGATTTTGCTTTCGGTTTTTTGAGACCGGTTCTCTCTACATAGCCCTGGTTGTCTTGGAACTTGCTATGTAGACCAAGCTGGCCTCAACTCACAAAGATCTGCGTGCTTCTGCCTTCCAAGTGCTGGGATTAAAGACACGTACCTTATAATATGCCTTAAAAAAACCTAATCAATTTAATAAAAAATCCAACTGGAAAAAAACTAATCAATTTTATGAAACCTAAGAATTCCATGATACTCAGTGACAAGGTACTAATATCCTTGTTACTTTGTGGGACAGTACCCCATTGGCTTTTCATTCTACTGCTGGGAATTTCTCCTATTTATTTGCTTTCCAATTTTTCTACAAGATATGAACCAGAGTAAACAGTACAGGGTGGACTGCAGTATTTTCACCAGTGAAGAACAACTATGCAAAGAATGAGGCAGAGCAGAATCACATGTCTCGGCAGTGATTTCCATGGCATACAAAAAAGAAGAGGAGGAGAAGGAAGAGGTGGAAGAGGCTGCTACATTGAGGCACAAAGCAATGTCTCTGTATGGTCCCTGTTATATAAACAATGACTAAAAGCTATACAAAGAGAATATTCACAGGCCCACTGCAAGTGAAACGCTTTATGCAAGCAACGTGCTTTTCTGGTAATAAACTTGCTTACAACATCTGTCCCTTTGGGAGAGGGCTTGGGATGAAAGGAAAGAGATGTGTAACTTTGATTTTTTTTTAACTAACTTACTGTTTGATTTTTTAAACATGTGATTACTCTGCTTACTTTTCACAACATTTACAGAGTATCTGAGAACCAGGAAGAGGGGATGGGTTCAGTATTTTCCTCTTTTCTGTAACAATAAAAAATAAAAAAGCCCCAACTCAAGACATTTTATGAACAGAAGGTGGCCCAGGAAGCCAGCCACTTTTCCTTGAGTAAATGACAGATATTGACGCCCACCCCACAGGAAGGTGTTGAGGATTTAAAACAGGGAGCTGTATCAAGGGCTTCTGAGGATGCTCCATGCTAATAATCCCTCAGGAAATGGCCAGTACTTTTGTATTAAGCCCACTCTGCCCTCCTTCCTAAGCAGGGAGCTCCTGAGAGCCTCTCGCTCTGCATGAGCTCCAGTCTGACCTTGGATGAGAGAGAGGCCCAGTCAGAAAGAGACTGCGAGCCCCAGCTTTGGCATCCAGCCTGAGGGCTCTTTCCCCTGGTGGGCTGCTGGAGCTGTTTCCAGATAGTCACCTCCTGACTAACAAACCAGGTGATCTCCAAGCCAGTTCTTACCAAGTGAACTGCAGGAGGACTGCTCTATTCGCCTGTGGCTATTACCAGCTTAAAAAAATCTAACAAATAACTGTTGGAAATGCCCTATTTATTTCCTGTGACAATTCCGGTGCTTGCTCACACAAGCCTATGGTGACCTTGTACTCCTGCACCCAAGAAGAAGCACCTCTACTATTAAAAAAAAAACCTCCATCTGAGGACTTCCTTACAACCAGGACAAGACACCAGGCCTTGTACCTCCATGAAGGTGAGTATCCATGGTTGTGAGGACTCTGACTAAACAACCCTTTGACGGCAGGACACACTAATGGACAGAAAAGAAGTCTATAAGCCCAGAGCAATGAGCAGGGAGCATTCTCAAGGTCACAGAAAGTCTTGGACTCATCCTTATCAGAATGGAACCCTTCTACCTAGAGTGCAGTCCTGGGAATATCTAATCAAATACGGAAGCATACAGAACTCAGATAGGGTGGAGTGGGGTCCAAGGTGCTAAAATCCAACTTAGTAACCACCCAACAAGGGAGCATCCTCCAAAACTTTTAGTTCCAATAAACGCTTCCAAGTCATCAGTTTTACTGGTATATTTACTGGTATATTTACTGGTATATTTTTATATTTTCAAACAAAACCCAAATAAAACATGAATATGTTTTCCATAGACATCTCAAGCTGTAGCAAAAGGCAAAGAAAGAGCATGCTCAAGGGCAAATTCTAGGTCAACTTCATCCACTGTAACAGGACATTTTACCAGTGTCTCTTGGATAGTATATATTCTTACAAATACATTTTGTGCGTTGTGGGGGTTGGTATTATACAATCTAGTTAAGTGCAGTAGTGCAAGAGTACTGTAAGTTCAAGAACAACTTGGGCTATAATGCAAATTCAAAGCAAGCACTGACAACTGGGTAACACTGTATCATTGGAGACATAGATCACCCTAGCATATGCAAGGCCCTGTGTTCCATCTTTGGTACTGAGGAGTAGAGAGAAGAAAAAAGAAAAATTTATGAAATTAAAACTTTCAAAGGCATACCTTCTGTGCAACCTATCAGCCAAGGGGAAGAGAGAGAGGGCTCTTTGGGGTGTGTCTTATCAATCTACAGAAATGTGGGAAGGTCCAAACACTTTATCTAGTTCCTGCCTTGAAGGCAGAATCAGAGGACTCAAAGGAGGCTGAACTATAACTAGAGGTGTATCTGAGGTCACCTTTTCTAGGCTCTGTATTGATGGATGAGGAAACTGATGTTGGGAGGGGATTGGCAGCCCAAAGTCATGGAGATTTGACTGCTGGCCTCTGCCTTCCCAAGCCAACAATTTTCCCAGTTTCCCTACATAGCCTACAGCCTGCCCTGGGGGTGGAAGAGAGGAAATGACACTGAAGCTTATTTCTACTCCAGGGGACCCCAGTGCACCATTTATTTTCTCTTCAGTTATGTTGGCTGCAATCCTCTTGGAAGGGAGCCCAGCCAAACCAAATCCCGTCTTTGACTCCAATCAGATTCTCAGAGCTGTCTCATTGTCTTAAGCAGGACTCTGGCCAAGAGCAGTCCTGAAGAGGACCAACAGAGGAGATGGAAGATGCAGGAGCCCACTGCAGAGAGCACAGCTCTTCCTTTAACTGCTCCAAATATCTTGCAAGGTCAAGGAGGTTAGGAGAGACCTCAGAGCCCTACTACAAACAGACTGAATTAAGAGGCCCCTCCCCATCGTGTCATCACCTGCTGGTGTGCCTTTTCCTAGCGCCACGGAGATGAAGACCTGTTTTCACCTGCTTCTACAAAACAGTATTTCCTGCAAGTACTTCCAAATTAATAGGGCTTAGGGAAGGGATCCTGAGAAAATGCCACCACTTTGTACAATTCAGATCACGTGCCAATGGTGTTAAGGCAGAAAGCACCTCTGATTGTCTACAGGAAGGTCTTGTTGTTTGTCTCTGTTTTGAAGATGAGAACATAGCCTAGGATAATAGGTTAGATAATTATCAAAGTCAGAATGGCAACACAATGTTTTAGGGCAGCGGCTTATCTCCATGCCCTGGCCCTCCACACTGAGGGCTCTTGTCATTTACCATGGTTCTGGGGAAGCTAAGCTTGAGGTGCCCACTAACTCCAGACAGAGGATAAGAACACAGGCTTCCAATAAATCTGTCTGGCTGTGCCACCAGTTCAGCGTCTCTGGGTAAAGCACTCCTGCCTCTTGAGCCTCAGTTATCCTCTTGGTGAATGGGGATGCGCCTGCCCCATAAGGCTGTGATGAAGAGTAAGGTTAATATGTTCACGAGTATAATGCACAGAACACTCAGTAAAGATAATTATCATTCCTCCTACCACGGGAAGAATGTTCGTCAAGGATACTGAGCAATTCAAAATGCTCGAGGGAGAAGCACAAGCTTGAATTCTTTAGATTCAGGCTTCTGCAGCATTCCAGGGAACGCTTGCTTCTACCTCACAATTCCCATTACCAAACAGGTAATTTCTCTGTCCCTTTCTGATTTAAGGAATTCACTCAAATGTGCATGGAAATTATTTGGAAAAGAGACTAGAAAAATGCTGAATTCTGGTTCATCTCTCATCTAAAAGGCAAGGCCGTGTCTCACAACCTGCCTGACTGGTAGCATGTGGTCTTGAGTCCTTCACCTTGGTCATGAGATACGATGTGGACTGGACCACCATTCTGGAAACAGGGCATTGCTCAGAAGCAACCAGAGTCTGACACTGTATGATCTACATGTGTAGCATCTATCTTGACACATATAGGTTCTAGTTCCTTGGGGGAAAATTGGGTCATACGATAGTCTTGGGGTTCAATTCAAGAGGGCCTTATCTGGTCCACTTCTGTTTGAAGCACCCCACTTCTTCTGAAATACTTAGGAGAGACTATCCTGATGTAGACAGAACTGAGCAGAAATCATAGCAAATGATTTAGGAACTATAGCTTTTCTAGACTTAAGCTCCCAAGAGAGACTATTCTGAGTTATGGACTATTAAACTCAGACCACCTTTCTGCCCTTGTCCATCTGAGTGGCAATGGTCTATGCCTATAACCACCCAGGCCCACACACCACTCCATCACACTCACTCAGCAGAAACACCAGTGACAAACCCTACCCACTGTGCTAAGGAGCCATGGAACTTCCAGCTACTTCTTGTTCTCATCTGTAAAAGGAGGTGAGTTATACAACTTAATCACACTTCGTGGTAACTAAATCAACTCATATAAAGTGCATAAGACCCTAACTAGACATGTTAACTTAATATGTGATTGTCACTGTCATTCAAATCTAAGCAAGCTAGTCTGGCAGGGAAATGAGGGCGAAGGACTATCATATGACACATGTGATGATCCTATGTGCCCAGGGTGGGCTTGGAGGAGATGTTACACAGACCATCCGGATTAAAATCTCAGCTCCATTTCTTATTAGCTGTGTGATTTCTTACAGATTACCTAAATTTCTATTTCATTTATCATCCACAAAATCAGAAGAATGAGAAAAACAGTAGACTCTTCCTTATTAGATAACTGAATTTAATGAATAGATACACGAAAAGGATGCATTACATCAAGGATGTGCCTAGAGCTGTGAAGTCCTGCATTTTTCATCAACTCTATGTCTTCCTGGCATCTCCTAGAGGTAAAAACCACGAGGCGAAGCTTCCCGCCACAGTGTGACCTGGTATGCTGACTAGTTTCATGTCAACTTGACACAAGCTGCAGTCCTGGAGAGGAAGAAGTCTCCTCTTTGATTTGAGAAAATTTAGAAAAACGTCTACATAAAATTGGGCTGTATGTAAACCTGTAGAGCATCTCCTTAATTAGTGATTGATGAGGTGGGGGTCACCCCTGGAGGTCCTGGGTTCTACAAGAAAGCAGGCTGAGCAAGCCGTGTGGAACAAGCTACTAGGCAGCACCCCTCCCCTAAACCATGGCTGCTGTATCAGAACCTGCCTCCAGGTTCAGCCCTGTTTGAATTTCTGTCCTGACTTCCTTTTATGCTGTGGAAATGTGAGCCAAATAAACCCTTTCCTCACCAAGATGCCTTTAAGTCATGGTGTTTCATCACATCAACACTAATGCTAACTAGGACACCTGGTTCTTGAGGCCCCCAGCACTTTCTGCACCCTTCAGCCCTGACCTTGCTTTATGCCCCACCCCCACCCCCTGGAGCAGTCTGAATGGGAAGGAGGAACTTTTACTTACAGAGTATTTGCATTCATCCCTGTCTCTTTCTTCCCTCTCTTTCTTTCCTGTTTTTTTGGTCAGTGAACTGGCCTTGTTCCTGTCACAGCCTAACATCCATCTCCTTTCTTCTGGAATCCTGAGCTCAGAGTTATCTGTCTTCTCTCCCGATGACCCCACTGTGACCCCCAGGGTTCCTCAGAGCATCCGTGTTTTTCCTCAATGAGCTAATTCACAGGAGAATTCATCCACAGGCTCACAACTTCCCCTTTACCCCTCGGCCCCCTCCCCAGCTACTGCCTCATTTGTCTGCCACCCTTCACAGTGAAATTAGTCGGAGGCCATCCTGGTAGTAACTTTCTTCCCTGTCAAGCCAGTAAATTCATCTGTCCCACCTCTGCACTTTATAAGCCTTTGTGGGAATGGATTAAGAACCACTGTAATTACATCAACAAAAGTCCTGTTTACAAGATCAGACTCACCTGACCTTGTAATGGGATGTCAACATACTCTCCTGAAAGACGCTTTGTCTTGAGTACAAAGACTCCAGCACTGGAAATGTTAATCTCTAAAGTCCACACCATATGTTGACATGTATAATGGGACCTTTGGGATGTTAAAAAGGATAAGATGATATCCCTACTCTCCCCATAAGGAACCCTCAGCTATGATGACACAGTATGAAGGCTCTCAATACATGCAGCCCTGAGATCATGATTCCCAATCTCTAGAACCACAAAGAGAAAACTTCTTTATAAATTATCCAATTCAGGCATTTTGATATAGGAACACAAAATGGACCAAAACAATTCATAGGCATCATTTCAACAGTTCCCAGTTTCTCCCAAAGCCTTCCTCATAAGTATAATTCCAACCAAAATCCTTGATCACTTCTATCTCTGATCCCCTTCCCGCCAAGCCCATTTCAGGACTGCCTGTAAATTCATCTCAGAGCCAGTCTCTTCAAGCTCACCAGCCAAAGCTACAAGGATGGTTCATCTGACCGCCAACTGCTGAAACCAGCTTTCTACTTCCGCTGAACTCACTGCCCACTGTTTGTGATGTAACACACACAAAGACACCTAACTAGGGGCATCAGATCCTGACTCTCAAAATCCTCCAGGGCTCCATGTTCCTAGCAGTAAAATACTATTCACTGTATGCTACTACCCAGCTGGTTGCCCTCACTTAGACCAACTTCCTCATTCCTCAATGCTGGCACATCAAACGATCTGCTCTCCCAGTGTGCCCTACTCAGATCTGTCTCAAAGTCTTTTGCATCTGCAGTTCTCTCTACCTGGAGCTAAGACACACCCTCTCTCCCAAACTAGTTCTTTGAGAGTTTCAAACAAGCAACAGGTTTCAATTATACCCATCACCCCCAGCCCTGCCTGGATCCACCCCCATTTTCTTATCCAGCCAATATTTACAAAGTGTTCCCTGTGAAGGATGAAGCTCACAGGTGCAGCTGCTTTGCTATGCCCAGAGGTGTTTCCTTCTAGACATCCACTGTCTCTGGCTTATACCTTCTTTCTGTCCCCTTTTCTGTAATGCTTTTAACCACAATGAAATACTACTACACATACATAAATATGAAAGGTTGTTGTGGATATGGAGCAATTGGAAATCTAAGCACAACTACTCATGGGAATATAAAATGATAAACCTTTTGTAAAATTCTGTGTGTTATAGATCAAAGATTCTTTGGAGTGGAATTATTGGGGTCTAGAGCAAGAATGGTGTCATGTACAATAATATTTATTACAGCTTAATTTGTAACAATGAAAGAACAGATATATCAGTCCTCAACAAATTCATATTGAATACATTTTAGCATATGTGCAAAATATGGTTCTTCACAAAGCATAAACTATTAGCAGATACATCAACATAAATGACTCACAAATAAGCTGAAAATTCAAACACAAAAGAGTACATACTGTATGATCCCATTCATGCAATGTCTAAGTCAAGCTCTTTTGAAAATACCCCCAAAAAGACAAGACTATTTGGTGGTAATAGAAGTCAGAATGATGACAGATAGGTAAACAGTCTATTAAATACTTAGGGTTAATATTTTACATAGAAAGTATGTTTCTATATTTCTGTATTTTCTTAAGCTCAATTTAAATGAAGAGAATTATAATATTCTTAGTATAGCTCCCTAAATGTCTATATTTAGTTAGGCTTATGAACCATAGGCCATCAGACTACAAGGGTGCTTAGAACCAGCCTATATTAACCTCCTCATTAGCAGAGAGAGAGAGAATGGAGAGTCAGGACAGAGGAAGTGAATTATAAAAGTGTTCAAAGGAAACTGGGCTAGTGTAAAGCAGTCTACTGCGCTGACTGCTCAGAGGATCTGTCCTGGCCATTATCCTTTGCAGAGATCTAGGGTGTGACTGTAGAGAGTGGATCCCCTGACAATGAACAGCTCAGCAAGCTCCCTTCTTGAGGAGAGCTCACAGTGAAGCCAGCCAGAGAGAGCCAGAGGGATTCCATGCAGGGGAAATGTCAGGTAAATTGGGCTCTGAGCAGAGGCACCACCTCTGCCTCTAATAAAGCCATAGTAGCTGTGATGATATGTGGGTGAGAAATGAGGGAGAGACTCAAAAAAAAAATTGTGGACAGTACAAGCCAGGAAGCAGAGAGTATTCATCTCAGAGGCTGGCTTGAAGACATTTATTCTCCCCAGAAACTCGGTGCAACGGATGACAAGGAGTTTAAGGCTCAGAACTCCTTCAAATACTTACAAAGTGTTCCCAGTGACGGATAAAGTCGGGCTGAAACCAGACAACATGTAATAAGTCTCTGGGTTTAGCAGACCTCTGATCCACAGGGAAGGGCCTCATATTAAGAAGTGGTAATCACTCTGGCTGTGCCACTTGACTATGAGCGTCATATAAAATCTCATTTAATTGAAATTCTGAACCCATCTCAAGTTGCATGTCTTAATTATCCCCACGTGGCACATAAGAAAGTAAAGTCCTTCTCACTTTAGATCATTTGTCTAAAACCACACAGTGAGTAAGGTAAGTCTTGGGGATTTGAGCAAAGCTTGTTTTACTCCAAAGCCTGTGGCTTTTCAAACTGTCGTGAGAAATAAAGATGCTCTATGTTGCAGGAAAGCGGGATTAGTGAGGCCACAGGGCAGGAGGCCAGCAGAGGTCAGGTTCCAAAGAAGTGGGCTCAGGAAGAAGGATGTGAGCTCAAGACCTAAGCTCAATAGTACAAAGTGGGAAGATTACAGCACGGGGAAGAGCAGCAAAGCCTGGGCTGGGGCAACTGCTGACAACCCCCAGGGAGGGGCTGCATATGGCGGACAGTCTGCTCCTGTCAGAAGGGAGAAAGAATCCAGAGGCTGTGAGAGATGTCCTCTGTGGATATCGGAAGCAAGCGTAGTCTTCTTTGTGGCAGTGGTGGGATCCTGCTTCCTGGCTCCGTGGGTCTGAAACTCTCACTGTTCAAGGAGGAGTCTCACCCTTTCATCCACCCTGCACATGATGTTCATGCGCTCTGTATTGAGCATAACTGAGGCTGAGTCATGGCAGTGCCACTCTATCTGCAGCAGCCAGATGCCTCCCCCTAAGTCACCCACATAATTAGCTCAGTTCTCTAAGCCCCTTTGGATACCACAGCTATGAGGCTAGAGGTGGCGCTCAGTGGTAGAGGGTGTGCTTATCATGCACAAGGCTATGGGTTGGAGGTCCAAGCACAGCAAACACTGTATTCAGGGGTGCAAACTAAATCAAATATCCCCGTATTCACTTGCTCATCAAAATGCTGAATGAAGATTAATTTTGGACAACCTTTGTTTAATGACAGGATCAAACTTTCCTAGTCCATGTTATCTTTATATACATATACATGTAAATGTTAGCGGTTGAAGTGACAGCTGAGCAGTTTAGCTCATTTGTTGCTCTTACACAGAGCCCGGGTTGGATTCCTGCCACCATCATGGTGGCTCACAACCACCCCTAACTCCAGTTCCAGGAAATCAGAAGCCCTCTTATATAGCAAGCATGCATGTAGTATACATGTATACATACATACATACATACATACATAAAATAAGATAATCTTAAAATAGAAAACTTTAAAATAAGTTGACTTTTCATTAAAAATAAGTAGGAAGAAATCCTATAAGATTTAATTTCCCTTCAAACTAATGATTTACTAGTTTCAAAACAATTCATATAAAAACAATGTATATGTGAACTAAAAGATTTTAAAAAACTCCATCAAAAATTGTGGTAGAATGAGGCTGGAGGATGACTCTGCAGTTATGAGCACTGGCTGTACTTGTACAGAACTGGAATTCAATCCCAGCACTGAATGGAGGCTAACAACCACCTCTAACTCCAGTCCCAAGGGATCTGACATTTTCTCTCTTTCTCTCTCTGATAGCTGTGGGCACTGCACATGCATGGTGAGCAAACACACAAAACACTCACACACACAAAATAAGTTTTTAAAGTTAGTGTGAAAAAAAGGAAGAAAGAAGTTGTTCTGAAAAAAGTATGATAAGGTCTTGCACCATGGGCAAGTACTACAAAGCAGAGCAGCATAGCTACAAGAATAGATAAATGGAACAAAACAGAAACACCAGAAAAGAGACTTTAGTAAGCTTAAGAGATGAAGATAGGGCAAAGATATCACTATAATGCTGATTGATCATGACATAAAAAATCAAACAGACATAGAGGGAAATAAGCCTTGAATTATGTTAAACCTCATCTTATTTTTCCTTCAAGATTTGAAACTAAGAGATTGTTAGAGTATTTGTGTATGTAAAATGATATGTAACTCCAGAGTCCCTGTTAAGACACTTCAAAGTAATATGGAATCCACAAGTCTGTGAAATTGTAGATCACATGAAAGTCAAAAACCTTGGACCAGAGAGGAAAGAGCTGGACCAGAGAGAGAGGACCAGTGCTTAGCCAGCATGGCCATCATTCCAGCTTGTTCCTCAGCCCCATGATGCCTCTTTGTCACTGGATAAGCTTCCTTTATCTGAGGACATTTGAGCTGATCTTTTTCACCAAATATACAAGAGTATAATACATAATACCAGAAGCCATGTTCTATACAGACCAGATGTTAACATGAAAAAAAAACAGTAGAAATGAAGCAGTAGAAAATATTTATGAATATCTTCTTAATCTTTTGGTAAGAGGTGTCTAACCTGAGATCAAAGGAGGAATAAATAAAAATAATAATAGATCACATTTTACAAAAAATAGTTTTAAGAGATTATATAAAAAATCACCACAATCATGAGCCCATGTTCATAGCATTTTCACATTGTGTTGGCCAGAGGGCAAAATAGCCCAAGTATCCACTCATGGATGAAAAAAGAATGTGATGTTCATGTGCAATGGAATATTTTTCTTTCTTGTAAAAGACAGAAGTCTTGTCACATGGTACAACATAGATGAAAGTTGAAATTGTGGTGAATGAAATAAGCTCAAACAAACAAACAAACAAACAGACAGAAAACACGCACACTATATTGACTCCACTTAGCTATCCAGAGAAGGCTAAAGTACAAAGACATAAAGTGGAATGGTAGTGGCCAAGGGCTGCGGGAAGCAGAAGGGGAGCCATTGTTTAATGGGTACGAAGTTGTAGTTTTTCAAGATGAAAAATTTCTGGAGATCTGTCATAAAACGATAAGAATAGACAACATAATTGAACAATGTATACCTCATGATAGTTGACATGGTAAATTTTGTGTTACATGTACTTCCTCAAAATTGCACATTTAAAAGCAAATCTTTTAGTATATATAAAAAAAAGTCCCTACATACATATAAGAGATGAGCTTCTTTGGGGAACATTTGATATGTAGACAGGAAGGAAGATAAGTCACACACTATCTCTTTAGGGCAATAGACTGATGAATAATTAGAGTGTTAAAACATGTACACCCTTTGACTCAGTAATTCCACTCATAGCAAGGGAATTCCCTTCCATCCAAGGGAAATAATTACAGACCTAGCAGAGATTTCTGTGCAGTAATTGTCATCACAGCATTATTTATAATAATGTAAAACTAGACCAAGCTCAATTTGATAAACAAGAGAATGGCTGAATAAATTAAGTTATATTTGAAGGGTGGATGCCACACAGTCATTTGCTGGAAGTTTTTCTAGAATATTTTAGTGCCAGAAGACTCACAGAGTGCTCTAAAGTAAACAAAATGCTTACAATGAATCTATAATGTGATTACATCTTCGAGAATGCAAGGACAGACACACACAGATTGACCAGGCAGAGAGTAGAGCAGTTACTTCAAGACACTAGCTGCATGGAATAGGTGTAATACTCTGCCCGCTTCTATGTTTTACAGATACTTCTCAACAGACAAATATTTCTCCTACTCTGAGAATCACTCCGTATTGGAAATGGGCGCATTTTGATGGGGAAAGGGTAATTAATCACTGAGCAGAATGAAGTGGCGGCTTATTTAATAGTCACCCAGGTCCAGGCATCCTCTTACCACCACGGGCTCTGGAATGTGTGTAGCCTCCCTGGTGGCTTTTTGTAGTCATCTTTTGGCATATAAAGCGTAATGATGAGGGTATGAAGCTTAAGGGCTTGCTCTCTGCCCCAACTTCCATTGCCTGGGAAAGCTAGGGGAGCCATTCCTTGGCTACCATGCAGGTCCTCATATGGCATTTCAATGACAGAAAACCCACTCACATCAGACTTCACTTACCTAGCAGGGACTTCACTGAGCAATATGAAAAGGATACCATGGGACCTGAGTTCTAGGAACGGGGGCTGGTGTCCTGAATCAACATGGAATGTTGTACTGTTGACAGTTCACTAAGGACTATCCACCTAGACGCAGTGTCCGGACCTGTAGAGGCCAGACAGACACAAAGTCTGCTGCAGTCAGCCATCAAGAAAAGGCCTCCAAGATCTCTTGTTCATTTAGGAGAGACAAAGCCATTAACACTCTCATCGCTCCGGTGTGAACTTTAAATAAGATGTTCCAGCGAAACGAGTAGAGGAAGCTACTTTGCTGCAACTGGGAAGAGAGTAATTGTGTAGGATGTCTGCATCTGCTGAATGGCAGCTCTGGGATCTGGCTTCACGCAAGTGAGGCAGACCGCCCGGGAGAATCGCAAGAAGACTAGCTTCAGGCAGCTGCCATCACAGGAGCAGACTGCATGCTCTGATTCAGATTGTCCTGGCTGGAGCTTGAAGCCCTAAGTACCCAAGTGGGGTGAGAAGCAAAGTAGAACAGGGAAGGCAGGAGATTGCTGTTGGTCTGCTCATCCATCCAAGTCTACAGCACATCCTATCGCTCATCTGTATGTCTATATGAACATTTCTCCACAGACAGAAAAACTCTGCTCCAGTTCATGTACACACATCTCATCTATGTCTGCATCCTATCTACTAACAACAGCTGGTGTGGTGTTTACTACTCTGGTATCTGCCAATCTGCTGCCATGTTGCTCCTCTGGTAGCATGGTATATTTGATCTATGTATTTTAATGCTGATTTTAAGTGCAGTGGAACACTTGTCAGTCATCATGTACATTACATTGGAGATGAAAAGTGGCATAATTCTTATTCTTGGGCCTATGTCCCTTACTGTCCAGCCTCAAGACCTGCTATCTGCTTCCTGTCTCTGCTCTGGGCCCTACAAAGCTGTCTCTATGGGTATTAGGTGCTGGCCTTCATTTTCAGCCAGGTGCCAATCCTGGCAGGAGATGGTAGGATGGTGGGAGAAAAAAAAGGTTCTCTTTTTCTTCTTTTTGCTTTATTTACATTTGGGTAGTTACTACGTCCCCTCCATGGGGCAAGCTCTAATTGCACTCTAGTAATGGAATACCCTGCTTCATAAGGCATTGGTGAGCACTAGCAGTTTGTAACAATCTCTAATTTCTAGTATCATAAGTTATTTGAATAATACCTGTCACTTGTGTGTGTGAGAGAGAGAGAGTGCGTGTGTGTTAGTGTGTCATGCACCAGTGCATGCACGCAGAACTGGGAATTGAACCCCAGGCTTTTTGCATTCTATTAGTTTGCCCTTTCTACCCCTTAATCGTGAAGTGATTCTTCTAGATAAAGAGCAATGTATGTATAGTGGAACAGTGAGAACTACACATACACAACAGGGAGAACCCTTAAGGAAGTCGCAAAGCTGGCATCAGGAAAGAAGGTTTCACATATGCTGACCAGACAGCACTCAGCAACACAGGCAGGAATTGTCTCCAGCATGTTCAAGAACAACTGCTCATTGCCACTGTAAATTCAGGTGCCTGGAAACCTACGAAAATGAAAGGCTGAGCTGGTGAAAGGGCTCCCATGAAGCCTTCATCACTAACCCCAGAGATATACAGGGTCCACTGGTGTATGAGGTACAGTTCCCCACGGCCTCCACTTTGGGAAGTCCATGGTGTGGGGGGCCTAACAGGCTTCATTTTCAACATGCCCAAATACACGTACTGAAGACGAAGTTGGCCCAGCTTCACAGTTTAGGGGTCCCATTTGGTGAAGACATGACTCAGAATGATGAGCTAGAACAACTCCTGTAACCTAGTAGCTGAAGGTAGACAGAGCTGGGCCTGGCCATGGACTCTGCTTTCTCTCTGGTTCTGAGCATAAGTCTGGCTTACGGTACTCAACTGGCTCTTCCGGGGAGGTTTCGGAACAAGCTTCACCTACTGTTCACAGACCTACGTGTGAAGTCATGGAATGAATCGTCAGGAAGGGCTGCTACACCCTGAGCAGTGACAGCCTAGCTGTACCACTGTGGCAAGCGGGACTGGAGGGTGTCTTCTCTTTCCCGTTATGCTCCCTCAGGACCTTGCTTGCTTCTCAGAAAGCTGGCCACCAGGATTTTTGAAGCCAGTACAATGACTGAATATGTACACATCTGAAAGCTCAATGGCATGCAAGCAGAGAAGAAGCGAGCTCCCAGTCCTTTTCCGTTTAAAAACGGCCCTTCTGTTTCCGGGGAGAGAACAAATGGGGAAATCACTGTGTGAGTATGTTGGGGGGTACAAACCCATGCTCACAAACAAGCCTCCGACCATCTGGTCCCATTAGCGGCTGTACCCTCTGAACTACACCCAGTGGACAGAGACACAGCTGCCTGAGCTGATGTGTGAGCTCCTCCAGGCTGCTCTGGTCTCTGGATGCCCGAGGCTTTCCATGTGACCGCGAAGGCATTGCCAGCACAGCTGAAATGTGCCTCATTAACTTACTCCCATCTGCTCTATGCGACCCCCAACTGACAGTGTGGAGAGAGGGACAAGAGGTGAGTGGGTCCCTGCTTGGTGGGTATCCTTGTTAACAAGAGAAGAGGCCCAGCTGACCTCTGCTGCCGCCCCCACACTATACTGGGTGGTATAGAGATCAGTGCTCCTCCAAGTGGGCTCCCTGGAGCAGTGGGCTGAGGATCACAGGTGTTTGTTGGCAATGCACCTTAGTCCCAGAGTCTGTACTTGGATAAGGGTCCCTGGTGATTTTCCTGTGCACTAGGATTTCAGAAACATTACTAGAGGGCAGTGGTTCTATACTAGGAGTGATTTTGCACTCACAGGGGACATCTGTCAACATCTGGAGGCCTTGTGGGGTTGTTGCAACTGAAGAGGGAGGAGGTATATGATGTCCTAGAATAGAAGAGTGATTGACCAACATCTGACAAATGAGCAGCCCCTACAAAACAAAAGAGTCCTCAGTTCACAATGCCCTGCCTAGAGGGCTGAGGCACAGACTCTCTGCAATAGATAGAAAAGGAAGAGTTGATCGAGATCCATCCCTATGCCTCTCTTCCTCATAGTTCAACTGGAATTATTTAAACATGAGTTTCTACAGCACGTTCAGGACTGCTCTGTAAACAGATGTCTTCTTCCAGTATGAAATCCCAGAAGGCAGGGATGATGGCTCCCATTTCAGGACAACATTAAAATCTAAATTGGAAACAGAAAAATTATGTTTCTTCTATTCCTCAAAGCATCCCTCATTTTGTCCCATTTACCAAAGTGCCCTCTGTGTCCATTGAGGAGTGGCAACATTCCCTGGGACCATGAGAATACCTGTTAGTCTTCTCAGAGCTGAAAGGACATTGCCTTCTTCTTTAGTTGTTTTGTAATGTTCAGTGTAATACTGCAGTCACATTCATATGCAACAGAAACAAAAGTGTTCCTCTGAACTATAATTCTGTACCTGTTAACTCACCTTTCCATCATCCATCCTTCCTAGCGTTTGGCAATCATGAATCTACTCTATGCTTCTTAGAGATCAGCTTGTTAGATTCCACAAACCAGATAGATCATATGGCATCTGTCCTTGCATGGTTGGCATATTTTACCACAAATAATACCCAGCCATTCGTTCAAGGAAAGGATCACATCCATTTTTAGAGATAAATAGTATTCCAATGTATATATACACCATGTTTCTGTTATCTGTTCATCTGCTGAGAAACTGTAGCTTTATCTCAGTATTTCTTGCTGATTCTTTCATTTTATATCTCAGCCCTATCCCCTTGTCCCTATCCCCAAGTCCATTGTCAATCATATCATATAGTGATTCAAATCCCCCGCTTGCCATATTTCAGCTTTTGTTCTATTATTCTCCTCACTCAATCACTGTAGAGTGATCAAAGCAATCTTTGTGGTACATAAAGGAGGTCATGTCTTTCTCTGACTCAAAATCCCTTCATTGTTTCCTGCTGACTGAAGGGTAGATGGTGAGCTCCTTAACATAACGTTAAATATCCTGCCTATTCTCCTGACAGGCCTGATTTGATTCCTAACATCAAATTATGTGATGTTATCTGAAATGTCTCTGCACATAGCTCTACACTTTTCCTGGCAGACCCAGTCCCCCTCCTCATCATTCAAGCTCCAACTCACGCCCTAGCCTCCTCTATTCGGTCTTACTCAGTCTTCCCACAAATGGAATTCTGCTGTTTCTGTCATTTCTTAAGCATCTCCACTGCAGCTCTGATCAAAGTTCATTACAGTTGCCTGTATGTCTCTATTTCTTTTTGATTCTGAGATTCACAAGGATAACAAGTGTAGCTTTTCTTTTCTGTGCCTCTGTACCCTAGCACAGATCCAAACACATGGAAACCACTGAAGGAAAATGTTAATATCAAGTGGAAGAAGGCTTGGCTTATGGTCACACCATCACATTCTCTTCATTCTCTTGACAGACCATGTAATAAAAGGGATCCATGATGATCTGTGAGATTTTGAACGGTGTTAAGTGGGAGAAAATAGAAGCAAGCAAGAAAGAGTTCTATGTTTGAGGTGGCAGGTATGTTAGAGTTCTTATTTAGTCCAGGTATATTCTATCTACCAAAGACTGTAGAAAATCAGAAGTGAGGAAGCAGAATTTTTTAAAGATGATTTATTTTATTTTCACTTAACATAATATGTATGTCTTTGAACCACTGTAGTGCCTATGGAAGCCAGAAGAGGGTGTGGCATCCCTCTGGAATTCCATGTACAAATGCTTGCCATGTGATTGAGAATTTAAAACTCTCAACTTCCAATTACCCTATCCTCCAACCTGGTTCTATGGAAGTACAGACCATGTTTTAACCCACAGAGCCATCTCTCCAGCCCCAGAAGTAGATATAGGAAAAAATAATAATCTTAGAGGTCAAAGGTTGTTGGCCTAAAGTCAGGAGAGAAAGAGATTGAAGAGAGAAGGGAAAAGGAACAAGAAGCGGGTAAATGTTGAAGAAAAGAAACTTCATGAAAATATGATTTCAAATGTTGGACAAAGAAAGGGAACACTAGGAAGGAGGGAACTGCAGGGAGATCAGGATAAAATGGACAGGATGTTCAGGACATTCTTGCTGGGGGATCAAGGAAGAGAAAGCCAACAACAGGAACATGATCAACAACCTCAAAGGACAAATAGATTAAAGCTAGAAGAACACCAGTTAAGTTTGGTAACTGGTATCCCAAAGCTGAGCAATGAGGAATGGACATTTTGGTCCCTTGTTGAATTTTACAATTTGAGATTTTACCATTAAAGGGAGTGTTGCTGCTGTGGATGTCAAGAATGTGGCTGCTAGATGAGGGTCCCTGCAGCTGGGAAGAATGAGTGACCCAAAATCCAGATCACCAATGGCAAAGAAGTCCGTCCATGGGGGCTGAGCTTCCTGAAAGAGTTAGCACTCCTAGTACAGAGGGTCAGGAGACCAGAACTATGGTACCTGCAGCCACTTTCTCAGTGCAATTCTTTTCCTTTCTGTGGCACTAGGAGTCGAAATAGGCATTATGCACATGCTAAAAGCACACTGTACCACTGAGCTATATCTCCAGCCCACTGATGGAACAATTGCCATCATCTCTCCTCTCCAAACTACTACTAGCCATCTGAAGGATGGTGAATTCTGTTTCTGTTTTCCATATACATTGGCACTTCAAGAAAGAGGTGAACCACACAGTTCAAGTCCTGATCATACCACCCCCGCTGAGGTTAAAGAAAAGACACAAGCTCCATGTTTCTGATGCCATTCTTCAGATTCACCCATCTTTTCGTGTTCCTTTATGAGTGCTTGCAGTTATTTATCCTTTTATTCTTAGGGAGAGAGAGAGAGAGTCAGAGAGAGACAGAGACAGAGAGAGACAGAGACAGAGAAAGAGAGAGAGAGGAACAGAGGGACTAGGGATTGAACCCAGTGCCCTGTGCATGCTATGCAAGCATTCTGTCATTTGGTAGCGCTCACAATTTCTAGCACTTCTTTCTGGACATGTGGTAACCAGAGATAAACAGAGATTTCCATCCGGCAATGAAAAAACAGAAAGGAAATAAAACACTAGGTTGGGTGGTTCCTGGTAAACCACCCATCACCATATTGGAAAGCAGAAGAAATGATAAAGGCAATGGTTAGTTAGAGATGGGTGAGGTGTCCTTATACAGTGCTTTTGGAGTCTCTGCGTTATGCAACTCTCCATTAATATCTGTTAACGTAGGCCTGGTGCAGGGAGCTTCAATATAGGACCAGTCATATTGATTCTATATACAGCATTTCTGCCTGCCTCAAATCCATCGACTTGAAATTTTTAATCTAAACCTAGGACCTCTTACTTTTCTGGGTGAGCACTCTGCCACTGACCTACATCCCAACCCACTCTATTTTACTCAATTCCATTCCTTCCTTTCCATCAGTTTATCAGACTGAGGAGACAATTGAAGTTGACTGACAGGCAGGATACTGCAGACATTTGGAAAGCACTAGGTCTTTGTAAACAAAGCCCTTGTCCTTAACCAAGACATAAGCATCATCCTAGGCTGCCTGGCTAGAAGCTGAGTCACTGGCATTTACAGTTTTCCTTCCAAATGCTGAGCCGTAAAATCCACACAAGAAATAACTGCTATGGCTACGGCTACTACTACTGTAAGGTTTGGGAGGAAAAAATCTTGATCAAAGGACTTCGTGTAAAGCAAGCATGCATGGAGACATATATACACAAACCAAGCAAACAAACAAAAAAACACCAAGAATCCTACGCTGGTGTATTTACTTCAAAACCAACAGAAATCACAGAGTCTAGAGGTGTTACGGCTATGGGCATGAGTCACTGGCTGAGAGACAGCTTCCTTCTGACCCAGAGGGAGAGCTGCAATATTAACACAATAATATGATGGCAACAGGTGATCAGGTCAGGCACTCTTCCGTTGATGATATACGATGGAGAGACGGAGTGGCAAACTGATGGGCTGATAGCTCTACTTAAATGTTATGGCTAGCCAAGGCTTTATACTTTTTTTGTAAGACAGAGATGGATGTGTCTAGCTGGCTATGTGACATAAAACTAAACCCAAGGCTTTTGTGCCACACAGGGCCATTAGTATGTGTTACACCCTGGCTGGAAGTCCCTTATTTATGGCTTCTCCAGGCTGTAGGAGTTACACCTATGCTCTTTTGCATGAGTAAAATCAGAGCTGTATGAATATGGAAAGGAAAACAGAGGCCAAGTTCCCTAATTCCAGTGCTGATATTTGTTTCTATTTGTTCAACTCTTTTGCATCAGTGTAAAGAATAAGTTGTTCATCAGATAATTATGTGGCTTGGAAATGAACACTCTTGATACAAACATGGAATATATAATCTATTTTACTACTTAGGACCTTGCATGTTAACTACACAGACAGAGTTAGACTGCTAAACATAGGCCTCAAAGAAACTTGCTTTTTTTTTCTTTTGAAAAAGGAAGAAAAGGAAAAAAGAAGAAAGAAAGAAGTAAAGCTTGGTCAGATACAATGGAGGACCCCCTGAATAAAAAGAAGAAAATTTAACCCACCAACTCAGATCTAGAATGAGGACACTCATCAGAGATCATGGGGTATTTTTAAAAGAAATACATACCACTTAAATTTCTGTGTTAAGTAATTCCTTAAAACACAGAGAGAAACAGTCCCCCTAATTACCAATAACTGCCCACCAGGTCACTGAAGCCTGCTTTATTAAGAGTCAAAACATGAGCCCAGCATGGCAGTACATGCATATAATCTCAGCCACAGCAGCTGGAGGATCGGGAGTTCAAGGCCACCTGGAGCTACATGAGACCCTGTTTCAAATAACAAATTAAAATATTGTTTCTAATCGACATGCCTGTGTCTACAGGTGTATGGCCATCGTTCTGTTCTCTCAAACTGTTATGTTTTTTGAGGCGACAGAACCATTTATCTCTGTTTACATAAGCAAATACTGTACAAATTCCTTTTCAGTGCCACAAATAAGAGCAATGATCAGCTTCTGCCTAGCTCCTGACCAGACCGTCACAAATTTCAAAGCAACAGGGCCCAATTAAACGCTGTGACTCCATATGCACTATCAACATGTGGAGGAGAGGGGGCTCATTAATTCAAGGAGGACACATTTCTGATGGGGCCATTATGCCTCACAGAGCCACTGTATTCTGTAAACAAAGTAGACTTTCACATCCTGTTATGGATCACCAATTAGCTCTGTCAGTCCGGAATGGGGAAAAATCCCATCCTATTTACTCTCAGCCCAGCTCTCAGTTGTGGCTGCTGTGTCCCCATGGATCTTTATTTCTAGGTCATGTTGGTTTGTGGAAGTGGAGTAGAGAAGACTGATGTGGGGGAAATCCCAAGAGCTTTGGGGCACTAAGTACTCTCCAGTGACACCCAGTCAGGGTTCCTTTGGGCATAGCTTCCTTCCTTTGACACCAACTTCCGTGTTCTGGAACATTCTGGATTCATCATGTGTCTGTCCCAGGCTGCTTTGTCTTCATCTGCTACCCACCTACTTCTTTCTCTCTCGGGTCAGATTGGGTTTGCATTCCAACTTTGCACCTGACATTTGGCTTGATCTTGGGCAAGTTAATTGTTGTTGCTGTGCTAGTGATTCCTCCCCTGAGGTGGAAACAGATGATCTGCCTCCTAAGGTAAAGTCATGAGTATGAAATATATAGTTTGGGTTCTGGGATACATCTGATTCTCTAATATAATATGTAAAGCATAATGTAACATGTTTTCTTCAAAGTCACCCAATGGCTTTACCATATGAAAGCCTGAAGTAAGGACTGCTCTTACAGGGAGACTTCTAAGTTGCTCTACTTACTGGCCGCCCCACACCCTGTTTCCCTTGTCCTTTCTCAGTGCCCTCTCCTCTGCCTGTTACTGCTTTATCACTCATGCTGGGTTTTTATCTTTCTTTCCTGACAATATTGAGATCTCTTCTCTGTGGGGCCCCATTTTTCCCTCACTGACTCTAGCTCTAGTTCCATCCTCTGTCTTCAGATGAGTTCCCACACCTTCCCATGCTGCTGGTATGTGGAGAACAAGCTACATCCATCTCACTCGGTGGGCCCATGAACATGCATCCTGCATTATTCATGAGTCTCTAAAAGGAAAAAAAAACCACTTCGAAGTCTGCAAGTGGCCAGTGAATCTTACAAGATTTTGTCACCAAGCAAACATCCTGTCAAACCCTGAGAGAAACAACCATTTCCTAGTGGTTACTATGATATAGTATTCCACATCTGTCTACCTAGACATTAAAATGTCTAAGGACTCTGAGCATTGCTACAGAACAAGATGCAGGGTGGAACAAGTTTCAGCTCTAAAGGGTGCCATGTTGGATGGGAATTCATCCCTGAAGCTACCGTTTGTTACTATTTTATTATAATATGCCCTAGTAATGCTGTCACCTGCCTTGGTTCCTTTTCTATTGCAGTGATAAGATGCTATGATCAAGGCAACTTACAGAAGAGTCGATTCTGCAGTAATGATTTCAGGATGTTAGAGTCCATGGCCATCATGGTGGGGAGCATGGTGGCAGTCTCAGCTCTGGAGCAGTAGCTAAGAGTTTATATTTAATCTACAAGCATGGAGAGGGAGAGGGAGAGAGAGAGAGAGAGAGAGAGAGAGAGAGAGAGAGAGAGAGAGAGAGAGAGAGAGAGAGAGAGGAGAGAGAGAGAGAGAGAGAGAGAGAGAGAGAGAGAGGACACTAACTGGAAACCTCAGAGCCAAAAGTAGTGGCACAACTCCTTCCCCCGTAGCTTCACCAACTAGGGAACAATCGTCCAAATATTTGATATTATAGGAGCCATTCTCATTCAAATGATCACATTTTACTTCTTGGCCCCCACAGGCTTGAGGCCATATCATAATGCAAAATGCATTTAGTCCAACTTCAAATGTCCCCATAGTCTTTCAGTCTTTTAACTGTTTCAAAGTTCAAAGCCTCTTCTGAGATTCATTGCAATTTACTAACTGTAACTCCCTGTAAACTAAAAATCAATAAATTCATTACATATTTCCAACATACAATAGCACAGAATACACATGACCATTCTAAAAGGAAGGATTGGAGCATAGAAAGACAATATTGGACCAAAACAAGATCAAAGCCCAGCAGGAGGGCAAACTCCAAATCTTATAGCTCTAGATCCACCAAGACTTAAGGAAAGTGAAACTGTGGGATGATGCTTCATACATATATAGGAATAGGCCTTCATGGGAGTTCTGATGCAAGTTCAAGTTTGAGCTCTAGCCTAATACAACAGGAACTCCCATATATTTGACTGTGAGCCCCTAGACAGGAAGGCAAAGGGAGTAAAAAAAAAATCATTCCAGTGTACCAGTATGTCATTCATCCTTGGTGTCCATTTCACATCCTTTGTCCTTTCTTTTTGCCATGGTGGTTGTTATGGTGACAACTGGCTGTGGATATAGCAGCTGACCTCAGAAACACTTTTCTCTATGCCTTCTGCCCCCGGGGGTTTCTTTTGTGTTGTTGGAACTGCCTCTACCGTTCTGCAAAACAGGAAAATCTGGAGCAAGAGGCTTCAGCCACCTCTGATCAAGAGGACACGGGCTTAAGGATGAGTACTCTCCTTTGGGCCCCTCTGAAGATACTTTGGGAATGTTTACATGTCCCCAGCAGCCTCCATTTTTTCATGTGTATAATGTCTTTGCAGTGGCAGAAGCTACTTTGATGGACTGCCTCAAAGAATAAATCAGTAAATACAGGCTACCCTTGTTACCATCATTGTTATCCCTACCACTGTGGACTAGTGGTAGGATTCTGGGCCTGGGTTCTCTGGAAGTCACCCTCCTTGCTAATAGTGGGAGGAGCTGTGTCTCATCAGAATGCTGCCTCAGGTGGTCTTCTTTGGAGGGCACAGTAGGACAGCCATCATGACCCACCAATTATTAATCCACAAAGGGCATTCAAAGAAGTCTTGGGACAGCTCCTCGCTACTGAGCATCCCCTCTACAACTCTGTAGCTGATTGGCAGAGCTCTAAAGACAGGACCAGTACAGTCCTCTCCTTCTTAGACCCAACCTGCCCTGCTTTTCTCTTCCATCCTTGTGGGGACTGGATGGGACATAAGTTCATTCAGTCTCTCCTTCCAGAGGTCACTCTCTGGTGTCCATAATTAATAGTTCATAGCCCCAAGAACACCACCTATAATCATAGCCTCATTAGAGGGCTCCTTATAGAACAGGGTATCATTTCTTTTGAAGAGAATTTATCCTGGGGACACGAGCATAGTAAGCTCTGGGACTAGACTGTCTGCAGATGATTCCCTTACATTCCTCAGTGATCCTTACGTTCCTCCGTGTGCATACAGCCACTCCTTGAGAAGGTTAAGCTTGCTTTCAGTCTCCCTGATTCTGGCCCTGCAACTTGTTTGTCAAGTGTTAGAATTCAGAAGCAAAGTGGTCCCATGTCTGGAGCTAGGCTATCTCAAGTGTTGCCCTTCTTGGAACACATAAGAATCAGAGCCTAGACAACTGAATGTCACAAACTGCAAGAGAAAGAAGCCTAGCCCTCTGGGATAGAGAGGACCTAAGGGCCCAGTGCCCCCAGCTAAATCAGCCACGGGAGCAAGCTCTGAAATGCCAAAAGAAATCCAGCCACCCCCCAGTACTGCAGGAAAACATAAAGTGTTATTTAATTCACTGATGTTAGGGATAGTCTGTTATGCAGACACTCTCCAGTCTACAAACAATGTCCACATTGTGCCCGGGTTCACAGTGCCTTGCTTACATTCCTGTTAACTGTAGGCACCAGGATGATTTTTTCACTAGTAGTTGCTCCTTGGCCAATCACTTTAGAGCAAGAGGCTTGAACTGCCTTGTAGCTGGGTGGACAGACACGTGATGCTAGCCTCATGTCTTTAGTACCACATGGCTTCTAAAGTTCTTTCTAGACTGTGCGCTGCTTAATGTGAAAAATTCATGAGCTCTCTTTTATAATAGATGTGGGAAAGCTCATAGGAAGGCAAAGCTCAGGTACCCAAGGTCATCACACCTTAATTAGGTTACTGCAATTAGAACAGCAATTAGCTTTTAACTGTTTGTCCCTCTGTTTTTCTCCTGGGTTATCCAGAGCCCTTCTTTAGAATCAACCTTTGAGTGCCTGTGACTTTCCTGGCTTGCCTTCCTTCTATCTCAGCCTCAAGGAAGGCATCTTTCTCCACTTTCTGGACCCTCAAAAGCCTCTGAATATGGATCCTATATGCACATGCTTAGGTTGCTATCTATCTATCCTGTTTGTCTGTCTGTCTCTATTTTTGTCTCTATTTCAACTATCTGTCTCTATCTCTCTGGTTACCAAACATTCAAAACGGGGCTTTTTCCTTGTGTTTCTTCAAGTCCTAGTGGCTGAATCTTTGGTCTAACCTCCCTTCTCTCCCTGAGCACTCATTGCTTGCAATGGTACTCTGCTGTGAAGATGGGATAAAGGGAAGGAATAGACTAACCATTTCCATGGAATTCTCAAAGCATATCACTGCTGTGCATACAAAGGAAACACAGCCCTTGTATTAAAAACCAGACTTCTGGCAAATGGTGCTGGTGGGTAAAACACTCAACCTTCCCACTTAACTATCTGAAGATATATTGTTCCTGAACTTTTTGCTCATATTAAAATAATTTCAGTAAAAATATCTTCATCATAAAATGCACACTAATTTTTAATTTGCTTACTTCACTTAGCATATCATAAACATATCTTCATGCCAACAGATACACATCAATAACACCATCTTTAATAAGCTGGGGGCAATTTAGTGGCCTCGGAGTTTAATAATCCTCTGTCACTGCACATTTAGGTTATCACTAGTTTTTCAATAATTTAAGCAATATTCCATACTAATTACACACAGTTATGAGTTCCAAAGTGATTTGTGTGTATGTACACATGTGTGATGGTATGTGTGCAGCTTTGTGTACATGTGTGTAGAGGCCAGATGTCTATATCCAGTACATGTATCACTCTCCACATTATATTTTGAGACAGGGTCTTTTACTATGATGGTTTGAATAAGAGTGTCCCCATAGGCTCATAGAGATGTGGTCTTGCTGGAGGAAGTATGAGCTGGGGGTGAGTATTGAGGTTTCAAAAACTCATACCAGGCCCGGGCTCGGTCTCTCTCCCCCTCTGTTTCTCCCCCCTTGCATATCATCAAAGCCCCCAGTTAAATGCTCTCTTTTGAAAGAGTTGTCTGAGTTGTCTTTTATAAGAGTTGTCATGATGCCTCTTCACAGCAGTAGAACGGTGACTAAGACACCTACTGACCCTGGACCTTGCAGATTTGGTCAGACTGTCTGGACAAGAAAGCTCTGTCCCTCAGTGCTGATATCCTGCTGCATCTGCCTCTTACACTGGTGCTGAGGACCTAAAGATCTCTACTGGGATGGGTCATCTATTAGCTGATTCTCAATGGAAAGAGATCAGCCACAAACCTGCCTCTTTGTGCCTGGATGGAACCTTGGCTGCTGCTAACAGGTGGAAATGATCCATCCCATCTTCCCCAAACCCAACCTCAGCAACATTGCAATGCGCACTTCTATGCAATCTGCAAGATTCCCATATCCAATGTGTCAGCTGCCACTGCTCAACCAAGTGCAGGTGCAATCCAGAAGTAGAGGCAATTGATGCTCCAGGGTGTTGGGCACAGGCGGCCAATGGCAGCAGCTCCAGGGGCACCGCCCCAAGACTAGTGCTTTATTGTATGCTGCCCAGAGTCCCGAGAGAGGCTGGATTCCTGACGCAGTACACACTTCAACCACATAACATAATGGGCTTTTCCTCTCATCCTGTCAAACATTTCACTCCTTCACTTCTACTCCTCAGATACATTCAGAAGTACACTAGCTATAGCCAAGCTCTTGTCCCAGACCCTGTATTTGAGGAAACCGAAACTAAGAAATGTCCTACACTCTTTTAGTTGTGGGGTCCTAAGGAGGGTGTGGGGATCCATCTTAGATCAAAAAGGAAAGAAAAAAAAAGCCCATTTGGGGCATAAGTCCTGTTCTGTTCATCCTTCTGTGACTTTCTGATCTCTGTCTCGCTTAGTGCTGCCTCCAACTACCTTGAACTTGAGGAATCCTGGTGTGTGTTCTCGCCACCTCTGTGCTGCCTGCCCTGGAGGGCTTTACGGACACCGAAGCAGCGCCCACACAGGTCTACTTAATGACTTTCTGGAAAAAGATCGGAGGTGACATGAGCCATGTAGAGCATCACAATGTGCCAGCTCTGAGTCCTTGTGCCCTGGGCAACTGGGGAAAGACAGGACAGATGGCAGCTGTCAGCCCTTTAATTGCATGATGTTCTTTAGAGATGGTCAGGGGATGGCTGTGTTTGTGGCTGGAGGGGAGGAGGGGGATCATGGCTCTCCCTCCATTCACCCCAACCCACCGTCAGCCTTTGCACGCTCCAGGCAGATGAAGTTGAGTAGCTGCATCGTGGGTTCAGAATGGATGAGGGTTGCCCCAGGTGTCAAATACAGAAGAGAAGGACATGAGCCAAATAAAAAGGTTTCTGGGGAAGGGTCCATCCCAGGCTGTGCTGGTGACATAAGCACTAAATTCACCAGCATTGGCCCTCTCTTCCTCCTCTCCTTTTAGAATGGCTCTTTCTGTTCCTGATTTTGCTCCCAGCACCCCTCTTCATCCTATACCCAAAGGAAGATTGTTTGAGAAAAAGTGCGCCTGTATGGTTAGAGCCACAAAACAAAAATAATCTGTGGGACTACCTGATACTTCATAGCACATTTTATTCAGTTTTACAAGTTGTCATTTTCTTATGTCACTTGAACTTCCAAGCCAGCATACTGTAACTCTCCCTCCATTCTACAAACTGGGAAGGGGCAGTTTGGAAATAGTGTGTTATATGCACGCTCAGCCCCCCACCCCCAGCCACTGCATGTGGTCATCAGACAAAGAGCCCAAGCTCAGCCATTCCCTCTTCTGCTTGTTAAAGTGCTGGGCACCCGGTAACTTCTAAGAAAGATTCCAGGCTCCTTGGAGCAGTGGTTCTCAACCTTCCTAATGCTGCAGCCTCATACAGCTCCTCATGTTGTAGTGATGACCCCCAACCATAAAGTTATTCCTTTTCTACCTCATAACTTAATTTTGCTGTTATGACTCGTAATGTAAATATCTATCATGCAGGATATCTGATAGGAGACCCACAGGTTGAGAGCCACTGCCTTGGAGGGCAGCTCATTGAGAACTGAAGTCTTTGCCACAAGATCCCAAGACATAGTCAAAAGATCTATGAGCCTTATGCATTGACCCTCTCTTCCTACATCAAAGGTCCTGCAGCCCAGAGATCACTGCAGCACACAGGCTCTCCTGTTCTAAGTGGCAAGTGCTCCATGTAAGCACAGGAAAGAACCTGTCCATTCCTTCTCTCTCTCTCTCTCTCTCTCTCTCTCTCTCTCTCTCTCTCTCTCTCTCTCTCTCTCTCTCTCTCTCTCTCACTTGTTCATCAGCATCCACTGGCCAGAGACATTATACGGCAGGTACTGAGAGGGAGCATCGGGCATCCAAACAGAGATGTGCAACAAAGCCTATGTTCTAGCAGAAGGTTTGACAATGCTGTTGGATCCCAGTTCCAAAACCAATCTCCAAGGTCAAAGGTAGATAGGTTTTTGCAATAGGGAAGAAAGCTCTAGATTTATATTTATGCCTCTGAGTTATAAAACTGTCATTGTTTCTGAGTTGCTGAGGGCACGCTCTTCCCTGCAGCCTAAGAGAAGATATTAAAGAGCCACCTGTCAATGTGCACAGTGTGTTTAAGGATCCTGTAGCCAGCTGTGAAGGGGCCAGCATTTCATCAGCACCTTCTCAGAGCACTGGGACTGAAATGATGCTGTAAGATCTAAGGGCTGAACTTCCAGAAAGGTATCCCTGTATCCCTATGGCACCAGCACACGCTCCTCTCCTAGATCTACAGGGACAACCAATCCTAGACAGAACAGTACCTTAGCTTTGTCAAGAAACCTATACTTAAACCATTGCTCTCCTGGACATGCAAATAGAATTGAATAATCTGTGCTGCAGCTACTTATTTGCTAGAAGACCCGACAGGGCCAAGATCAGGGGTGAGTACACTGTCAGTCCAATACAAACAATGAGCTCCTTGTTCCAAAAGCTGGTGTTTTTATCCACGCTTTACAAATACTTTATTCCATCTGTCTGTCTGTCTGTCTGTCTGTCTATCTACCCACCTACCTATCTATCATCTGTCTATCTATAATCGATCATCTATCTGCCTAATCTATCATCTATCATCTATCTATCGACTCTCTCTTATCTTCTCTCTCTTTCTCTTTGTGTGTGTATATCATATTAACCATTTTTCAACTCTCCAGGGACCAACTGGATTTTTAACAATCCAATTCAATTCTTATATTAATGGACTGGAGTTAGAACAAACCTCACAGCTTAAAAGCTCAATCCCATAGGATAGTTCCCTTCTTAAGACTCTAGTTTCAAGTTTCAGGCTCCTCTAATTTTGACTTCACTATAAATGGGTGTTCCCAAAGGGCCCCTCTGCAGGCTCAGTGATTTTCTACAGGGCTTCCAGAACTCAAGAATGCTTTTTACTGACTGTGCTAGTTTATTATAAAGGACAGAACTCAGGAACAGCCACATGGAGGGATGCACTGGATGAGGTGAGGGCTGGGGTGTGGGTCCCTTCCCCAACCCTTCCACGTGTTCCCAACCTGAAGCACTCCAAGCCCCCAGTGCAAGGGTTTAAAGAGGCATCCTCCAGTGCAAATACAGAGTATCAATTTGATTCCTATCACATCCCTCAAGGGGAGTGGAGAGTAGCTGAAAACACCAGGTTTCTAGTCAGGCATGGTCTTCCTGAGGACTAACCTCGCATTAGAGCTCTCCAGCAACTCACCAACATTTACTTCATCAGAACAAAAAATGTCCTTACAACCCAGGAAATTCTGATGGAGTTGACTCTGGGCCAGAGAGGAGGGACAGGGACTAAGTAGTAGAACATTCGTTATTCCTGTCAGTCATGAAATGACAGGCTTTCGGATCTCTATGTCATGAGCCAAGGAAGAAAGACCAAATGTGCCTTTCTTATTGTGCCTTACCTGCCAATCCATTGGCTTTTGCGGATCTGCTCTCTGTAGGGTCTATAAGAACCCATTCATGCTCACATTCTGAGCAAAAACTGAGGCATAAATATCTCTTATGTTGCAAAGTCAGTCCCTGCCCTTGAACACCCTACAAGGCAACCTTTCTGCCATGTATTTACCACATGGTAATAATGTGATCTACCAGGAAGCAAACCATGCCCCAAACATATCTATAGGCTGATTTTCCTGACCAGTGAGTAGGTCTCTGCTATCAGGAGTTCATCTGGGCAGATCCACTGGTGTGAGGATTCTACCACACAAGGACACTGGCACTGAAATTTCCTAAGAGTTTTGGAGCCAGAGATTGAAAAGGCATCCTACAAATGTGATGGGCAGCCCCCTCAAATCCCTCCTGTAACTTATTCAAGATTTTCCCAAGGCATTGGGAGTGAGCTGATAACTGATCTGGTAGTGTGGGGGTGTTTACAACTCGGTGTGTGTCTAGCCTATCCTGTAAACTGGGAGAAGCTCACTGCCAGCCGATTCCCAGGGAGCCAGGGTGCCACATCTGTCCCAGCAAACAAAGAATGCAAACTCAACCAAGAATGCGGGTGGCAGGCTGGCTGCCAGCCTCCTTCTATCAAATATGGCCCACACCCACTCTGCATCATGGGAGGGGGGAGGTGCCAGGGATGTGTTTATTTTTCAGCTGACAACTAACAAAGGAGCTTTTTCAAAAGTTCTGGGAGTCCGTGGATTGCAGCCAAGCCCTGATTCAGTCCGTGCTTATTCCTAAGTGTCCAGACAAAGAATTTATCATTTTACCCAGAGGGATAGACAAAAAGCAAATTGTCCCAGTCTATGCTATGCCCAGAGTGGCAGGGAGCTGGTGTAAAAGCAGAAAGAGCCTAAGGATGACTCATCCGGCTGAGGGAAGGTAGATGGGCTCTTGCCTTCCCATTTTTTCCCCAGCTCCATGCTTCTATCTGTTTGCTCCAATGAGACGGGTAACGTTTTAATTAGGAGGCTCACTTGTCCTCACTTTTCAAGTGATGTAGGGGGAGGGTGGCAGGGTTTAGATAATTGAATCCGTAACTCCTGCGGTTGTAAGTGTGCACAACTCATCAGCAGGAGTTTGTGCTTTGCAAGAGAGAGGCAGGAGGAGGCAGAAGGGGAGGGCAGAAGGGAAGCTAGGAAGATGGATGAGAATCAAGGGGCTGTGATAAAGGAAGTGACTGAGGTTGGAATGGCAGTGTGTGTATCTGGGAATGAAAGACAGAGAAGGGGAAGCGCCATCGAGGCTTGTGCCTGTATGTGGAGCTGGGTCAGGAAGAGGCTGAGGGATGATAGAAAGACTGGATGTTTGCATGAGTGAAGCAGCTGAGTGAAGAGAGACGGCAACAAGGAAGTGAGCTGACGGAGAGATGGAAAGAGAGAGATAGAGACAGAAACCTGGAGCAAAAGAAGTGTGTGCTTGTGGATTGTGTAACACAGAGCAGAGGAGAAGGGGCAAGTGTGGAGTGAATGTGAGCGCTGTGATCTGTGCACAGCTTAATGCATGTCATCTTTTCTATTTTAACTGTGCATTGTTTCTTTTCATTTAAAAAGTAATAAAGTGCAGAGTCATTAAAAGTAGGAATAGATAGAAAGCTGCAAAGAGGAAATCACCCATAGACCCTCTTTTTTCAAGAACAAAGAAAGCAGGCTCTGCCTTTCTTACTTTAAATGTCATTGTAAATCCTACTTAATTGGTCTTGCAAATGCATTGGTGGAATTCACCGGAGATAACTTACATGAAGCCTTTTTGCCAGGCCCAGCCAACAGTAAGCCGGCTCAAAGAGAGGGCTGCGGCTGGTCCTGCTGTCTTTTGGCATGCGGTTTCCCAGGGGAAAAGCTTTGCAAAGGAATAGCTTATGTTCAGTTAGAGAATCAGCCAGATAATGACAGAAAATAAGGAACTAGACGGTCTCAACCTGGTCAGCTTCCTGCGGGTGCCCTGGGGTAGAAAAACCATTCCACTGCGCAAGGAGTGGCCAGTTCAGACCAGATGAGGGGCTAGGATCACTTGGGATTTGACAGCGGGACTTCTGACCCCAATCTCAGAGACTGCCAGGTAGGTCTGTTAGCAAACCATCTCCTCACTTCTAACTTCACACAACTCTGGACTGCACAGAAATTCCAATCTGCTGTCTTACAAGACCGGGCTTACCTAGGGATGACTTCCTGTCATCTGCAGGTAGGGTATGTGTTCAAATCCGCAGATGCAGAATGCAGCCTTATGCCACCCCTCAAAATGTAACAGCTGTCAGTTGTTTTCAATGATGGAATGTTTTTCAGGTTTTATCTTTGTGCATTTATGCTGATAACTACTCATGCAAATCGTTATACCAGACCTGGGAAGTTTTTCCAGTTCTTTTGAGAGCAGGTCTTATTCCTCTAGAGTAGAATTGAACTCACGGCAACCCTTGAGTCTCTGTTCCTCTTTCCACACTTCTGAGATACAGCTTTCTACCACCATGCCCACTTTAGGACACGGACTTTCCTCTCTGTATTGAGGATCTCTCTGTGATGAAGATCTCCTCATTTAGAGAAGCAGGAAAGTGTGCTTTTGACCTTCACTCCTCTAAGGCTGCTGTAAGCTTTCTTTAAGAATTTCTCTAATTGTGTATGTTTCCCTATCCTTCCTACCTCTAGTTGTTCCCCTCACCTCCAAAGCATTCCTGTCAGAACCACAGGAGACACTCCCAGTGAGCTACCAGGGATACCCAGTGATCCGCTGCCCGGATATTAGTAGATGCCAGCCCTGCCCATCTCAAATGGCATCTAGTGTAGCCCAGGCGAAGCGGTGAAGCTTTTCCCCTGCCCAGATGCTTAATTTTAGGGGCTTATGTCAGACCCTCTTCACAGTGATAGTGCTTATTGCATTTGGTTCAGAAGGCGAGTTTGCTCCTCTCCAGAGCTCCTGAGTAGAAACTGGAGAACTGTGGTCTGATCAATAGGAGTATTCCATCTCCTGAAGCTGGTGTAGTTCTTGGCTAATCCTAGACAGATCAGCCAGAACTCCAGAACATTTGCTGGAAATACAATGAAAGGTTTACTTTTCCTCTGGCCTACTGAGCAGTAGGGGAGATATAGGATGGGAGGTACAAGACAGGGCCACCTCCCTCCGGTGGCTGGAGTGAGATAATGGTGCAAGAGACACACAGCTGAAAGGAAAGGACCAGAGCAGTAGAGATGGTACACCCCAGAAGTCTCCCATAGTGTACAGTCTGTGTTCAGTGTAGATGGTCGCACAGCTTCGCACCTCAGTCACCAAGCGCTCTGACCCAGCTGTGCCTGACCACATTATGTACAATGAGTGAATACGATATCTTCCAAATAACTTGGATTGGTTTCGTCTACCTTACGATGGCAAACACTACATACCAGACTTTCTGGCTCTGCTGGAGCATGGAAAGATTCTTCTCCTGATTCCACCAAGCCGGTCACTTCAATCTCTCAGTGAAAACACATAAAAGTCATAACCAGAATATTTATTCCCAGGACCCTTCCTAGCATTATCATGAGTTAAAACTCTGTATGTATATGCATGCCATGTGCTGTCACTCATTTCTCTGCCCTTGCCCTTTCCTGCTGACTGCACTTAGTGAACAAGAACCAGGAAAAGGCTAAAAAGATGTCACTTAAAGAGACTAAGAAACTGAGTTGTCTATCAAGGGGTAATCACTTAGATAGTAGAGAGAGATGCCGTCACACACATTATCTCCACAGATTTGATGCCAATTTGTAGTTTTTAAAATCCAGTTGAGTCAGTGTAGGAGTGGAACACTTCAAAGATTCGGGTAGCTGGCTGTGCTTTGTGCTCCTCGGACAACTTTGGGGCTTCTCAGGTCTGTTGATTTATATCTGAAGGAGGCTCAACCAGCAACTAATTGCTAATCGGATAACATTTAAAGTGGAGAGCCCTATCCCCTTTTCTATATTCCCTCTTTGATTACAAACCACTCTGTTTAAAAACACATGCTGAGTACAGTAAGTTAAGGGAGGGGAGAAAGCATGCCTGTGTTATGCGTCCTAAAAAGACCTCTCAAGCACTCTTTATTAAGCATTGTTTTAAACTCTCATTATTATCATTATAATCACTATTATTAACAGGAGCACAACTGAGCAAGGGGAAGGAAGCCTTTACATTCACTGAGATCTCTGCCAGGAACAGCAGCAAAGGTGGTCAAGGACACTCATCTCTTCTCAGAGAGTGCTCCATGGAGGGTCTCCCTGTCCACCATTCCTGCTGACCACTGCTGGGCATTTTCTCCTTGTCCACCATACACTTCTCTCCATGCTAACTTTTCATTTGTATGTTGTTTCTCCCCCCAAAATAAATTCTATGAGAGAAAGTCAGCTCTTTTACTATTTGTGATTTTTGTTGAAGTTTTCTGTTAAAGGATTCTTGTCACCTGTTTCATGATTCACACACACTCACACACATTTTATTTAGTTAGTACTTCATGTATTCCAGGTACTTCCTAGGCACTTCAAATACAGTACCTTTCTAAATTCTCAAGAAATATCTATAAGATGAGTACTGTTTCCAGCCGCATTTTGAGATGAAGAGGCAAGGCATGTGCATGTTGGTCAAGCCTGGGACTACGCTGGTATCTGGGTTCTGGATCCTTCCAAGTTGGGCCTGAGAGCAATGTCCTTTCCACCTCACATGAGAAATGCTGCCTAGACATGTTTCTGCAAGCTCACAGATGTGGGCAAGCCTGCAGAAACAGGGCCGTGGTCCAGGACACCATCCTTATCAACATGCCTAACAGGGCCGTGGTCCAGGACACCATCCTTATCAACATGCCTAACAGGGCCGTGGTCCGGGACACCATCCTTATCAACATGCCTAACTCCATCCTTTGTTATACTCACATCAGACCCTTCACACAGTTCGTTACCTTTACTTGGAAACTGAAGAAAGCAAGACCTAGGAGGGGTTTGAAGAACAGGCTGAGGTTGTGTAATTAGACATTGACAGAGGAATAAGCTATGTCTCATGAACGAAAGAGTGAGTTTATTCCTAACAAGATTTACATGTATTTTCAAACCTATTAAAATTCCATGTGCATGTGATGCTTATGAATAAAAGAAACAGAAGACTTTCAGTTTCTTTTATAAATGCACATGTTAATCATACAAAATAATGGGTTTCGTTGTGATAATTTCACGTGTGTATAACGTACTTGATCATACTCAACCTTATCTTCTCTCCCTCTCTCATCCCTCCCTTGACTCTCCTCATTCTTTTAAATCAGCATTGTCGCAGGTCACACCATTTTCTCCCCGTCACTAGACTAATATTAGATTGATCAGTTCCCGAAATGACAAAGATTTCACCCAAACAGTAGACTGAAATGTTCTCTCTTCTTTGAAGAGTGAGCCCTATCAAGATGTACTACTGCATGTATACATACAAGACGCAAGAGGAAGAGGGTGATGCTAGTGTAGGCTCGAAGTGACATCCTGCCTCCAGAAGATAGAAAAGAAAGAAAACAATCCAGTTAGAGCACTGGCTAGATTTCCGGGCCACACTCATTTCCCTGATAGACACACTGATTGACTGTCTGTTACTGACTGGCCAGTGTTGAGCAGAAACCCACCCCTAATAGCTGTTCTCTTTTCAAATTGCACTAACTCATGACACAGTCTGGCTGTTCCAGGCCTCTGCGTGTTCCTGGCACATGCTGTGGGAATAAGCCCCCTTGTCTTGAAAGGATGGAAAGGGAAGGCAATTCTTTCTCTGCTCTTTGTCTTATAGTCCATGTTTCAAACCTTCAGCTTTTTAGTCTCCTCTAGTCTATAGTTCAATATGAACTGTCCTCCAGAGCCTCACTTGTTGAATGTTTGGTATCAACCAGCTGGTCGTGGTAGGATTTGGGGAAGTAGTAGTAAGTTTGGGAGGTGTCACTTAACTGGAAGTAGGTCATGGAGGTGGGGGGAGGTGCGTTTGAAAGTGATCCTGGGTCTTCCTTTCATCCTACTCTTCCTCCTGACCGCAATGAAGTGGATAGCTTTTGCCCTCCCTCACCTGTCATGATGTTCTGCTTCCTCACAGCTGAAAGCTTTGAAACTATGAGTTGAAACACATTCTGCCTCCTTTTCAACTGTTTGTGTCAAAGATGCTTAAGAGCACCGGCTGCCCTTGCGGAAGATACTGGTTCAATTCCCAGTGCCCACATGACTGCTCATAACATCTGTAACTCCAGTTCCAGAAGAACCAATGTCCTCTTCTGAGCTCTGTAGGCCGTAGACACACATGTGGTATACAGACATACATACAGGCAAAATACTCATACACATAAAATAAACCCTAAATAATTTAATTATTAATATAAGGTATTCCATCACAATAATGGTATGGCTAACAAACTTGTCTCCAAAACTCATATGTGGACATAGCTCCCTGTTGCATGGCCTCCTTAGAGGTTTTGAATTCAGGCCTCCTCTTACTCCCATCCACAGAGCTAAAATGTCCACAGAGTTCTGGGGCCAGGACACAAGTGGGCATCGATTCTAATAAAGTAAACATTTGGGGACAAGAAATAAGATTGAACGCCAGCCCCTGACACTAATACTCTGACAGGAGCCTAACTAGACTGTCCTCTGGGAAGCTCCAGCCAACAGCAGATCAAGGATCGAGGCAGATGCTGGGACTTGAAGCCAAGCATGGGGCGGGAGCTTCTTTTGGAAGTGTTGGGGAAAGGAGGGTAGGAGCTGAAGCGGACAGGAACCTCACAAAAAGACCAACAGAGACAACTAACCCAGTCCCATTGGGGCTTACAGAGACTGAGACATCAACTAAGACACATGCATAGTCTGGACCTAGGCCATCTACACATAGGTAGCCAATGGGCAACTTGGTCTTCACATAGGACACCTGGAGAGTGTGGGGGTGGGGAGAAACAAATGTTTCTAACATGGACTCTATTGCCTGCTTTTGGATCACTTATCCCTGGCAGGGCTGTCTTGACTGGCCTCAGGGGATAAGGATATGCCCAGTCTTGATGTGACTTGATGTGCTGGGGAGGGTTGATATGGGGTGAGAGGGGCTCCCTTTTTCTGGGGGAAAGGGAGAAAGAAAGGAAGGAGAGTAGGAAGGACTGTGAGGAGAGAGGGGGCACCCTTGGAATGTAAATAAACTTAAATAAAAATAACTAAAAAAAAAAAAGAAGGTTGAAGCTTGTATGGCAAGATGTCTTACATACTATCTGATTTGCTTTTTCAGAATCTCATTGGCAGCCAAGCATGGTGGTGCATCTTTGTAACTCCCACACTCAGGAGGTAGAGACTGGAATTCAAAAATTGTAGTCCAGCCTGAGCTACACATCAGGTACTTGTGTTGAAACAACACACACAGGCATACACACACACACTCACATATACACAGACACATACACACACTCACACTCACATACACACACACACACACACACACACACACCATTGCCCTAGATCATTTTCGCAGAGTCTTTCCTTGATGGAGACATGGCAGCTGGGAGTGAGACAAAGACTGCACCTAAAAGAAGGCTCCTTCAGGAATGCTGGGAACGAAAAGGGTGTCCCTGGAAGACAGGCCTTCCTGCTGCATACTTAGCAAAAGAATGGGTGGCCAGGGCAAGCCTCCATGCTGGGTGGGGTGCTGCTCAATGATTTCACACAGAGATCTGAGCCCCTAAAATTCCTCATGGCCGATAGGCACTGGCTGAAATGTACTCTGGGCACCTTTTCCCTCTGGAGGCAAACTTCAGCCCCAGACAGACAATGTGGTAATCAAAAGGTTAGTCTCAAGTAAGTATGCTTAGTCCCACCACCACCAACCCCAAAACAGTTCTGTGGGCGATTAACCATAAGGTTCTCTGACTATAGGCTCTGCCTTCTTGTCTAGATCATTGGGGGTTTAGAAATTGCAGCAGTACCCTTTGCACACACTACACACATGAGAACTCAAATATCTGGAGGTAGGAGAGGACACGGTTCTGTGGGGTACGGGGGGAAGGGGTTGGAAGGAATGGGGGCAACCTACCTCTCCTGCCCTTGTCTGGGACTTTCAATACTACTTGGTAGGATCTTGAAAACACAAGGTCGCCAAGCACTTGAGCATGGGGTAGGGACAGAGCATCTTAGAGAATGACTGGTTCCTGCTTTTGGCATCGTTAACTAGACATCTTTTATAAACCCTAGAACACAAAAGAGACCTAGAGACCATCAAAGACAATCCATTCATTGTCCCAGCAAGAAAGTCAGGCCTAGAGAGGAAGTAATTTCTCCAAGTTTAGTGACCCAAATCCATGTCTCTTGATTTCAAGGCTTTTCCCCCCCTTTCTTTCTCAACATGGCACACTTTTCTACAATCACTGTCCTTCTCTGGACTATAAAACATAAAGTAGATGAGGGAAGATTTATTGTTGTTTTTCTTTCTAATTCTGCCCCTCTTTTTTTTTTAAGCCAGCCTATGCCTCCCCCTCTTTATTGTTTGGGATAAGCTTCCTGCAATAAGAATGGGCCTGATTCCATTTGATGTTGTCAAGTTCCTTCCACCTAGAGCTGTCAGTACCAGAGAACTGGGGGCTGGAATTCCAGATGGACAAGAAGATGACCATTTCTGGGTCACCCAGCTGCCCAATGCCCTCGGGTAGCGGCAGCAGCGGGGAGGGTAACCTAGTTTGCTTAGGAAATACTGCGGATGTCCCAGTTTATCAGATACAGTCCTAGAAAAGTATTGGCACTGTCCTGTTTCTGCAGCTCAGCCTGCAGTTCCACCTGCCAGTCCCCTGCCGCCCCTTCGGCCTGAGAAACCAAAGCACAGAGCCCAGCTTCGCTGCTCCACATTTGGGCTTTGGTTTGCCCCCAAGTCTCTCATCTTCCTTATGGGGAGGGGTCCTAACCTGGATCAAGAGTATGTTGGCATGCCAAGGTGGCATGTGAGAATGAGGGCATGTTTCTATTTCCAGGGACATTTGGCCTTTGCATAAGAAGCTAGAGATACACATTATAGTAGGGATTCGGGGTTTGGTCAGTTTGCTTGGCCATGGAGGATCAGGCAGGCAGGCTGAAGAGTCTAAGGAGAGTCACCGAGGTAGAGAAGGCACTAGAGACTGCAGAGGCAGGGGACTGGAGACCCTTGCCTTGGCTGAGCTACAAACTGGTCACATCCCTCAGGGCAGCTTCTGTCTCCTCTCTGGGTGTTCTTAATTCTCGATTCTGAACTGGGCGTGGTTCAAGTATAATGGAGGTTGGGAGTAACTTGAGATAACAATTTGAACTTTCAAAGGCAGCCTAGAGGTCATGGAGTGGTGATCTTTAGAATTTAGATCTGGGTTCTCCAACTTGGACTCTCAAATATTCACAGAAATATTCCCAGGTGAGATGTGGGAGTGTGGTATGGAAAGGCAGAGTAGAGGCTGGCACAAACACTATGCTCTGCCCCCTAGGCAGAGGCCCAGGTGTGCCCTCCAGCACACCACCAACCAACCAAGGGCATGGCAGATATCCAGCACAGAAAAAGCTCATCGCCGGGAAGCCTGACGTTCCATTCACCACGATCTCCACAATGCAGAGTCCCTGACCAACCACTCGCTTTGCTGGGCACACCCCACCACTGCCAGGAGGAGCTCAAGAATGACTTGCCAGGTGGACAAGCAAACATGAGCTTCCTTTTCATTTCATGCCAAATTCACAGATAATTCTCCCTGTAGGTGTTATGTTACAGGGGGAAAGAACGGTGTCGCAGACAGGGAACAAGTCTTCCCTTGTGTTTGGGCATCATCTCTGACAGCCTACAGGTGCCAGTCTGACACACTTACATGAATCTCAGATAGGATGAAACCCACAGCAAAGCTGAGAAGAGCTGCAGATGGGTGGGAAAGGTTCCCAAGAGAGTTTGGGCCAGAAATTGAGAACTGTGGGTGTTCTTGCGTTGTTAGTGCCTAGAAATAGAGGTGCCTGCACCACTGGGAAGGGCTCCCTCTCTCTTCTTTGGAATAGCCCTCCTTATAAACTTGACAGTCTGTGGACTGGGATATAGACTTAAGAGCTCAGTGACAGTATAGGAAAGTTCCAGTTTGGTGGTGCTTGCTCACTTACGTAAGAAAATTTAAGCAAAAGAAATACCGTGAATGTGCAGACACCGTGGGCTACAGAGTAAGGCTCTGTCGCAGAAAGAAAGAAAGGGAAAAAAAAGAAAGAAAAAAAGAAGAGAAAGAAAGGAAGGAAAAGAAGGCAAGAGAAAAAGAAGAAGAAAAGAAAAATTATAAAATAAATAAAATGGATTATCTGCCAGATATATAAACTATATTATGATAGTCTAGTCAAGCTGTTTTGTTTTGTTTTACTGAGGCTCAGTGAAAGGTGGGATAGTGGGTCAGGGACTAAGTTCTCATTAGGGCAGCAAATTGATAAAGAAAAGAAGAACACACGAGAAGGGATGGTTGCTAAGCTCAGCCTCAGGAGACCTAGACTAGAAGCACAAAACATTCATGTTCCAGGTGCTACATCAGCCAGGCCCAGCACCGTGCTCTTTAGTAATATGTTCTCTCTGTCCCAGGCTCCCTTTTCTAACACAAAGGTAGCTGGGTCTTATGAGAGCCATCTCTCTATTACTCTGTGGTTTAGGTGTTATTTTAAGATAAGCTAATCAAGTTCAGATAAAATTAGAACAGTGTGAGTTTTGAAGAATCCACCCTGTTCTCAGTGACAGATCAAGGAATTCCGTGTTCCTCTCTGACTTTGAATAAGGACTTAGGAAATGTTTGTTCCTGTGTGCATCAGATAAAGAATGATTCACCTGATCTGAAACTACTTTCCACATAGCAGTAACATGGGCAAATCGCTGCTGCCAACTCCTGATCTAATTCTCTATCCCTTTCTTCCTTGACCTTAAGAATGTCTCTCAACATAATAAAGGCAATCCACAGAAACTCACAAATAACACCATCCAAAATAAAGATAAACTCAAACTATTTCCACTAAAATCAGTATTCAGACAAGTTGTTCATTCTCTCCATGTTTCATCAATATAGTACCGAAGTCTTAAGTAGAGCAAACGTGTGGATCAGTAGGATAAATAGAGTCAAAATGGCCATTCTACCAAAATCAATCTACTGATTTAACACAATCCCCACCAAAATCTCAACAATTCTTCACAGAAATTGAAAAATACAATTTTGCATTTCATATGTAAACACAAAAATTCCAGGATACCTAAAACAATCGTAAATAATAAAAGAATTTCTGAAGGTATAACCATCCCAGATTTCAAGTTGTACTGCAGAACTATAGTAATAAAAATATCATGGTATTGGCATAAGAACAGACACATTGATCAACAGGATAGATTGAAGACCCAGATACACACATCTATGAACACCTGGTGTATGTGGGTGTGTGGGTGTGTGTGGGTGTGTGTGTGGGTGTGGGTGTTTTCAAAAAAGCCAAAAATACAGACTGAAGCAAAGACAGCATCATCAACAAATGCGCTGGTCACACTGGATGGCTGCATGCCGAAGAATGCAAATATATCCATATGCATCACCTTTACAAAACTCAACCCCAAATAGATCAAGGATCTTAATATGAGACAAGACACCCTGAATTAGATAGAAGAAAAAGTGGGGGAGAGATTTGAACTCCTTGGCACAGGACAAGACTTTCTGAACAGGACACAAACAGCCCAGGCATTAAGACCAACAACTAACAAATAGGTCCTGAAGAAGCTGAAAAGCTTCTCTGTGCACCAAAGAACGGAATCATTTGACTAAAGTAGCAGCTACAGAATGGAAATTTTTATTCTACCAATAATTTGTTAGAGGGTTAGTATCTTGAATACATAAAGAACTAAAAAGTAAAACAAACAAAAAACCAAACCCCCAAAACAAAAATCCTCTGAAAACCAAGGAAACAACCCAATTTAAAAATGGGGTATAGAACTAAACAGAAAGCTTTCAAAAAGATGAAACATAATGGCTGAGAAACTCTTTTTTAAAAATGTGCAATATCCTTAGTCATCAGGAAAATGCAAATTTAAACTACTTTGAAATTTCCTCTTACCCCAGTCAGAATGAAAAAACAAATGACAGTACATACCAGCAAGAATGTAGGGATCAGGAAATACTTTTTCATTGTTGGTGGAAGTGCAACCTGGTGCAGCCCCTTTGGAAATCAAGTACGGCAGTCCTTAAAGAAGTTGAAAATTGATCTAATGCAAGATACAGCTATGCCACTCATTCTTATACTCAAAAGGCTCAATCCTACTACAGAAATGTTTGCTCAACCATGTTCATTGCAGCTTTAGTCATAATGATAAGAAACCAAAATCAGCCTAAATACCCATCAACTAACTGATGATTAGATAATGAAACTATTGTAGTTTATTTTTCCAGTGGAATATTACTCAACTGCCAAGAAAAATGAAATTTGCAGGTAAATGGATGGAGTCAAACCAATCATCCTGAGCGAGGTAACCCAGACCCCATAAGACAAATACTTTACTTTTCTCTTATATGTGTATATTAACTTTTAACCTTTAGATATGTGTGTTTTAATACAAATAATCACATAGATTAGTTAGTAAGGGACCAGTGGGGAGCAGGTGATCTTTTAAAGATTGGAAATAGAATATATAGCATTATAAAGAAATAAAGAGGGAAACTAGAATAGAAGGATTGAATGGGGAAAAGAAATGGGAAGTCAGGATAAAGGATGGAGTATGGAGAAGGACAACTAACACTTTTTTAAAAAGGCATATGGAAATCTACTGCAGTAGAAGCTTCCTAAAATATATGCATATATGAAAGAAATTTAAATGGAGTCACCACATGACAGAGGAGATAATGTCACATCTAAATACCTTATGCCACAAAATAAAACCTTCAGTACCAGAAAGAAGTTACACCTTGCTGAGTCATTGGCCAAAGAGATAACACAGACTTCCTACCCAAAACATCACAGGCCTTTGCTAAGACTTTTGGCTACTCTTTAACCTGAATGTAAGGCCATGATGCTGAAGACACAACTTATTAACGTCATCCAACCTGGAGAAATCAAGCTGGTGCCTAACTTGAAGATTCACCCTCACTAGTTAGTGTCCATGGTTCCAGAAAGTACTGTACACTGTCAGAGGACAAAGATAATCCATACCACCCCACCACCAGCCCTGTGACCTACAACAGAGATCTACCTGCTATGCTGGAATGATAGTGGCATGGGTGTTAGGAGAGTAACCAATCACGTTTTTAAAAATGGATTTTACAGCCCATTCCATGAGATGGAGCCTTTACCTGACACTTCTGAAGTAGATAAACACTTGATACTAGAGAGGTTATGGACGCTAGGAGAAAACTTACTATGATTCTGCTAAAGGAATATAGCAATAAAATAAATCCCAATGCTATATTATTATACCCACGGATCAGAACATCACTAACCCTCATCAGAGGAGCTTTCGTTGCAGTACCTGGTTATTAAAAGAGAGACTCACAACCAGACAATGTGCAGAGTGTGAGAGACTTTGGAGTCTCAGTCCTCAGTAGGATGCCTTTATCAAAATTCTCTTTCCAAGGCTTAGGAATCTATACAGAAAATGAGATAAAAAGATTGTATATGATCTAGACAGGTTCAAACCAGACAAAATCCCAGCTTGGAGAAGTAAACAAAAAGTACCACCCCTAACAAAGAAGCTATTTGTAATTTATACTTATGGGAAAAAGAAAATCATTCTTCTTCAATGGACTAAGTACTCATTGAGACGGACCCTATGCCCAAGAGTGGTTGGCCAGCACAAAGTGGGCTCCATAATTTTTTGTGGTTCCATGATTTTTGCTTTTGGTATTTATTGTCTTATTGGTTTTCTTTTTTCAGTTTGTTCATTTTCCTTTTATTTTTTATATTTTTCACTTTGTGAAAGAGAGAAAGTGTACAAAAGTAGGGAAATAGGATTTGGGAAGAGTTGAGGAAAGAAAAAGAATATGATCAAAATATACTGTAAGATTTTTTTTCAAATAAATGATTAGAAAAGGGATATCTCCCCCAAAATCTGGGGAAAATTTCTAAAAATTAACTTCTAAAACATAGCATCCCATAGACATCTAGGCCAGATTTACTCTGAAAGAACAGACATAACTCAACATTTTTGCTAGGATCCTATCTTAGCAATTTTTGTGTGTAAAAGACTTGAGAATGTGAAATTCATATGGAAAAGAAACTTATTCTGCCCCAGTTATAGAGGCTGGGAAATTCAAGACCACAGAACTGGCATCTGGTGTGGCCTCTATAGTTTGCATATGGTAGAAATCAGAGACCAAGAGAGAAACTCAGCTCTTAGCAGAGGAGAACAAGCCTGTTCCTGCAGGACCCAATGACAGCAACTCAGCTAAAACCACCTTTGAAGGCGGAGCCCCCACTATTCTAACACCTCCTACCTCTCAACACTCTTAAACTGGAAATTAACTTTTCAACACATGCATTTTGAGAGCTGCACCAGGACTCTGGGAGGGCCTCCAGCAGACTCTGTACATCCTTAGGTAAGGTACTCAAGGAACAAACTCAAACAGAAACCTGCCATTTTGCACTTGAATCAGTTCATGTATAAGTTAAAAAAATCATTCATAATGAACCAAGATATTGGGTTGGTATCCTTCAGAAGAGAAGAACTTATTGAACTTTAATTAATAAAACTAAGTTTTCAATTCCAGTCTTACTACAGAGGAATGACATGTCAGTATCTTTAGTCCTAATAATAGTTTCCTTTGGGCTAACTACATGGAGATAATTATAATGACTGGACAAAAATAGGAAAATATAAGCTCAATTTCTTGAAAGCAGTATGTAAGGATGATCAAAACAGGCAGAAACTGGGAGGATTAAACTCTTGAAAGAAGAGAACAGTGATTAGATGTGTATTTCTATGGCATGTCTCAAAGGACAAATCACAATTGTCTATTAGTTGCACAGGCGCATGGCTGAGAGCACTTAGCATTGAAGTTAGGTGCCAAAGTATCGTTCACTTGAATCACATGACAGAGCCTGCTGCTTTTAGAAGGGTTGAAAAACAAAAGGAAATTTCTGGAAATGAGGGGAGCACATAAGGTGAAACCCTCAAAATCTGTACTTAGACTCTTTCAAATACTTCACTGAATCCAGAGAGTAGGAGGGAAAAAGCAAGAGCTGCAAAATTAAAGAACCAAAAAGAGATATCAGCTGCTACAACCTTGAATCCCAGGTTAGCTAAACTCAACACACAGCTTAAAGTTTTAAATACAACTCTAGGAGATCATGCCTTAGAGACAGAACATATCTCAGAACCAAGGAATTTACCGTGAGTTTAATGCCAAACCCTAAAGAGGCCTGTCCATCAGAAAGCAAATTCAAGCACCTAAAAGGTCACAACCCACCAGTAATCTAAGCAATTGCTAAGAAAAGGCACAACCTTCTTCCAAACATAAAAAACACAACCCAAAATCTCTACATGTCTCCCACAATATTCTGAACACAGAAAATAATGAACATAAATGTAAAGAAATGGAAAATGTAACATATATTCAAGAGAAGCAAATACAGAAATGACTTGGATTTTGAAATCACATAAAAAAGAACTTTAAAATATATTGGAGAAACTTCAGGATAGGTTGCACAAAATGGGCAAAGAAATGAAAAAAATCAGAAGAGCTATGGAAACTTTCAGAAAAGAACAAGAAGTCTAAGCTAGAGCCATGGAAGCATCATGAAAAGGCATAAAAGTATTTTAGAAAAATACAAACAATTGAAATTTTTAAACAGGACTTGAGAGAGAGAGCTCAGTGGTTAAGAATGCTGGTTGGTTTTCCAGACCACCTGGGTTCAAGTTCCAGTGTCTACCTGACTTTCCAGAACCATCAATAATTCTAGCTCTAGGGAATCTAATGACTTCGTCTGGCCTCCCTGGGTACTAGGACCTTACATAGTTCACATTCATATATACAGTCAAAACTCCCATCCAGAGGAAGGAAGGGAGGAAAGAAGAAAAGGAAGGAAGGAAAGAAGGGAAGAGGGAAGGGAGGGAGGAAAGCAGGAAGGGAGGGAGGAAGGAAAAGAGAGAGAGGGAAAAATGTGTAATACAGTGTAATGCCTCAAAATGCAAGGGTGAGAGCCATGATGAAAGAGCTACCAGTAGAGTGTCAGTCCTGCTATGACCACACGTGGAACTGGACAGAATATATGACATTTTGGGTTTGAATTATTGAGAAAAAACACAAGACAAGGCTCATTATCACCCAAATGGAAGCCAGTCAGCACTGTGGTTATTAAGGGAGTTTGGTTTTATAGAACAGAGAAAGTATAGAGTGTATAGAGGGTTCTTACGAGTGACAGAGGGTCGCTATACAACTTGGTAAAAAAGATGAAGATGTGTGTGATCAGAGTGAGACTGTGGAGCGGAGTGGAACAGAGTTGCCTGGAGGTGCTGTGCTTAGCAGAGGCTCCAGAATTCTCTCAGCAACTGGTGCCTACAGCCCTGGTTGGACAGCCAGAGCTACAGTGTCCACACTGAGAGGGCGAGGCGCTCCATCGACAAGGCACCACACAGAAGCTGAAACTATACTAACAAAGGTGAAAAACAAGACTCCAGGAATCAGCTACCCCACCAGTTACGTAACGGTTTGCTATGTGAGAGCAGATGGTATCCAAAAGAAAATTACACATCTGAACCTTCAACAACATCACCAATATTGTCTGGCACACAAACAACAACAACAATAATAAAATAACTGGATGTAAGAAGCAATAGAAACTCAGAAGGCTGAGGTGGGAAGAGAAAGAATTTGAAGCCTACTCAGGCTACACAAAAAGGTTGAGGCCTGTAAAGCCACGGGCTCACACAAAGCAAACAATCAAGAAACAGATGCAGTAGGAGGGACAGGCAGCTCATGACCAGGGAGAAATCCCTGTAGATGATAGGATCATAAGCAAGGAGCTAAGAACAACCCTTTCAAGTGTCCTAAGGAAAAAGTGCTACTAATAAGTGAAAGACAGAAGAAGTAGAAGTTCTAAAACCAGAATTGAATGGGGATCCTACAAGTGAAAAACAACAATTACTGAAAATAAAGGAAATTGAAAGACATCAGAATTGGTCAGTGAGCTTAGGAACAATTATCTAATCTAAGAAACAGGAAAAGCATCTATTTTTAAATGTGCAGGAGCCTATAAGGTATGTATCACTGGAATGAAGAAGAGAGATAATGCCAAAAATAATTGTAGCTTTACAAATTATTGGCCAAATTCCAAAAATTTGATGATTTTTAAACATTTAAAAAGATCAAAACTCTAAAGCAGGATAAACAGGAAGGATAAATAACTTTTCGTCAATGCACACACAGGTGGGGCTAGGAATATGCACGAATATAAAATTTATATTATCAATAAGCAAAAATTACAGTGATATACATGGGGGAACCTTACATTCTACATGAAGCAAATAATATGAATGTCTAGTAATCAGTGGTATTGGTAAGTTAAAGACATAGAAATTCCTAGAGCAGTCAAAGTGTCATTGGCTAAAGTGAATGAACAAAGGGTCAAAACACAAAAGAAGCAGACCAAACACAAAATAGTGTGTACACATGGACACATGCATGTGTTTGTGCCTCTGTGTGTGTGTGCGTGCGAGTGTGCATGGGTGCACGCGTGCGTGCGCACCTGAGTACAGTGCCCATGAAGGCCAAAAGAGGGCATTAGATCCCCTGGAGCTGGAGTTACGCGCAATTTTGAGCCACTTGACATGGCTGCTGGGAACCCAACCCGTTTCCTCTACAAGAACAGTACTCATTGCATTATTAACAGCTGAGCCATATTTCCAGCCCCAAGGCAGAAAATTTGAAATCAGCTATATATGTGCATTCATCTTTTAGCATCCTATGAGAGCCAGTTTGGATGACTCACTGATACTAAAGTCTACAGATGCTCAAATCTCTTCTATGAAGTAGTGTGATGTTTGCAAATGATCTATGTATAGCCTCGCTCCAGATACACCTTATAATTACTTAAAATACTCGATACAGTTAAAATATTTTCAAAAAGTCATGGTTCTGAATTACTTAGGGACAAGAAAAACATATGTACATTTTTAAGGAAGTTGTAATTTAAAAATATTTCTAATTTGTGGTTTCCTGAGCCCACAGATGTGAAACTCAGAGATATGGAGGGCCAAACATTAAATATATTGTGCAAACACTGCAATTACAAGCCAAAGCTTGTCTTACTATCTATGAAAACAAGATGCACTGAAATATTTTTCCTTTAAATGTGAAGTCAAAGGATAAAATGAAAGGGGTAAATAGAGCCACCAGGCCAAATCTCAAATTCTTGACTAAAAATAGCTACAAATATAAAAGTTATTCTCATTTTCTTTCTTGTTTGTCTGAGGTTCCTAAAGTTGCTGGAAATGTCAGCTATTCCCTTCCCTAACCTCCTTCATGTAGGCAGCCATATTATCTAATCCCAGGATATAAAACATGACTAGAAATTGCCTTAGACTAACTTAGCTTTCTTGACAAATAAAGACATTTACAGAAATGCAAAATGATCCTTTATCTTCACCGTCCTGTTTTGAATATAAATGAGACACATGGTGCTCTAGCAGCCACCTTGTGACGTGGGAGAAAAGATGACAGAAAATGACAGAAGTGTCAGCTAATATATCACTCCAGGACTCCAATTTTGTGGTGAAAATCTATCTCAATTTGTTCATGCTGTATCAACTAGGGATCTGTCTCTTCTCTGTCCCACACCAGCCCCACTCTCACAGAAGAACACCAGAGAGTCAAGGACCAGAAGATTAAAGTCCATTACTCTCCCAGTTCTGCTGAAGGCAGAATGCCTGTCACCTAGTTGTTAAGCATCGAGTGTAATCTACAAGGCATCCCAAAGAAAGTTAAGACAAAGCTACCAGTTGGGACCTCTATCTTCACTGTGTCTAGATCAGTAACAAAAATCCACCCAGTGCTAATTCTTTCATTGTCTGAATGCAAGTTCATGACTGTAGAATGAATCAAGTGCTAACTTTATCGCAGAACGCTAGATAGAGGCACATGGGGAATCAAATATATTCATTCCCTCTCTGATATTTTTGCACTTTAATGTTTTGGTGCCAGAGATCAAAGCCAGGTTATGTGTCTAGGTGAGCACTACCTCCAGGGCCTCAGATGTTTGTTTGTTCTCTAGCACTTTAGATATTTAATTACCATGATTGCTGCAGCCCCAGAACATGCTTAATTGAATTTTTCGAGAAAAACCCCAGACCACTCAGTTCAGTCTCCAATGTCTAACAATTGTAGCATAATCTCAGTTATTGTCAGCTAAACACTTTGTTGAATCAGTGAATATATTTTGAATAATCCTTACATCTCATGCATAGAGAAACAGAATAATCTGAATAATCATAAAGCTATTATGCCATTCATCTTCCTTCAGCATGTAAAAGGGGGAAGGTCCATTATGCCTTATTCAGATGATGAGAGCATTCATTCCAGAAGGAGGTAATCCCTACATTTCAGCTCTTCGAGGAAATCCAGCAGTATGGAAAAGAAGTACCAGACAGAACCAACCGAAGAACCCCTAAAGAGAATTAACTCAAGAAGCAGAAAACAGCTTTAAAATAAAATTAGTTCCTCTGGGATATTGAAGACTGGTATATCTAGAAAATAAGAATATATTCTCACTAAAAGAGAAATATAGTTCTTCGGAAATAACACATCGTGAAAACCAAACCCCCTGAGAAGTGCTAAAGTGCACAGGAAACAAGGCTGAGCACAGGTAAGCAGTCTCTGGAAAAAAAAATGGCAGGTTAGAACATGACAGGGAAGTAAAGAGCCATTGCAGACAGCATGAGAGAAAAACAGCTCATAAACAGAGGCCATTGCCCTCTCCCTCCATTCCTCCCAGCAATGGGTAAACCCCTACTGCTGAAGACAACACACACTTTGCACAAAGGACTTGAAGGAACTATCCTAGAAGCCTCCTCCCTGAAAACTAGGTCTCAAGTAGTTCCAGAAGGTGCTATGCAGGTTGCTAATGGAGAAAAGCAAGCAATAGTTCTACCCAACTGTAAAAACCTATGAACCACTTATGAACAACCAAACGTGGCAAGATGTCCCCGAGCATGCAACAGAAGCACTGAAGTCTTGGTACTAGCAGACAGCCATCTAGTTGTATGTAAGGTCCTCTCAACAGGAAGGAATTCATGCCTGCCACTGTAAATCTAGCCAGCTGCCTGTGGCTGGTGAGGTCATGGAGACCCGGGAGGGTAACCTACTACAACCACTTTCCTAAACCAGTGTTAGTTCTAGCTTCATTTTAAATACGTATCCTTAGTCCTACATATAAGCATAGCTCTCACTCTCCTTCAAAGTCGTCTGTTTTTTAAGCAGACTGAGACCATTACAATAAACCACAAGTGGTCAAAATGCAGAAAAATAACTGACTAGGGGGTATTCAAACATAATTGATAAATCTAATATACAACTCCTACACCTCAGGCTCAGAGAACATCATGGAAGAGGGGGTAGAAAAATATCTGCTGCAAGACAGTGTTTTTATATTTGGCAGAGAAGAGTCACCTGTAAGATCTTAACAAAACATGTCATCTAAACAGGACCTGCATGACGTTAACATGCCCCCCCCCTTATGAGCATGTAACTAATGGCTGGTCAGAGGGGGAGAGTCAGTGTTTTCTGGGGATGGGCACCCTGATAGGTTATCCAATTCCAAATGGTCAGCTCCACATACATGAACAATACTAACTGGTTTAGCAGATTGTATTTATATGTGTGTATGTACATATGCATATATGGATTATATATGTATGCATGTGTGTACTCACACTTGTGTGTGCCTGTGCACATATATGTATGTGTATGTGTTTAAAACAATAATAAAGAAGAAAGCATAAATTTTGGAAGGAGTTGGGGAACTTAGAAGGAGTTTGAAAGGGAGTTAGAAATGATGCAAATATAATACTCATGTATACAATTCTCAAAAACTAATTTAATTTAAAATGACTACAACAAGAAACACCAAAAGAAAGGAAGAATTTCAAGAAGACAGGCTGGTTGAGGTGGCACAGGCCTGGAATACTGGCTACCTGGGGAGGCCAGGTAAGAAAAGTGGGAGTTCAAAGTCAGCTTGGGCTACAGAGACAGCACAGAAAGACTGTCTAAACAAACAAAACCACATTCAGTTGTCACAGATCAAAGTAATAAATACACTTATAAAGAAGTTGGTATTATACTTAACAAATATACAAATAGGTGTAAGAAAGCAATGACTTCAAAATATTGAAGTTCAACATTGGTAATATAATCTGAATCTAATTTTAATGACGAGAAAAAATATTTTCAGTGCAAAAATGATCTTGTGGTTATATTCAAGAAATGTATTTCCCTCCTCTTCCCCCAGACACACACCCCACACACAAAAGAGAAAGGATGAGGTAGGAAGGAGAAGGGATGGATGAAGGGAATAATGGCAAAGAAATTAGTTAAATGAGGAAACTCAAATAAACAGCAACAGAGGAGTACCAGGAAGGGCAATAAAAACCTACCTATGGATCGATCCAAGATGGCTACCACGAGAGGACACTGTGTCTGAGGACTAGGTCAGCAGAAACAAGGCAGCGACTAGGAGACTGAACTCTGGGACCTAAAACACCAGCATTTGTGATTGCCAGGTGAGCAGAACTCCTACGGTGAGAAAATCAAGTGGGAAAACCCTAGGGACACCCAGTTATTCCCCAGAAAAATCTCCGGGTGACCTGCGGCACACAGCTCTGATCAGAGCGAGTAGCTGCGCAGGGTGCCAGCAGCCGCCATACTAAACTGGACCACATAGTCGCTGGGGCAGACTGAGGACGACCCGGGCACTGTTTTGTCTGACCTGCACACTGCGGCACACGCTGCTCGAATCTGCCAGCAAAAACCTCAGTCAGTGTGTGAGTCTGCGGGCCAGTCTGGGAAGGTGCGGGGATCGCCACTGGAACCACCTCAGACTGAGAGGGACAGGGGACTGTTTTGACCAGACTGCACAGTACAGGCGCACTCTGTTCGAGGCCACCAGCAAAAACCTCAGTCCCTGTGTGAGTCCGCGGGCCAGTCTGGAAAGGACGCTGGTTCTGCTTCAACCAGCTGGTGTAAGGCAGGCGCACTCCAATCGCCACTGGAACCACCTCAGACTGAGAGGGACTGGGGAACCGTTTTGATGAGACTGCACACGGCGGTCGCACACTGCTCGGGGCGCCAGCAACCACCTTGGTCTGTGTGTGTGTCCACGGGCCAGAGAAGGACTCCGGCACCATTTCAAATGGGCCTACTTACAGCGAGTACACACTGCTCGGCAACGCCTGCAACCAAACCAGACCCACTGTGTGTGCCCCAAATATCTTCTCAGACCGGGGTTCACAGCCCTGGCCCAGAAGGGGGCGCCAAGTCTCCAGTTCAGGGGAGAGCCCATAGCAGCAAGCCCAGGGCGGAGCACAAAACCCCCAGCTGACATCTCAAAAGACTGAGGAGCTAAACCTCCAGACCAAAGGGGT